>CM036775.1:8136170-8736170 GCA_020796225.1 Arion vulgaris
TGAGGGTGTTTTTTTCGATAATCATACCCAGTGTTTGTCTTCCAGTCTACTGCAGGTTTTCACTGTATGAGGGTTTGACCTCTTGAAAAGACAACGCCCTTTCAACCTAAGGACAAAACTTATTTTGGTTACGTCAGAGCGTGTAGTCCAACACACATGAAAAATACGAATTAATTCCTTTCCGAGAATCCAATCGAGCTCAAGGCATCTAACACATTTTGTCCAGTAGCAACGTCATGAATGTTCCAATTAACTCTAGACATGCCTGCGTCGTGTAACACCCGTTAATATTTTGTTTGGAAATGAAACAACTTGTCATGCATTTTAAGTTCTCAATTGTTTTAAAAATAGAAGTAATCCTTTAGACTTCTATTACCAAAGACTTCTTTTACCAAAGACTTCTTTTACCAAAGCTACATCAAATAGTTTATTGTCTGTCCTAAAACTCTCACTGACATCCAAACAAATTACAAGCAGGCTAAAATTGAGAATGATCAAATGCTATATATATCCTATATTAATGTATGGCTCGGAAACATGGACAATGAACAAGCAGTTAGAAGACAGAATTGATGCATTTGAGATGTGGATATATAGAAGAATAAGCAGAGTGTCATGGACAGAAAAACAGACAACTAAACAAGTTTTAGGAAAACTAGGCATGAAGAAACAATTATTAAGAAAATAAAATTCAGACAAGTAAAGTATTTTGGGCACAAAAAAAGACATGACACCATGATAAAACATTTACTAGAGGGAAAGTTGAGGGGGGAAGAGCAAGAGGAAGAACGAGAGATAAGTAGGAGGGAAACATTTTATGAAATGGACAGGTTACAGTCTGGCAGTGTGCAACACCAAGGCAAAAGACAGAAGATGCTGGAGATTTATTACAGCCAACCTTCGATGTGGAGACGGCTCCTGATGATGATGAAAACTCTCACTATTTTTCCTTCTCTTCCTCCAGTTACTTCTTTATAGAAGTGTTGGAGGAGGGAGGGGGGAAGGAGGATGTAGTGATCTATGTGCTTGTTCTAATGCACTGTGCAAGCTATTATTCATTTTCCTAAGGCTGTTCTTGATGCCGTCCCTCCATCTTTTGCGTGGTCTTCCTCTTGCTCTATACTCGATTTACTTTTTCTGTGTGGCTCTCTGTGGTAGGCGATACCAGAGCATTCTGATATTTCTTTTATGAATTGCATGACTGGTTTCACATCCAGTCTTCTTCTGATTTCTTCATTTCTAATTTTATCTCTTATTGTCACACCTGTAGCTCTTCTAAGACACAATCTCTGTCGTTATGATTTTCCGCTCATTAGCTGCTGTTATTGGACATGTTTGACACTGGTAAAATAGTGTTGGCCAGAAATATTTTCTTAAAAGATTTGCTATAGTTGTTAGCGGTATCTCTTTATGTGACAACAGTGGTGTTAACTGTTCAATAAACCTGGTTAGCTTTTGTGCATCGATTACTGATTTCTTTATCGATACTTCCGTCCACAATGAAAATTGCCTCTAAGTATTTGGACACATTTGACCATAACTACAACTAACATTATATTTTTGTAGAATGTAGAGATTTCCTGATGGTTGTCGATGGTTCAGACAGCGTCCTACTTCACAAAGAGACGGTCAGACAATTCTTGACCTATACAGTTCTTCGTTACAGTCACGTCACTAACTCAATTGGGGTCAACCTCTACGGGACGGACTCCCATGTCCAGGCAGCTGATACCCGGATCAGGGTCAGTAGATTTTTGCAATAAAAACTGTTTATGTTGGTAATTTAACACAATCTGTTATGTGTCTTATATCAATTACCAGATAGCATCAAAAAAAATATCATGATAATATGGTTGTTTCTATTTAATATTTTGGTTTGTAAAGTAGCTTGCTAGAAAATTGATACTGCCAGAATGGTTTGCCATATGGTTTGTCGTATGGTAAAAGTTAAACGTCATATTATTACTTCAGAGAAATTGTGTTTATTTAATAATTCGGACGAGTTTCGACCCATGCCCTTGTATCACTCAGAGCATACTTAAGAAATGAAATGTCTGGACATGTTCTAAAAACTTCGAACATGTTCCAGAGTTGGACTGATCTAATACCAGGGAACAAGGACACAGCACCAACAAAAGATCATCCAAAAGAGATGATGGAGATATTTTGAATATGTAATACGCATGGAGACCAACTTTATCATGAAAACTTCACTGGGATGGGAAACTAAGTAAACGAAAACGTGGAAGACCCAAAACGTGGAAGACCCAAAACGTGGAAGACCCAAAACGTGGAAGACCCAAAACGTGGAAGCCCCAAAAACGTAGACAAACGAAGACCCAAAACTGAAGACCCAAAAGAAGACCCAACAAGCCCAAACGTGGAAGACCAAAACGGAAGACCCAATGAAAGAACAAACGTGAAGACGATAACGTGTGACCCAAACACCAAAACGTGAGCCAAAACGTAAGACAAACGTGGAAGACCAAATGTAGAGACAACGTGGAAGAGAAAGTAAGACAAAAGGAAGGTGGAGTCATGAGACTAATTAACCCCCATGGGAAATGAGATGCAACGAAAAGTACCAAAGACATGAAAAAGACAGAATCTGGAACACAATCGAGCAAAGAAAAAAAAAAATCATTGTGCCTAAACCAACGCGAATAAGAAAAGAAGAATCACGAAATATCCCAGTGTCCATAAGAAAACAGAGATCACTAATATCAACATAAGAAAAACAGAATCACCAATATCAGATAAGAAAAAAGAATCACCAACATCAGTATAAGAGAGACAGTCACCAACATCAGCATAAGAGAGACAGTCACCAATATCAGTATAAGAAAGACAGTCACCAACATCAGCATAAGAGAGACAGTACCAACACAGCATAAGAAAGACAGTCACCAACATCAGCATAAGAAAGACAGTCACCAACATCAGCATAAGACAGTCACCAACATCAGCATAAGAAAGACAGTCACCAATATCAGTATAAGAAAGACAGTCACCAACATCAGTATAAGAGAGATGGAATAACCAACATCAGCATACGAAATAAAGTTGGGGCATAATCTTGCTTGAATTACATTGAGAAACAAAGAATGAAGTGGTTTAGCTATTTAATAAGAATGCAACAAAACTTGACAGTATACAGAGTCTTCTATAACAGATCATGAGGAAAGAAGGTGAGAGGATAGATGGTATAGCAGAATCCTGTCAACAAAAATAATCACACCCAAGCCACTAGAGAAACGAAAGAAAGAAAACAAAAAACCACGACACTGTGCAGAACATAGCAATGTGACGACGAGAAAGAAGAAAGAAGAAGAAAGACACAGTGCAGAACCCATAGCAATGTGACGACAGAGAAGAAGAAGAAGAAGAAAGGACACTGCAAGAACCATAGCAATGTGACGACTAGAGAAGAAGAAGAGGGAGAATGTTAGTTTGGTTTTTGCATCATTAAAGATACATTTTGATGTTCTATTTTCTCGTAAATCCTGTCCTTCGAAACCAAATGCTACAGAAAGATCCTACGAATACCATGGACAGAAAAAGAAAGAACACTGATGTCCTGAAAGAACTAAACGTTAAAGAGAAATGGCTGATAAACAACATATTATACAGAAAAATTAGATACTTTGGTCACATCAAGCCTGGAAAGAACAGTTCTAGAGGGCAGGGTCCCAGGACGCAGAGACAGAGGCAGACCAAGAAGAAGATGGCTACAAGATATTAAAGAAACCATGAACATGACCATGAACGAAGTGGGTGAACTGGCAAGAGACAGATTGAATTTCAGATGTGCTGCAAAGAGAGCAAAGTCATATAAAGGATACGCACCTTGATGATGATGATGATGATTTTCTCGTACATTTTTATTAGTATTTTCCAAATCATGAATTCTACAAAATGAGCATAGACCTAAACTGTCCTTCTTAGGCTAGTGATTCAGGTTCGATTCCACAAGTAGGCATGGAATTTATTCCGAACGAAACGGCTCTCATGTCGAGCCAGCCTCATTTGGGTACCAGAAAAAGTCATGGGAAGTAAAGGCAGCCGGCGTGATATTTGTAGTGGATAGCCAGTTCATCCCCAGGTGGCAGCTGAGGAACCAGACAGTTAGTTTTAGTGTGTAGTTTGTACAGGGTGTTCAAGATTAAAGCAGCCCCATTGACAAATCGAAAGTTGCCAGATAATCTATCGCGTTATGTTTATGTACTATTTAAACCGGGTCTGACTAGCTCGTTCTACGTCACATTTGTTCATCGCCCCTTCCCGCACTACAATTACAAACCGTCACATAACCTTGACCTATACTACGTCATAACTGAACCTTCTCATTTTCATACATATATGCCAGATTGACTCCATTCACAGGCTGCTATTATCTTGAACACCCTGTATATATATATTTTAATAGCAGAGACTTAGTGTTTGCACTCTCTAAGCAGATGGCAACACTAAAACCAGACATTGAGGTAGTAAAAACTAATATACGTAGTTGTGTAGAAACTGTAGTAAACAGAGAGACAACAATAAATATTCAACGCAGACAGACGTGTTTTATGCCCGAAGAAGTACTCATCAATGTCATCAACAAATAAATAAATATAAAGTCTACAAGACTGTGTTTGTCGATTAAATTGTCTAGTATACCACCAACAATCTCTACTACCATCATCACCACCAACAATAGAGACAAACTATAACATCTTAATAACTAGGAACTATTACATATTGATCAAATCACCCATCATGTGCCGACGTTCAATGAAAAATACGAGCCTAACACTGTATTAACCTATATACAATGTGGTATTAAAAAGGGTTCCTTTACTTTTTTGTTTTACTAATCTGTTGTTACTGCATGTAGTACCACTTTTTAGGGCGGTGCAGGACAGGTGGGACTAAAGCCTGGAGAATGTAATGGCCGTATGGCTAGTGTAGTCGTCGCATAGATGTTCAGAATTTTAGCACTTATTCTTCTTTTGTCATCACACTGCTACCGGGTTTTGTTCCCAGTGTCGTGGTTTTCTGTTTTTGTCTTGCGCTTTCTAGTGGCTTGGGTGATTGTTATTTTTGCTCTTTGAGAGGATACTGATATGATATCTAACCATCTTTTTCGTGGTCTTCCTCTTGCCTTTTTTCTCGATGTACTGTTGTAGAAGACTCTGTACATCGGGAAAGAAGGCAAGAGGAAGACCGTTTCACTATCAACCGAATTCAGTTTTAGAAACGATATACCAGCCTCGTTCTACTTTTTATTTAGTTGTCAAGCGACAAGGATGACTTGGCAAACATCATTCGTCACAAGCTGATGTTTCCGACATCTGGTGGGACTGGGACAGATCGGGCCATCACACAATCCCTGGACATGCTCAACAACAGTTCTAGAGGTAGAGAGTCCGGTCTGATCCTCGTAACTGATGGGCCTACGCTTGATCCCGATGCAACCAGAGAGGTAAGTACACATAGGTATAAACATGAGCGGACCCATTCTACCATGCGCTACACCCATTTATAAATGATATACACCTTTTGTATACACATGAGAAATGAAGACATCAGGGAACAAAGTGAGTACAAGATCAGTACTAGACTTCATCAAGAAACAACAAATTAAATGGTTCGGCCACATAAGCAGATTACCAAAAGTGCAACTCAAAGAACAATGTTGCTTCGATACAATGGATACAAAGCAAAAGGTCGGCCACCCAAAAGATGAACCTCAGAGATAACAGAGGCGACGAAAGACACTATTTATGAAGCACACAAGGGTTCGTTTTCTCTCCCGGGCGCGATCACCGATTAGACTGATGTACCAGATCTCCTCATAAATTCTGCTGTTGTTTTTAGGGCCTCCGTACAGCTTCTCATTTAATTCGATATTTTCCGGCCAGGTTTCGTTTCTCATGCCTGCTAGCAGTGGGCAGTCTTGCAGTAGGTGCTCTGTCGTCATATCCGTCTGCTTGCAGTGGCACAGGTTAGTTGTGTCAATTTTAAATTTGTTATACTTGTGGTACCGGAGTCTGTTATGGCCGGTACGGAGGCGGAAAATGACAACTTGGTTGCTACGGGACAGACTGTAGTACCCATCTTTGGCGCTGTGTTGAGGGTGGTCTTGCGGCCACTTCTCTCTATATCCCCATCCGATGGTTGTTTTATCCTCCTCGTAGCTGATTTCGTAATCAGTCTGCGGCAGTCGCTCTCCTGCCTTTGCTAGCCTGTCTGCCTCTTCGTTTCCGCTTAGTTTGCAATGTGACGGAATCCACAGTGTCGCGGTACCTTTGAATGAGTTTGTTAATACTTCGAGGATCGTTTTTAACTCGTTTAGCTCTGTGTCGGTTGAGCTGACGGCCGACCGGACATCCGTGAATATCACCACTTTCTTATGTACGGCGCTGCTTTTCTCTAGGATCATTTCAGCGGCTCTTCTTAGTGCCTCTGTCTCTGCCCGGTAGTTGTTTCAGCACTTACCTGTTGCAATCGACTTCGTAGCCTTCACTTTTCGTGGGAGTTTAAGCCCTATTCCTCCCTCTTCCTCCATCCCTAAGCGCATTCATTGCCGATCCGTCGGTGTACACATTTGTCCACGCTATCTCAGGGTACTCTTTCGCTATGAATTCTTCTGTAATCGCTCTCCTTTCGCAGTGTGCTTGCGGCTCTTTTGTATGCCGGTATTGATTCTCTTAACTCTGACATCTTGGTCTCCAACATTGGGTTCTTGTCGGTTGCCGGTATACGCCTTGGTTTGCAGTTGGCTAGGACTGGGCTGTCTTGGATCAGTGCTTTGGCACTTTTCGCAAAGCTGGTTCTCTTTAATCTGCCCCTTCCCAATCTGTTCATTCTGTCATACATGGGATGGAAGTTAAGTCGCTTGAACTTCTCCATCAGTTGAGTAACTTTTCTATCTCTTCGATCTTTCATTAGTTGGAGGCCTGCGATTGTTTCCCGCGCCGTGATGGGCGTGGACTTCATGGCCCTGTAGAACTCTCTTCTGATTCTGACGCTGTATGGTAAAACAGGAATGGAGAAACGAAAATTAAAGATACAATTTGCACACTTAATTTTGCACACTAATTTTGCACATTAATTTTCACCATAATTTTGCACATAATTTTGCACACTTAATTTTGACTACTTAATTTTGCACATTAATTTTGCACACTTAATTTTGCCATTAATTTTGCACACTTAATTTTGCACATTAATTTTGCACATTAATTTTGCACAACTTAATTTTGCACACTTAATTTTGCACCTTAATTTTGACACTTAATTTTGCACACTTAATTTTGCACATTAATTTAACTACATGTGAAATGGGTTGCCTGCGAAAAGTTACCAATAACACAAGAAAAGACAGAGTCACTAACATCAGCATAAGAAAGAAAGTTGGCACAAAACCGTGCTTGAATTACATAGAGAAACAAAGAATGAAGTGGTTTGGCCACTTAATAAGAATGCATCCAAACCCCACAGTATACAGAGTCTTCTACAACAGAAAATCTGGAAAGAAGGCAAGAGGAAGACCACGGAAAGATGGTTAGATGGCGTAGCAGAATCATGTGAAAGAGCAAAAATAACAATCACACAAGCCACCAGAACAGCGCAAGACAAAAACAGAAAACCACGACACTGGGCAACAACCCGTTAGCAGTGTGACGACAAAAGAAGAAGAATAAATTGTTTGATTGCTGACTGATTGTTGACTGATTAACTGATTGATTGATTTGATTTGATTGATTGATTGATTGATTGATTGATAGGACCATCATCATTGCACTTCGGTGGAGTAATCATGTGTACTCCGTTCTCTTTCTTACACAGGAAGATCTCAGCGGTAGTGCCCGAAATCCGTTGCACCGTTGAGTGTCGCTGATGTAATTTAGATGATGGTGAAAATATCATGTAGAAATTTAATTGGGCCGTCAGCTTCAGGTCGGTCAGATTTCCTTCTTCAGCGATCCCTGGTCATGCGATTAGTTTACTGTGGACCCCAATCTAGGTAGTGAGCTTCAGATCTCTCAGGTTTCCCCCAAAGCTTAATTTTTAAGTCGAATGGACGTGGCAACATATTGCTTCTCAGCTCACACATGATATGGCAGGCTTGCAGGACATGCTCTGATGTCTGTTCCGCCTGCTGACTGCAGAGAGCTGTTTGACTTATTCCTAGTCAATATAAGTGTTTTAAAATAAATTATGATACGAATTGGCAAAACAACATCAGCTTTTAAAAGTCTAAATAAAATATGGAACTGCAAGTTATATAGTATTAAAACTAAATTACGAATTTTCAATTCAAATGTTGTATCAATCCTAACATATGCCAGCGAGAGTTGGAAAATGACTAAAGATATAGAAAGCATGTTGAATGCATTTGAAAATAGATGTCTGCGAAAAATAATGAATATAAAATGGGACGAATTCAGGAGAAGTGATGAAATCAGAGACATGTCTGGTCAACCACTAGTGACAACTGTTATAAGAAAGAGAAGATGAAGATATGTTGGGCACAACTTGAGGAGAAATGATCAACGAATATCAAAGCAGGCATTGAAGTGGGATGCAAAGGGTTCAAGAAAGAGAGGTCAACCTAAGGAGACCCTGAAACGAACTTTGCTGAGAGAGGCAGGAAATATCGATCTCAGTTCCATGGAGGAGATTGAGCGAGTTGCCCAGGATAGAGAGGTATGGAGAAATTACTTGCAGGCCTATGTAACATATAACGGTACGAGAGGAATTATTATTATTATTATTTTAGTGTTTGTTGAGTCTGCAGTATCCGGTACGTAGACGAAATACAATGACCTGGTCTGTTCTGCTTAGATCTTATAAAATGATATATATATATATACAATGTGTACCAAGTTATCCATGCAATCCATGTTATCCATCGTATGCATAGGCGATCCACAGATCAAGGAGCAGTGGGCATCCAGTGATAATTATCCGTGTTGGACACGCCTTGAATGACGACGAATTGAACTTCATCTCAAGTGGTGACAGAGCAACCGTCTTCAGCGTTGACAACTACACCCAACTCTTTAGTGTGGCATTTGATGACCATTTGTGTGACCATACAGGTGAGGTATATTTTAAATGATGTAATAGGGGATAAGAAGGGTGTAACAGGTGAGGCATTTTAAGAATGAGGTACCAGGTGAGACATTTTAAGAAGAATATTTTAAGAATAATATAACAGGTGAGACTAGTTTTAAGAATAATATAACAGGTGAGAGAAAAACTAAATTTTAAGAATAATATAACAGGTGAGACTAGTTTTAAGAATAATATAACAGGTGAGACTAGTTTTAAGAATAATATAACAGGTGAGACTACTTTTAAGAATAGTGTAACTGGTGAGAATGTTGCGATAGATGAGTCAGGTAAGAATGATGCAACATTTTAAACAAGTGTGAAATGTCTGGTTAGGCAGGTGTAACAGTGCTAACATGTCAGAATGGTATGACAAGTGTAATATTTCTGAATTGTATTACAGGTGAGACAGGTGTAACATTTCTGAAATTGTATGCCAGGTCAGACAGGTGTAAAATGTCAGATGGGTATGACAGGTGTGGCAGGTGTTATATCTATGTTTCAGTAAACAATTATCAACAACCAATTTTTGTTGGTAGCTGTTTGTTGTGAGTGTCTGTAGTTCAAGCGGTAGTGTGCTCGATCACAAGCCCAAGCGTACCTGGTTCAAACCCCACGATGGGCAAGCTTAGAAGCAAATTCGTTTCAGTGTGAATTTTACAAAGGTAAAAATAGACCTCACCATTCAGAAAGCAATGGCAAACTACTGAACGTGTAAGTGGTACCTAAGAAACCAACGACTCATTTACTCTGATTGATAGCTACGTCATGTCAAGGATATGCCACGGTTTATATTCTAGCTGTTATTTACAAGGAACAAACGGGTAATATTCTGAAACCTCACGGTCAAAACACCTCGCTTACATTGGTTGTAAGGTTATTGGGTAGTTAGACAATTGGAGACCCAATGTGGCTTATGTGGCTTCAGAGCAGGTCGTGGAACAGCAGACATGATATTTGCTGCTCGCCAACTACAGGAGAAATGCCAGAGCAGCACCGTAACCTCTATATGGTCTTTGTCGATCTGACAAAGGCTTTCGACACGGTTAACAGGGAGGGTCTATGGAAGATCGTGGAAAAATTTGGATGCCCAAGGAAATTCATCAAGATCGTTCAACAGTTTCACGAGGGCATGATGGCACGTGTACTTGACGAAGGGGAACTGTCGGAAGCCTTCCATGTCACCAACGGCGTCAAACAGGGCTGTGTACTGGCCCCAACACTCTTCAGCATGATGTTTGCTGCCATGCTCACGGATGTCTTTTGGGAAGGTGACGAACATGGGGTAAAGATTAGATACAGGACAGACGGTAACCTATTCAATCTTCGGAGGTTAAAATCCTCCACCAAGGTAAAAGAATCAACTATCTCAAACCTGTTGTTTGCTGATGACTGTGCCCTCGCTACCAACTCTGTGGAAGAAATGCAGATTTACATGGACAAGTTCTCAATGGCCTGTGATAGGTTTGGCCTCACCATTAACACCAAAAAACAGAGGTCATGTTCCAGCCCGCCCCTAGAGAACAGTATTACGATCCAGTCATCAACATTAAACACCAGCGTCTCCAGTCAACGGACAACTTTGCTTATCTTGGCAGCCTCCTATCCAGATTGGCAAACATGGATTCTGAGGTCCACAATAGGATATCCAAAGCCAGTGCTGCGTTCGGAAGGTTACGTGTCACTGTGTGGGAACGGAAGGGATAAGCATAGTCACAAAGCTGAAAGTTTACCAGGCCATAGTGCTAACCACGCTGCTGTACGCAAGCGAGACATGGACAGTGTATAGCAGACACGCAAGAAAATTAAACCATTTCCACACAAGCTGTCTACGCAGAATACTAAAAATAAACTGGCAGGACAAAATTCCAGACAGCGAAGTCCTCACAAGAGCAAAGATCCCAAGCGTCAACACCCTGTTGCAGAAGGCCCAACTGAGATGGGTCGGTCACGTTGCTCGAATGCCTGATAAACGCATCCCAAAACAGTTGATGTATGGCGAGCTTGAAGGGGGCAGACGTTTAGCTGGTGGACAGAAAAACGCTTTAAAGACACTCTTAAAGTGTCTCTGAAATGCTTCGATATAGACAATACGTGCTGGGAATCCTTGCGCAAGATCGCCAAATGTGGCGCTGTAACAACAAAGAGGAACCCGAATAGCTGAGAATCATCGTATTGTTGAGTCACAGAGAAACAGAGCGGAAAAACAGAGTTGACACAGACGCAGTCATGTCTAGCTGAGTATGTTAGCCTACCTGTGGTAGGTGATTGCTGTTAGGATGGAGTGCTAGGCCAGGAGGTGAGTACAGTGAGTGTGTCATCACGTTGGATGGGTTATGTTGAGTGACAGGTGGTTATAGGTGAGTGGGTGATTAGGTTAGTGGGTGGTTAGGTGAGTGGGTGGTTAGGTGAGTGGGTGGTTAGGTAGTGGGTGGTTAGGTGAGTGGTGGTTAGGTGAGTGGGTGTGTTAGGAGTGGGTGATTAGGTAGTGGGTGGTTAGGTGAGTGGGTGGTTAGCATGGATGGTTGCTTATGGTGGTTAGTGAGTGGGTTTGTTAGAGTGGTGGTTAGGTAGTGGGTGGTTAGGGTGAGTGGGTGGTTATACAATAGGATTGTTGACTTACTAGGTGGTTATGTGAGTGGGTGGCTAGCTGAGTGGGAGGTTAGGTGAGCTGGTAGTTAGGTGAGTGGGTGGTAGGTGAGTGGGTGGTTAGGTGAGTGGGTGGCTAGGTGAGTGCGTGGTGGGTGATTAGGTGAGTGGGTGGCTAGGTGAGTGGGTGGTTAGCTGAGTGTGTGGTTAGGTGAGTCTGTGGTTAGGTGAGTGGGTGGTTAGCTGAGTGTGTGGTTAGGTGAGTCTGTGGTTAGGTGAGTGGGTGGTTAGGTGAGTGGGTGGTTAGGTGAGTGGGTGGTTAGGTGTGTGGTTGGTTAGGTGAGTGTGTGGTTGGGTGAGTGGGTGGTTAGGTGTGTGGGTGGTTAGGTGTGTGGGTGGTTAGGTGAGTGGGTGGTTAGGTGAGTGGGTGGTTAGGTGAGTGGGTGGTTAGGTGAGTGGGTGGTTAGGTGAGTGCGTTCTACTTTCGAATTTCTACTTAGAAAGTATCAAGTTTCAAACTGTTGAGGAAACTTGACACTAGACATCTACCTGATAAAGTGACTCCGAGAATTAATGATGTCTCATTAACTTCATGAGAGCCGCGGTGAACTCGCTTCTCACTGCTGGTGGTGTGGGTTCAACTCCCGCAGTGCGCGTGGAATTTTTCCCGATCGCGACGGCTCTCAGGTCGACCCATCCTCAACTGGGTACCAGACATGCTCTGAGAAAGTAAAGGCGGCCAGCGTGATGCTGACCACATCACCCATCGTGTGCCGACGGTCAATGAATAATACAGGCCTAACACTGTATTGCCCTATATACCACGAGGTATGAAAAGGTTCCTTTACTTTTACTTATTAACTTAATGATGTCATTTTAAATTAATGATGTCCCATTAACTTAATGATGTCCCATTGACTTAAGGATGCCCTATTGACTTAATGATGTTTTATTACCTTACAAGTTGTGTAGTTGTGCTGTTAAATCACTGTTGTAACCTCTTTACACCTCTACTCCTTAGGCAGCATGTGTTCCAAGTTATGCATGACCAATGAAGCTCCAAAGAACTGCAGATGCACATGTGACAACACGTGCCCTCTAGGACTATCCCCAGACCCTGAGCGAAACTGCAGTTGCGGTTGTCCGAATGATTGCGCTAGTGGTCAAATCGCTGACCCCAAAAGCAACTGCAACTGCATATGCTCCAACAAGTGCCCTAACGGAGAACGACCTAGAGTCACGGACGTTTGTGTATGCCAGACATGTAGCAGAATGTGTCCTGAAGGACAAACTTCTAATCACAAAAATAATTGCAACTGTGTATGTTCAAACACATGCCCTAACGGGCAACCTGCTAACCCCCAAAACAATTGCCGGTGCACATTGTGCAACAATAAGTGCCCTACAGGGCAATCTCCTGACCCAGACAGTGAATGTGCCTGCATTTGTTCAAACACTTGCTCCAACGGGCGCACACCCAGAATACATAACAGCTGTATTTGTGAACCAGTTTGTAACAATATCTGTTCAGAAGGTTCTTTTCCTGATGTGAACGCAAATTGTGCATGTGTTTGCTTGAATACTTGCCCCGGACAACAGACTCCAAACATACTAGATGACTGCAGATGTGTTTGTAATAATTCTTGCCCTATTGGGCAGGTAACACTTCCACAAAACAACTGCCAGTGCCAATGTGAAGCGACATGTCCCCCAGGACAAGCACCTATCCCAGAAGACGCCTGCAGATGCAACTGCATGAATCAATGCCCGCCTAATCAAACTCCTAACGTAAACCAGCAATGTGCTTGCATGTGCGCAACATCGTGCCCTAACGCAATTCCCGAAAATAATTGCATTTGTTCTCAGTGCCCACTTTCTGTTTGCCCTAGAGGACAATCCCAAAATCTGAATACATGCAAATGTGAATGTCAGAGCACATGTCCTGTCGGACAATTTCCTAATCCAAACAACAGCTGTCTCTGTCAGTGCTTTAATAAATGTCCTTCACGACAGACCCCAGATCCTGCAAATAACTGCCGATGTCAAAATTCAAAAAAATGTCCTGTAGGACAAATATTGAACTCAGATAACAACTGTGTCCTTCAATGTCCAAACATATGTCCTCGTGGACAGATAAGTGACCAAAGCAACAACTGTTCATGTAGATGTCCATCGAGTTGCCCTAGTGGTCAAGTAACTGATCTACGTAATAATTGCGCGTGCTCTTGTCCAAACACTTGCCCAGAAGGTCAGTCCCCGAACAAAGACAGCTGTCGATGCGAATGTCCATCAAGATGCCCTAGTGGTCAAGTACATGACCTAAATAATAATTGCGTATGCTCTTGTCTAAACACTTGCCCAGAAGGTCAGTCCCCGAACAAAGACAGCTGTCGATGCGAATGTCCATCAAGATGCCCTAGTGGTCAAGTACCTGACCCAAATAATAATTGCGCATGTTCTTGTCCAAACACTTGCCCAGAAGGCCAGTCCCCGAACAGAGAAAGCTGTCAATGCGAATGCAAGAGAAACAGGTGTCCTCCTGTGACATCCAGGCAGAACCCAGTCACCTGCGACTGTGAGTGCCTGAGTCCTGGTCTTCGTTATAACAGTACTACAAGAAGTTGTACAGGTAAGTCTTATTTTTATCTTACTTGACTTTAGCGGTTCTCATAATGTAAGATTTGTCCCCATCTAATTTTGTTGGCAACTCATCACTTACTCTGATGTGTTTTGATTGATTGATGATTGATTGATTGGGAAAAGACATCATCATTGCACTTCAGTGAGCAACAATGTGTGCTCAGATCTCTTTCTTAAACCATGAAGATCTCAGCTGCAGTGCACGAATTCTGTAGCACCGCGACGCTCCCGTTGTAATTTTTAAGATTGAAAAGATATTTTTGTGGAAATTTTATTTTTAATGTTTCTAATGAATTTTAGAACAAAATTTCCAGCTTGCTCCTCTCGATATCGAACTGCCAAGGGTTCTTTTACGTGGTCGACTTCAACACGGGAACCTTTGTTTTATCGTCCGTCTCCGTAGGACATGAACTCGATCTCACATACACTGAGATTAGGGATATCTAGAAAAATATCCAGAAAGTCTACAGGAGCGAACCAAATACCTTTGAAACGAGAGACGAGCATAAACTTCTACACCACACAGATCCCCCATTTTGAAAAGGCATATTTATAAACAATATTTTAGTTTGGCTAAACTACGAGTGCTTTTTTGGAGCTAACAAAAATATTTCGTCCAGAGGAAAAAAACATTTTCAGAAAATATTTCGTCCAGAGTGAAAAAAAAATATTTCGTCCAGAGGAAAAAAACATATTCCAATATTCTCGAACAACATAGCGAATCAAATATTATTTTTTTTCTATATCTGTAGCTTAGATTAGAGATCAGACATAATTGCATGATGCTTGTCGGTCTTCCTTGGTTTCTCTATTTTTCTTTCAATCTTCTTCAACAGAAACGAGTGCGTGCCCACAGATCTGCCCTCGAAACTCCCTTCTAAACGCTGACTGTTCCTGTCAGTGTCCTCTTGGCACCAGCTTCGACATCATAACCAGATTGTGTGGTATGTTATTTTCTTCAGTATAATGTTTGTTACTTTTCATTTTTTTATTTTTACTGTGCTTGTTTCGTCTGTGTGGTGGCGGGGCCCGCAGAGGAAGCAAATAATAGTACCACTAAGTCCTACAAGGCATGTCTTAAGAGAAGACTGATGTAGGACATGGGAAACTACCCTATAACTTTACTTGATTATTCTGTGTCTAGTTATAACGCCTAAGGACGCTACCCTAGTAAATAAACAGCTTTGCAGAAATCGAATGTTCTGGACTATTTGTAGGCGCATAAATGGCACGACGTACAATTGCTCTTAGGCTCAGATCACATACAGATTAGATAGGGTGGTTAACAAGTGGTCGATATGGAGCGTTCAAAGAAGAAGTAGTGTGCTTGTTTATAGAAGACGGTCCAAAGTTCCAGAATGAGATCAAACATGCTGACTTTGAAGTCATCTGTTATTGAGACTTCAGTAGTTATCACTAATCTAACATGGGCGTTTACTGTAATAAAGATGCAGATGGCTTAGGGGTTTGGGCGGAGGTATGCTTATTGTATTCTTTATGTGGTCTTGTCTCTATGGTGTAGAGACTAGATGTTAGCCTATTGTTCCAAAGTTACTCGGTTCGCTCCCTCGTGAAGCTATCAAGATATTTTTACAGAGATGCCTAATCTCAATGTAGGTGAAATCGAGTTCCTAGTCATATCGGAGATGGAGGATAAAACTTTGGTATCGTAAGCAAGTAAGAGAACCCTTGGCAGTTACAAATTAAAAAGAGCAGGCTGGAAAGCCTCTGCACTGGCAAAAATCATTACAAAGATTTTAAAAAACTATAAAAATTGTCAATATCTTTAAAAACTTACATCGGGACTTCGCCGCTGCTACGGAGCTCGTTCAATGCGGCTGAGATCTTCCTGTGTAAGAAATAGATCGGAGCGCAGATAATTACTCACCGAAGTGCAATGATGAAGATCCTGTGAAACGATCAATTAATCTATGTAACCATTCTGTGCTTGAATAATCTCCCTGACGAAGTTTGTTTCGAAAACACGCTGTTTTGTTGTTATGATGATGGTGATGACGATGATTGTGATGATGTTGATAGTGGTGATGAGGATGATGGTGATTATGATGAGGATGTGGATTAAGATGAAGATGCTGTTGATGAGGTTGATTAGTGAAGATTAATCTGGTGATGATGAGGTTGATTGGTGAAGATGGAGATGGTGGTAATGAGGTTGATTAGTGAAGATGAAGGTAGTGATGATGAGGTTGATTAGTGAAGATTAATCGGTGATGATGAGGTTGATTAGTGAAGATGGATATGGTTGTGTAATGAGGTTGATTAGTGAAGATGAGATGAGTGATGATGAGGTTGATTAGTGAAGATGAAGGTAGTGAAGATGAGGTTGATTAGTGAAGATGAAGGTAGTGAAGATGAGGTTGATTAGTGAAGATGAGGATAGTGATGATGAGGTTGATTAGTGAAGATGGAGTGTGATGATGAGGTTGATTAGTGAAAGATGAAGGTAGTGATGATGAGGTTGATTAGTGAAAGAGTGAAGTGAGTGATGATGAGGTTGATTAGTGAAGATGAAGGTAGTGATGATGTTGAATAGAAGTCTTCATAACATTACTCCACAAATTCCACAATATGCCAACCCTGCATGCGGAGACTGGACTCTGCAGACTGTGCGGAAGAAACCATACTCTGGTTCAACAGGCAAAACGGCGTCTGCCAGCAACGCGTTTCGGAGCATAGTGAGCACGGCCAGGCACGTAGAACGCACTGGTCATCTGCTGCACCCTGATCCTTCTCTAATCGTCTTGACTTTGTACTGTCTTTGGACATAGAAGGAATTGGGGGCGAGAGTGAGATGGACGAACTTACAACTCTTTACCACTTTAAACCAAATCATCGCGTAAGTCACCCTTTCATCCATCAAACCTCTTGGATGAAAAATGGTGGTGGTTATCATCACCCGTGATGGACGAGCATCATTCCACACATTCTCGTTTTGGTCTACTCCTTTTCCCCGTTTGTTATGCTCCTTTTCTATCTACAGTCCCGCTTGAGGTCAGAGGTCAGTGTACAGGCAGCGAGCTCTCCTGTACCAGCAACCAGATCGCACATAGAGACTGTAATGACCGCTGCTATTGCGCATGCTCAGCAGGGTATGTCGGAAGTAGATGCGACATCCGTTTAAGTCGTGAGTACAATTTGTTATTGTTAAGTTATCATGTTAAGATATCATTATTTTTTCTAACTTGTCTCCTTGTCATAGTTAGTGATAATACCCTCGCCTGTGCTACGGAGTTAGTGCACTGCCGCTGAGATTTTCCTCTGTAATAAAGAGATCGAAGTACACATTCTTACTCACTGAAATGCAATGATGATCAACCTACCAATCTTCATGAGTGTTTGCTATACACTGTCCATGTCTCGCTGGTGTACAGCAGCGTGGTTAGGACTATGGCCCGGCCAATCAATCAATCGCTCTTCTTCTTCTTCAGCGATCTATGGTCATGCGCTTAATTCACTGTGGACCACAAACTGGGCGGCCAGCTTCATGTCTGTCAGATTTCCCCAAAGCTTAGTTTTCAGGTTGACTGGGTGTGGCCACGTGTTGCTTCTCAGCTCACACAGGAGAGGACACTCTTGTAGGATATGCTCTGGTGTCTGTTCCACCTGCTGACACTGGCAGAGAGTAATTTTACTTATTTCTAGTCTATTTAAGTGTTTGTTGAGTCTGCAGTGTCTGGTGCATTGTCGAAATACAATGACAAGGTCTGTTCTGCTTAGGTCTTTGAGGGTATTTTTTCGATAATCATACCCAGTGTTTGTCTTCCAGTCTACTGCAGATTTTCTCTGAATGAGGGTTTGACCTGGCAAAGTGTTTGCTACCCTGAAGTTAGAAGGCACGCCCGCCCGAGTGGTTACCGGGGCCCAAATTTGGGGTGTAAAGAATAGAACCACTGTTACCTGCCACGCATTTCGTAAGAGGCGACTAAGGAGGTTTGGCTGAAATTGGATGCCCATGTCCTAAACGTGTAGAAGTCTATGCGTTTAGGGGCCTACAAACCAATGTGCAACGTATACACGTTCTTGGCAAAGATCAAACATATCACAAAGAGTGATTAAAATTGGTAGTTAAGAACGAACGCAAAGAAGAAGAAAAGGCAAGGCACGCCTATATGTCGGGAGATACTGATAAAAATTAAAGCAGGCCTTCACGCAAAAATCAATAAGAAGCGCCATGATTACGCCTGAACAGAAGGGGAACTCAAGAAGAAAAAGTAGAAGAAGAAGAAATAATATTTGATCCAATCAATGACCATCTTATGTTTGTAATTTGACATTTCCTTGTTGTTTGGGACCAGGCATTAGTTTTAACTAGGAACTCATTTGAGAAGTGGTGAGGAGGGGGCTGTTTCAAGATATTGTACACCATGAGAATGATGATGATGGGAGAGAGTGATGATATTAATGATGTTGATGATGATGATATTAATGATGTTGATGATGATGATATTAATGATGTTGATGATGATGACATTAATGATGTTGATGACGATGACATTCATGATGTTGATTATGATGATATTAATGATGTTGATGATGATGATATTATTGATGTTGATGGTGGAAAGGATGCGGATAATGATGTTAGTGAAGAGATTGATGGTGATGTTGATAATGACGATGAGTCTGATGATGATGGTGATCATAATGATGATTGGCGGATAATGATGAGGTTAATGGCGAATAGGATGTTAATACTGATGACGAGGATGATGATGATGGTGATACTGATGTTGCTGATGACGACGATGATGATGATGGTGGTGACAATGATGGAGGCAATGATGAGGATGATGTTATGATGATGTAGGTAATGAAGAAAATGATGATGATAATGATGTCAGTCTTACCGATCTCTAATTTCTAGCTGATATGTGCAATAATTGTTCCTACAACAACGGACACTACCACGCCGGAGTTGCTGGTCACTGTGATCTTTACGTCATGTGTGTCCCTGACGGACGTTGGAAAAACAAGACCAGACCCATATCCTTTGTGCCATATTTCATGTCCTGTCCCCCCGGGACATTTTACATCACAAGACCTGACGGATGGCGAGGTTGTGATCACTCGCATAATGGACAATGTGAAAGCGGTAGGTACCTATCAATGTCTGCTTCTTCTTCTTCTTCTTGGAACGCTTCATATCGACCACTTGTTAACCACTTTTTGTGATTTGTATGTGATCTGAGCCTAAGAGGAATTGTATGTGATCTGAGCTATTAGTGGGCGTCTGTAGCTTCAGAGGAAGTGAGCCCAATCACAACTCAAGCATACCGTGTTCAAACTCAGCGGCAGGCAGTTTGGAAGCAAATATGTTTCCATGGCATTTTTACGAAAGGTAAAAGAACCCTTGGCAGTTCCAAACCAAAAAGAGCAGGATGGAAAGCCTCTGCACTGGCAAGAATCATTACAAAGATTTTTTTTTTAAATACAAAAATTGTTAATATCTTAAAATACTTACATCGGGGACCTTTGCCGCTGCTACGGAGCTCGTTCACTGCGACTGAGATCTTCCTGTGTAAGAAAGAGATCGGAGCGCAGATAACGACTCACCAAAGTGCAATGATAGGTAAAAATAGACCTTATCGTTCAGAAAGCAATGGCAAACCACTGAACATATAAGTGGTGCTTAGTGAAACCAACAAATCGTTTACTGTGGTTAATGGCTACGTCCTGTAAAGGGTATGCCAAGATTTTCATTCATTTCATGGGATCTCAGTCTAAGAGCGATTATATGTTATGTCAGTAATGCGTCTGCAATTAGGCCAGCACATCCGATTTCTTCGACGCTTTTTATTTACTAAGGTAGCTTCCCTAGGCCCCTACCTCAGTCGCCGCTTACGACATGCTTTGTAGGTCGCAGTGTTACTGTGCTTTGCTTCCATTGCGGGTCCCGGCACCACATGGACGAATTATAAATATACAATTACCTTGAGAAGAAATGATCAAGGAATATCAAAGTAGGCATTGAAGTGGGATGCAAAGGGTTCAAGAAAGAGAGGTCGACCTAAGGAAACCCTGAAACGAACTTTCCTGAGAGAGGCAAAGGTTCCATGGATGAGATTGAGCCAGTTGCCCAGGATAGAGCGGTATGGATAAATTACTTGCAGGTCCTATGTAACGTATAACGGTATGAGAGGAATTATTATTATTATTATTATATTATTATTAATTTCCCATAGATTGTTCCGACCACAGTGTATGAAATTACGATATCAAACGATAGAAGAAATTTAGTCACGACAGAGTTCATAGTTCACGACAGAGAAGAAGTCTGTGTAGCGTACAGGTTTTGTGCTCGTCTCTCGTGCCAAAGGTACCAGGTTTGCTCCCTCGTAGAGCCATCTGGATATATTTTCAGAGATCCCCTGTCTCAATGTAAGTGAGAGAGAGTTTCTAGTCCTATCGGAGACGAACGGATGGACATCTGCAGATTACCAGCGAGCTAAGTTCTTTGAACGCAGGAAGCAAAGACCGTGATTCAACCTCAGACCACAGACAGGAGATTGAATTCCTAGTCTTATCTCGCCTAGTATCGCTGCCTCCAGCAACGTTTCAAAGGTAGAGAGAACTCATCCCTGAATCCTGATTGACTATAGACAACAAATTCCTACGATTAATATATGCATCCCGCGTACAGAATTTGAAAACCTGAACCGGTCCAAAACACAGCAATAGGACGGGATAGTCCGAATTCACTTATTCGGCGGTCTAGACATGGCCACCTGCCGCCATCTTGAAACCGGAAGTCCCTTGATAATGATAATATCAATTAATAAATCAATCAATTTACTATTTATATTCATTGTCTTGTACAGACAGATGCGGAACTCTGCCACCTGATACACCTTACGAAGACGCCTCTGCATGC
The DNA here is from genome assembly GCA_020796225.1 of Arion vulgaris. Taxonomy (NCBI): domain Eukaryota; kingdom Metazoa; phylum Mollusca; class Gastropoda; order Stylommatophora; family Arionidae; genus Arion; species Arion vulgaris. The sequence goes on from CM036775.1 coordinate 8,157,397, forward strand.
CAGTCGTACTGGCAGTGTGGATCCGATAGAAGACTGGCTTCAAAAGAATGTTGTCCAGCTGGACAAAGATTCGATCCAAGCTCGTCTCGGTGTGTCAGCGATAGTTCATGCCCTATCACTTGTGGACCAAACAGGACACATGACTGCACTGGAGACTACAACAGAAACACAAGTAAGTTATCTAACATAACTTGTCCTTATTATGTCCTAGTCTTCATCGTCAAGGTGCTTATCTTTTATAGGACGTTGCTCTCTTTGCAGCACATCTGAAATTCACTCTGTCTCTTGCCAGTTCACCCACTTCGTCGATGGTCATGTTCATGGTTTCTTTAATATCTTGTAGCCATCTTCTTCTTGGTCTGCCTCTGCGTCCCGGGACCCTGCCTTCTAGTTTTGTTCTCTCCAGGCCTTCGTGACGCTTAATGTTACCAAAGTATGTAATTTTTCTGTATAGTATGTTGTTTATCAGCCAATTCTCTTTAACATTTAGTTCTTTCAGGACATCAGTGTTCTTTCTTTTTCTGTCCATGGTATTCGTAGGATCTTTATGTAGCATTTAGTTTCGAAGGACTGGATTTTCGTTCTTAATTTCTGTGTAATAGTCCATGATTAAAGATCATGAGATTAAATGCTGGTTCCAGAGACCCAATCTTATTGAGAGGATCACCACTAAAAGAGGTGGACACATTTACATATCTGGGAAGTGTCGTCAACATTCAAGGTGGCACAGATGAAGATGTTAAGGTTAGAATACAAAAGGCAATATCAGCATTTGCCATTCTGAAGAACATATGGAGTTCAAGAATGATCAGGAATAAAACTAAGATAATGATATTTAACTCAAATGTCAAGTATGTCCTTCTGTATGGAGCAGAGACATGGAGAACAACTAAGGTGAACACCAAAAAGTTGCAGACATTCATCAATAGATGCCTACGCAGGATACTCCATCTGAGATGGTACGACAGGACCACAAACAGAGAACTGTGGGATAGGGCAGGACAACGGCAGGTGGAACAAGAGATAATGAGCAGAAGGTGGAGATGGATAGGACACACACTGAGGAAACCCCTGACAGCATCGCGAGACAGGCTCTCCGATGGAACCCCAGGGCAATAGAAGTAAGGAAGACCCAGAAACAACTGGAGACGGAGTTAGAGATGTAATGCAGAAAAACGGGAGAGAGTGGCGAGATCTGGAAAGGATGGCCTTGGATAGGCGGGCTTGGAAGGCCTTGGTTGCTGACCTATGCTTCCCTAGGGGCGAAGGGTGAAGAAGAAGAATAGTCCATGATTCACAACCATAAGTAGCCACTGGGAAAATGCATGCTCTCAATATTTGTAATTTTAATATTTTGCTGGTGCTTTGCTACATGTTCTTCATTGTGTTTAACTTCTTGATTGCTATTGCCAATCTTCTTGAGATCTCTTTGGAGCAGTCACCGTTATTGTTAATTATTGAGCCCAGATATTCGTAGCTCTCTACACATTGGAGCTCTTCATTGTTTACTTGGATGTTAGGTGAGCCTTTTGCTTTGTCAGTTGACATGATTTTTGTTTTTTGTGTATTCAAATATAGATGTTGGTCTTCACTATGTTTCTTGGTCGTCATGATTAGGTTTTCCAAACCTTTTTGCTGGTGGATAATAATACTGTATCGTCTGCGTATCTAAGCTCTGGTATGCATTTGCCACCTATAGTCTTCTTCTTCTTCTTTGCCTTCGTTCTTTACGACCAATTTTAATCACTCTTTGTGATATGTTTGATCTTTGTCAAGAACGTGTATACGTTGCACATTGGTTTGGTAGGCCCCTAAACGCATAGACTTCTATATGTTTAGGACACATGCATCCGATTTCAGCCAAACCTCCTTAGTCGCCTCTTACGACATGCATGGCAGGTAACAGTGGTTCTATTCTTTACACCCCAAATTTGGGCACCGGTAACCACTCGGGCGGCCACCTATAGTGAGAGGGTCGTACTAGTAAGTCTTACTAGGACATAACAGATCAAGTACCATCTTTGATATCTATCTATGAACGAAGGGATTATCGCCAGGTTCCCATGCAGGAGATCCATGTTTAATTCACGGTAAGGCCATGAACATTTTTCTCTCGTGGGCATAAAAAAAAATCCTAATATGAACAGCTTTGCGACGACTGCACTAGCCATGCGGTCATTAATTTCCTCTCAGGCTCTCGTCCCACCTGTCCTACACCGCCCTCAAAAGCGGTACTGCAGACAGTAACGACAGTTTATTTTTACATTTTTAAAAACATCTTCTTCAAAATACCTTTCTACATAAAAGTTTCTATTATCTGTAATGCTCTTCTATTGTTGCTGTTCTGTCACTCTTCTATTGCTATGTTACTCTCTGTTATTTCTTCTTCTTCTTCTCTCTCGATCGTTCTTTTACGGTCGTTTTTATCATTCTAATTGTGATATATAAACAGCCTAACACTAAGAACAGGTGTACGTTCACAATCTTCAGTACCATTTAGAGCTCTGGTGCTTATCCTTCAGTGATGTGTTCGATTTCACCAGCATTTACTGGGTTTGCTTCCTCAGCCTTGACTGTCCCCAGCCAAAACTCATGCAGGTTGCTATTTTATTTTAGGGTAGCGACCCTTAGACGACCTACCTCCAGCGCTGTTGAGAGTCATCTGCCCAGAAAACCTGTCTTTTTCTGGATTACTTGGTTTTCTTGCCGTCCAGTTTTGTGTACGGTTTGCTCCGCTAGCCTTTGATTGTCCCCAATCAAACTACAAGGCAGCAGTACTTCTATTATGTTGTTTTTCTATATCACTTCTAATCTTTCAGCTCTCTTTTCGCTGCTCTTCTTCATGTTTCTCTTGTACACCAGCGCCTATTCTTCTCAATTTAATATATGTTGTAGCCACTGCTCCTACTGGCATGCGACATACATGACCGATCCACCTCTATCATAGTCTTCTAACGATGGTCTCTAATGATGCACAGTTTGTTCGTTTTAAAAGTTTGTGGTCAGAATGTTTGCAGGATTCTTCTTAAGCATTTATTTTGGAATATCTCCAGCTTTTGTTTGATGTTGTGGATCATTGTCCAGCACTCACTACTGTATAATAACTCTCCCAGGACACTACTTCTATTGTCCAGCATTCACTACTGTATAATAACACTCCCAAGAGACTACTTCTATTGTCCAGCATTCACTACTGTATAATAACACTGCCAGGAGACTACTTCTATTGTCCAGCACTCACTACTGTATAATAACTCTCCCAGAACACTGCTTCTATCGTCCAGCATTCACAACTGTATAATAACACTCCCAGGAGACTACTTCTATTGTCCAGCATTCACTACTGTATAATAACACTCCCCATGCCATTACTTCTATTGTCCAGCATTCACTACTGTATAATAACACTCCCCATGCCATTACTTCTATTGTCCAGCATTCACTACTGTATAATAACACTCCCATGACACTGCTTCTATATATTGTCCAGCATTCACTACTGTATAATAACACTCCCAGGACACTGCTTCTATTGTCCAGCATTCACTACTGTATAATAACTCTCCCAGGGCACTGCTTCTATTGTCCAGCATTCACTACTGTATAATAACACTCCCAGGACACTGCTTCTATATATTGTCCAGCACTCACTACTGTATAGTAACTACTCCCATGTCACTACTTCTATTGTCCAGCACTCACTACTGTTTAATAACTCTCCCAGGGCACTGCTTCTATTGTCCAGCATTCACTACTGTATAATAACTCTCCCCATGCCACTACTTCTATTGTCCAGCACTCACTACTGTATAATAACACTCCCAGGACACTACTTCTATTCTCCAGCATTCACTACAGTATAATAACACTCCAGCACTACTTCTATTGTCCAGCACTACTACTGTATAATAACCTCCCAGCACTATTCTATTGTCCAGCACTCACTACTGTATAATAACTCTCCCCATTCCACTACTTCTATTGTCCAGCATTCACTACTGTATAATAACTCTCCCCATGACACTACTTCTATTGTCCAGCACTCACTACTGTATAATAACACTCCCAGGACACTGCTTCTATTGTCCAGCATTCACTACTGTATAATAACACTCCCCATGCCACTACTTCTATTGTCCAGCATTCACTACTGTATAATAACACTCCCCATGCCACTACTTCTATTGTCCAGCATTCACTACTGTAGTAATAACACTCCCATGCCACTACTTCTATTGTCCAGCATTCACTACTGTATAATAACACTCCCAGGACACTGCTTCTATTGTCCAGCATTCACTACTGTATAATAACACTCCCCATGCCACTACTTCTATTGTCCAGCACTCACTACTGTATAATAACACTCCCCATGCCACTACTTCTATTGTCCAGCATTCACTACTGTATAATAACACTCCCAGGACACTGCTTCTATTGTCCAGCATTCACTACTGTATAATAACACTCCCAGGACACTGCTTCTATTGTCCAGCATTCACTACTGTATAATAACACTCCCAGGACACTACTTCTATTGTCCAGCACTCACTACTGTATAATAACTCTCCCAGGACACTGCTTCTATTGTCCAGCACTCACTACTGTATAATAACACTCCCAGGCCACTGCTCCATATAGTTTTGTTTTATGATTTAATCCGTTGACTTTCCAGATTTTGTGGAGCATTGCGAAAATTTCTCTAAACATCTGAATAAAATCGACAAATTACATTTTCCATATTAAGTTAATTGCGTATCCTTTACAGGACTTTGCGAATCAACCCCAGTTTTTAACGCTGTTTGTGATTTTTCTAGACATTATTACGTTTAGTAGTTTACCATTGCTTTCTGAAGGGGTGGTTTCCATCGTCCTTTCGTAAAAATCCGCGCAAAACAATTTGCAACCGAACTGTCCTCAGTGTGATTCGAACTCTGAAAGTCGGGGTTAATAGACTGAGTCATTATCCCCTAAGCCACATACGCCACATTTTCCATATTAGCTGTCGAATATAGACAGAAATGGAGATGCCACGTCATCCTTGCTTTCGGCGTGGACACAGCATGAAGAGAAACTTAGGAATGAGCTTGAATGCAAGAGAAACAAGCGTAAACTCAGAAGTTGTCCAAGTAACACACTTGTCAAAATGACTGCCTGTAAAGAAGAAAAGTGTCATTTATATCTATGATAATCGCCAAGTGGTTACCGGGGCCCAAATTTGGGGTGTAAAGAATAGCACCACTGTTGCCTGCCACGCATGTCGTAAGGGGCGACTAAGGAGGTTTGGCTGAAATCGGATGCACGTGTCCTAAACAAGAGTTTAGGGGCCTACCAAATCAGTGTGCAACGTATACACGTTCTTGGCAAAGATCAAACATATCCTAAAGAGTGATTAAAATTGGTCGTAAAGAACGAACGCAAAGAAGGAGATGTATGAAAAATCGTGGAAGTTTTACTACAAAGATAAAGGTGTTAATCTATGTGAAAAAAAACAAAATAGTGGCTGGTTGTGTCATTATTTCTCATTTGTAAGCCGCTATACTGCTTCATGGTATGTAATGAGTTAATATGTTAATAAATAACTCTACTGCATCATCTTCTTTTACAGATGGTTGTCCATACGATATCAACCCATACAACCCAAACCAGTTTTTCTATAGGAGTTTGCCAGGGTATTCATTTCGTTGTCAACCCACGTACATCATGAATCTAGAAGTATGTCATTGCATAACGGGTTCGAACTCAAGACCATTCGGTAACTACTTTGAGAAAGCAATGAACAATAACGAAAATAAGCTTAATTTTAATGTATATTTTTCGTGTTCAGCATCACACCTGTCCTTGTTTCTTTGAAGTGGAATAATTACAGGTAAATCTTCAGGTTATTGATTGAATGATTGATTGGACCATCAACATTGCACTTCGGTGAGTAACCATGTGTGCTTCGATATTTTTCTTACACAGGAAGATCTCAGCAGCAGTGCACCTACTTCATAGCCATGCGAGGGTTCCTTGTGTAATTTGGAATATTGTGAAATTATTTCGTAGGAATTGTATTTTTTAATCTTCTTCTTCTTCTTTGTGTTCGTTCTTTACGACCAATTTTAATCACTCTTTGTGATATGTTTGATCTTTGCCAAGAACGTGTATACGTTGCACATTGGTTTGGTAGGCCCCTAAACGCATAGACTTCTACACGTTTAGGACATGTGAAACCGAATTCAGCCAAACCTCCTTAATCGCCTCTTACGATATGCGTGGTAGGTAATAGTGGTTCTATTCTTTACACCCCAAATTAAGGCCCCGGTAACCACTAGGGGGTATTTTTTTATGTTTCTAATGAATGTTTACCTTGTAACAGGTTTCCAGCCTGCTCTTTTCGATTTTAAACTGCCAAGGGTTCTACCTACGTTTTATCGTCCGTCTCCGATAGGATTACGAACTCAATCTCACTTAGACTGAGATCAGAGACTCTGTAAACACGAAGGAGCGAATCGAGTTTCTTTGGAACGAGAAGAAATGACTTGACCTCTACGCCACATCGATCTCCATCAATGTGTATGCTATGTTATACGATCTCCATCAATGTGTATGCTATGTTATACAATCTCTATCAATGTGTATGCTATGTTATACCATCTCTATCAATGTGTATGCAATGTTATACAATCTCCATCAATGTGTATGCTATGTTATACAATCTCTATCAATGTGTATGCTATGTTATACGATCTCTATCAATGTGTATGCAATGTTATACAATCTCCATCAATGTGTATGCTATGTTATACAATCTCTATCAATGTGTATGCTATGTTATACAATCTCTATCAATGTGTATGCTATGTTATACAATCTCTATCAATGTGTATGCTATGTTATACAATCTCTATCAATGTGTATGCTATGTTATACGATCGAGAACACGGAACTACAGACAAGAGTTTAAAGGGTTTAAAAGCCGAAGGATTGACTTCATTGCACCGGGTTTTACCCCATATGGCTCGGTCCCTCTCCGTAGAAATGGCACGCCACCTGCAGAGAGTATTTAACAAAGCACGAACTCCGTAGCTCCAGCAACAATCCTAAGGGTCTCTGGAAAAAACTGTCCTCGTTAAAAGAACGGCGCAGTCCGGATTCGAACCCACGACCTTCGACTCACAAGGCAAATGTTTTAACCACTTAGCCACAGAAACCCGCAGGGATCAGCTATACCACAATGTTCTTGTGCCGTTAGTAAAATTATTATTGAAAATTCATTTTTTTAAATTTGTCCAAATTTATTTTACACATTACGAACACACCAGGAAAGAAGGCGGGAACAATGAGTTTTTTGCAAGAACCCCAGAGGAAACAGCGGAAGCAACGAATATGATCAACAAATAAACAGTGTATAGGTATTAAGAACTCCAATGTGTAGAAAGCTACGAATATCTGGGCTCAATAATTAACAATAACGTTGACTGCTCCAAAGAGATCTCAAGAAGACTGGCAATAGCAATCAAGAAGAAAAACACAATGAAGAACATGTGGCAAAGCACCAGCAAAATACTAAAATTAAAAATATTGAGAGCATGCATTTTTCCAGTGGCCACTTATGGTTGTGAATCATGGACTATTACACAAAAATTAAGAACGAAAATCCAGTCCTTCGAAACTAAATGCTACAGAAAGATCCTACGAATACCATGGACAGAAAAAAGAAAGAACACTGATGTTCTTGTAAGAACTAAACTTTAAAGAGAATTGGCTGATAAACAACATACTATACAGAAAAATTACATACTTTGGTCACATCAAGCGTCACGATGTCCTTGAAAGAACAATAATAGAGGACAGGGTCCCAGGACGCAGCGGTAGACCAAGAAGAAGATGGCTACAATATATTAAAGAAACCATGAACATGACCATCGACGAAGTGGGCGAACTGACAAGAGACAGAGTGAATTTCAGATGTGCTGTAAAGAGAGCAACGTCCTATAAAGGATACGCACCTTGATGATGATATGTATTAAAGCTTCCGAAAAACAAATAGACAAACACAAGATTCGAACCACTTTCCCTCATCTCTTACGACACCCATCGCCTAGCCTAGCTGGTTGTATTCGTAAGGACGCCGATATTGCTAGGCTATGGGATGGGTGCCGTAAGAGATGAGGGTAAATGGTTCGAATCTTGTGTTTGTCTATTTGCTTTTTCGGAATTCTTATACTGTACATTGCTTATTTGTTGATCAAGGAAGAAGGCGAAAGGAAGACCACGGTAAAGATGGATAGAGGACATACTACAGAGTGTTCAACTTAATAGCAGCCCCAGTGATAAATAGAAATTTGCCAGGTACGCATAGCCCCTCGTCTATTTACTATTTAAACCGGTTCTGACTAGCTTGTCCTACGTCACATTTGTTCATCGCCCCTTCCCGCACTACAATTACACACCATCACACAACCTTGACCTATACTACGTCATAACTGAACCTTCTCATTTCCATACATATATCCCAGATTAGCTCCATTCACGGACCGCTTTTAAGTTGAACACCATGTAGAATTATGTCAACAGAAACCATGACACTGGGCAACAATTCGGTAACAGTGTGACGACAAAATAAGAGAAAAGACGTCATATAACTAAGGAGCATTTTTTTCATCAAATGGAAGAATAACTAATGAAATCGAACATAGATGAAATAAAGCAAATCTAATATTAAAGTAAACTATTGGGATGTAAAACCAATCAAGATCTCCAACTGCTAGCAAAGAACCGTATCACATGGAGATCTAAAACCTCTGCCCTTATGTGCCGCCTTTGGCACGAGAAGGAACAAACTAACTAATTAACTAATCATAAAGAGTGGCAAGTCACCAAGTTAAATACAAATAAGATTCAGACCTTTGTCCACAGATGTCTTTGGCGGATTCTCAGACTGAGATGGTATGACAGAGCTGCAAACACAGATCTGTGGATAAGAACCGGACATGAACCCATGATGACCCAGATTAAGAAGAGAAACGGGCGATGGGTCGGACATACCCTACGGAAGACACAGTCAAGTGTCAGTAGAAAAGTATTGAGTGGAACCCGCAAGGAAAACAAGAAAAGGACGCCCTAAACAGACCTGGAGACGAAGTCTTCTTCAGGAAATGAAGAGTGTTCGACTATCCTGGGAGACCATAAAGAAAACAGCCAGAGACTGATAAAAGTGGCGAACAACTGTTGAGGTCCTATGCTCCACAAGGAGCCGAGAGAAATAAGTCAATTCAATCATAAAGAATATTTCTTTATTGAAATATCTTTTTTCTGGTGTGTGTGTTTGTTTTTTAAACACCACATTGTTTCTTTTTTCTTTAAACATTCATATTTATTTATCAACAGTTTGTGAAGCAACAGTTGATATGAACTTTGAAGACAATCCTATGAATAGTGAGGACAGTGTTCCAAGAATTCCAGATCGAGACGGGCACGCTGCGAACTTCAGAGTAAGAGATAAACGATCACTGATGTTAACTAATTATTTTCAGGTTACCAGCGCCAAATAAGGCCAATAATAGCAGATTATAGCCGTCCATCGCAAGCGATGATGACAACAATCTCAGACGTGTACTGTTGCACCTCTCTGGTGTGTGCGGAGGTGACTGTAGAGTCCAATCTAGAACAGAATCCCCGACCACAGGTGGGGCATACATGATCAAGGTTAGACATGTGCGTGTTTGTGCTGTCTTTTCGGCTGCTCGTTTTCTCCGTGACTCAACAATACGATGATTCTCAGCTATTCGGGTTCCTCTTTTGTTGTTACAGCGCCACATTTGGCGATCTTGCGCAAGGATTCCCAGCACGTATTGTCTATATCGAAGCATTTCAGATAATGAGCACATAGCGACGGAGATGTGTCTTAAAAGAGCTGTTGACTTATAGGAACGATTGTATGGCCAACACTATGTTACCAGTGCCTAACATGGCCAATAACAGCAGCTAATGAGCGCATAGCGACGGAGATGAGGTGTCTTAAAAGAGCTGTTCACTTATAAGAATGATTTTATGGCCAACACTATGTTACCAGTGCCTAACATGGCCAATAACAACAGCTAATGAGTGGAAAATTATAACGACGGAGATTAGGTGCCTTAGAATGTTCAAAATACTTAATTTTCTCTTTCTTATTTGTAGCATTAACAAGTTTTCTTTGATTTTGAATTCTTTCTGGATAGATATATTTGTTAACTTCTCCGTCCAAGATATACGAAGGATCTTCTATAACACTTATATTCAAAATCACATATATGTTTTTCCACTGCCTTGTTAAATGTCCATGATTCACTTCCATATTCTAACAAGTGGCAAAAATAACTACACGTGAAATGTGATTCGAAAAGTTACTAACAACACCAGAAAAGACATAGTCACCAACATGATCCTAGAAAGAAAGTTGGCTCAGAATCTTGCTTGAATTACATTGAGAAACAAAGAATGAAGTGGTTTGGTCACAAAATAATAATGCAACCAAACCCCACCGTACACAGTCTTCTACAACAGAACATCAGGGGAAAAGGTGAGAGGAAAACCATGAAAAGGATGATTAGATGGCATAGCAGAATCCTGTCAGAAAGCAATAATACCCAAGCCACTAGAGCAACACAAGACAAAACCAGAAAAACCACAACATTGGGCAACAACTTGGTAACAATGTGAGGACAAAAAGAAAAAGAAGAAGAGGAATATTCTGAGTTGAGAGTTAACGAACGCTTGCCCTAGCTGCCGTAGCGTATTGTGTAGAATGAGTTTATTTGTTATTGCTCTCCCCACCCTCCACCCCTCCTTTCCCGGAAATGTTTTTAAAAACTCAAACCGTAAAAGGATCTAAAGCCGTAGTATTGACGTCAGTGCACCGGAATTTTACCCCGTATATATCGGACAATCTCCGCAGAAATGGTACGCCATCTGCTGAGAGTATTGCACAAAGCGGGAACTCTGTAGCTCCAGAAACAATCTTAGAGTTCTCTGGAAAAAATGCACTTAAAAACAGAACTTGGAGGTCCAGATTCGAACCAGCGACCTTCGGAATGCAAGGCAAGGGCTCGTTTGTTTGTTGGTTTTCTAAACCCCAAGGAAGGATGGGACTATTTAGCCCTTTGTTTTGAATATGGGTGGGGGTGAGCTTTCTTTAAGACCCAGGAATTTTTTTTTTCTACGATCCAGAAGTACTTGAGCTTGTCAGCTCTTCGGCTCGGTACCATGGACATCGTAACCTTTCGGTTCGGTGCCACGAACACCGTAAATCTGGGGAATCTGTGGCTTTTTCTGCCATCCCGCGGAATAGAACCCGCACACACAGAGCGGCTGTAGCGTAGTTGTTAGTCAACTCGCTTCGCAAGGTTGGTGGTCTGGGTTCAGCTCCGCAATCGCGTGAATTTTCCCGACCACGACGGCTCTCAGGTCGACCCAGCCTCAACTGGGTACCAGACATGCTCTGAGAAAGTAAAGGCGGTCGGCGTGATGCTGACCACATCACCCATCGTGTGCCGACGGTCAATTAAAAATACAGGCCTAACACTGTATTGACCTATATACCACGAGGTATGAAAGGGTTCCTTTACTTTTTTTTTTTTTACACAGAGGGATAGTCACCCGTAGTCCAATGCGCTACGAACACGCTGGGCAGACGGGCACCCATGAACTTTAAGAACCAGAACCCCCAACAACTTTAAGCGTGTAGTGCTATGCTCAGTGTTGCGGAGACTTCTACACAGGTAGAGTCTAAGGCAAGGACTTAACCAGTTAACCACAGAGACCCAGCCCTTATAACAAGTTTAAACCCATATCCTTCTGACTGAGCAAGGTGAGCTCTAATCCTTCGACCACTCATAATAGTAATAATAATTCCTCTCGTACCGTTAAACGTTACATAGGGCCTGCAAGTAATTTCTCCATACCGCTCTATCCTGGGCAACTCGCTCAATCTCCTCCATGGAACTGAGATCGATATTTCCTGCCTCTCTCAGCAAAGTTCGTTTCAGGGTCTCCTTAGGTCGACCTCTCTTTCTTGAACCCTTTGCATCCCACTTCAATGCCTGCTTTGATATTCGTTGATCATTTCTCCTCAAGGTGTGCCCAACATATCTCCATCTTCTCTTTCTTATAACAGTTGACACGTGGTTGACCAGACATTTCTCTGATTTCATCACTTCTCCTTAATTCATTCCATTTTATATTCATTATTTTTCGCAGACATCTATTTTCAAATGCATTCAACTTGCTTTCTATATCTTTAGTCATTTTCCAACTCTCGCTAGCATATGTTAGGATTGATACAACATTTGAATTGAAAACTCGTAATTTAGTTTTAATACTATATAACTTGCAGTTCCGTATTTTATTTAGACTTTTAAAAGCTGATGTTGCTTTGTCAATTCGACCACTCATGCTTATTATAAAATCCGAATTGCTTCTTCTTTTCTCCAGGGGTTCGATGACATCGTTCTCAAAGTGTTCGCTGGATCAGGTTTCTGGACGGAGTACTTTCAAATTAATCTTCGCATGATGTTGTCTAGTCCTGTCCCTCGAGGACAGAGAATGGCTGTCGTCACAAACGCAGATTGCGATACTCAAGAGTCTGTATCGATTACAGTAGACGATACCAGTTTTTATTTCAAGGTCAGAGATCAAATCTAGATTTATCTAAAACTCGTCTTCTAGTCTTCTTCTATTTTGTCAATATATTTTTTTGTTACTCGTTACTCTAATATTCTCTAGTTTTATTATCGACATCAGTTTTTTTTTTCAATCTCTCTCTTTCCCGTTCTCTCACTCTCTCTCTCTTTTTTCCTCTTAATCTTTCTTTTACTCTTCCTCACTTTATTTCTCTATTTTCTCTCTCTTTCTCTTACTCTCACAGTTTCTCTCCTTTACTCTCTCCCTTACAACTTCAATTTCTCTCACTCTCACCCTCTCTTCCCTTTCTCTTCCTTATTTCTTCTTTTTTTTCTCTCTTTCTCTCCATCTTTCCTTGTTTCAATCTCCGGTCCTCTCTCTCTCACTTTCTACCTCTAGCATTTTTTGGCTCGTTTTGTGTCCGTGCGAATCGACGATCACCGATTATCATGACGATGATGATGATGATGATAATGATGATGATGATGATGATAATGATGATGAAAATAATGATGATGATAGTAGTTAATGTTATGTTTTGTTTTATCTCTATCATATTCAACCATTTCAATTACCTCATACAATCTCCATACAATATTATCAATGTCATCAGTGGCGGTTCGTCATCGTTTTTGTTGGTGGGGCCAGACACAAATTTTCGGGAAAATCATGGCATAAGTAAAGTAAAGGAACCCTTTCATACCTCGTGGTATATGAAACCGTCCGTATATGACCGTCGGCACATGATGGGTGATGTGGTCAGCATGACGCCGGCCGCCTTTACTTTCCCAGAGCATGTCTGGTACCCAGTTGAGGCTGGGTCGACCTGAGAGCCGTCGCGGTCAGGAAAATTCCACGCGCATTGCGGGAGCTGAACCCAGACCACCAGCCTTGCGAAGCGAGTTCACTAACAACTACGCTACCGCGGCTCTCAAAATCATGGCATTGGGTTAGGTTATATTTTTATTTATTAAATAATAAATGCACATTACAAATTACTTTGGTGGGGCTCCGCCCTCTGGCCCTAATGACGAGCCGCCACTGAATGTCATCCTGACTGCATTATGTCATTTCACGTATCACCGTTTTACCAGACAACCTATAACTAATTTTTTACAGGTATTTTAGAAACATTAACATTTTTTTATTATTTGTGTCTACTAACACTTCCCATTTCTTTATTCTAAATTATGTCATAAAACTTCCCATTTCTTTATTCTAAATTATGTTTTTTCAATTATGTCATAAAACTTCCCATTTCTTTATTCTAAATTTTGTCATAAAACTTCCTGCTTCCTTGTTCTAGAACTTGAGAGATTATTTTTTTCTGATGTAACTTTCTGGTCTCTACTGATAACGTTTTAAAGCCAGAGGATTGACTTCAATGTACCGGGTTTTATCCCATTTGGCTCGGTCCCTCTCCGCAGAAATGGCACGCCACCTGCCGAGAGTATTGCACAAAGCACGAACTCCGTAGCTCCAGCTACAATCTTAGGGGCCTCTGGAAAAAACTGCACTCGTGAACGTAACGCCGTGGTCCGGATTCGAACCCACGCCCGTCGACTCGCAAAGGCAAAGGGTTTAACCATTTCTTTATTCTAAAGTTTGTCATAACACTTCCTGAACGAACGCAAAGAAGAAGAAGAAGATAACACTTCCTGCTTTCTTGTTCTAGAACTTAAGAGATTATTTTTTTCTGATGTAACTTTCTGGTCTCAATTGATAGTGTTTACTGTTATGTGTTTTATTGTTTCCATCGATAATGTAAAATATACTGTTACAGGTATTCCAACTGAACACTAGACAGGCCGCGGAGATTACTATCCCTCATTCCGGTAGGGCTGATCAGGTAAGTTAATAACGACCTCATCATCATCATCATGTTTAATTCAGCAAAGATACCATCAATACTGACTTCAAAAACAATTTTTGTAATAACAATAGAGTTACGAAAACGACCATACAAAACGTCATTTGCTAACAACGCTGTCACCTGTGTGGTGCTGGGGCCAGCAAGAGAAGCAAAGAATAGTACCACTGTGACCTACAAGGCATGTCGTAGGAGGCAATTGTTGTCGGGGTCTAGGAAAGCTACCCTAGTACATTTTTTTCCGATCCAGAAGCACTTAAGCTTTTCAGCTCTCTTCGGCTGGGGCCATGGACATCGTAACCCTTCGGTTCGGTGCCACGAACACCGTAAATCTTGGGAATCCGTGGCTTTTTCTGCCATCCCGCGGAATTGAACCCGTACACACAGAGGGATAGTCACCTGTAGCCCTACGCGCTACGAACACGCTGGGCAGACGGGTACCCTAGTAAATAAAAAACGTCGTAGAAATAGGTAGTTCTGGCCTACTTGTAGGCGTATAACTGGCACAACGTACAATCACTCTTAGGCCACAGCCAACTCTAGATGACTAGGCCAGACATCTGACCGGGGAGTCCCTGACCTAGATCACAGAAAGGGGCTGGAAAATATTTATGTTTGATAGAACACTGCAAGCTTTGTTTGAAATAGATGAGACTGCAGTAAAACTATTTGATTGGCAAAACACGTAATCACAAAGTACCCTACAAAGCTTTTTTTGCAATTGTATTCAATTCTGTGAGTCTTTGGTTATGTATTGGTGACAAATATTCATAATATTGATATTCCTTATTGTTACACTTAATTTGTTGCATAATATAACTTCGATTTAGCATTTTGTGTTGATTTTAAACTGAATTCGTTTATATACACCAATACTGGAACGCGACGTCACATGGTGTAGTTGTGAGATATGGAAGTCTGATTTTCCATAATTCTTACCTGTGTCGGAAGGCCCATAAGTTTATAGTTGGCTCTGCTTAAGTTCAGATCAAATACTAATCTCACAGAGTGATTAACAAGTGATCGATATGTAGCGTTGGAAGAAGAAGAAGACGAAGAAGAAGAAGGTTACTACATAAGAAGATATTCATAATCGTTGTTATGTTTGACAGGATGGTTGGTTCTCCGTAGCTCTGATGTACAGGCGAGAGAATCCAGGGTTCCAGTTCTCGGGGACAGTTGGACGAGATACAGAAGTCTATTCTGGAAACGTTGTAACGAATTGTGAGTTTATGTAATGTCTATGATTGGCGTGTGGAGAGACATAGGAGAATGAAATAAGCACAATATTTGTATAATAGTGTTTGTATAGTTTGTATAATAGTGTTTGTATAATAGTGTTTGTATAAGTGTTTGTATAATAGTGTTTGTATAATATTGTATAATAGTGTTTGTATGATATTTTGTATATAGTGTTTGTATGATAGTGTTTGTATGATAGTGTTTGTATAATAGTGTTTGTATAATAGTGTTTGTATAAAGTGTTTGTATATAATGATAGTGTTTGTATAATAGTGTTTGTATAATAGTGTTTGTATAATAGTGTTTGTATAATAGTGTTTGTATAACACTTGTATTAGCATTTGTATAGTAAAGGTTTTTAAGCCGAAGAATTGACTTCATTGCACCGTGTTTTACCCCATATGGCTTAGTCCCACTCCGAAGAAATGGCAAGCCACCTGTAGAGAGTATTGCACAAAGCACGAACTCACGTACCTGCAGATTCGAACCCGCGACCTTCGACTCACAAGGCAAAGGGCTTAACCACTCAGCCACAGAGACCCCCATTTTTGTATAGTAGTGTTCCCAACACTTCTATAAAGAAGAAAATGGTAGAAGAGAAGAAGAAGAAGTGTTTGTATGCTTGTGTTTGTATAGTGTTTGTATACCCATGTCCGTATGTTACTTTATGTATGCTAATGTTTGTATGCTGCTGTTTGTATAAGTGTTTGTATACCCATGTCCGTATGTTACTTTATGTATGCTAATGTCTGTATGCTGCTGTTTGTATTCGTGGTTTGTATTCATATTTGTCCTGTACTTCTAGTATGAGGATGAAGGTTGAGGCCGTTACTGCTACCCTCTATTGGTTATCTGGGATTTCATTTACTGGGACCGTTGTTGTATCTAGAGTCGATGCTCCACAAGATCCAGAAGGGCAGGTTTCGGTAAGAGTGGATATCGTCTATAGAAGTTTCTAACCTAAAAAGGCTTACGTGAATATAATGTCCTGGACATGCGGATGTTTACGGTAATGAGAGAGCGGGCAGGCTTGCATCAACATCATCGATTGTTGGGGAGTTGGAGATGGATAAGAGGGGTGTTTTCGGTCTCTTCGTGACTGTCTGTTGGATGAGGACACTAAAATAGATGTTGAATCGATCCAGGCAGTTTGGAATTACCCGTTGTACAAGTAGAATTGAATGCCTGAGGAGCAGAGTGAGAAGCGTGTTTAATCAGCAAGTCATGGGAATCATCAGTGTGCATACTCTTCGATATCTGTTGGGAAAGACTGAGCACATATGGGTCTGCCCGGAGTGCAATGACGTCAGTTCAGTAACAAAAAAACCAATTTATATTTGTAATTTTTAACAATTTTTTTGATGTTTCCATCAAATTGCATTATAATATTTTAATTTGTTCTACTAAAATCTCACCATGTACAGCCTATATCGACGTCAGGACATGCGCACTCCATTTAGGACAAGGCTTCCGGTACGCTGGACTAGTTGCCAAAGTTGACAATGTAAGTTCTTCTACATGGGAAATGTCTTGTCTTTTTTCTTTTATCCAATCCTGTTTGCCTCGCAACATCAGGATAAGAAGAGGTTTACAGAACGAGCCCTTGTGTGCGTTTCATAAATAGTGTTTTCATCGCCTCTGTTATCTCTGAAGTCCATCTTTAGTGTAACTGGCCTTTCGCTTTGTATCCACAGTCTCGGAGTAACATTGCTCTTTGAGGTAACTGCTTATTGGCTGAACTATTTCATTTGTTTTTGCTTGATGAGTTCAATGTAGTCTCACTTTTTTCCTCATGTCTTCATTTCGAAACCGCTCTCTTTTGATATCAACATTCTGCTACTTCTCTGTCGATGTTTTTTGATCCCAACATTCTGAGAACTTCATCTCTGCAGTTTTATTCTGATACCAACATTCTGAACATTCACTCTCCTAGTTATTCTGATATCAACTTCTCAAGAACTTTCTGTGACTAGTTTATTTGATCTCAAATTCTGCAGACTATCTCCGTATGTTTTCTATTCAACATCCGACACTTCATCTGTACTAGTTATTCTATTCCCAACATTCTGCATAGACACTTCATCTCTGCGTGACTAGTCTCTTCTGATACTCACATTTGATGCACTTTCTGTCGTCAGGTTTATTGTACTCCAACATTCTCATAGACACTTTGGATGTTTTATTTATTGATTAGTCAGCTTGATGATGCTAATGTTGAAGAAAGATTGTGTTGAACATCTATCAATGTATAATTTTAGGCCCACAAAAAGAAATGAAGGACTAACTTCATTGTACGGGGTTTTCCCATACGGTTCGGTAACTCTCCTCATAATCGGCACCTTCCGTCAGTATCGCACAATCTGAGTCGTAATTTTAAAAACGGATTCTCGACCCAATGAGTTAGTTCTGAATGTTGGTATGTTTGTTGTCCTAAGCGCCCTGTTTAACCAAAACGACTAGCTCTTATGTTAAAAGATTGTGCCTTGCATAATTAACCCTTTCGTCGTTGTGAGCAGATAGACCGGCTCGCAATATATTTTCAAGATATCGGAAAAATCCAGTATACCGGCCAATTCAATACATCCTGCAATATGAGTTCAGAGTAAAACTAAATTACCGAATGAATAGATTAAAAAGAATATTTGTCCCTGCATAAACTGGAGACCATTAAATATCATCATTAAAAGACTAAGTTGGAGGTGAATCTGCTCCACTTTTTCTCCAGTTGTTCTCCACTTTTCCCGGTCTCTGGCTGTTTTATTTATTGCTTCCCAGGATAATCGAACACCCTCCAGTTCCTCAAGAAGACGTAGTCTCTAGATCTGTTTGGTACTCCCCTTTACCGTTGTCTTGATTGGTTTTACTCAAGTGCTTGTCTAGTAACAGTCGACTGTGTTTTCTGCGGGGTATGCCCCATTCATCGCGATGTTCTTCTTTTAACCTGGATCATCATGGGTTCTTGTTCTGTTCTTATCCACAGTTCTGTGTTTACAACTCTATCATACTATCTCATTCTGTCTAATTTATGTAAAGCAAGATATTGTACTGTATCAGACTATAGTAAAATATGTCCACCTGAACAACACTTAAATATAACACAAATCATATCTTCATAAAGAGAGCCGCTGTAGCGTAGTTGTTAGTGAACTCGCTTCGCAGAGCTGGTGGTCTGGGTTCAGCTCCCGCAATGCGCGTGGAATTTTTCCCGACCACGACGGCTCTCAGGTCGACCCAACCTCAACTGTGTACCAGACATGCTCTGGGAAAGTAAAGGCGGCCGGCGTGATGCTGACCACATCACCCATCGTGTGCCGTCGGTCAATGAAAAATACAGGCCTAGCACTGTATTGACCTATATACCACGAGGTATGAAAGGGTTCCTTTACTTTTTATATCTTCATAAAGAAAATATCTGCATTAGACTGGAAGACAAACACTGGATATGATTATTGAAAAGACTTCCTCAAAGACCTAAGTAGAGGAGACTAGGTCCTTTCATTTCGACTACATTCCGGACACTGCAGACTCGGCACTTATATAGACTAGGAATAAGTCAAACAGCTATCTGCATGTGTCAGTCAGTAGGCATAACATACATCGAAGCATGTCCTGCAAGACTGTTCTCTCCTGGATAAACTGAGAAGCACCATGGGATCACATCCAATCGACCTAACACTCGGATTTGTGAAATCTGACTGACCTGATACTGACTCCCAAGTTTGTGCTCCATAGCAGCCTCATGACCTAGAATCGCTGAAAGGAAACCTGATGACCTGAAACTGATTGCCCAGTTTGTGTCCAAGCTAAGCATCATGACAGAGATCACTGAAAAGGAAACCTGATAGATCTGAAGTTGACCACCCAGTTTGTGGTCCACATGAAACTAGGCGCATGACTTAATCGCCGAAGAAGGAAACCTGACAGACCTGAAACTGACTACCCAGTTTGTGGTCCACAGGAAACTAGTCGCATGACCAGAGATAGCTGAAGTAGAAGAAGTAGAAGCCATCAGGACATTATCTTGCAGATCAAGAAATAATACATTACAAAATATTGAGATTAAAGTTTGTCACTTAAATCCCGACGAAATAGATTCTAATTGTAAATTATGATTTTGATGGTACCACAGCAGATTAGTTTTGATATTATTTTCTATTCCAGTTTCAAGTCTGGAGGTGTGATCCAAGATTAGGTACCCTAGGTCAGAGCGGATAGATGTTCAAACCCCAAGCAACAGTAATAGCGATCTGAGCTTGATCACAATGGGATACACACTTGTAGTGGCATGGAATGAAAATGATTGTATTTTTTTAAACAATTAATTCTTCTTTTTTTTTGTCGTCACATTGGTACCGGTTTGTTGCCCAATGTCTTAGTGTTTTTTTTTTGTTGTTGTTGTCTTGTGCAGCTCTGGTGGCTTGGGTGATTGTTATATTTACTTTTTAACAGAGCTCTGCTATGCCATCTGTCCATCTTTTTCGTGGTCGTCCTTTCGTCATATTTTCTGATGTTCTGTCTGTGGCCTAGGGGTTAGTGACTCGGTCTATTAACCCCGACGTTCTGAGTTCGAATCACGCTGCGGACAGTTTGGTTGCAAATTGTTTGCGTTGATTTTAACAAAAGGATGATGGCACCACTTGTTCAGAAAGCAAGGGCAAACTAATTAACGTATAAGTGGTGCCTAGAAAATCAACGACTCGTTTACTGTGGTTGATGGCTACGTCCTTTAGGATATGCCACGATTTTCATTCATTCTATTGTAGAAGACTCTGTACACTGTGGGAGTTTGGGGGCATTCTTATTAATTGGCTAAACCACTTAATTCTTTGTTTCTCAATGTAATTCAACCAAGGTTCTGTGCCAACTTTCTTTCTTATGATGATGTTAGTGGCTTTGTTTTTTTCTGGTGTTATTGGTAACTTTTCGCAGGCAGCGAATTTCACATGTAGTTATTATTTGTGACTGTATTTTGCTCATTGTCCATGTTTGGCTCTTATAACACAAAATAGGTATGAAAATTCTGTTGATCATCTGTTGTTTGCTGCCATTTAGATGTGTAGGGGCCTTAACAATAGGACTAGCTGGTAGGTTACAGCATTTGCTTTTTGCACTCTAGCCTCTATCTCTCTCTCTCTGTCTAGTGAGATTTGTGGGTGCCTTAACAACGTGCCTAAACTCTAGCCTCTATCTCTTTATCTAGTCTTCCATCATCTGTGACTATGCTTCCTAAGTATATCAATTCTTGCACTTGATAGTTTCAAATGAACGTAGAACAGATGGAATGTCATTAAGGAACATAACAAGAGATATCGTAAAGGGACATAACAAGAGATATCGTAAAGGGACATAACAAGAGATATCGTAAAGGGACATAACAAGATATATCGTAAAGGGGACATAACAAGAGATATCCAAAGGGGACATAGATGGAATACCAAGGTATTCACTGACGATATTGAAGTTCAATATTATCTATTGTTTTGGAACCAGCAAGGAAAGAGGAGTAGAGGAAGGCCTAGACAGACCTGGAGAAGAGAACCGAAAGCTGATATTAAAAGGATAGGTAAATCATGGAAAGAATTGGAAGGGATGGCAAGAGAGAGGGAGAGATGGAAGAAGTTTGTTGAAGACCTGTGCTCCATTGGGAGTTGAAAGATAAAGAAGAAGATTATCTATTGTCTCTAATGTTGATTTGTACGTATAAATCTTATTGTTGTTCATGTGTGAGGTTTTATTATCCTTATTGAATAAACTCAACATTTTATCTTTTGCTATTCTCCAAGAAACATTTTGTTGTCTGTGTATGCCAAAAAGTGTCTTATTTCTTCTTCTGTAATTCTAAAAAAAAATATTTTTATTAAAACAAATTTAAATAAAAATTGAAAAAAATATTTTATTAACAAATAAAAGTGAAAAAATAATTCTAGTTAAAAAATATTTGAAAATTATTTTTAAAAATATTTCTAAACAAAGACAAAATGTGATAATACCAACGAAAAAAGTGTAAAAATGTAAAATTTAAAAAAAACACGTCAATAAAAATAAAAAACAAACAAATAAATGAAACGTAAAAATTCATTTAAACATTTTTTTAAATAAATAAGTTTTTTAATTAAAACAAATAATACAAATAAAAAGGAAGTATACAAAATAAAAGTTGAAAATTAAAATTGAAAAAGAAATATAATTATATAGTTTTTAAAGTAGAACATTAAAAAATTAGCACACAAAATATTTTTTTAATGAACGAAAAAATAAATGACAATTTAAAAATATATTTTACAAATAAATTTTAGAAAAAAAATTATAATACAAATGAAAAGAAAGGTTAAAAAAAAGTAACAACAAATTAAAATTAAAAAAATAAAATAAAATGAGAAATAATACAAATTTAACAAAATAATACTAAATAACATTGACAAGTTTAATTTGAAAAAAAAAAATAATTTAAACAAAGATTATAAAAAACATAATTTATAAAATATCAACTACAAATAAATATAACAAACGAAGAATTGAGATATAAACAAAAACAATTTAAAGAAAACAAACCAAAACTTTTTCAAAACAAAAACATTTTTTTAAATGAAAGTGAAAATACATTTTTTTTTAATATAAAAATTAAAGCCTCTTTAAGCTGAGACACGTCACTTCCACCCTAAGGCGAACTTTGTTTTGGTTATATCAGAGCGTGTGCGTGAGCATTGCTTCTCTCAATGAAGTACTTAATTGCTTGTTTTCTCAACACAGAAAATCTAGGACTAGCCTGGGTGTTAATTTGTCCAACAAGAAATTCTATTTTTTAACAATAATAACCGCACGTTCGTGTGTTGTCGGGGCCCGCGCGGGAAACAAAGATTAGTTACACTGCGATCTACAAGGCATGTCGTAAGAGGTGCTAATGTAGGACCTAGGGAAAGTACCATAGTAAGTAAAAAGCATTGCAGAAATCAGATATATTAACCTACTTGTTGGCTCATAATTAGCACAACGTACAATCGCTCTGGTGAGAGCCGCTGTAGCGTAGTTGTTAGTGAACTCGCTTCGCAAGGCTGGTGGTCTGGGTTCAGCTCCCGCAATGCGTGTGGAATTTTCCCGACCGCGACGGCTCTCAGGTCAGCCTCAACTGGGTACCAGACATGCTCTGGGAAAGTAAAGGCGGCCGGCGTGATGCTGACCACATCACCTATTGTGTGCCGACAGTCAATGAAAAATACAGACCTAACACTGTATTGACCTATATACCATGAGGTATGAAAGGGTTCCTTTATTTTTTACTTTTTACAATCGCTCTTAGGCTCCGATCACATACAAATCACACAGAGGGCTTAGCAAGTGGTCGATATGGAGCGTTTGAAGAAGAAGAAAATGAAGAACAACAACAATACTAACACAACTAGCTCGAACATTCTAGAATATTAATGAGATGGTTCTTAAAGAGAGATAAGGCTTGATTGTAAATTCCTGTCAACCAAATTCTTTGTCATCCGTTGTTATTTACCCTTAGAATAAGAACATTAAGCTTTGCTCCCACTATGTACAACTTGCACGCGCTAGGCCAGGCTTAGCGATACTGTGTGACCACACAGCTACCTGTAACAGAAGGACGTTCAGCTTAGTCGGAAATTTCAAAACTTCCGTTGTCTTTCTTCTTCTTCTTCTTCTTTCAATGCTCCTTATCAACCGCTTGTTAACCACACTTTGTGATTTGTATGTGATCCGAGTGATTGTACGTTGTACCAGTTATGCGTCTACAAGTAGGCCAGCACATCTTATTCCTGCGAATAAGATGGAGATAAAGAATAAGATGGAGATAAAGATGGAGATAAAGATGGAGAGAAAGATGGAGATGAAGATGGAGAGAAAGATGAAGATAAAGATGGAGATAAAGATGGAGAGAAAGATGAAGATAAAGATGGAGAAAAAGATGGAGATAAAGATGGAGATAAAGAATAAGATGGAGATAAAGATGGAGATAAAGAATAAGATGGAGATAAAGAATAAGATGGAGATAAAGATGGAGATAAAGATGGAGAGAAAGATGAAGATAAAGATGGAGAAAAAGATGGAGATAAAGATGGAGATAAAGAATAAGATGGAGATAAAGATGGAGATAAAGAATAAGATGGAGATAAAGAATAAGATGGAGATAAAGATGGAGATAAAGATGAAGATAAAGATGGAGATAAAGATGAAGATAAAGATGGAGATAAAGAATAAGATGGAGATAAAGATGGAGATAAAGATGGAGACAAAGAATAAGATGGAGATTAAAAAAAAGAATGAGAAAAAGTTTAAGGAAGTTCAAAAACAAAGGCTTAAGTGCGTTCATTAAAAAAAAAACCCGATATATTGATATATCGTCTCAATGTTATCTCAGCAAATGTCATTACTGCAAACGTTTGGTGGTCCCTTTCTGAGATTTAATTTCAAACTTAGTAGGTATGTGCTGTTTGTTTCATAGCTTAGACTCAAAGGTAAGGTAAGTGCGATGGTTGTTTTGTTTGATGAACTGAATGATGCGATGTGCAACAGGTATGTCTATCTGGTCTGTTTGTTTCTTAGTGTTAGGTCAAATATAGATTAGGTTTGATCAGCGTTTCCCAAAGTTATGTTATGTTATGTTATGTTATGTTATGTTATGTTATGTTATGTTATCTTATGCGATCGACGTCATGGCACATTGGGCATTTCCATTCGTGCTCTGTCCTCCGTTGCAGCAGCCATCCCAAAGTCCATTTGCTCACAGTACCCATTAGAAGTTGATTACTATATCTTCTCTCTCTACCACGAAGACGACACTGACTGGCATGTCCAAACTTAACACCTAATTCTCGAACTCGTTCAAGTGTCTGAGACCCGCCCATGTCACACAATTGGAAGTACCGCATTGATGATATCGGCTCTGTCCATGCTTCTGCCCACTTGAGTCAGGGCACTGTTTGCAAGAGAGTCAGCACGCTCGTTACCCGCACTCCAGCATGTCCAGGCGTGTACAGCCAAGTCATTTTCTTGAGATGTGATCTCCGAATGCTGTTCACCCATTCCACCCGCATACTTCCAGATGCAATCAGTTGAAACATACTCATCGAGTCTGATATGATGATCGTACAGGTAACCTGTTGCTCAGCCACCCATGACAGAGCCCTGGAGGCAGCGGTGATCTCCATAGTCATGCTCGATGTCGTTGTCTCGAAAGCCCCGCAGTCCTCATGAGTTTCCCAAAGTAGGCGGTACCGCTCCCCAGTGTACGCTGAAGCATTCTAGGAGGAGGGGGCGATAGTACGTTCAGAAGAATTTGGGGGTGTTCAGGTGATTAATGATCGATGGCTTCTTAAAGAAGAAATTAATAATATATATTTTAAAATAAATTATTTTCCTGATTTTACGATTGAATAATCATTTGAAATTTTAATTCTGCATTTTAATTCATCTAATGTCCGTCTTACACGATTCAATTTTTAATCAATTTTTCATTTCATGAATATAATCATTTGAAAATTGACCATGTATTAAAGAAATATATATCAATTTTCTATGTCACAGAGAAAATAGAGCATGTATATATGCGGGAGGGGGGCGTTGACAAACTGTTATAATGTGGAGGGTTGCGTTACAAAGTTTACGTCGTGCAAAGTGGGCGGTGGGCCGAAAAAGTTTGGGAATCTATGGGTTAGATGATGAATAAGTTAGTTTGTCTGTCTGTCAGCCAGTCAGAGAGTGAGTCTGTCTGTTTGTTTGTATATTTGTATGTCTGACTACCTGTTTGTCAGTCTGCTCACTAAGTATAGCACTACACGTCTGGAGCTGTTAGAGATTTCTGGGTTTTAAAGAAAGCAGGTGCCCGTCTGCCCAGCGTGTTCGTAGCGCGTTGGACTACGGATGACTATCCCTCTGTGTGTGCAGGTTCAATTTCGCGGGATGGCAGAAAAAGCCACAGATTCCCCAGATTTACGGTGTTCGTGGCACCGAACCGAAGGTTACGATGTCCATGGCACCGAGCTGAAGAGCTGAAAAGCTCAAGTGCTTCTGGATCGAAAAAAAAGCAGGGTACTCCACCCCTCCCGATTGTACTATAGAGGATTGTACCTGGAGTTCGAAAGAAAAAAACAGTCTGTTAGGAGAGGTTCTGTGGCGTAGAGGTTAGGTGCTCATCTCTCGTGCCATAGGTATCAGGTTCGTTCCCTCGTGAAGCCATCTGGATGTTTTTTTAAAGAGATCGCTGAACTCACTGTAGGTGAGATTGAGTTCCTAGTCCTATCGGAGATGAACGATGTAACGTAGGCCTCGTGTTAAATTGTCCCGTGTTCCCGGCTTTGAGCATATAAAAGAACCCTTGGCAGTTCAAAATCGAGGAAAAATACAGGTTGGAAAGCTGCTGCCCGGACAAAATTTATTAGAAAAAATTACAACTAAAATTCTTACAAAAATGTCTTCGCCATCTTCAAAATTGCACATGAGACACTTGCCGGTGCTACGGAGCTCGTGCACAGCAGCTGAGATCTTCCTGTGTAAGAAAGAGATTGGAGCACATGGTTACTCACCAAAGTGCAATGATGATGGTCCTATCAATCAATCAGTCAATCAATCAGTCAATCAATCAGTCTGCTAGATAGTTAGTTTTCGATATAGAATTCAGTGCAGTAAAACTATGTAGCAATGACGAAACACGTAAAAACTAAAGTACTCTAGTTTTACAAAGTACAAAAACAATATTCAGCGGTGTTTCGACCAAAATGACTTTATCAAGCAAAGGATATAACAGAATCGAATAAATTTAGACATCTTAGTCGTTAGGGATTTATTGTGAGATTGTACATGTCATGTCTGCCATCCGTGAAAACTAAATTTCTCGCTACTACTGTACCCTGTGCTTGATAAACAGCTTTTCGTCGAAACGTCGCTGTATATTGTTTTTGTACTTTGTAAAACTACAGTGGTTTGATTTTACGTGTTTCGCCATATTTAGTGAGTTAGTCATCAGCCAGTCTTTCAGCTCGTTCTACCAACATTCTTTGCTGTTTTTATAATTTCTTTATTTGTTTCAATAGTGGTTGCTGTGACTTTTGTGTTTTTATCCTTTCTTAGCTTTCTTTCTTA
The DNA here is from genome assembly GCA_020796225.1 of Arion vulgaris. Taxonomy (NCBI): domain Eukaryota; kingdom Metazoa; phylum Mollusca; class Gastropoda; order Stylommatophora; family Arionidae; genus Arion; species Arion vulgaris. The sequence goes on from CM036775.1 coordinate 8,184,257, forward strand.
TATGTTTATTGTCCAATGTATATTTTTTAAAAGTAGAATGCGCAGGATTTGAAATTATGAGCAGACTGAGTAAGACACCAAGTACATTCATGACTTTCAATAATTTAACCGAATACAATATTAGAACCAAGATTAATATATACAGCAGCTATGTGCTATCAACTTTACTATCATCATCATCATCAAGGTGCGTATCCTTTATAGGAAGTTGCTCTCTTTGCAGCATATCTGAAATTCACTCTGTCTCTAGCCAGTTCACCCACTTCGTCGATGGTCATATTCATGGTTTCTTTAATATCTTGTATCCATCTTCTTCTTGGTCTGCCTCTGCGTCCTGGGACCCTGCCTCTAGTATTGTTCTTTCCAGGCCATCGTGACACATGTGACCAAAGTATCTAATTTTTCTGTATAGTATGTTGTTTATCAGCCAATTCTCTTTAACATTTAGTTCTTTCAGGATATCAGTGTTCTTTCTTTTTCTGTCCATGGTATTCGTAGGATCTTTCTGTAGCATTTAGTTTCGAAGAACTGGATTTTCGTTCTTAACTTTTGGGTAATAGTCCATGATTCACACCCATAAGTGGCCACTGGGAAAATGCATGCTCTCAATATTTTTAATTTTAGTATTTTGCAGGTGCTTTGCCACATGTTCTTCATTGTGTTTATCTTCTTGATTGCTATTGCCAATCTTCTTGAGATCTCTTTGGAGCAGTCACCGTTATTGTTAATTATTGAGCCCAGATATTCGTAGCTCTCTACACATTGGAGTTTTTCATTGTTTACTTGGATGTTAGGTGAGCCTTTTACTTTACTATACAGATCAGAATGTTGGAGAATGATAGTACAAGATATATCAAAACTCTCAACCTTCCATACAACTTGTCTACGAAAGATGTAACGTCTGTTCTGGCAAATAACTATATTTAACCAAGAACTTCGCCCGCCTGCCCAGCGTGTTCGTAGCGCGTTGGACTGTAGGTAACTATCCCTCTGTGAGTGAGGGCTCAATTCCGTGGTATGGCAGAAAAAGCTACAGGTTCCCAGATTTATGGTGTTCGTGGCACCGAGCCGAAGGGTTACGATGTCCATGGCACCGAGTCGAAGAGCTGAAAGCTCAAGTGCTTCTGGATCGGAAAAAAACCCAAAGAAAACCAAGAACTTATTTCACAGTGTCAACAAGAGAATATGAACACCTTCATCCAAAAGAGGCCCTGGAAGTGGATCGGATACGTAATATGCACGGAGACTAACTCTGTCACGAAAACTGCACTGAGATGGTACCCAGAGGGTAAATGAAAATGTGGAAGACCCAAAACGGCCTGGAGGAGAGCAGTAGAACAAGAACTTAAAGAAATGAATCACAGCTGGAAATTATTACAGAGGAGCCCAAAAACAGAGAAGAATGGTCTGAATTATATATATATATATATATATATATATATATATATATATATATATATATATACAGGGTGTTCAACTTAAAAGCAGCCCGTGAATGGAGCTAATCTAGCATATATATATGGAAATGGTAAGGTTCAGTTATGACGTAGTATAGGTCAAGGTTGTGTGACGGTGTGTAATTGTAGTGTGGGAAGGGGCGATGAACAAATGTGACGTAGGACGAGCTAGTCAGAACCGGTTTAAATAGTAAATAAACACAACTCAATTTGTACCTGGCAACTTTCGAATTGTCAATGGGGCTGCAATTATCTTGAACACCCTGTATAATTGCCTTTTCGTTTCTATCTATTCTCTAATCATGTTTTGCTTTTCTGTGTCAGGTTGAAAAAGAACACACCTAGAGTAAGCCTTTCTATGCGCCTTGTCTTTTTTTCTTTTCTCCAGTCTTCATTTGTCTCACAGATTCAGGTAGGAAGAGATTTTAAGCACCGGCTTTTGTGTGCGCCTCATAAACAGTGTCTTTCTTTGCTTCTGTTATTTCTGATGTCCACCTTTTGCGGATACGGTCTTTAGCTTTGTATCCACTGTATCGAGTAATATTGTTCTTTGAGGCGCAATGTCTGTCGTAATCTGCTTATGTGGCCGAACCATTTAATTTGTTGTTTCTTGATGAAGATCAGTACTGATGTTGTACCTACTTTTTTCGTGATTTCTTCATTTCTCAACCGGTCTCTTCTTGTTACCCCCAGCATTTTGCACCTTCATCTCTGTCGTGACTAGTGTTTTTTTCTATCATTTAATGTCATTGTCCAGATTTGGCACTGATAGCATAATGTTGAAAGAATGTGTTGAACATTGCTCTTTTTCTGTTCATGGTGACATGTTTGCATTTTAAACTTGGTGCCATTAAATTCGTCTCTACAGACAATAATTTGGCAAATGTGTTACTGTGACAACTTCTGAGTTTATTTTTTTGTTTATTTCCCCGTTAAGCTCATCCCTGAGTTTCTCTTCAAATGTTTGTTTGTGTTTGTTTGTTTTGATCGTTCTACTCGGTCATTTGGATCATTCTTATTGTGATATGTAAACAGCCTTTGACAAGAACGGTTAGAACGTTGCGCCCGTTAAGCCCCTACTGGTGTAGGACAAGCGCATCCTGTGCGTTTTAGTGTTTTCGGCCTTCGGAAATGTTTGAGTTTGCCATGCCGGCAGTCAAACACTTTCCAGACATCGTGAGTACTTTTCTCATTAATGATCCGTTTATCGCCGTATATTTGGACTTGGATCTACGCCAAAGAGCTTTTGTACTTTGCAACCTTTTGACTAAGCGTGCGTTTCTTTTTGTATCGTATGATGAGCACTCTTTAATGATCTTGTTAACGCCGTCTTCTTCTTCTTCTGCGTTCGTTCTTCACGGCCCAATTTGATCATTCTTATTGTGATGTATAATTGGTCCACTGGCAAGAACGTAGTCATCTACGTCGGGACGATTGTGCGCCCATGGTCACTAGGCCCGCCCGTCCGGTTTCAGCCAGCTTTTGATTTACTAGGGTGAACTTTCACTAGGGTACGATACTTTCTGCCGACTATGTCGGCTCAGAATCTACGCCTTTACGATCACCTTTGCCGTATATTTGGGCTTTGTGATCTACACCATGACAGTGAGTTACGCTGTTTTGCCCGTTCTGACTGAGAAATATTTCTCGGGGCTTGTCAGCTTGTCCTCGGACGGCGTCTTACTCATATAAAACACCGTGTAAAGTATCGGCCTTCGCCAATGTTCGGAACCGGACTTCCTGTCTGATCCGTACATTGTCGGCCTTGCTTTACCGTACATTTTTAGTTTGATCCGGAGAAGGAACATTCTCAGCCTTATCTAGACGCGCATTGGTACGTGGCAATTTGCAATTAACCTCGAAAGGCACCGGCATGGGGCCGAGTACAAATAATGTAGAGGTCGTTTCAGTCGGCGCTATCAGCGTAACTGAGGATTTTGCGCTCGCCACCATCACCCGTCCCAGTTATTCCGGGGATGTTAGTTACGACTGAAATCGAACCTTGCCCGGTTGCCCCAAGGCTGGCATTTCCTTTAGGTATCACCAACCTCAGTTCTCCCGAGAATGTTAATTTTTGATCGCACAGTACTTTGCACGGTTTTCCCAGGGTGGGTAGTTTCGTTATGCACTAAAAACGCAACTTGTTCTTTTGCGCTCGGCAAACCTTGCCCAGTACATGTATCTGCACCAGGCTACCGATGCGAAGTCAGCTGCAATCTTCTCTCGTACCAACACGAGGGTAGACTTTTATTCGTTACGGTTCTGTCTTATTTATTCTTGCCGACGGGCTGGCAATGTTTGCCCCATCCTCAGGGCTTCGAGCTTCGCCCTACGTGGACACACGTTTGGTCACTGGATGCACCTCTCATCCATGTCAGAGACGTTTCGTTGCTGTTTCTTTGCGTTCAGGGACTTGGGCAATATCTTGTTGGACATCGGTCAGGAGATTTGTGCATTTTGTTTGTATGTATATGTATTGCATTTCCGTACTAGCACTGCTACCACTACCAGTAGTTCTCCCCGATCCCTGCCCCTCTTAGCCAGACCGGAACCAGAGTCTGTTTCCCGGGTCACCGCGTGGAGGTTGGGGGCAGGGTCTTGGTTAGAGCGCCCTTTGGCTAAACCCTGACTCATGTTACCACCATGACCTCATGAGCCTTTGACCCCGTTAGCGCCGTCTATTTTGGCTTCGATCTACGCCAAAGAGTATTTACTACTTTGCAAATTTTTCTGGCTGGGTGTGGTCGTTCCGGTTTAGAAACACTAACAACCTTTATAGGACTAGTCATTGGAACGGTTGCTTGTCGTCTGCTTTGTGTATTCATTGCTCTTTTACGATCATTTTTCAGCGTATTTTTGGACTTTATGATCTACGCCAAATAGTGTCTACACTGTGCACCTTTCGAATGATTCTGCACCTTTGCATAATGCTGTTTTTATGCCTAGAGAGAGGCCCGCGTGTCCAGCGTGTTCGTGGCGGGTAACTATCCCTCTGTGTGTGCGGGCTCAATTCCGCGGGATGGCAGAAAAAGCCACAGATTCCCCAGATTTACGGTGTTCGTGGCACCGAACCGAAGGGTTACGATGTCCATGACACCGAGCCGAAGAGCTGAAAAGCTCAAGTGCTTCTGGATCGGAAAAAAAAATGTCTAGAGAGAGAGAGAGAGATTTAAAGTTTCGACTGTAAATATCGAATGTATAAACCTATCCCTTACCCTTAGTTACAGTCAGCATTAAGCAACATCAAACCTTACTTGCACAGAGTATCATCGAGTGTGCAAATTTCCCCAATCAAATGTTGACGTTTGGCGTGAAATACGCGCTCCCCAGGGACAAAAGCAAACACGAAACTATTTTTACATTCCACTTACACCTATTAAGTAGTATTGTCTATTTCAATTAAATTGTTTTTTCAACATCATCAGGTAGCAGATTGAGCTCATTGTAAGTTTTCTGCATTGTTATTTTTCTTCTTCAATGATCATGTTGTGTTTGAACTCTTTCCCTTTAGCATCTTCTTTTTCTTCGAACGCCCCACATCGATCTTTTGTTAACCACTCTTTGTGGTTTGTATGTGATCTGAGCCTAAAAGCGATTGCACGTTGCACCAGTTATACGCCTACAAGTAGGCAAGCATATCCGATTTCTGCAATGTTTTTTATTTACTAACGGTAGCGTAGTTGTTAGTGAACTCGCTTCTCAAGGCTGGTGGTCTGGTTTCAGCTCCCGCAATGCGCGTGAAATTTTCCCGACCGCGACGGCTCTCAGGTCGATCCAGCCTAAACTGGGTACCAGACATGCTCTGGGAAAGTAAAGGCGGCCTTCGTGATGCTGACCACGTCACCCATCGTGTGCCGACGGTCAATGAAAAATACAGGTCTAACACTGTATTGCCCTATATACCACGAGGTATGAAAGGGTTCTTTTTTTTCTGATCCAGAAGCACTTGAGCTGAAAGCTCTTCGGCTCAGTGTCATGGACATCGTAACCCTTCGGCTCGGTGCCACGAACACCGTAAATCTGGGGAACCTGTAGCTTTTCTGCCAGTCCGCGGAGTTGAACCCGCACTTACAGAGGACTAGTCACCCGTAGTCAACGCGCTACGAACACGCTGTGCACGTGGCAAAGGGTTCCTTAGATAATAGCAATTAATAAGGTAGCTTCCTATTCCCCTACCTCAGTCGCCTCTTACGACATGCTTTACAGGTGGCAGTGCTACTATTATTTGCTCCCCTTGCGAGCCCCGACAACGCACAGGTGTCCTTTGGCATCAATGTCAGGAAGTATGTTTGTTGGAAGTAGCAAAGACGTTCTGGGGCGTCTAGATGTTTTATTTCTATCCAACCCGAACATGTGTTTGAGTTAGACCTCACAAGTACTAGTATGTGAAAGAGGTTTATTGGTTTAATAGCTGTTTAAATAAAGGTCCAACGTCGAAGGATTGACTTTATTGCACGGGGTTTCTCCATATGGCTCCGTCCCTGTCGGCAGAGATGGCATGTCATTTGCCTAGAGCAGCATTTCCCAAACTGGGATCCGCGGAACACTGAGGACACTTGAGGTATTCACAGAGAGTCCTCAAATGCTTGAACAAATATTATGATCTTCGACATTTCAAACAGAAAAATAAATTTTAAAAATATCTATAAAAACAGTGGTAAACTAGTTTGGCTGCGATATCAAAGGATCCGGATCAGACCGGAGTCTAAATGTCTGAAAGGACTAAATGAATGATAATTTGAATTTTTCCGCAGTCTGAGAAAATTGTTTGCTATTGTAATACAAAGATAATTCATTCCTGCCCATTTTCATATATAGAAACTGTTAGTGGTACGCGGCAGCAAAATGTATTTAAGAGGGGTTCCACGGTAATGGAAAGTTAAAGAACCGATGGCTTAGAGCATTGCACAAAGCGCGAACTCCGTGGCTCCAGCAACAATCCTAGGGACATCATGAAAAAACATTGTACATGTGTCTGGGTACGGATTCGAACTCACAACCTTCAGAGCGACAGAAAGACGACTTAACCACTACGCCATTGAGATCGCCTATATTCATTGATTTTTATTTTATTTTTTCCGATCCAAAAGCACTTGAGCTTTTCAGCTCTTCGGCTCGGAGCCATGGACATCGTAACCCTTCAGTTAGGTACCACGAATACCGTAAATCTGGAGAATCTGTGGCGTTTTCTGCCATCCCGCGGAATTGAACCCGCACACACAGAGGATAGTCACCCGTAGTCCAACACGCTACGAACACGTTAGGCAGACGGGCATATTCAATGATACAGAAGCTAAAGCCATTAGCGATGTGCGCTTCTATTATTTTTGAAACAGGAAAATCTCAGCTGGAACTTCGTAGCTTGTATTAATATTTTTGCTGTAGTGTTGAAATCTCAGCTGGAACTTCGTAGCTTGTATTAATATTTTTGCTGTAGTGTTGAAATCTCAGCTGGAACTTCGTAGCTTGTATTAATATTTTTGCTTGTACTAATATTTTCGCTGTAGTGTTGAAATCTCAGCTGGAACTTCGTAGCTTGTATTAATATTTTTGCTGTAGTGTTGAAATCTCAGCTGGCACTTTGTAGCTTGTATTAATATTTTTGCTTGTATTAATATTTTTGCTTGTATTAATATTTTTGCTTGTATTAATATTTTTGCTGTAGTGTTGAATTTCCTTCCATTTATACTTATCATTTTCTTCCTGTTCATTCTTTTCACCTTTCAACTCCCAACGGAGCACAGGTCTTCAACAAACTTCTTCCAGCTCTTCCTCTCTCTCTCTTGCCATCCCTTCCAATTCTTTCAATGTTTTATCTATTCTTTTAATATCAGTCTCCAGTTCTCTTCTCCAGGTCTGTCTAAGCCTTTCCCTACTCCTCTTTCCCTGCGGGTTCGAAAACAGTGCCTATCTTACAACCCTTCAGTCTGTCTTCTCAAAGAGTGTCATATCCATCGCCAATGTCTCTTCTTATCTCTTTCTCCACTGGTATCTGCTTAGTTCTTTCTCTGAGTTTTTCGTTTGTAATCTTATCATACCATCTCAGTCCTTCTACTCTACGTAATTATCCATTGATCTGTGTAGTTTGCCTATGTAGGATTATTTATCTATGTGGTATTATTTATCTATGTGCTATTATTTATCTATGTGGTATTATTTATCTATGTGGTATTATTTATCTATGTGGTATGTAGTTTTCTAGTGGTTTTTGTGGTTGACCTCCTTGTTTCTGTTCATACTTAACATTTATTTGTGTCTCCTCTCACTAAATAAAACGCCCCTGTGGTGCTGGGGCCGCAAGGAAGCTATAATAGAACCACTCTGACCTACAAGGAATTTCGTAAGAGGCGACTAATGTAGGCCCTAGGGATGCTACCTAGTAAATAAAAAGCGTCGTAGAGATCGGATGTGCTAGCCTACTTGTAGGCGCATGACTGACACAATGTACTATCGCTCTTAGGCTCAGATCACATACACATCACAAAGAGTGGTTAACGAGTGGTCAATATGGAGCGTTCAAAGAAGAAGAACTAAATGAAGCCTTCCATTTCTGATGAGAATACGCCCCTGTAGATATAGCTTTTATTGTGGGATGTACTGAGGAGGCACAGGAACCCTAGATGAGAATACGCCCCTGTAGATATAGCTTTTATTGTGGGATGTACTGGGGAGGCACAGGAACCCTAGATGAAAATACGCCCCTGTAGATATAGCTTTTATTGTGGGATGTACTGGGGAGGCACAGGAACCCTAGATGAGAATACGCCACTGTAGATATAGCTTTTATTGTGGGATGTACTGGGAGGCACAGGAACCTAGATGAGAATACGCCACTGTAGATATAGCTTTTATTGTGGGATGTACTGAGGAGGCACAGGAACCCTAGATGAGAATACGCCACTGTAGATATAGCTTTTATTGTGGGATGTACTGAGGAGGCACAGGAACCCTAGATGAGAATACGCCGCTGTAGATATAGATTTTATTATGGGATGTACTGGGGAGGCACAGGAACCCTAGATGAGAATACGCCACTGTAGATATAGATTTTATTATGGGATGTACTGGGAGGCACAGGAACCTAGATGAGAATACGCCACTGTAGATATAGCTTTTATTTGGGATGTACTGAGGAGCACAGGAACCTAGATGAGAATACGCCACTGTAGATATAGTTTATTTGGGATGTACTGGAGGCACAGGAACCCTAGATGAGAATACGCCCCTGTAGATATAGATTTTATTATGGGATGTACTGGGGAGGCACAGGATCCCTAGATGAGAATACGCCACTGTAGATATAGATTTTATTATGGGATGTACTGAGGAGGCACAGGAACCCTAGATGAGAATACGCCCCTGTAGATATAGATTTTATTATGGGATGTACTGGGGAGGCACAGGAACCCTAGATGAGAATACGCCACTGTAGATATAGATTTTATTATGGGATGTACTGAGGAGGCACAGGAACCCTAGATGAGAATACGCCCCTGTAGATATAGATTTTATTATGGGATGTACTGGGGAGGCACAGGAAACCTAGATGAGAATACGCCACTGTAGATATAGCTTTTATTGTGGGATGTACTGAGGAGGCACAGGAACCCTAGATGAGAATACGCCCCTGTAGATATAGATTTTATTATGGATGTACTGGGAGGCACAGGAAACCTAGATGAGAATACGTCACTGTAAATATAGCTTTTATTGTGGGATGTACTAGGGAGGAACAGGAACCCTAGATGAAAATACGCCACTGTAGATATAGCTTTTATTGTGGGATGTACTGGGGAGGCACAGGAACCCTAGATGAGAATACGCCACTGTAAATATAGCTTTTATTGTGGGATGTACTGGGAGAGCACAGGTACCTAGATGACATAGTGCCCAGTGGTTACCGGGTCCAAATTGGGGTGTAAAGAATAGAACTACAGTTATCTGCCACGTCGTAATGTCGTAAGACGAGACTAAGGAGGGGCTAGCTATTCGGCACAGTAAAACACAGTAGATGGCTACAGAATGAACAGCGAACCGAGTAAACGCTGGCTGAAACCGGACACATCGCCGAAGGATAAGCACCAGGGCTCCAAATGGTGCTGAAGATATGACGTAAAACACACCAATGCTAAGGCTGCATGAATCAGATTTCCACATGAATAGAATTTATGGGGAGATCTGGTATATCGGTCTGAGCGGTGATCGCGAGAGAGAGATGACATAGATTAAGAGGAGAAAATGGTAGTGGATCGCGCATACCATACGGAAAACTCAGTCGAGTGTCACTAGACAAGCACTTGTGTGGAACCCACAAGGAAAACGGAAAAGGGACTTCCAAAACAGACCTGGAAACGAAGTCTTCTAGCAGAACTGGATATTCTTCTGGGACTATCCTGGTAGACCTTACAGACAAAAAGCTAGAGACCGGGAAAAGTGGCGAATAATTGTTGAGCAGAGATGAATTAGTAAGTAGCCTCACAATCCACTATTTTGAGAACCACTGTCTGCAAGAACGTTTCAGAGGCGTGTCCACTAACGGAGGAGGAGATAAGTGAAGAAAATATAGCAGATTAAATTTCAGAATACATATTATGATTTGAAGTACATGTGTGAAAAAAGCAGTTTTGTTTAATCTGATCATTACGGTTTACCGTAAGATCGTCTGGGCAAACATTTGTACATGGAATGATGGTGCGCAGAAATGTGCACAAAATGGTGGAAGTGTATGTATCTATGTAGATATTTTGTAATTTTTATGTTCGTAGAGGATTTCTTTGTAGTTTGTTTTAACCCTTTAGCTGTAAGGACGTATATATATATAAGTTTTTCCCATTCACTTTAAAAAACGCATTCTCAGTGGGTTAAAGACGTGTTAACACGTTATACATTTCTACTGTCTGCTAAAACGTACATTCGTTGTGACCTAGAAACAAAGAGTAGCTATGTTTAGCTCAGCCTTTGGAAAGTATGTAGCAGCGAAAGGGTTAAGACCAGAAGTCTATTTGGCAGGAAGGAAAGGTGTTCGCCTCTCATTCTAAAGGTTGTCAGTTCGGTTCTCGTGTGGAGCAATCGGTTGTTTAAGTCTTCTTCTTCTTTGTTGAATGCTCCATATCGACAACTTGTTAACCACTCTGTGTGATTTATATGTGATCTGAGCCTATGAGCGATTTTACGTTGTGTCAGTTATGCGCCTACAAGTAGGCCAGCACATCCAATTTCTGCGATGATTTTTATTTACTAGGGTAGCTTCCTAGATCCTACATCAGTCGCCTCTTACGACAAGCCTTGTAGGTCTCAGTGGTACTATTCTTTGCTTCCCTTACGGGCCCCGGCACCACACGGGCGATTGTTTAAGTGGTTCATGATCTTAATGTAGATGAGACTGAGTTCCTAGTCCTATCGGAGACTGACGATAAAATGTAAGTTCCGTGTTCCTATTGAGCAGATAACAGAACCCTTGAAAGTTGTAAATCACTAAGAGCATTTTTTTTGAAACACGTAAAAAAAACAAAGTACTGTAGTTTTCATCCTCATCATCAAATAGCTGAGCAGAACTTTGCCACCCCAACAGTCCTTCGGAATTTCTTCCTCTCTCATAGGCCAGATGTCCTACCTCAGCAGCGGTCATGCTCCAACCATCAGTTACATCCTGAATCCATCTTCTCCGTGGTCTTCCTCTTCTTCTCTTTGCCGGTATGCCTCCTTCCATGATGGTCTTCTCCAGCCCTTCATGTCTTTTTATATATTCAAAATATCTCAATTTTCTCTTTCTTATTTGTAGCATCAGCCAGTTTTCTTTGATTTTGAGTTCTTTCTGAATAGATCTATTTGTTTTATTCTCTGTCCAAGATATACGGAGCACTCTTCTGTAACACTTATACAGGGTGTTCATGATAATTGCAGCCCCATTGACAAATCGAAATTTGCCAGATAATCTATCACGTTGTGTTTATTTACTATTTAAACCGGTTCTGACTAGCTCGTTCTACGTCACATTTGTTCATCGCCCCTTCCCCACTACAATTACACACCATCACACAACCTTGACCTATACTACGTCATAACTGAACCTTCTCATTTCCATACATATATGCTAGATTAGCTCCATTCATAGGTTGCTTTTAAGTTGAACACCCTGTATATCATAGACAGAGAAGAGTAGTTTTCAAATTACGAAAAAAAATACATAGCTACTACAGTATTCCCTTAAATCAATAACAATATTCTGCAGAGCTGTTGGCAAAATTCATTTCAAATACATCGTTAAAATTAAAATTCCTACAAAAACGTTCTTCATCTTCAAAACTACATCTAGAACCCTCGCCAGTGCTGCGAAGCTCGTGCATTGCTACACGGACTACAATTGTCTCAATTCACTCTGTGTCCATGTGGCATCTCTGATCAAACCACAGAACATGTCCTGCAAGACTGTCCCTTGCATGTCCTCCCTAGAAAGGGATGCTGGTCCTACAACCAAACACTACATTCAAAACTACGTGGTACCAGAGATTAGCTATAAACAACAATCGACTTCATCATAAGACTGCAAGACTGACCCCTGTATTTCACCCTAGAAATGGATGCCGACCCTAAAATACAACACTACATTCAAAACTGCATGGCACCAGAGATGAGCTTCAGACAACAGTCGACGTCATCATAAGACAGCAAGAATGTCCCCTGTATGTCATCCCTAGAAAGGAATGATGACTCTACAACCAAACACTACTTTCAAAACTACATGGCACAAGAGATGAGCTCCAGACAACAGTTGACTTCATCATAAGAACGCGTCTAACGGTATAATCATCAAAACTACATGACACCAGAGATGAGCTCCAGACAACAGTCGACTTCATCATAAGAACGCGTCTGACAGTATAATCACCAAAAATAGCGATCGCAAAGAAAAAGAGAAAAGAAAGAAAGACGAATTGGTAGCCTCCCTTAAGCCGAACCTTACCTTAACAGCCACCAACGACAATCCTTGTACGTCGCCGTGTTACTATTATTTGCATTCCTTGAGAGTTTTGGTAAACATTGCTTTAATCAAATAAGCTGAGAATGTATTAGTGGATGTAACGAGCGTCAGACTGAGAATCTTTCTTGAAATACTACACTTACTGTGTTTTCTCAGTGCATGACAAGATATGTCAATATGGTAAAGGAAGACACGCGAAGTAGCCATTGTACGGGTAATACGTATATGTTTCTTGTGTAGGGGTGTTCGAAGCTTGTACATTCCTGAGAAAGTGACAGGAATAATCGAGTGTCATTTGAAGGAGATTTTTTAAGTGTCAAATTAACACTCCAATCCTGATGCATTCAATTTGACAACAACGATTGTTGGTTGTCGAGATGTATCTGTGGTTAAGTGGTGAAACCATTGCCTTGGTTCTGAAGGTCGTAGGTTTGAATCTAGAACACGAAATTATGTTCACAAATGCTTTTTTCATAGAGACTATTAGTATTGTTGCCGGAGCTACGGAGTTCGAGCTTTGTGCAATACTCACCACAGATGTTAAATCGTAGGTCACGGGTTCAAATTGGAAATGTAAAAGAACCCGTAGCTGTTTAAAATTGATAAGAGCAGGCTGAAAAGCAGCTGCCAATGCAAAATTCATTAGAAAAATTTAAAAATAAAATTCCTACAAAATAGTTTCACCATTTTCTAAATAACATTGGATACCGGCGCATTGCAGCTGAGATCTTCATATGTAAGAAAGAGATCAGAGCACACATGGCCACTCATCGAAGTGCGATGTTGATGGGCCTATCAATCAATCTCCTCAGAAAGCGTGAAACTAATGCAGAGGGGGACTGAGCAATATGGGGTACTTTACTTTTCCGATCCAGCAGTCATCTGAGCATTTGCCCTTCGATTTGAGGCCATGGCAGTGAATTTACAGGTATGTCTGAGTTTTGGTGTGTTAGCATAGAGAGTTTTCAACATCTGGGTCTGGAGGTAGGTACTTGTGGCGTAGGTCACTGAGTGCAGGCACTGGAAGAGACACTAAAATCGATGTTGAATCGATCAAGCGATTTAAGCAGTTTGAGTTACCCGTTGTTCAAGTCGAACTGGATGCCTGAGAGGCAGAGTGAGAGGTGTGTTTAATCAGCGAGTCACAGGAACCATCAGTATGCATACTCTTCGATATCTGTTGGGGAGACTGAGCACCTATGGGTCTGCCCGGAGTGCAATGACGTCAGTTTAGTAACCAATAACCAATAACCAATAACTGGAAGAGATGGTGTGTGACAGTTTTTTCTGAATAGTCACACAGTTGACATTGTGGGGCAATCTTTGGTTGGATGCGATGTAGATGAGCATTCAGGGGTACATGTTGTGTCCTAAGGCGGAAAATAATGACTTGTTCTTGTCGTGTGAGGTCATTTATGGCATCTTTAGGATTTGGAGTGGTCATGTGTTTAAAGAGGGCTCTGCCTGTTTTGCCCATTGCCCACTCATTCATCCACTCCTCCTTTTTGTTACTTCTTATTATTTGTTTAGCAGTCTGCAGAGTTATTGGTCTGTCATGCTGTTGACTATTTGCTCCTGACTTTGCAAGGATGTCTGCTCTTTCATTTCCTTGTATGTTGCTGTGTCCTGGTATCCACTGTAAGGTAAGCTTGACGGCAAATGTGTTGATGAATGAACTGATGGATAGAGCCAGGGACTGCACGCTGGGCTCTCAGGGTTTGCATTTTCTAGTGTCTGTAGCACTGACTTACCATCAAGCAATATGGGGTAAAACCCGGTGCACTGAAGTCAATTCTTCGTCCTTAGATCTTATTATACTTTTTGTGTTGGACGGAATATCGCAACAATAATAAAACGTTTGAGTTTAAAATCATACACAATATGTGGAGAGTTAAATATACTCAATCAGCATTCCACAAATGAGGAAAGGAACAGGCTCGAACACCTCACCGATTCGTGGGCTCAAAGGTGAGAAATGAGAACAATTCATAATATATGGTATGTCTTCTTCTTTCAACGCTCCATATCGACCACTTGTTAACCATTATGTGGGATTTGTATGTGATCTGAGCCTAAGAGTAAGTGTACGTTGTACCAGTTATGCGCTTACAAGTAGGCCAGCACATCCGATTTCTGCGATGCTTTTTATTTATTAGGGTAGCTTCGCTAGGTCCTACATCAGTCGCTTCTTACGACATGTCTTGTAGATTGTAGTGGTACTAATCTCTGCTCCCCTTTCGAGTCTCGTCACTACACGAGCGGTTGAATGTTCAATACAGTGAATTGACATTCCACCAATGAGGAAAGTAATAGGCTCGAATACCTCACGGATGCATGGGATAAAAATGAAAATTACTGCAATTCATAAAATACAGTATGTAAAGGTTGCGGTTTCCTCCTTTTACTTTCTGTCTTTGTTCTTATATATAACCAGGGGCGACTCGTCTATAAGGGCCAGTGGGGCCGGGCCCCATAAAAAATAATGAATATCATGTATTTATTATTTATTAAATTAAAATATAGCAATCTAAAACCATGATTTATCCGGAACAAAATGGCTGGACTCAACCAGCAAAATTTATCACGAGCCGCCACTGTATATAACCGTTTTTGTATTTTCAGATGGTCAATTGGAAAGTGTTTGGAGGAGCGTCTGGTCGAATGGATTAGTACCCGGCTCCCATGCGAGATACCAGTGTTAAATTTACGGTAAGACCAAGGATTTGTTTTTATTGTGAGCACAAATGAAAAATTCTAACATGAACAGCTTCTTGGCGACACACTAACCATGTGTGAATGGCGGAATGTGGGAGGGCCATTCAGAGTCAGAACGGTTTGATTCTGCACGACTTTGCTAGCGCATTCCCGCCATGTATGGTCGGGTATTTTCCGGTTTCGTTTGCCGAGCTACTGAGTTAGTGCTTGAGCAACGCTGTGAGCTGTGACTGTTACATGGAATGCTTTTGCTGTGACAACCGTGTGTTTGTTGTGTGTATTCAGAAAATGGTGGACAGCGGTTATGACGAACAGCTCAATCTGCCGTATGCAGTTATATTGCGGTGCAGAAAGCTGGATTTTGTCGTGATTGATTTTCCCCTTGGACAAGAATTGCAATTCAAGTGATGAACAGTTTTGTGTTGCTACATTAGCGACGGCCATATGCATTTTATGCGGTGCAGGTTGCTTTTGTGGCGGTACACGGCTGTTTCATTCTGGAATTAGTTCACACAGGAAACATTTCACAGTTGTTAGCATTTTGTGCGATATTCATTGGCACAGGAACGGAGCAATTATGGGGTGACCCGTTGCAGTGAAGTTGGAACTGTACTTATGAACTATGAACTATGAACACTATCCATGTGGTCATTACATTTATCAGGCTTTCGTCCCACCTGTCCTACACTGCCCTAAAAGGAATTACTACAGGCAGTAACTACAGTTTCTTTTAATTGATAAGTGTTTTACTGTCACAATTTAAAGAAGTGCAATGTTATATCTTGGACAGAGAAGAGAACAAATAGATATAACCAGAAAGAACTCAGAATCAAAGAAAACTGGCTGATGCTACAAAAAAGAAATAGAAAATTGAAGTATTTTGGAGATATAAAAAGAAACGAAGTGCTGGTGAAGACCATCTTGGAAGGAGGTATACCGATGAAGTGCAACAATTATTGTCCTATCAATCAATGAATGAATCATTTCTAATTCTTCTTCTTCTTTTGTCGTCGTTACACTGCTACCGGGTTGTTGCCCAGTGTCGTGGTTTTCTGTTTTTGTCTTGCGCTGTTCTGGTGGCTTGTGTGATTGTTATTTTTGCTTTTTCACAGGATTCTGCTACTCCATCTAACCATCTTTTCCGTGGTCTTCTCTTGCCTTCTTTCCCGATGTTCTGTTGTAGAAGACTCTGTATACTGTGAGTTTGGATGCATTCTTATTAAGTGGCCAAACCACTTCATTCTTTGTTTATCTATGTAATTCAATCACGGTTTTGTGCCAACTTTCTTTCTTATGCTGATGTTAGTGATTCTGTCTTTTCTTGTGTTGTTGGTAACTTTTCGCAGGCAACGCATTTCACATGTAGTTATTTTTGTGACTGCGCTTTACTCAATGTCCTTGTTTGGACTTCTAATTATTAGATACAAATAAGAAAGAGAAAATTTTGTACATATAAAAGGAGACTCGAAGGGTTGGAGAAGGCTGTTATGGAAGGAGGCATACCAGCAAAGAGGAGAAGATCAAGATAACGGAGAAGATGGATTTAAGATGTAACTGATGGCTTGAAAATGACGGCTGCCGAGGCGGGACATCTGGCCTACGAGAGAGAAATTCCGAAGGACTGTTGGGGTGGCAAAGTTCTGCTCACGACAAGCTATTTGATGATGATTACTCATGGAGTCACTGAGTATGAAAACACGAGATTAGTTATGATATGTCAACCACTTGACCGCCTCTGTAACCGTCCGCACCTTTATTGTAAAACTGCCAGCGGTTGTCGCGTATGCCCCACTGGCCTTTCTTACTATATTTTCTACTTAACGTGTTAAAAAAAAACCCACGCACAAATCGTTGTTGGCGAATGACTGAACCACTAAAGGTTAAGAAATAGACTATCACTACTTTCTTTGTCACGAAATGCAAGCATTTGCCCAATTTTTGTATCTCTTCTAAATAAATACAAGTCTAATTTTGGTCATCAACTGCTTATAAAAAAGCCAAACTCAAACATCCTGAAAAGTTATATTGCCTCATCTTCTAACTCGTACCTGGCCTAGATTTATAGAATTAAAAAAAAACCGTTTGACAAAGTACAACAGCAGACACTAGCAACTTTCATGCCAGAGTCTCAACACCGACTCCCTGGAAACCAAATTTTGATGTAAATTTCTCCAAGGTTTGTAGTCATAGAGAGTGTGATGGTTCTGGGTAGCGCGTTTGCATGAGAGTCGAACAGTAGTTGGTTTAGTGTCAAATTGTGTCAAAATTATTTATAGAGATAAATAATGTCTACATAATTTTTGGTGACTCTATGGCGTAGAGGTTGGGCGCGCCTCTCGTTATAAAGGTACTCGGTTCGCTACCTTGGGATATTTTTCCAGAGATCCTTGATCTTAGTTGATTGATTCATTCATTGATAGTACCATCATCATTGCACTTCGGTGAGTAACCTAGTGAACTGCGATCTCTTTCTTATACAGGAAGATCTTGGCTGAGATGCACGAGCTCCGTAGCACCGGCGAGGGTTCATCGATGTAATTTTGAAGATGGTGAAAATATTTTTGTAGGAATTTTATTTTAAATCTTTTCTAATGAATTTTGCCTGGGCTGCAGCTTTCCAGCCTGCTCTTCGCAGTTTTGAACTGTCAAGGGTACCTTTGCGGACTAAATTTAATATAAGTTTTATCGTCCGTCTCCGATAGGACTAGGAACTCGATCTCACCTACCGTCCGAGCGGTTACCGGGGCCCAAATTTGGGGTGTAAAGAATAGAACCACTGTTACCTACCACGCATGTCGTAAGAGACGACTAAGGAGGTTTGGCTGAAATCGGATGCACATGTCCTAAACGTGTAGAAGTCTATGCGTTTAGGGGCCTACAAACCAATGTGCAACGTATACACGTTCTTGGCAAAGATCAAACATCACAAAGAGTGATTAAAATTGGTCGTAAAGAACGAACGCAAAGAAGAAGAAGATTTCACCTACACTGAGATCAGGGATCTCTGGAAAAATATGCAGATGACTCCATGAGGGAGCGAACCTGTTACCTTTAGCACGAGAGAAGAGCTCCTAACTTCTACGTCACAGAGACTCCTTAGTGTAGGTAAGATCAAGTTCCTAGTCATATCGGAGACGGACGATAATTTCTAGGTCATGTGTTAAATTTGAGCAAGTAAATCTTATCTGTTCAAAATCGAAAACACAGGCTGGAAAGCCACTGCCCATGCAAAATTCATTAGAAAGGTTAAAAATAAAATTCCTACAAAATATTTTCACTATCTTCTAATTTACATCGGGGAACCTTCGCCGATGCTACTGAGTTCGTGCACTGCAACTGAGATTTTCCTGTGTAAGAACGATATCGGATCACTGAAGTGAAATGATGAGGGTCCGATCTATCAAACATCAACCAGGAAGCAATGTTAACTCCATCACCGATCGTTGACCAATGGTCATCACAAAATAAAGACCTAACATCGTTTTCCCAATAAACCTCATGGTATGGACAATGATTTTCTTTATTTTGTTCTAATATTTGATTTGGTTATTGGTTACTAAACTGATGTCACAGCACTCCGGGCAGACTTATAGGTGCGGAGTCACCCCAACAGATGTTGAAGATTATGCATTATTTTTTCCGATCCAGAAGCACTTGAGCTTTCAGCTCTTCGGCTCGGTGCCATGGACATCGTAACCCTTCGGCTCGGTGCCACGAACACCGTGAATCTGGGGAACCTGTGGCTTTTCTGCCAGCCCGCGGAATTGAACCCGCACTCACAGAGGGCTAGTCACCCCCAGTCCAACGCGCTACGAACACGCTGGGCAGGCGGGCGAAGATTATGAATAATGATGATTCATATGACTCGCTGGTTGAACATACTCCTCTCTCTGTCCCTCAAGCAACCAGTTCTACTTGTACAACGTGTAATTCCATACTCCTTAAATACCTGGGTTTATTCAACGTCAATTTTACTGTCCTCATCCAACAGTAGGTCACCAAGAGACCGAGGAACATCCTCGTTATCCATTGTAAAACTCTCCAACAATAGTTGCTTTCAATGCAAGTCTCGCCGCTCTCTAGTTGCCTTGAACACCCGCATGTCCACGACAGTAGATCTACATAAGCTTATATTTCTTCTTCTTTCGTTCATTCTTCACGGCCAATTTGATCATTCTTATTGTGATGTATAATTGGTCCACTGGCAAGAACGGAGTGATCTACGTCGGGACGATTGTGCCCCATGGTGACTAGGCCCGCCCGTCCGTTTTCAGCCAGCTTTTGATTTACTAGGGTGAGCTTTCCCTAAGGTACGATCCTTTCTGCCGACTATGTCGGCCCGGATCTACGCCAAGCTTATATTTGATTTCTCTCTCCCTCTCTCGCGATCACCTCGATGTATAAGATCTCTCCATAAATTCATTCATGTGGAAGTCTAATTCATGCAGCCTTAGCATGGGTGGGTTTCGTCACATCTTCATCGCCATTTGGAGCTCTGGTGCTTAACCTTCGACGATGTATCCGGACTCAGCCAGCGCTTACTGGGTTCGCTCTCCGTTAGCCTTTGGCTGTACCCAGCCGTCCTGAAAGGCAGAAGGAGACTTCTATACATTTAGGACACGTGCATCCGATTTCAGTCAAATCTCCTTAGTCGTCTCTTACGACATGCGTGGCAGGTAACAGTGGTTCTATTCTTTACACACCAAATTTGGGCCCCGGTAACCACTCGGGGGAGTATTTTTGATTTGAAATTTGTTAAAGAAATTGTTAACTAGTTCCATGTTGATTTTCTTTCAGAACTGAAATGATGAAGATTTTGTCAACTATTTTCCTGGTGTGCTCAATGGGCTGGTCTGTTGCAGCCCATTCTCAAGACACACGAAATGCTTTGCAGGACTGCACTTTTTTGCAACTAATTAAAAATGAATGCGCTTTAGAGAATGATTCGGCTGGTGGCACCAAGAATAAGGGACTTTATGAAAATGATTTTGGTAAGTTAATAAGCTGGTTGAAGGTGATTTATGTAAGTTAATGAGCTGGTTGAAGGTGATTTATGTAAGTTAATGAGCTGGTTGAAGGTGATTTATGTAAGTTAATAAGCTGGTTGAAGGTGATTTATTTAAGTTAATGAGCTGGTTGAAGGTGATTTATGTAAGTTAATGATCTGGTTGAAGGTGATTTATGTAAGTTAATGAGTTGGTTGAAGGTGATTTATGTAAGTTAATGAGCTGGTTGAATGTGATTTATGTAAGTTAATGAGCTGGTTGAAGGTGATTTATGTAAGTTAATGAGCTGGTTGAATGTGATTTATGTAAGTTAATGAGCTGGTTGAATGTGATTTATGTAAGTTAATGAGCTGGTTGAAGGTGATTTATGTAAGTTAATGAGCTGATTGAAGGTGATTTATGTAAGTTAATGAGCTGGTTGAAGGTGATTTATGTAAGTTAATGAGCTGGTTAAAGGTGATTTATGTAAGTTAATGAGCTGATTGAAGGTGATTTATGTAAGTTAATGAGCTGGTTGGAGATGATTTATGTAAGTTAATGAACTGGTTGAAGGTGATTTATGTAAGTTAATGAGCTGGTTGAAGGTGATTTATGTAAGTTAATGAGCTGGTTGAAGGTGATTTATGTAAGTTAATGAGCTGGTTGGAGGTGATTTATGTAAGTTAATGAGCTGGTTGAAGGTGATTTATGTAAGTTAATGAGCTGGTTGGAGATGATTTATGTAAGTTAATGAGCTGGTTGAAGCTGATTTATGTAAGTTAATGAGCTGGTTGAAGGTGATTTATGTAAGTTAATGAGCTGGTTGAGGTGATTTATGGTAAGTTAATGAGCTGGTTGGAGGTGATTTATGTAAGTTAATGAGCTGGTTGAAGGTGATTTATGTAAGTTAATGAGCTGGTTGAAGATTATTTATGTAAGTTAATGAGCTGGTTGAAGGTGATTTATGTAAGTTAATGATCTGGTTGAAGGTGATTTATGTAAGTTAATGAGCTGGTTGAAGGTGATTTATGTAAGTTAATGAGCTGGTTGAATGTGATTTTGGGAAGGTGAGAGCTGGTTGCAGATGATTTTGGTAAGTTAATAAGCTGGTTGAAGATTTATGTAAGTTAATAAGCTGGTTGAAGGTGATTATGGTGCAGTAATTGATTGGTTAAAGGTGATTTTGGTAAGAGTTTAAAGGGTTTTAAAGCTGAAGGATTGACTTCATTGCACTGGGTTTTACTCCTTCTGGCTCGGTCCCTCTCCGCTGAAACGGCATGCCACCTGCCGAGAGTATTGCTGAAAGCACGAACTCCGTAGCTCCAGCAACAATCTTAGGGGTCTCTGGAAAAACTTCACTCGTGAACAGAACGGCGTGGTCGGATTCGAACCCACGATCTTCGACTCACAAGGCAAAGGGCTTAACCATTTAGCCACAGAGACAGATGATTTTGGCTGGTTTACACTTCATTTCTGTTGTGACTAGTTTTCTTCTATAGTTTGTTGTTATATCGTATTGCTGAAGCACGATCCTACTCAGCAACAATCTGGGTTCTGAAACTTACTCGTGAACAAACGCTGGTGGATTCACCGATTTCGACATCAGCAAAGCCATTTAGCACAGAACAGATGATTTTGGCTGGTTACATTCATTTCTGTTGTGACTAGTTTTCTATAGTTTGTTAGTATCCAGTTTTAACAGTGATAGCATAATATTGGATAAAGCTTGTGATGAACAATACTCATGTAGTCTTATTGTGACATGCTCACATTTCAAAATTGGCGCCATTTGTTGTACTATTTCATTTGCTTTGTTGTAAATTATTACGCTGTTGTGTTTGCAGAAGTATGTTATGTGGGTTGATTGATTGATTGATTGATTGATTGATTGATTGATTGATTGGACTATCATCATTGCACTTCGGTGAGTAACCATATGTGATTCGATCTTATATTTTATTTGAAACTTGTTAAAGAAATTGTTATCAAATTCCATTTTGTGTTTCTTTCCGAACTAAAATGATAATATTTTGAAAACTATAATCCTGGTGTGCTCAATGTGCTGGTCTATTGCAGCACATTCGTTGGGATGACTCCGCACCTATAAGTCCCCTCTTACACAGAATGATCCCAGCTGCAGTACACGAACAACGAGAGTCCCGTTGTAATTTTGAAGATGGTGAAGATATTTTTGTAGAAATTTTATCGAATCATATTTGCCCAGGCAGCGGCTTTCCAGCCTGCTCTTCTTGATAATGGGGTTATGTCTTGGTTACATCTCGGTTATGTTAGTAATCCGATAGTATTGTAGTAAAGATAAGTTTAATTAAACTTTCTAAATCATATGTTTACAATCTCTAGTAACTGAGTGTCCACCAAACATCGTATTTCTCCTTGACGGATCGGACAGTGTATCACCCACTGGCTTCCGACAAGCACAGGAGTCTTTAGTCAGAGAGATCAGAGCTGTCAATCAGGCATTCGCTAATAGCAATGTCGGTGTGGTTCTTTTCAGGTAAGAATATATTTGTAAAATCATATCAGATTCAGGTAGAATCTATTTGTAAGATTATATCAGATTTATGTAAGAATCTATTTGTAAAATTATATCAGATTTGGGTAAGAATCTATTTGCTAAATCTGTTTGTAAATTCACATCAGATTTAGGTACGGTGTATATATATGTCTACGCAAATTAGATGGGCCTATATGGAGGTGATTTGGACATGTATGTCGTATGTCAGTGGGGGCAATGGTTAGGACAGCTCTCAAATGGTCAGCGGATGGGAAGAGAAGGTCTGGACGTTCAAATGAAACATGGAGAAGAACGGTGGAGAGAGAGTTGAAGGAGTGTGGACTGACGTGGGAGACGGTTGGTAGAAAGGCAGCAGAACGGCAACAGTGGAAGTCTCTTATTGAAGCCTTATGTGTTAATCGGGACACGAAGAGAATATAAATAGATAGACGGTATAATATAGTCACAAATGAAACGCTTATGCAGAAAACGAGACAGATTAAGACACTACTCTGGCTGGAGTCACAAAACTACACTCATGCGGGCATTCTGAGTTATTCATTGAGTATAATCCGCAAGGTAGAGGCTGGTTCGGTGCGCAGGCAATGGACTGAAACACCACAAGCGTCAACAATTTGCAGAATTACGCTTATCTTTGTTCCGGGGCACATGGGTGTCAATGAGAGAGCAGACATGCTGGCTGGCTCAGCCAATGGATAGACCTGACATTCTGAGTCTTCTCATAGAGTGTGACCGCAGAGACGATTTTCATTTAAACCAATCCACGTCAACTACTAGATTGCAGGAGCTGGAATTGAAGATTGAATTAGCAAGAAAGGAACAGCATAACAGGTACGTGAGTAGGCTCATCAATCAAAATCGAACTGGTGCGGTCAGTCGCTGGACGCTGTTGGAGATATTACGAAGGAGATCGGGGCACATATGGACATGTCCGTAGTTCATGAAGATATTCCAAACTGAAACTGAAATATGACAAATCTCAGGGAGCTAAGATGTTAAAAACAGGTAATGGCGCTATGTATAAGACACTTTGAGAAAACTCTGATGTAATACAGCAATAAGGGTCATTCATTGGAACCCGCAGGACAAAAACAAAGAGAGTGGGGCAGAATAAAAACATACAAAGAAGAGATTTGTTGATAAATATAACGTTACCCCAAAAAGCTGGAAGGAGGTAGCTAAAGATAGGAAGACTAGGCGTGAGTTGGTTGAGATCATATGGCCTAACCAGGATTAGTAGGAACAAGAGAGAGAGGGGGGGGAGAATGTGTGTGTGTGAGCAATGTAGGTAAAAGAACCAATGTTAATACCGTGTGGTCTATTGGATAGAAAGACATTAAGGGATGAAGAAGATAATTATGAAAAACTGGTGTTACTTACAAAACGCAAGAACAGGAAGACCACGTAGAAGATGGATTCAGAGTGCAGTAGATGATTTTGAGAATAACGGCAACAGATGTTAGACATCTGGCCTAGGAGAAAGACAAATTTCGAAGGACTCTTAGAGTGGCAAGGTTCTACTCAGGACATGCTATTTAACTGTGATGATATTTTGAGAAATACTGTGGCGTAGTGAATGGTTTCTCAATCCACAAGGCATGAGTTTGAACCGATATATGATCAGTGAAATTTGTTGTTGTTGTAATTGTTGCATGTCTTGGCAATATTTGAAACAGAAAATGATTG
Organism: Arion vulgaris; assembly: GCA_020796225.1. NCBI lineage: Eukaryota > Metazoa > Mollusca > Gastropoda > Stylommatophora > Arionidae > Arion > Arion vulgaris. The sequence goes on from CM036775.1 coordinate 8,208,617, forward strand.
ATGACAGCATGGGCAAGCCACCCTATTGCGATCTCTAAGAACCCATAACGACCCTCTTGCAACCATTAACAAGCTCTACGACCCTTGTTGCCCTAATAACTTTTACACGGCTCTTGATGATACCATAGTGTCCTTCTAGTTACTTCGAAACTAACAATCATGACTCCTTACTGATCTTCTGATCACCCTCTAGCAAATCCCAGATGACTCACTTCAAACTCCTTAAACCATCTGTGATTCACTTACGACCCTCTTTTTTCCTTGATCCAGAAGCACTTGAGATTTAAGCTCTTCGGCTCGGTGCCATGGACATCGTAACTTCGGTTCGGTGCCACGAACACCCTAAATCTGGAAAACTTGTGGCTTTTTCTGCCAGCACGTGGAATTGAACCCGCACTCACAGAGGGCTTGCCACAGTGTCGTCCAACGCGCTATGAACACGTTGGACAGGCGGGCATTTAAAAGTCAATAAACAGATATGCCATGAGAGACACGGAAAGGGAGGTTTATATACATATGGCCAGTCTTGCGACCATTTAAGCACCATCCCTCAATGACTCCTGGTGACTTCTTTTCTTGTGACTCTCTAACCACCCTCTGACCACCCTTTAACCCTTTAACTGCTAAGGACGTATATATACGTTTTTTCCCATTCACTTCTAAAGACGCATTAAAACGTCTGTTATTATCTCTCCTTTGTGGGCTAAAGACGTGTTAACACGTTATGCATTGCTACTGTCACTGCTATAAGCGTGCATTCACGTTTGTGACCTAGAAACAAGAGTAGCTATTTTTAGCTCAGCCTTCAGAAAGTATGTAGTAGCGAAAGGGTTAAGATTCACTTGCGACCCTTTAGGCACCACCCCTGAACGACCCCTCGTGACTACCTTTCGTGTGGCCCTGTAACTACTCTCTAACAACCCTTTATGATATCCTTGAGATCCACTAACCACCACCGCACACCAACGACCTATGACGACTTCCTTTCTTGTAACCTTCTAACCAATCCATAACGACTCACCTACCACCTAACATTAACCCTTTCACTGCTACATACTTTCTAAGGCTGAACTAAAAATAGCTACTCTTTGTTGCTGGTCAGAAACTGACTGTATGCCTATAGCAGTGACAGTAGCAATGTATAACGTGTTAACACGTCTTTAAAGTGAATGGGAAAACGTATATATACGTCCTTAGCAGCTAAAGGGTTAAACACAAATACACTATAGCGATAGCTACACATTCACGTGTTCTAATTAACGGTTCTCATACCTTTACAGCGATACAATCGAAGAGATTCCACTTCAAGAACGTACCCTGACACAGATCAACGACTTAGCTACACAAGTTCAGAACCTTCGACAGCCTCGAAAGAAAACAACTTTATCTTTAGCCTTGAAAAGAGCCAGGTATGTTTGTTGCTTTAATTTTAAAATATAAATTACTGTTTATCATGTATAATCTTCTTTCTTCTGAGTTCTCACTAGATTGGGATTTTGGATTCTCTAATAAAGGCAGCCATCTGCCTTAGATTATCAGCCACGCCATACAGTTTGTCTTGGACACTAGTGTAAGTGGGCCACCTACTTTCTTCTCAAGTCTGTATACTGGTGGCAGTTCTGTAGGATATAATTCCTATGATTTCTGCTTCCCGTTTGTTCCGACCTCTTCCCGCAGTAAGTTTTGGCCACCCTCGTGATGGTCGGTCTGACATTCTTACTGCGTGACTAAATCTCCGAGGCAGATTAGCGACCGTAGAATCTGTTATCCCATTCCTCATTGTGAGGGTCGTTGCACCATGTTATGCCCCTTACGGCCTGGTGCATCCGTTTTCTGCAAGCATTTGTTTCGGGTTAGCATTCCCTAGCGGACACGTGCATCCGATTTCAGCCAAACCTCCTTAGTCGCCATCACGACATGCGTTGCAGGTAACAGTGGTTCTATTGTTTACACCCCAAAATTTGGGCCCCGGTAACCACTCCGGCGATCATCTATAATAATAATAACCGTCCATCGCAAACGATGATGACAACAGCATCATACGTGTGCTGTTGCACCTCTCTGGTGTGTGCGGAGGTAACTGTAGAGTCAAATCCTAGAACACAATCCCCTATCACAGATGGGGCATACATGTTCAGGGTTAGACATGTGGGTGTTGTGTGTTCGTTTTTTCATCATCTATACTTAACATTCATCAGCTGGTTGTCACTATCTAGATAGAGCAGGACAGATGATATTGTTTCGACTCAGAACTGGACATAATAGGCATCTTCTTCTTCTTCTTCAAACGCTCCTTATCGACCACTTGTTAAACCACTCTATGTGATTTAAGCCTAAGGGCGACTGTACGTTGTGCCAGCTATGCGTCTACAAGTAGGTCAACACATCTGATTTAAGAGACGAGTTTTATTTACTAGGGTAGCGTCCTTAGGCCCATTCCTCAGTCGCCTCTTACGACATGTCTTGTAGGTCGCAGTGTTACTATTTTTTGCTTTCCTTGCTGGCCCTGGCCACAGAGGGCGGTCGCAATAGACTGAATGCTCACTTACACCGACTAAGACTGGTTCCGTCACAATTATTGTTCCACAGGCACATGTTCCACCGTCCTACACCGCTCTAAAACACGGCATTACATGCAATCACCACAGTTTTGAAAAAAGAAAGAGTTTAACAGTTCACAGTAAACAGGACTGATCTAAGACAAGTACGGCAATTTAAATACCTCAGAGTCTTGGTAACATCAGATGGCAGATCAGAAATAAAGAGCAGAATAGGGCAGTCAAAGCAAAGTTCCAGAAAATGAGAAAACACGTAATCACAAAGTACTGTAGTTTTACAAATTACAAAAACAATGACAAAATACAGCAACGTTTCGACCAACAAGGTCTTTATCAAGCAAACGAACAACCAGAGTGACAAATTTTAAAAAACAAATGGACGACCAAATACAAATGTTTCTAATGAAAATCTGGAAATAAAAACGAAAATCTGGGAATAAAAACGAATAACGAAATAAATGTAACACAAAAAAACTCACATAAAAACTAGAAATAGAACGGAAGAGAAACAATGAAAAATATAGTAAATATATAACTTGAATACATGCAACATATACCCATATAGATATGTTGATGTATTTTGTCATTGTTTTTGTAATTTGTAAAACTACAGTACTTTGTGATTACGTGTTTTGCCAATCAAATAGTTTTACTGCAGTCTCATATGTATTTTGAGAAAATGAGAAGCATTATATGCAATAAGTCTTTGTCAATTGAGATCAGAATGAGAGTTTTACAGTGCTACACAGAACCAATACTGACAAACGGATGCGAGTCATGGACAGTAAACAAACGGATCGAAAACTCTTCGAGGGCCACAGAGATTTGGATTTACAGAAGAATGATGAGAAACCCATGGACTGCTAAAATGACAAATGTTGAGGTGTTGAATGAGGTCGACACAGAGGAAGCTTATCATCAATATAAGAAAGAGACAATCATCATTTTCTGACTTGTGATGGAGAAGGGAGGTTTAGAACACATTGTAACAACTGGTAAAATCGAGGGGAGAGGAGACAGAAGAAGACATCAATCAAGTGCCGTGCCTGCCGGTCATGTCTCTCCACAACTCTCTTTGCTTGGTGCATGTAATCAGTTCTGACGTCGATATTTTGTCGAACCATGATGTCAGGCCATCCAACATCTTCTCCCTTTGTCTTCCACGGTCTCCCCTTTCCCCTGAATTTTACCCGTAGTCACCAAATGTTCTAAACCTTCTCTTCGCATTATATGACCGAAGAACCTTGATTGTCGGATTCTTATTCTTTTGATAAGGTTTCTTTGTGTGCAGGCCTGATTTAAAACCTCCACATTTGTTTTCTTTGCAGTCCATGGAATTTTCAGCATTCTTCTGTAAAACCACATCTCTGTGGCTTCCAATGATCGTATTGATTGTTTGTTCATTGTCCATGATTCGCTGCCATACATAAGAATTGGTTCAATATAGCATTGGAGTACTCGTTTTCGCAATGTCATTGGTAGTGAGTTCACGCATAGTGTGTTCTTCATTTTCATAGTAAAGCTGCTTTCGTTTGAGCTTTCTACTCTAATCTCTGTTGTACATCTTCCATCTGATGTTAGGAATGTTCCAGATACTTGAATCGATGGACTTGTTTCATGTTGTGTTATTTATTTTGATATCACATGTTGGTGTTTTGTTTCTTGAGACAACTATAACTCTGTTTCTTATATTCATGCTTAACCTTTCTTTCACTTTATCTCACTAGTATGTCTATCAAGTCTTGTAGGTCTTGTTTCACTTTCTCTCACTAGTATGTCTATCAAGTCTTGTAGATCTTGTTCATTTGAAGAAGACATGGAGATAGAAAATTGCGGATAGCCTGACTTTATAGCACGTAAGAGCGTCAACATCTGAGATGATAGCAAACACCAGAGACAGAGATTTGTGGAGATGAATGATGGCTTACGGCAGCCGGCACGGTACCTGATGATGAACAGTTAATTCAGTAAACATTGGAAATAAACGACGCTAATTACTTTTGTAATTATTTTCTCAGGCAAATGCTTCTGGATTATTCAGTCATAGAATCTCGTGCTTACAACGGTATTCGCAGCGGCAGCATCATTGTCACACTAACCGACGGTATCACGGAGAATAACAAAGAAATAATTCAGGTAAAAAATAGTTTTTTATTGTCAATTTTAAACCATTGTTTTACTCCAAATTTTTTGAAATATTTTAACTGTAAATTCTATGAATTGTTTTGTTTTGTATTTATTTCTTTTAAATTATATGAATTTTTTTTATAGTAAAATCTATACATTTTTTTGTTGTAAATTCTATAAATGTTTTACATTTTAAAAAATTTTTGGAATTTATTTATTGATCGCTTTTTTGTGTGGTAAATTCTATGAATTTTTTTTTTTTTTTTTTTAATTCTATGAAATTTGAATTCTTAAAAAATTATATTAATATTTTTTTGGTTTTAAATTCTATAAATTTTTGTTTAATTTTTTTTTTCTAAATACTATGAATTTGTATTTTTTAAATGTTGGAAAATGAAATGAACTTTTTACTTTTTTTTAAATTCAATGAATATTTTTTTTATCTACCAATTTTATTTATTTGTTTTGTTTCTGTAAATTCTATGAATTTTTTTTTAATTGTAGAATTTTAAGAATGTTATTTGCTTTGTAGCTTATATGAATTTTGTTGATTCACAGCAAGTTCATATTGATGCAAATATCTTATCAATAAACATGCCGAACTATTCAACAAATTAGGTTTAACTCTACAACAATATTTTAGTTTTAGTGTGCATCTTATAATTTTTATTCCCAATAATGATACTATTTTTGTTTTTTTGTTCTTTCTTCCTCTCTCTCTCTCTCTCTCTCTCTCTCTCTCTCTCGATCCCCGCCTAGACTGATGTACCAAATTTTCTCATGAATTCTGCTCTTGTTTCTAGGGAATGACCGTTCAGAAGGCAATGTCAAACTACTGAACGTATAAGTGGTGCCTAGACAATCGACGACTCATTTGCTGTGGTTGATTTCGTGGTCCTGTAAAAGGACATGCCAGGATTTTCATTTTCATTTATTCTATTTTTAAAATGAAATAAATTGTTATTTACTTTTGTAATTTGTATAGGAAGCCAAACTGGTCAAAAACAGTGGTATTCTCATCATTAGTCTCAGTATCGAGAAATCGAACCTTGGACTTTTGAAAGATATTTCCCGGACCGTCCAGAACCACACGGAGGCTATTAAGTGGTCGTCACTAGTCGGTTGTCCAGGTGAGTTATTAACTGATTCAAATGCTATATATATCCTATATTATTGTATGGCTCGAAACATGGACAATAGAACAAGCAGTTAGACGACAGAATTGATGCATTTGAGATGTGGATATTGGAAGGATAGGCAGAGTTTCATGGACAGAAAAACAGATTATCTTCTCCAGGCACACATGTCGTTTGATGTGTCCGAAATATTTAATTCTTCTTCTTTTTATGTTCTTTAATAGTCAACTCTCTTTAATATCAAGCTGTTGCAGAATAGAAGCATTTGTTCTTTCCTTTGCCCATGATATTCTAAGTACTCTTCTGTAACATTTGCATTCAAAGGCATTCATGATCTTCTCCGCTGCTTTGTCATTAGCTCATCAGGGACTTGTTTGTCAGGTCACCAAATCATTTAATATGTTGCTGTTTTATGAATTAAATGTCTGATTTCACTGTTAATGTTCTATTTTATTCATTACACATTCTGTATTATTCAATTGTTTCTGTTATTTCTGATATTTTCAGCCAAAGTTTTGGACGCTGTACAGAGAGGCCGCCGTAAGTTTTAACCATTTTCATGTTTATAATTAATTGTTCTTACAAACTAACGTGGTACAACGTACTCACATTCTCGACGAAAACCCACAGATCACAAAGTGTGGTTAACTTGGTTGATAAGAACGAACACAAACAAGCAAACAAATAACATTATTTTCTTCGAACGCTCCATATCCACAACTTGTTAAACTACTCTTTGTGATTTGAATGTGATCTGAGCCTAAGAGCGATTGTACGTTGTGCAAGTTATGTGCCTACAAGTAGGCCAACACATCCTATTTCTGAGATGATTTTTATTTATTAGGGTAGCTTCCCTAGGTCCTACATCAGTTACCTCATACTACATGCCTTGTAGGTTGCAGTGGTTCTATTCTTTGCTTCCCATGGGGAGCCACGGCATAATACGTGCGGAAACAACATTATAATATTTACCATTTTATCTACCACATTGAAAAAGGAGGGGTGGAGGTGGTAGGTCTCTATGTTGAAGTGATTTGGACGTTTGCTTGGGGTTCAAATCTGTTCATATTTTTCTATTTTTTTCTCCCTCGATAGCAATATCATTTGTCATGTGTGTTGCTTCAGTTGAGATTATTTTTGGTTTACCTAAAATCTACTAATGGCATTATCATCTACAAATGCAGACATGTCACCATAAACACTAAAAGGGCATTGTTCAACACAATCTTTCTTCCCACATTATACTATCAGTGCCAAACCTGGACGCTGACATCAAACGATAGAAGAGAACTAGTCACGACAGAGATGAAGTGTCTACGTAGAATGCTGGGAGTAACAAGAAGAGACCGATTGAGAAATGAAGACATCAGGAAAAAGTGGGAACAACATCAGTACTAGACTTCATCAAGCAACCACAAATTAAACGATTCAGCCACATAACGAGATTACCATCAGACAGTGATTCTCAAAGAGTAACCCTACTCAACGAATATCAAAGCAGGCATTGAAGTGGGATGCAAAGGGTTCAAGAAAGAGAGGTCGACCTAAGGAGACCCTGAAACGAACTTTGCTGAGAGAGGCAGGAAATATTCCATGGAGGAGATTGACGAGTTGCTCAGGATAGAGCGGTATGGAGAAATTACTTGCAGGCCCTATGTAACGTATAACGTACGAGAGGAATTATTATTATTATAACCCTACTCTGATACAAAGCAAAAGGACATCCACGCAAAAGGTGGAGCTCAGCGTGAACAGAGGTGACAACAACACTGTTTATAAAGAGCACACAAAAGTCCATTCTAGAAATCTTCTTGTCGTGACAATGTGAAGCAAAACATGATTCGAGATCAGATATAATAAGAAGCTCGTCATTCTCATTTTCTGACTTCTTTGTCGTCTAATTCCTTATCGTCTTCTAACTTTCCTCAGAATGTAGAGACTTCTTAATGGTCATGGATGGTTCAGACAGCGTCTTACTTCATCAAGAGGTCGTGAGACAGTACCTGACTCATCTATCTCTCCGCTACAGACGAGTATCCAATGCTATTGGGATCAACATCTACGGGACTGACTCACAATTTCAAGCATCGAATACACGAATCAGGGTAACATATTTCTTGTATTATTCTATAGACTAAATTAAAATACAGATTATAAATACAATCTTTATACCAACACTGTACTACCAGTGCCAAACATGGACACTGACAAAAGAACAAGAAATGAAAATGTGATGACTGAGGAAATGAGATGATTGAGGAAAGCGGTAAATAAAACAAGAAGAGACAATATAAGTGCCAAACATGGCCTCTGACTAAGACACAAGAAAGAAAGATTACAACGTGAAATTAGATGTCTACGAAAAGCTGTCAGCGTTACAAGGAGAGATAGAGTGAGAAACGAGAATATCAGAAGCATCGTTGGTACTATACCATGCATACAATACATCGAGAAGCAAAGATTCAAGTAGTTCGGCCATTTAATGAGAATGGAACCACATTTACTACCATCACGTGCCTATAATAATCGACACTCAGGGCGCAGAGCACGAGGCAGGCCAGAACACAATGGATAGATAACATCTCAGAGTCCCTGCGAAAGCATGGACTGACAACGTCAAGCGCAACACACCTGGCACAAGATAGGAAACTAACTCTCCCACGACGCTTCACGGCAAATGTGGTTAAGATAAGATAAGATAAGACAATATAAGAAATGAGGAAATTAGAAGAACAGTCGGAACGACACCGACTATTTTAGATTCATTGGAAAACAGAGACTCAAATGGTTTGGCCACTTGGTGAGATTGAACTCAATACACAGTTGCAGAGCGTACAACCTGAAAATGAAATCATCAAGAGGAAGGGGCAGATCAAGAAAAATATGGAATGTGTAGTTATAATAATAATCAATTTATACGTTACATAGGGCCTGCAAACAATTTTTCCATACCGCTCTATCCTGGGCAACTCGCTCAATTTCCTCCATGGAACTGAGGCCGATATTTCTTGTCTCTCTCAGCATCTCAGCAAAATTCGTTTCAGGGTCACCTTAGGTCGTCCTCTGTTTCTTGATATTCGTTGATCGTTTCTCCTCAAGGTGTGTCCAACATATCTCCATCTTCTCTTTCCTATATCAGTTGTTACTAGTATTTGACCAGACATTTCTCTGATGTCATCACATCTGAATTCGCTGCATTTTAATGTGTAGTTGCATACATCTTAACCCTTTCGCTGCTAAGGACGTATATATCGTTTTCCATTCATTTCAAAGACGCATTAAGACGTCTGTTTTATCTCTCTCTCTTGACCTAAAGACGTGTTAACATGTTATACATTGCTACTGTCACTGCTATAGGTGTACATTCACGTTTGTGACTTAAAACAAGAGATAGCTATTTTTAGCTCAGCCTTCCAGAAAGTATGTAGCAGCGATCTTAAAACTCCACAATACCACAGTATATCAAGCAACCAAGCGTGCTCTATCTCAGAAACCGATCATCAGTTAAAACTGCTACTTCTTCTTCTTCTTCACCTTTCAAATCCCTACGGAGCACAGGTCTTCATACTAACGCTTAGTTTACGCATGCAAGGCAAGTACTTCCAGTATAAGGATGAGGTTGAGGCCGTTACTGCTGCCCTCAATTGGCTGACTGTGACTTCATTTACTTGGACCGTTGTTGTATCTGTCCTTAAGTCGATGATTCACAGGATCCATAATGGTAGGTTTCGGTATGAGTGAATGTTGAGACTTTTCCAACCTCCAGAGGTTCAAGTGGATCTACTGTCCTGATTATGCGGGTGTTCACGACAACCAGAGAGCGGACATGCTTGCATCGAAAGCATCGATTGTTGGGGAGTTTAGGATTGATAAGGGGGATGTTCTTCGATCTTTTGGTGACATTTTTTTATCTTCTGTTTCTTTCTTTCTCGAATCCGGTTTGCCTCACAGCGTCAGGTCAAGAAGATATTTCTTAAACGGGCCCTTGTATGCGCTTCGTAGATAGTGTCTTTCGTCGCCTCTGTTATCTCTGAAGTCTATCTTTTGCGTGGCCCACCTTTTGCTTTGTTCCCATTGTATCGGAGCAGCATTGCTCTTTGAGGTGTACTGTCTGTTGGTAATCTGCTTACGTGGCCGAACGATTTAATTTGTTGTTTCTTGATGAAGTCTAGTACTGATGTTGTAACCACTTTTTTCTGATGTCTTCATTTCTCAACCGGTCATTCCTTTACACCTAGCTTTTGCGTAGACACTTCATCTCTGTCCTGACTATTGGTTATTGGTTACTAAACTGACGTCATTGCACTCCGGGCAGACCCATAGGTGCTCAGTCTCCCCAACAGATATCGAAGAGTATGCATACTGATGGTTCCTGTGGCTCGCTTATTAAACACACCTCTCACTCTGCCTCTCAGGCATCCAGTTCGACTTGAACAACGGGTTGACTAGTTTTCTTCTATCATTTGTTGTCAGTGATGAGGACACTAAAATTGACGTTGAATCAATTCATCGATTTAGGGAGTTTGGAATTATACGATGTACAAATAAAGCTGGATGCTTGATGGGCACAGATAGTAGTGAATTTATCAAGCGAGTTACATGAACCATCTCCTCCTTCTTCTTCTTTGCGTTCGTTCTTTACGACCAATTTTAATCACTCTTTGTGATATGTTTGATCTTTGCCAAGAACGTGTATACGTTGCACATTGGTTTGGTAGGCCTCTAAACGCATAGACTTCTACAAGTTTAGGACACGTGCATCCGATTTCAGCCAAATCTCCTTAGTCGACTCTTACGACATGCGTGGCAGGTAACAGTGGTTCTATTCTTTACACCCCAAAATTTGGGCCCGGTAACCACTCGGGCGACATGAACCATCATTATGTAGGGGTTTCTTTGGCTTAGAGGTAAGGTACTCGTCTATCGTGCCAAAAGTAACAGGTTTGCTCCCTCGTGGAGCCATTTGGATATATTTTAGAGCTCCCTGATTATAGTCTAGGTTCCTAGTACTATCGGAGACGGACGATAACACGTAGAGCCCGTGTTCAATTTGAGCAAGTAAAAGAACCCTTGGCGGTTTAAAATCGAGAAGAGCTGCATGGGCAAAATATATTTTAAAACATTTTTAATTCCTACAAACATATCTACACCATCTTCAAAATTACATCGGGGATCCTCGACGGTGCTACGAAGTTCGTACACTGCAGCTGCTTCTTCTTCTTCTTCTTTGCGTTCGCCCGCTGTCAATGCAGGTGGAAGTCATGACACCCTGGTATTGCGCTTCTGAGTTTTGCGGGATGCCTGTTACCATTTTACATGCCTCCGCCTTTTTCTTTAATTATGGATCTTTTGTGTCTTTTATTGGTTGTTTTTTTTTTTCTTTGTTTTGTAAATTTGTTTGATCATTTTTGTCTTTTTTCTTCTTTGCTTTTTTTTCTTATTTATTTATTTTTATTTTCTTTTTTTATGTTTTGTTATTTTTTCGCCATTTTGTGTCCTTTTTCTTTTTTTTTTTTTTCAATTTTTTGGTTTTTTTAATTATTTGTTTTTCATTTATTTGTCTTTTTTCATTTTTCGTCTTTATGTTTTACACTGTTTTTGTCTACCTATTTAAAATATTATTTTTGTCTTTTGTTCTTTTTTCGTTTTAATTTTAAATTTTTCTTCTTTTTTTATTTTGCTTTATATTTTGTTCCCTTTTGTCTTTTTTAAAACTTTTTTCTATTTTTTTATCCTTTTTTTAAATTTGTTTCATTTTTCTTTTTTTTTTTAAAACTTTTTTTGCATTTTCTTACATTTTCTAATAACCAAACTAAAAAGTTTGTAATATAAATATAACAATAATATAACTAATTGCTTCTCAGCTGGAAGAGAACAAGTATGACCTGGTGGAGAAAATACGTCAAAAACTGATGTTTCCTACATCAGGAGGTACCGGCACTGACCGAGCTGTCTCCCAGTCTGTGACGATGCTGGACGATGATATCAGAGGCAAATCTTCTGCTCTGGTTCTAGTTACAGACGGATTAACACTTGATCGTCAGGCAACAAGGGATGTGAGTTACTCTTCTTGATACATCTCATTCTTGGCTGTTTATTTATCATCTGTTGTTGTATTACATGACTGTTTTATCATCATTTGTATCATCATCTGTTGTATCATCAATTAATGAATCATCAATTGTGCAGGGTAACGAGCGTGCTGACTTTCTTGCAAACAATGCCCCAACTCAAGCGGGCAGAAGTATATATAGAGCCGATATCATCAATGCGGCACGCTGTCAATTATGTGATATTGGCAAGTTTGAGACACTGGAACGAGTTCGAGAATTATGCGTTAAGTTTGGACATGCCAGACAGTGTCGTCTTGGTGGAAGAGAGAGAAGATATACTAATCAACTTCTCATGGGTACGGTGAGCAAATAGACTTTAGGATGGCTGCTGCAGCGAGGACAGAGCACGAATGGGAATGCCCAATGTACCATGACGTCAATCGCATAACATAACATCATCAATTGTTGCATACCGATAGGTGCGGCACGACGGCAAAATCACGAGAGAAAACCCAGTAGATACATCAATCAACAGAGAACGGGAGTTGTTAGTCTAAACATACTGAGATACATGCTTGGGAGGAGATGGGATAAATTATGTACATGCCCGATGTGCAGTGCCGGATTAGGCTAGCGCGGGGCCCGTAGCAAATTTTAGCGCGGGGCCCTAGGTTTTGTATGATAATAAAATAAAACACAACTTTTACAAACAAACTTGTCTCGATTTAATGTGAGCAAATTTAGAGATAATACTAAACAAATCAATTTCTCTAAGTAAATTCAATGTTCAACGACATAAGGTGAGGTTATTTAGACGATCTTGTCCCATCGTGTTTCTTAACTCACTTTTATACGCTTTAATGTCGAAAAAGAACGTTCTCCGCTGCAGTTAGTAATCATTAAAGACAAATAAATTCGTAAGACTATTTCTACATTTGGGAAACACGACTCTAATGAATTTTCATTACAAGTTTATTAAATTGCAGTTCAAGAGCCTCATGCTTTTCGTTGCTAATAGCAGCAGCTACATTAGTTTTACAGCAGTAGACGACTAAGATGGTTGGGACATGCGAGAAGAATGGAAACTTGCCGCATACCAAAACAAATGTTGTTCTGTGAACTTTCGGAGGAAGAGGCACCAGGGCAGACCGCTGCTCAGATATAAAGATGTCTGCAAAACCTCAATGAAAAACATTTCTATAGGTCCCAGCACATGGGAAGGACTAGCTGATGACAGAGTTGTGTGGAAAGCCAAATTACGAAAGGGCGCAGAGTCTTTTGAGAAGAGACTTATGTATGAGCTGAACGACAAGAGAAAAGCGAAAACTCAGAAGTTGTCACAGTAAAACACTTGCCAATTGACCGTCTGTAAAGATGAAAAAGGCTATAGACATTAGTTTTAAGAAGTTCAATGAACTGCATAAGTTAGTCGCCTAGGCTTTCTTCCAAATCCTCTTGGTAAGAGCTGACAATATTTGGAGTTCTTTTCAAGATCTCTTCCTCTGTAATATATTTTAACTGCCGGAGTATTCCAAATACACCAGTCACTCTATGGTACAGCCTAAATCAATAACTTTGCAAACAAAACAGAACAGTTGTCCTTTAGTTTCTGTATAACACCACCAATCTCTCACGTGAGTTTTGTTTGTTGGTGTATGTGTGTATGTGAAAAACGACGTTTGATAAAATCGTGGATTGTTTGAAGTTGTTTGGCCATTCACCAATATCGTTGGAGTACATTTTACTTTCGTTGTGTTTTTGGCTTGTAGATGATGTTGCTACATTAGAAGCATTTGCTGTGCTTTCTGTCTCTCTTTGGCTTGAAGATGATATGGCTAAATTGGAAGGACTTGCTGTTCATTCGATTTCAGTTTGTCTGGTGGAAAATGTGGCTAAATCGTGAAGAGTTGCTGATCTTAATGGTAGTATTGGTAATGATGATTCTTCTAAGGCACTGCTTTCATCTACTACACAGTGGGACACGTCTTCTGTATTTTCTGCTTCGATTTCTTTGGATTCAGCACCATCACAAACGACATCTAAAAATTCAGACAGCTTGCGTGTTTTTTGATATAACATCTGGTTATTTTTCCATTTTCATCTGTCACATAGGCGCGGGCCCCCTAGAAGCGCGGGCCCGTAGCATTTGCTACTTCTGCTACTAGGCTAATCCGGCTCTGCCGATGTGCAATGAAGATGACCCTCAAATGAACAATTGGTGTGTCATTGTATCATCACTTGTGTATCTGTATAGTTAGCTCTGTACTATATTGTTCAGAAACATGGACAACCTACTCAAGGCGTGAGAGGAGGCTTAACATGTTTCACATTCGATGTCTCCGAAAGATTATGAACATCAGGTGGTACGGTAAGATAACCGACTCTGAAGTACAGCAGCGTGCAAGCTTGTCGTAGCATATGGGAATCCTCAGCAGTATAAGACTAAGATGGCTAGAAATGTAAGAAGAATGGACAATACATGTAATCACAAAGTACTGTAGTTTTACAAATTACAAAAACAATGACAAAATACAGCAACGTTTCGACCAACAAGGCCTTTATCAAGCAAACGAACAACAAAAGAATGGACAATATCCACATATCACAACAAGTGTTCTATGAACTTTCAGTAGGGAAGAGACACCAAGGTAGACCACTGAGGTACTTGTAATTTAGGTCCCTCGATAACGGATCATGGCGTTATCACTTTCGCGATCAGTGATCCCATTGATAATGATGATGATGATGATGAGAAGGATGATGTTGATGATGATGATGTCTGCCTGTTCATTAACAAGTAGTTATTTTTGTCAAATGTTTTGTTTTTCGACATTTTACAAATGCATAAAAAATCTAAGATACGCTGATGACACAATTCTCATGGCTACAAATGAACAAGATCTACAAGACTTGATAGACATACTAGTGAGAGAAAGTGAAAAGAAAGGATTAAGCATGAATATAAAGAAAACAGAGGTTATGGTTGTCTCCAAGAAATAAGAAACACCAACATGTAATATCAAAATTAATAACACAACACTGAAACAAGTCAATCAATTCAAGTGTCTGGGAACATTCCTAACATCAGATGGAAGATGTACAACAGAGATTAGGAGTAGAATAGCTCAAACGAAAGCATCTTTTATGAAAATGAAAAACACACTATACGTGAATTCACTACCAATGACACTGCGAAAACGAGTACTCCAGTGCTATACTGAACCAATACTTATGTATGGCAGCGAATCATGGACAATGAACAAACAATCAATACGATCATTGGAAGCCACAGAGGTGTGGTTTTACAGAAGAATGTTGAAAATTCCATGGACTGCAAAGAAAACAAATGAGGAGGTTTTAAATCAGGTCTACACACAAAGAGATAAGTGGGAGGGAAACTTTAGGAAATGGACATGTTACAGTCTGGCAGTGTGCAACACCAAGGCGAAAGACAGAAGATGCTGGAGATTCATTGCAGCCAACCTTCGATGTGGAGACGGCACCTGATGATGATGATGACACACAAAGAAACCTTATCAAAAGAATAAGAATCCGACAATCAAGGTTCTTCTGGCATATAATGTGAAGAGAAGGTTTAGAACATTTGGTGACTACAGGTAAAATTCAGGGAAGGAGAGATCGTGGAAGACAGAGGAGAAGATGTTGGATGGCCTGACATCATGGTTCGACAAAATATCGACGTCAGAACTGATTACATGCACCAAGCAAAGAGAGTTGTGGAGAGACATGATCACCTACGCCGGCAGGCAGGGCACTTGATTGATTGATTAAAAATCATTCTTAGTCATCCATTTATTTTATATTTTCCGCAGCCATTTTGTCTTCCCAGCATTCTCTTTTCAATTCCGGTTTATATTCTATGAAATGACCTTGACTTTAAATTTGATACAATCACAGGCTATACAGAGAGCACGTGCTAGTGGATATCTGGTCATCATCATCCGTGTAGGAGCCGTTTTAACAGATGATGAGCTAAACTTTATTAGTGGCTGGGATTGGTCTAACATCTTCAGTATCGCCTCCTTCTCCGACCTATTCAGTGTGGATTTTGATAATCGTGTCTGTGATGGTGAGTCAGGGGGAGAGTCTTTAGGGACTAATTGTGATCATATATTGTTTGTAATGGTGAGTCTGGGGGAGAGTCTTTGGGGACTAATTGTGATCATATATTGTTTGTAATGGTGAGTCTGGGGGAGAGTCTTTGGGGACTAATTGTGATCTTATATTGTTTGTGATGGTAAGTCGGGTGGGGAGGGGGGAGTCTTTGGGGACTAAATGTGATCATATATTGTTTGTAATGGTGAGTCTGGGGGAGAGTCTTTAGGGACTAATTGTGATCATATATTGTTTGTGATGGTGAGTCTGGAGATGACTAAGTCTTTTAAGGGGGACTCTTTGGGACTATTGGGTCATATATTGTTTGAGATGGTGAGTCTGGGGGAGAGTCTTTGAGCTCTAATTTTGATAGTCTATAAAAATTATCGAGGGGAGAACTTTTACAGCTTAATTTAGCAATAAGTAAGATTTCAAAGAGAGACCTAATTCCGAATTGGTAAACTAATATATTACATCGGCCACACACTTAGAATGGATGAGAGAAGACTCCTTACCAATCCCTCATATGGACACCAGAGGAAAAAGAAAACGAGGAAGACCAAGAGAGACTCTGCGTAGAACCATCACCAGAGAAGGCTCAACGATGGGCCTAGTAAACATTAAAGACTTAAAACAAATAGCAACGAACCGCGAGACATGGAGAGCTATGACCTCTGCCCTATGCGCCGCCCACAGGCCCAAGAGGAAAGACTAACTAACTAAACTAATATATATATCCAAGTTTTTTTGTTTGTTTTTTAAACTAGCGTGAAGCCACTCTCAGTGCGTATGTTCGAGTGTGTGTTCGTGTATGTGTTTGTGTTTGTATGTGTGTGTGTTCGTACATAAAGGCAAGTATACACAATATTGGCGTGTAGCATAACATTTTGCTATAAACATGTCTTATTTTGGCAGTGAGACCAGACACCTGCGTCCAAGCTTGTCCAGGGAACACTGTCCGTGGACCCAACTGTTCTTGTCTCTGTCCTGATGGCAGTTTAAACCAGCAAACCGGGACTTGTGGTCAGTATAGTTGTGCATCTTCTCTTGATCTTCACTCCAGTCTCTCGCTCTCTCTTCTTTCACTCTGTAAGAAATAATGTTATGGGATGTATTGATTGACTTACTGATTGATTCAGTGGCGGCTCGTGATCCTTTTTGTTGGTGGGGCCAGACACAAATTTTCAGAAAAATCATGGCTTTGGGTTAGGTTATATTTTAATTTATTAAATAATAAATACACGTTACATATAATTTTTGGGGGGCACGGTCCCACTGGCCCTTAATGACGAGCCGCCACTGGATTGATTGATTGATTGACTGATTGTTTGATAGAGCAACCACCATTATTTATCGATATTGGTAAAGAATGATATACTTCTTCTTCTTCTCTTCCACCATTTACTTCTTTATAGAAGTGTTGCCGGGGTGAAACGTAGTGATCTTGTGTGTGCTTGTTCTTCTCTTCCACCATTTACTTCTTTATAGAAGTGTTGCCGGGGTGAAACTTAGTGATCTTGTGTGTGCATGTTCTTCTCTTCCACCATTTACTTCTTTATAGAAGTGTTGGGGGTGAAACGTAGTGATCTTGTATGTGCTTGTTCTTCTCTTCCACCATTTACTTCTTTATAGAAGTGTTGGGGGTGAAACGTAGTGATCTTGTGTGTGCTTGTTCTTCTCTTCCAACATTTACTTCTTTATAGAAGTGTTGGGGGTGAAACGTAGTGATCTTAATCCATGATGAATTAGTTTACTACGTGGAAAGGGAGACAACCAGATTTGCATAACACTTTGTTATCTAAAGACCATTTTCCAGTTGGTGGCACTTGTTGTCTCTTGACTTAAGATGTCATCATCATTAAATAGCTTATCCTGAGCAGAACGTTGTCACCCCAACAGTCCTTCGGAATTTCTCTTTCTAATAGGCCAGATGCCCCGCCTCTAGGGCGGTCATTCTCCAACTATCAGTTACATCTTGAATTCATCTTCTTCGCGGTCTTCCCTTCCTCTTCTCCTCTTTGCTGGTATGCTTCCTTCCATGCTTCCTTCCATGCTTCCTTGCATGCCTCCTTCCATGCCTCCTTCCATGCCTCCTTGCATGCCTCCTTCCATGCCTCCTTCCATGCTTCCTTCCATGCTTCCTTCCATGCTTCCTTCCATGCTTCCTTCCATGCCTCCTTCCATGCTTCCTTCCATGCTTCCTTCCATGCTTCCTTCCATGCTTCCTTCCATGCTTCCTTCCATGCTTCCTTCCATGCTTCCTTCCATGCCTCCTTCCATGCTTCCTTCCATGCCTCCTTCCATGCTTCCTTCCATGCTTCCTTCCATGCTTCCTTCCATGCTTCCTTCCATGCTTCCTTCCATGCTTCCTTCCATGCTTCCTTCCATGCTTCCTTCCATGCCTCTTCCATGCTTCCTTCCATGCTTCCTTCCATGCTTCCTTCATGCTTCCTTCCATGCTTCCTTCATGCTCCTTCCATGCCTTCCTTCCATGCTCTTCCATCCCTTCCTTCCATGCCTTCCTTCCATGCCTCCTTCCATGCCTCCTTCCATGCTTCCTTCCATGCTTCCTTCCATGCTTCCTTCCATGCTTCCTTCCATGCTTCCTTCCATCCCTTTCCTTCCATGCTCTTCTCTTCCATGCCTCCTTCCATGCCTCCTTCCATTCCTCCTTCCATGCCTCCTTCCATGCCTCCTTCCATGCTTCCTTCCATGCTTCCTTCCATGCCTCCTTCCATGCCTCCTTCCATGCCTCCTTCCATGCTTCCTTCCATGCCTCCTTCCATGCTTCCTTCCATGCTTCCTTCCATGCCTCCTTCCATGCCTCCTTCCATGCCTCCTTCCATGCCTCCTTCCATGCTTCCTTCCATGCCTCCTTACATGCTTCTTCCATGCTTCCTTCCATGCTTCCTTCCATGCTTCCTTCCATGCTTCCTTCCATGCCTCCTTCCATGCCTCCTTCCATGCCTCCTTCCATGCTTCCTTCCATGCCTCCTTCCATGCTTCCTTCCATGCCTCCTTCCATGCCTCCTTCCATGCCTCCATCATGCTTCCTTCCATGCTTCCTTCCATGCTTCCTTCCATGCCTCCTTCATGCTTCTTCGATGCCTCCTTTCATGCCTCATTCCATGCCTCCTTCCATGCCTCCTTCCATGCCTCCTTCCATGCTTCCTTCCATGCCTCCTTCCATGCTTCCTTCCATGCTTCCTTCCATGCCTCCTTCCATGCCTCCTTCCATGCCTCCTTCCATGCCTCCTTCCATGCTTCCTTCCATGCCTCCTTCATGCTTTCTCCATGCCTTCCATGCTTCCTTCCATGCTTCCTTCCATGCTTCCTTCCATGCCTCCTTCCATGCCTCCTTCCATGCCTCCTTCCATGCTTCCTTCCATGCCTCCTTCCATGCTTCCTTCCATGCCTCCTTCCATGCCTCCTTCCATGCCTCCTTACATGCTTCCTTCCATGCTTCCTTCCATGCTTCCTTCCATGCCTCCTTACATGCTTTCTTCGATGCCTCCTTCCATGCCTCGTTTCATGCCTCCTTCCATGCTTCCTTCCATGCCTCCTTCCATGCTTCCTTCCATGCTTCCTTCCATGCCTCCTTCCATGCCTCCTTCCATGCCTCCTTCCATGCCTCCTTACATGCCTCCTTCCATGCCTCCTTCCATGCCTCCTTCCATGCCTCCTTCCATGCTTCCTTCCATGATGATCTTCTCCAGCTCTTCATATCTCTTGATATGTCCAAAAATCTTTAATTTTCTTTTATTTAAATTTAATTTAAATTTTGCTGATCATCATCATCATATAGCTTGTCCTGAGCAGAACTTTGCCACCCCAACAGTCCTCCGGAATTTCTCTCTATCATAGGCCAGATTGCCTCTGCAGCCGTCATGTTCAAACCATCAGTTACATCCTGAATCCATCTTCTCCGTGGTCTTCCTCTTCTTCTCTTTGTCGGTATGCCTCCTTCCATGATGGTCTTCTCCAGCCCTTCATGTCTTTTTATATGTTCAAAATATCTCAATTGTCTCTTTCTTATTTGTAGCATCAGCCAGTTTTCTTTGATTTTGAGTTCTTTCTGGATAGATCTATTTGTTCTTTTCTCTGTCCATGATATACGAAGGACTCTTCTGTAACAATTATATTCAAAAGCACATATATGTGTTTCCACTGCTTTATTAAATGTCCATGCTTCACACCCATACGTTGTCACTGGGAATATGCATGCTCTTAGTATTCTGATCTTTGTTTTCTTATCACTTCCGTTTCATACTGTTTTGAGTTGTTTAATTTTTGTAAAGCCATGTTTGTTCTTCTTTTAATTTCCTACATCCCATTTCCATTTGTTGTTAGCAGTGAACCAAGATATTCAAAACTGTTCACATTTTCTACTTTCTCTCCATTGATAAAAATATCATTTGTCATGTTCGTTTTATCTGTTGTCATTATTTTTGTTGTTGTCACATTGAGATATAGATTTTGTTTTTCACTTTTATATTTCACTTCTCCTAATAATTTCTCAATCCCTTTTTGTGATGTTGAAAGTAACACTGTATCATCAGCGTATCTTAGTTCAGGTATTTCTCTTCCTCTGATTATAAAAGGATCGTATTGTTCTTGTCCGCTATCTTCTGTAACATTCCTCATGTTTTCTGCATATATGTTAAACAGACAAGGCGACAGAATGCAGCCTTGTCTGACTCCTGCCTATGTCAAACCAGTCTGATGTATCATCGCATGTTCTTACAGCTGCCATTTGATGACTATAAAGTTCTCTTATGATCTGTATCAAATGTAATGAGAATCCCATTTCTTCCATAATCTTCCACAATTCCTGATGCTCTACACAATCAAATGCCTTTGAGTAGTCAATAAAGCATGAGTATAGATCTACATTATACTCTCTAGATTTTTCTATGACTGTTTTCGTGTTAAATATATGGTCACGTGTACCTCTGTTCCGTCTAAACCCAGCTTGTGTTGATATTTTCTTCCATTTTCCTATACAATCTTTCCATAACAATTTTTAATAAGATTTTACTTGCGTGGCTTATCAATGTCACTGCTCTATAATTGGTACATAATTTGGTGTCTCCCCTTTTAGGTATTGGGATAAATATTGATCTTTTCCATTCCTTTGGCCATATTCCTGTTTCCCATACCTTTTTGCATATTGCATGATATATTTTCATGCTTTGCTCTCCTCCTGCTTTGATAAATTCTGCTGAAATATTATCACATCCTGGTGATTTTCCCATCTTCAAGCTTTTATTGCCCATTCAACTTCCTCTAGCGTTGGTTCTGGTTCTTTCTCTGTGATTATTTCAGTGTTTGCTCTATTGTCCTTTTCACCTCTGTTCATATACATTTTGCTGCATAAATTATGACCTTAAAAGACGCGTATACCAACATCAAATTGGTGGAGTTGGACGCTGGATGTTGCTGGATTTGTTGAGGCTGGGATCATATCACATACAGACATGTCCTAAGTGTTTTGATGATAGTCCTCTTATAACTAATAACTGAATTTTTGCTAACTTAATTTGTGTCAATATTTCTATCTTGCTTCATAATTCTGACAATTATGTTTGTATATGTATTTGTCAGAGAGATCAGGCACTTGTATACAGCCTTGTCCAGCCAACTCTGTCCGTGGTTCCAACTGTTCTTGTCTATGTTCTGATGGCAGTTTTAACCAGCAAACATGGACATGTGGTCAGTATAGTTGTCCATCTTCTATTTATCTTCACTCAAACATCTCTCTCTTCTCTCTCCCTTCTCTCTCTCTCTCTCTTCTCTCTCTCTTTCTCTCTCTGTGTGTGAGAAATACTGTTAAGAAATGTATTGATTGATTGATGATTGGTTGGTTGGTTGGTTGGTTGGTTGATTGATTGATTGATTGATTGATTGATAGGGCATCCACTATTAGGTTTCGATAATGGTACAGCCCGAAAAGAACGGCATATCAAATATGCAAAGAGATTGATTAATCAACATGGAACTGACGTGTTGAGTCGTTTGGCGCTGCTGGATTTGTTGGGACGGAGTTCTGTGCACATATGAACATGTTCGGAGTGCAATGCTGTGCACATATGAACATGTTCAAAGTGCTATGATGATAGTCCTTATATAAATGATAACTGATAACTGATTAATGATAACTGATAACAACCACCATTGAGCATCGAAGAATAATCCTGTATAATTCAATCTCTTTCGTACATGTTATGATCTCAGCACCAGTGCTTGAACTCCGTAGCACTGACGTTGTGCACGGACAGTTATTAAACAATGCTATGGTAATTATTTTAAGTGATTTTTGCCTAGGCAAAGACTTTGCAGCCTTCTCATATCCTGTTGAAACTGTCTAGAACTCGTTTAATGTTTAAAGTGAACACGGGACCAACTTTTTATCGTCCATCTTCGATAGGACTAGGACCATCGATCTCAACTCCACTGAGATCAAGGATCTTTGGAAAAGTATCTCGAAAGTTCTATCTGGAGGACGAACCGAGTTCCTTTGGAAAGGTAATAGCTAGCACCGATTATCTTTGAGCAAGTAATACACATGGATCCCAGTCGCTGACCAGATTGAGAGAGATGGATGTCACTATTGGTACAGCCCGAAAAGAACGATATACTCTTATTTCTTCTTCTTTTCTCAAATCCTGTTTGCCTCACAGCGTCAGGTCAAGAAAAGATTTCTAAAACGGGCCATTGTATGCTTTATGTAAATAGTCTCTTTCGTTGCCTCTGTTATCTCTGAGGTTCACCTTTTGCGTGGCCGGCCTTTTTCTTTGTACCCATTGTATCGGAACAGCATTGTTCTTTGAGGTACACTCAGTTTCAGTTTCAGTTTGGAATATCTTCATTGCACTCCGGACATGTCCATAGGTGCTCCGATCTCCTTCGCAATATCTCCATCAGCGTCCAGCGACTGACCGTACCAGTTCTATTTTGATTGATGAGCCTACTCGTATACCTGTTGTACCGTTCTTTTCTTGCCACACCAGTCTTCAAACCCAGTTCTCACAATCTAGTAGTTGACGTGGATTGGTTTAGATGAAGGTCTTCTCTGCGGCCTTCTTAAGGTCAGTGTTCTTGAGGTACACTGTCTGTTGGTAATCTGCTTACGTGGCCGAACCATTTAATTTGTTGTTTCTTGATGAAGTCTAGTACTGATGTTGTACCCACTTTTTCCTGATGTCTTCATTTCTCAATCGGTCTCTTCTTGTTACACCCAGCATTCTGCGTAGAGACTTCATCTCTGTTGTGACTAGTTTTCTTCTATCTTTAACAATATACTAAATATGCGAAAAGATTTAGTAATCAACATCATGTGCATCCATATATTTGTTCCCAGGACAGGACAAAAGGACGTTTATAAATTTCATATGGTAATTAAAAGGAGAACACTAGACTCACATAAAACTGTGTTCATCATCATCATCAAGTAGCTTGTCCCTTCCGAAACTTGGCTCCCATAACAGTAGTCCTGAAAAACTCTATTCTATGCAAGGTGACCGGCATCAGCAGCTGCCATTCTCAGATCATCAATGGCATCCTGCATCCATCATCTTCTAGGTCTTCCTCTTATTCTTCTTCCAGACACTATTCCCTCCTTCAAAATTATTTTCTCTAGGCACTCATATCGTTTAATGTGGCCGAAATATTTAATTTTCCTTGATATTTAGTTTAGTCGTCGGATCACCATCACTGCACGTCGAACAAATTAGTTCATAAGTGCTCCGATCTCTCCTCAGTATGTCCATCAGCGTGTGGCGACTAACGACACCGGTTCTTTGTTGGTTTACAATTCGTCTTTGTCTGCCAGCATAGCGTTCTTGTCGAGCTACACCACATTTAACTTTGAGTTCTTGCAGTCTGGTTAGTGTTGTGGATTCACCGCTATTACGTGAATCATGTACACGCCTCTCTCCCTTAAGGAATTTATAATATCAGCCTGGTCCATTGCTCGTCCGCTTTGGACAGCAGCCATACCTGCAAGCCTATCCGCACGTTCATTCCCCTTACACCTGCATGTCCTGGCACAAAAATAAAACTGATCTTTGTCAGCTTAGACCTCCCCAGCGATTCTATCCAATGTCTCCTAACCCATCCTGTTTCAATCTTCCTGAGCATACTCATTGAGTCACTGAGAAAACATGCATGGATAAAAGTCTGTGATTCTAGCCAAATCATCGCTTTGGTAACCGCCATGATTTCCATAGTGAGACTGCTCGTAGTACGCAAATAACACACACTGAGGAAAATTCCAGCACAGATGCACGAAACTCCGTAGCACCGGCGAAGATCCTCAATGAATGGACTTGATATTATGCTCTTTAATAGAGAACTTACTTTAATATCAAGCTTACTTTAATAACAGATTATTTTCCAGGGGTGGCACTTGTCCACTCTAGCCTTAAGGTATAGACGAGCAGAATCAACACCGCACTGGGAGGGCGCTGGACACTGCTGGATTTGCTGAGGCGGGGATACGAGCAGATACGGACATGTCCTGAGTAGTATGATGGGATAGTCCTCTCATAAAAAACAAATGAATTTTTACTATCTTTATATGTTTCAATATTTCTAATTATTATCTAATTTTGTTACAAATATATTTTTTATTTTATTTGTCAGAGAGATCAGGCACTTGTAATCAGCCATGTCCAGCCAACTCTGTCCGTGGTTCCAACTGTTCTTGTCTCTGTTCTGATGGCAGTTTTAACCAGCAAACATGGACATGTGGTCAGTATAGTTGTCCATCTTCTATTTATCTTCACTCAAGCATCTCTCTCTCTCTATCTCTCTCTCTCTCTCTCTCTCTCCCTCTCTCTCTCTTCTTTCACTCTGTGGGAAATAATGTTAAGAAATGTATGAATTGGTTGATTGATTGATTGTAATTGGTTGATTGATTGATTGATGATTAATTGATTGATTGATTGACTGATTGTTTAGAGATGAATTATATGATAGGTGCCGTTATTGGTGCATCTCGAAAAGAACGATATATCAAATATGTGAAAGATTGAATAATCAACATCGGACAGTCTTGTTGGACCGTTGAACGCTGCTGGATTTGTTGTGGCGCAGATCAGCGCACTTATGGACATGTCCAAAGCACTATGATGATAGTCCTCTGATAACTGATAACTGATAATATCCACCATTGCATATCGGACAATAATTATATGTGCTTTCATATCTTTCTTTCAAAGGAAGATATCAACACAGCGCATGATATCCGTAGCACCGGTGTTATTCACCGATACTGTTTGGCCAATATTATGGTTATTTGTTCATGAATTGTTACCCGGCAGAGTCTTTGCAGCCTATTCTTTTCGATATTTAACTGTCTAGAACTAAAATTGAACACAGGATCAACGTTTTATCGTCCATCTCCGATAGGACTAGGAACACTGATCTCACCAACTATGAACATGCCCTGAGTGTTATGATGATAATCCTCTTATAACTAACAACTAAATTGTTGCTAACTTCATTTGTGTCTATAGTTACAACTGACATACAATTTTGTGACAAATATTTTTTCTCATTTTTATTTGTCAGAGAGATCACTCACTTGCTTACCATGTCCAGCCAACTCTGTCCGTGGTTCCAACTGTTCTTGTCTCTGTTCTGATGGGAGATACTTTAATCAACAAACATGGACATGTGGTCAGTATAATTGTTTAACTATTCTTTGTTCTATAATATCTATCTCTCTCTTCCTTTTCTTTTTCGTTTTGTTCCCAATGGAGCATAAAACGCAACCTAACGTATCGTTAAAAATGTATATTAATTTAACTTTCATTTCATCTTTACTTTTAGTAAATAATTATTTCTAACGCTTTGATTGCTCTCAGTTTTTTTATATAATCTAACAATAGGTGTTGTTTTGACTTTTCTCTCTCTCTCCGATCCCTCTTAACTGATGTACCAGATTTCCTCATAAATTCTGATGTTATCTTTAGGGACTCTTCCTCCGTGACTGACTGTTCTTCTAATTTATTCATCTCATGTATGGTCTCTTCTTATTTTATTTACCGCTTTCCTCAAGCATCTCATTTTACAGGTTGTAACTTCTCTATCATCGAAACTAAATAAAAAGTAGATTTACAATCATAAGCTGATGCGACAGACAAGGACAGACTATAATCTTCCGACTCGACTAGGGCATAACAGACTGAACAAACAACTACACCGGTTACGATTGTATTCTTCCCCTCTGTGTCTCTGTGATACCTCTGATAAAATCACAGAACATGTCCTGCAAGACTGTCCCTGATGTCCTCCTAGAAAGGGATGTTGGCCCTACAACACAACACTACATCAAAACTACCTGGCACCAGAGATGAGCTCCAGACAACAGTCGACTTTATGATAAGACTACAAGACTGTCCCCTGTATGGTCTCCTTAAACCTTTAGCTGCTAAAGTCGTATATATACGTTTCGCCCATTCACTTCTAAAGACACATTAACACGTCTGTTATTATCTCTCCTCTGTGGGCTAAAGACGTGTTAACACGTTATACATTGCTACTGTCACTGCTATAGGCGTACATTCGCTTTTGTGACCTAGAAACAAAGAGTAGCTATTTTTAGCTCAGCCCTCGAAAAGTATGTAGCAGCGAAAGGGCTAGAAAGAAATGCTGACTCTACAACACAACACTACATTCAAAACTACACGTCACTAGATATGAGCTCCAGACAACAGTCGACTTCACCATAAGACTGCAAGACTGTCCACTGTATGTCCTCCCTAGAAAGAAATGCTGACTCTACAACACAACACTACATTCAAAACTACACGTCACTAGATATAAGCTCCAGACAACAGTCGACTTCACCATAAGACTGCAAGACTGTCCACTGTATGTCCTCCCTAGTAAGAAATGCTGACTCTACAACACAACACTACATTCAAAACTACATGTCACTAGATATGAGCTCCAGACAACAGTCGACTTCACCATAAGACTGCAAGACTGTCCACTGTATGGTCTCCTAGAAGAATGCTTACCCTACAACACAACACTACATTCAAAACTACATGTTGCCAGAGATGAGTTCCAGACAACAGTCGACTTCACCATAAGACTGCGTCTCACGGTATAAACACTTCAAAACTACATGACGCCAGAGATGAGCTCCAGACAACAGTCAACTTCATCATAAGAACGCGTCTAACGGTATAATCATCAAAACTACATGGCACTAGAGATGAGCTCCAGACAACAGTCAACTTCATCATAAGAACGCGTCTACGGTATAAACATCAAAACTACATGTGCCAGAGATGAGCTCCAGACAACAGTCGACTTCATCATAAGAACGCGTCTCACGGTATAAACATCAAAACTACATGTTGCCAGAGATGAGCTCCAGACAACAGTCGACTTCATCATAAGAACGCGTCTCACGGTATAAACATCAAAACTACATGTTGCCAGAGATGAGCTCCAGACAACAGTCGACTTCATCATAAGAACTCGTCTCACGGTATAAACATCAAAATAGCGATCGCAGCAGAAGAAGAAGAAGATGATGTCTCTAACCAAATGTTGTATATATATATTTCAGTTTGTCCACAAGAATGTCCTACAAATGCAAGACGAGATGGTGCTTGTGGTTGTCAATGTCTAGATTTTAACCAAATTTATAATCCTGTCACCAATCAATGTGGTAAGTTAGATCATCTGTTGCGTGTTGTTGTTGCTGGTGGTGGTGATGTTGTTTCTGTAGTTGTTGACGCTGCTGTTGTTTTATTTTAACAGTTCTAATTTTTGTTATTTTAAAATTAATTTTGGTAACAATATTTGCAACTTTTATCCAATTTTGTGACAAAATAATTTTCATTTTTTTTACAGTGAGATCAGACACTTGCATACAAGCTTGTCCAGCGAACTATGTCCGTGGTCCCAACTGTTCTTGTATCTGTCCTGAGGGCAATTTCAACCAGCAAACTTGGACTTGTGGTCAGTATAGTTGTGTATCTTTTCTTGATCTTCACTCAAGTTGCTCTCTCTCTCTCTCTCTCTCTCTCTCTTCTTTCACTTTGTGAGAAATAATGTTAAGTAATGTATTGCTTGATTGATTGATTGATTGATTGATTGATTGATTGATTGATTGATTGATTGATAGGACAACCACCATTAAGTGCCGTTATTGGTACAGCTCGAAAAGAACGATATATCTCAAATATATGAAAAGATTGATTAATCAACATCGAACTGGGGTGTTGGGCCGCTGAACGCTGCTGGATTTGTTGGGGCGGAGTTCTGAGCACATATGGACATGTCCAGAGTGCTATGATCATAGTCCACATTTAACTGATCACTGATAACTGATAACTGATCACTGATAACAACCACCATTGCACATCGAAGAATAATCGTTTATGCTTCAATCTGTTTTGTACATGTTAAGATCTCATCACCAGTGCATGAACTCCGTAGCACCGACGTAGGACACGGACAGTTTTTAAATAATGTCATGGTAATTTTTTTTTATGAATTTTGCCAAGGCAAAGACTTTGTAACCTACTCATATCGAGTTGCAACTGTCTAGAACTAAAATTGAACACAGGACCAATGTTTTATCGCCCATCTCCGATAGGACTAGGAACACTGATCTCACCAACTATGGACATGCCCTGAGTTTATGATGATAGTCCTCTTATAACTAACAACTAAATTGTTGCTAACTTCACTTGTGTCTATAGTTACAACTGACATACAATTTTGTGACACATATTTTTTCTCATTTTTATTTGTTAGAGAGATCACTCACTTGCTTACCATGTCCAGCCAACTCTGTCCGTGGTTCCAACTGTACTTGTCTCTGTTCTGACGGGAGATACTTTAATCAACAAACATGGACATGTGGTCAGTATAATTGTCTAATTATTTTTTGTCTATATTTATGATGATGACTGGTATTGGCGACCATGCTGCTTCACAACCAATTATTTATAGTTAAGAGAGACAAATAGCCTATCGCAAATTTTTGTGCAAACGTTGTTATGTCGAATCTGACCTGATTTTCCGTGTTCAACAGACGACGCTGTTTATAGTAGATACGACTTAGTGAAACCATACACATGTAGGTCAGAGTTTTCGTTTTTCCTACGAAAATATTTTGAGTCTGTCTTCTGGTTCTCTAACAATATGCCACCGTCTGTCTCAAGTTGTCAGTCACGCCAAACAGTTTGTTTTGGATGCTGGTGTAAGTGGGACACCTCGTTCTTCTCAGATCTGTTTATTTTGGGCAATTCTGTAGGATATGCTCTGTAGTCATACTCTCGAAGCTACAGGGGCACAAGTGGTTAGTGCATACCTTGAATTTAGTGTATAGGTGGTGTCTCATTTTGTTGGACCCGTCCAGAGACGAAATATGACAGTCTGGTCACTTCTGGACAGTTGGTAATATCTATCATCTTTTTTTTGTGTTTGGATTGTTCTTTATCACACTTTGTTTTATAGTACCCTCTGGAGATGATTTTTTTGTGGGGCTTCTTCGTAGCTGACCAGGTTGTCATCTTGCGACATCCCTGCTCCCTAGTAGCTAGTCATATATTTAGTCCGTCAGCATCTTCATTCTCCTCGAGCTTGCAGCGTGAGGGTATCCACTGGATTACCACACCACCCGTGTGCTGCCGGTGTCCGCAAAAAGAGCAAAGAATAGTACCACTGCAACCTACAAGGCATGTCGTAAGAGGAGACTGATGTAGAACCTAGGAAAGCAACCTAGTAAATAAAAACCTTGCAGAAATCGGATGTGCTGACCTACTTGTAGGCGTATAACTGGCACAACGTTAAATCGCTCTTAGGCTCCGATCACATATAAATCACACAGAGTGGTTAGCAAGTGGTTGACATGGAGCGGCTTTCGAAGAAGAAGAAGAAGAAGAAGGGTTACCACACTCTCGCAATGCTTATATCCAAACACAGAGAATCTATGCATTTTATAATAGACCACAAATATCTACAGATCAACTACAGATAAGATTTGATCAACATAAAATCCCCACTGTATACTACCACATCCAGTGGCGGCTCGTCATTAAGGGCCAGAGGGGCCGGGCCCCACCAAAAATAATATGTAACGTGTATTTATTATTTAATAAATTAAAATATAACCTAACCCAAAGCCATGATTTCCCGAAAATTTGTGGCTGGCTCCACCAACAGAAACGATCACGAGCCGCCACTGACCACATATCATCATCATTGGCCTCTTTGTCTCATGCGACAATGGGTCTTGCGTCACGTAGTATGTTCTGCACTGAATCACAACGTTTCTTGTGGCTGTAATGGCCTATTCTGGAGTGGAAATCCTTGCCACAGTTGCTGCTGGTAAAACTGGAGACGAGCTGGTACATAGAATGTTCTCTCTGCTCTCTGTGCTCTCTTTGGCTCCACATGTGATGTTTTTTTCTTCTTTTCTTTTGATCAGCCCTCACTGCCGCTCGCCATGCTTACCTATCTTTGGCCAGCCACATCTACTGCGTTTATTATCATTGTTTGAATTTTATCTCATACAGACGGCTGTCCTTACAACGTCAACCCGACCAATGCTAATGAGTATTTCAACAAAGGAAATACTATGCAACTGTATTATTGTCAACCTGGAAATGTAATGGACCTGACACTGTGTCGCTGTGTTACAGGATCGACCCCTAACCCTATTGGTAAGTCAGCAACTGAAATATCATAATGAGTTAGTGATTAATGAATCTTTAACATTAAATTGAGGTATTTTGGACTTATTCTTCTTTTATTTGCGAACCCTTCATATCAACCACTTATCTTCTTTTCTTTGCGTTCGTTCTTTACGACCAATTTTAATCACTTCTGTGATATGTTTGATCTTTGCCAAGAACGTATATGTTGCACATTGGTTTGGTAGGCCCCTAAACGCATAGACTTCACGTTTAGGACACGTGATCGGTTTCACAAACCTCCTTAGTCACCTCTTACGACATGAGCGGCAGGTAACAGTGGTTCTATTCTTTACATCCAAAATGTGGGCTCCGGTAACCACTCGGACGAAACCACTTATTAAATCACTCTTTGTGGTTTGAATTTGATCTCAGCCAAGAGGATTGTGCGTTGTGCCAAGATATGCACCTATGGTGAATAGGCCACCACATCAGTTTTCTTGCCAGCTTTTTATTTACCAGGTTAGCATTCCCCAAAAATTTTATGACGGATAGGTTTGTCACTTGGACGTTATCTTACTAGAGTAGGATGATCGGCGTCCGAAAAGTGTCCTTCGCCAATGTTTGGGTATGTTTTTGAACATATAAAAAAACACTAATTGCTGGAGAAGACCATCATTGAAGGAAACATACCGGCAAAGAGAAGAAGTGGAAACTTCAAAAGTTGGATTCGGAATGTAACTGATTGTTTGAACATGACGGCTGCAGATGCGGAAAATCAGGACTATGAGAGAGAAATTTGTAGGACTGTTGGGATGGCAAATTTCTGCTCAAAACAAGTTATTTGATAATAATGATAACTTTCTACCAATATCTTTGCACTGATATAATTAAGCACTACTCTATGAGCTTTCTGTGGCGTAGAGGTAAGGTACACTCCTCTTGTTCCAAAAGTATTCGGTTCGTTTCCCTCGTAGAGCCATCTGGATATTTTTCCAGAGATCCTGATCTCAGTGTAGGTAAGATCGAGTGTCTAGTCCTATCTCAGTGTAGGTGAGATCGAGTGTCTAGTCCTATCTCAGTGTAGGTAAGATAGAGTGTCTAGTCCTATCGAAGTGTAGGTGAGATCGAGTGTCTAGTCCTATCTCAGTGTAGGTGAGATCGAGTGTCTAGTCCTATCGAAGTGTAGGTAAGATAGAGTGTCTAGTCCTATCTCAGTGTAGGTGAGATCGAGTGTCTAGTCCTATCGAAGTATGACGACAACACTTAGATCCTGTGTTCAAGTTGAGCACATAAAAGAACCCTTGGCAGTTCAAAATTGAGAAGAGCAGGCTGTAAAGCCGCTGCCCGGTCAAAATTCATTGGGAAACAAATGAATTCCTACAAAATGTTTTCATCATCTTCTAAATGACATGGAAACACAGATCGTCAATGACATCTTACACCCATCATCTTTTAAATGACATGGAAACACAGATCGTCAATGACATGGGAACACAGATCGTCAATGACATGGGAACACAGATCGTCAATGACATGGGAACACAGATCATCAATGACATCTTACACCCATCGTCTTCTAAATGACATGGAAACACAGATCGTCAAACATGGAACACAGATCGTCAATGACATGGAATACAGATGCAATGACATGGGAACACGATCGTCAATGCATGGGAATACAGATCATACAAGACATCTTTACCCCATCGTCTTCTAAATGACATGGAAACACAGATCGTCAATGACATGGAACACAGATCGTCAATGACATGGAATACAGATCGTCAATGACATGGAACACAGATCGTCAATGACATGGAATCAGATCGTCAATGACATGGGAACACAGATCGTCAATGACATCTTACACCCATCATCTTCTAAATGACATGGAAACACAGATCGTCAATGACATGGGAATACAGATCGTCAATGACATGGGAACACAGATCGTCAATGACATGGGAATACAGATCGTCAATGACATGGGAACACAGATCGTCAATGACATCTTACACCCGTCGTCTTCTAGATCTTCCTATCATTTTTCTTCCAGAGACAGTTCTCCTAGGCATTCATATCGTTTGATGTTTCCGAAATATTTAATTTTCCTTGTTGTTATGCACTTTAATAGCCAACTCTCTTTAATATCAAGCTGTTATAAAACAGAAGAATTTGTTCTTTTCTCTGTCCATGATATTTTAAGTACTCTTCTGTAGCATTTGCATTCTTCTTCTTCTTCTCGCTCGTTCTATTTGGCTATTTTAATCATTCTTATTATGATATATAAACAGCATACACCACGAACGGGTGTGATACGTCACATCATCTGCGCCATTTGAAGCTCTGGTGCTTGTCCGTCGGCGATGTTTTAGATTTCAGCCAGAGTTTACTGGGTTCGCTCTCCGTCAGCTTTTGGCTGTCCCCAGCCGACCTGCAAGGCAGCAGGTTGTCATTTTCTTTTAGGGTAGCTACCCTCAGACAACCGTCCCTCCGGTTTGTTGAGCGTCATCTGACCAGGCTACCTTTTTTTTTGGGACTACTTGGTGTGCCTGCCGTCCTGTTTTGTATACGGTTTGCTCTGCTAGTCTTTGATTGTCCCCAAACAAACTACAAGGCAGTAGTAGTTCCCTGCGAGGGAAAAAGCGTACTGGATTCAAGCCTCTGATGGGCTTTATAGTTATTCTGCACGTTTGGGTGGTCCGCTCACCCTTACATTTGCCACGCCTTTTCATCGCTCCATCATCAGCATCGTGGATGTCTGCCCCACCGGTGGACTCACCTGTGTATCGTCCGTATGCGTGTTCGCTCTACTTTGGTGCCTGCTCACCGTGTTTATCATATTCCTCACGGTGCTCACATTTACTATGGACACGCAACCCAATTCGGACCACCACCTCAGGGCTCCGAGTTTTGCCCTGTAGACCCACGTGCAACTCAACTCGGGCCCCAACGTACGGGCTTCGAGTTCGCCCCAAGTGGGCCCACGTCTCTTCTCTGGATGCACCCTTCATCCATTTATGTTTATTTGTTCAGCTTTTTTCCATCTGTCGGGAGAGACGTGCATTAATGGTCCTTCTGGGATTATTCTCGTCTCTGTTGCGAGCGGATCTCATCCAACGTGACTAACTCTGCATCACTATGTATACCACCAGAGTAGCTTTCCCTCGATCCCTACCCGCTTAGCCAGACAGGAACCAATTTATGTTTCGAGCGTCACCACGTGGAGTTGGGGTACGATCTTGATCAGTGCCAGCTCACTAATCCTGGCCCGACGTTGTCCCTTTGTCCTTTGACCCGCATTTGTATTCAAAGGTATTACTGTTCTTCTCCGCCAACTTGTCATAGATAATATTTTACAAACATAAAATCTCCACTGTATACTACCACATCTACTGTGTTTAATATCATTTGTTTGAATCTTGATCTCTAACAGATAGCTGTCCTTACAGCGTCAACCCGTCCAATCCTAATGAGTTTTTCTACAAAGGAAATACTTTGGCACTGTATTATTGCCAAACTGGAAATGTAATGAACCTAACACTATGTCGATGTGTTACAGGCTCGAACCCTAACCCTATTGGTAAGTCAGTAAATGAAAAATTATCATAATGAGTTGGTGGTTAGTGAATCGTTAACATTTTATCAATACCTTTGCACTGATATAATTAAGTTGTGAGACATGAAACATTGACACAGCGGCGGAGATCATTAATGCATTTGAATGCAAATGCTTCAGAAGTTAGTTAGTTAGTTTGTTCCTTTCGTGCCAAAGGTGGCACATAGGACAGAACTTTTAGATCTCCATGTGATGCGGTTCGTTGCTAGCAGTTGGAGATCTTGTATGGTTTACATCCCAATAGTTTACTTTCTTGTTGGATTGTTCTTCGAAGAGTGATCTTAGGTCTTCCACGCTTCAGAAGAGTGCTAAGAATATCATGGACAGAGAAAAGAACAAATAGATCTATCCAGAAAGAACTCAAATTCAAAGACAACTGGCTGATGCTACGAATAAGAAAGAGAGAATTGATGTATTTGGGACATATAAAAAGACACGAAGGACTGGAGAAGACCATCATGAAAGGAGACATACCGGCAAAGATAAGAAGTGGAAGACCACGGAGAAGATGGATTCAGCATGTAACAGATAGTTTGAACATGACGTTGCAGAGGCAGGACATCAGGCCTATGAGAAAGAGACTTTCCATAGGACTATTCGGGTGGCAAAGTTCTGCTCAGGACAAGCAATTTGATAATGATGACTGATATTCTTTCAATATCTTTGTAATGATATAATTAAGCAGCTATAGTACTCTATGTGTTTCTGTGGTGTAGAGGTAAGGATACTCCTCTTGTTCCAAAGTATTCGGTTCGTTTCCTCGTGGAGTCATCGGGATATTTTCCAGAGATCCTAATCTCAAGTAGGTGAGATCGAGTTCTAGTTCTATCGGAGACGGAGCCGCTGCCCAGCGTGTTCGTAGCGCGTTGGACTACGGGTGACTAGTCCTCTGTATGTGTGGGTTCAACTCCGCGGACTGGCAGAAAAGCTACAGGTTCCCAGATTTACGGTGTTCGTGGCACCGAGCCGAAGGTTACGATGTCCATGACACGAGCCGAAGACTTCAGCTCAAGTGCTTCTGGATCGGGAAAAACAAAAAATACATCGGAGACGGAGGATAAAACGTAGGTCCCTTGTTGAAGTTTAGCACGTAAAAGAACCTTGGGAGTTTAAAATCGAGAAGAGCAGGCTGTAAAGCCGCTGCCAGGTCAAAATTCATTGGGAAAATAAAAATTTCTACAAAATGTTTTCCTCATTTTCTAAATTACATGGCGACGCTCGGCGGTGCTTCGGAGTTACACTGCCACTGAGATTTTATTGTATTAGACTGGATCAGATCACCATGATTATCCACCGAAGATCAATCATGATGGTTTTATCAATCATTTAATTAATCATCATTTGAGAGATATAAAATATTGTTGTATATTACTTAGTTCTCATTTTCTAAGAGAACCCTGGGGGATTCTAGAAGGAAAGGGAATTAAGGCTGCTTCTTACCCAAAGCTGTCGCCACGTGTGTACAAGTTATCCATTTCATTTATTTTCTTGCTTACAGAAACAACCTTTAACCTTACCAAGGCGAGTGGTTACGGGCCCAAATATTTGGTGTAAAGAATAGAACCACTGTTACCTTCCACGCATGTCGTAAGAGGCGTCTAAGGAGGTTTGGTTGAAATCGGATGCATGTGTCCTAAACGTGTAGAAGTCCATGCATTTAGGGGCCTACAAACAATGTGAACGTATAACGTTCTGGCAAGATCAAACATATCACAAAGAGTGATTAAAATTGCCGTAAAGAACGAACGCAAAGAAGGGAGGAGAACCTTACCAAGAACTTGAACACGGATGTTTCCATCAGAACCTTACCAACTTGAACTGTTCCCCTACCTCCGCCTTCTAATATGTAATTTGATGTTTTCTAATAGTTTATCATCATCAAATAGCTTGTACTAAGCAGAACTTTACTGCCACCCTAACAGTCCTTCAGAATTTCTCTCTCTCATAGACCAGATGTCCCGTTTGTGCAGTCGTCATGCTCAAATCATCAGTAACATTATGAATCCATCTTCTCTGTGATCTTCCTTTTCTTATCTTAGCGATTCTCCTTCCATGATGGTCTTCTCCAACTCTTCGTGTCTCTTTCATCATCATCAAGGTGCGTATCCTTTATAGACGTTGCTCTCTTTGCAGCACATCTGAAATTCACTCTGTCTCTTGCCAGTTCACCCACTTCGTCGATGGTCATATTCATGGTTTCTTTAATATCTTTAGCCATCTTCTTCTTGGTCTGCCTCTGTGTCTCTTTACATGTCCAAAATACTTCCATCTTTCTTTCTATTTGTATCTAACAATTATAAGTGATTGATTCATTGATTGATAGGATCATCATCATTGCACTTCGGTGAGTAACCATGTGTGTGTTCCGATCTCTTTCTTAAACAAGAAGATCTTAGCGACAGTGCACGAACTCCGTAGCACCGATGAGAATCCCCGATGTAATTTAGAAAAATGGTAAAAATGTTTTTGTAGGAATTTAAAAAAAGAATTTTCTAATGAATTTTTGCTTCTCTTCTTGATTTCTAACTGTGTAACAGTAAGCGTCTGTAGCTTAAGCGATAGTGAGCTCGATCACCACCAAGGTACCTGGTTCAAACTCCGTGGAAGGCAGTTTGGTAGCAAATTATTTTCTTGGGAATTTACGAAAGTTAAAATAGACCTCACCGTTCGGAAAGCAATGACAAACTATTAAACGTATAAGTGGTGCCCAGATAATTCAATGACTCCTTTACTATTGTTGATAGCGACGTCCTTTAAAGGATAATCCACAATTTTCATTTTCATTTACATTTTTAAACACATGTTTTTGTGTCTTTCAGTGTGTGCCCAAGAGTGTCCTTCTAACGCAAGACGTGTCGACACATGTGGGTGCCAGTGTCTCACCAATAGTCAGATTTATGACAGTGTCAGAAACCAGTGTGGTAAGTTAATTAGCCTCTAGCTTATTCTTCTTCCTAGCTCGCCCATTATGATTTCCCGACGTGGTCGGGTTCCATTATCTTTCCACCATGTGGATGTTAGAATTGTCTTTCCACCATGTGGATGTAGATGTTAGAATTGCTCTCCCATGTGGATGATAGAATTGCCTCTCACCAGGTGGATGATAATCCTTCCAGGTGGATGATAAGCCTCTCCCAGGTGATGATAGGCCTCCAGTGGATGATGAATGCTCTCCAGGTGGATGATCTCCGATGATGTCCTCTCCCCAGGTGGATGATAGAATTGCCTCTCCCCAGGTGGATGATAGATTGCCTCTCCCAGTGGATGATGAATCTCTCCAGTGGATGATAGAATGCTCTCCCCAGGTGGATGATAGAATTGCCTCTCCAGTGGATGATAATTGCCTCTCCCCAGGTGGATGATAGAATTGTCTCTCCCCAGTGGATGATAGAATTGCCTCTCACCATGTGGATGATAGAATTGTCTTCCCCAGGTGGATGATAGAATTGCCTCTCCCAGGTGGATGATAGAATTGCCTCTCCCAGGTGGATGATAGAATTGCCTCTCCCATGTGGATGATAGAATTGCTCTCCCCAGGTGGATGATAGAATTGCCTCTCCCAGGTGGATGATAGAATTGCCTCTCCCAGGTGGATGATAGAATTGCCTCTCCCATGGATGATAGATTCTCTCCAGGTGGATGATAGAATTGCCTCTCCCCAGGTGGATGATAGAATTGCTTCCCAGTGGATGATAAATGCCTCTCCCAGGTGGATGATAGAATTGCCTCTCCCCAGGTGGATGATAGAATTGCCTCTCTCCCAGGTGGATGATAGAATTGCCTCTCCCCAGGTGGTGATGATGTCCAGGGATGATTGCCTCTCCCCAGGTGGATGATAGAATTGCTCTCCCATGTGGATGATAGAATTGCCTCTCCCCAGGTGGATGATAGAATTGCCTCTCCCCAGGTGGATGATAGAATTGCCTCTCCCAGGTGGATGATAGAATTGCCTCTCCCATGGTGGATGATAGAAAATTGCCTCTCCCAGGTGGATGATAGAATGGTGCCTCTCCCTGATGATAATCTCCAGGTGGATGATAATGATGCCTCTCCCCAGTGATGATAGAATTGTTAGAATTGCCTCTCCCATGATGACTGATAGATGCCTCTCGCAGGTGGATGATAATTGCCTCTCCGCAGTGGATGATAGAATTGCCTCTCCCATGTGGATGATAGAATGGGTGAGTCCTTCTCCACTGTACCTGTTATGTTATATTATACGATCGACATCATTTCTGGGATCCGTGTGGTGTCCTCCACTGCAGCAGTCATCCAAAGTCCATTTGCTCACTACCATGAAAGTTGATTATCCTTTCTCATGCCGTCATCCAAGCGATGATGACAACAATCTCAGACGTGTGCTGTTGCACCTCTCTGTGTGTGCGGAGGTGACTGTAGAGTCCAATCCTAGAACAGAATCCCGACCACAGGTGGGGCATACATGATCAAGGTTAGATATGTGCGTGTTGTGTGCTCTGTCTTTTCGCGCTGCTCTTTTCTCTGTGACTCAACAATACGATGATTCTCAGCTATTCAGGTTCCTCTTTTGTTGTTGCAGCGCCACATTTGGCGATCTACAACGACACTGTCTGGCATGTCCAAACTTAACTCCTAATTCTCGCGCTCACTCTAGTGTCTGAGACTCACCCATATCACATAAATGAGAGCGTACCACATTGATGACATCGGCTCTGTCCATACTTCTTCCCGCTTGAATCAGGGAATTCTTTTCAAGAAAGTCATTGTACCTCATTGACATATTTGGGAATATGTATGGCTCTTCTCTGCACACTTTCTAATGTACTTTGTAAATAGATATTCCTTTCTCTTCAGTTGTTCTTGATGCCGTCACTACATCTTTTACGTGGTCTTCCCCTTGATAAAGACCACCTTTATTTCCTAGTGTTTCTCTGGTACCAAATTGAGTCTGGGTCGACTTGAGAGCCGCTCCGTTCGGAAAAACAATTCCATTTCGACAGTAGAATTTAGCCCCGAACCACGCATCCAAACGCCACACTATACAGCCCTCTACAATATAATATCAGGAAAGAAGGTGAGTGAAAGACCACAAAAATGATGTTTATATGGCATAGCAGAATACTGCCGAAGAACAAAAATAATCACCCAGGTCACCAGAACAGCGCAAGACAAAAACAGAAAATCACGACACTAGGCAACAACCTGGTAGCAGTGTGACGTCAAACGAAGAAGAAAACTATTCGTCTACAAAGCAAACGCACTAACTACTACGCTATTACGGCTCTACGTCCAGTAGTGTAGCAGCTGTACTAGTACAAATCTAAACCCCTATCTGAAGATAGATCTGGGTTCAACTCTTGAATTCACTGTAACCTGTATTTTTATAATAATTATTTTATTCCTAGTTGCACCTGCTTGTCCAAATGAGTGTCCGGCTGATGCTAGAAGAACCATAAATTGTGGTTGTCAATGCTTGGATAACAGGGTCTACAACAGCAGCACCAACCAATGTGGTAAGCTAGTCTGGTTTTTATTTTTACAATTATATTTCAGCAAACTCAGTAAGACAAATAATAAGAGAGGCCAGTGGAGCCTACGCGACAACCACAATGCAGTTTGGCAATGAAGGTACGGGCGGTTACAGAGACGGTGAAATGATTCGTAAAATTTTCTTCTTTCTTTCTCGAATCCTGTATGCCTCACAGCGTCAGGTCAGGAAGAGATTTCTAAAACGGGCCCTAGTATGCGCTTCGTAGATAGTCTCTTTCGTCGCCTCTGTTATCTCTGAGGTCCATCTTTTGCGTGCGCCTTTTTCTTTGTACCCATTGTATCGGAGCAGCATTGCTCTTTGGGGTGCACTGTCTGATGGTAATCTGCTTACGTGACCGAACCATTTAATTTGTTGTTTCTGATGAAGTCTAGTACTGATGTTGTACCCACTTTTTCCTGATGTCTTTATTTCTCAACCGGTCTCTTCTTGTTACACCCATCATTCTGCGTAGACACTTCATCTCTGTTGTGACTAGTTTTCTTCTATCGTTTGTTCTTCTATTCGTAAAGTAGAATCAGGAATGTTGAGACGAAACTGGGTGGAGGTACTGGTATTGACAGGGATCAGAGAAATCTCCTTTATTTTGTCCCTGGGCAAGCAGGGCTCAGGGTAATAAACGAGCTGATAGATTGACTGGCCTAGCTACGATATCAGAGGGAACTGCAATGGACCGAAATGACATTCTTAACGCATTGAGTATTTCCGAACGGGGGAGGTTCAGTGATGTGATCCCACTCGCTGATCAGATTGAGAGAGATGGGTGTTGATATTGGTACAGCCCGAAAAGAACGATATACCAAATACACAAAGAGATTGATTAATCAACATCGAACTGGCGTGTTGGGTCACTGAACGCTGCTGGCTTTGTTGAGGCGGAGATCAGTTCATCTATGGACGTGTCTAAAGTGCTATAAGGATAGTACTCATATAACTGATAACTGATAACTGATAACTAATTGCTGATAACTGGTTCTTATCTTATCTATTTAGATAACGTTAAACTGCTCAATTACTTGGCATACACCATACTACCATGTCCACATACACACCATTTTTTGAGGAAAGTAATGAACATAAAATGGGATATTCTTCTTCTTCTTTGCACGCTCCATA
The DNA here is from genome assembly GCA_020796225.1 of Arion vulgaris. Taxonomy (NCBI): domain Eukaryota; kingdom Metazoa; phylum Mollusca; class Gastropoda; order Stylommatophora; family Arionidae; genus Arion; species Arion vulgaris. The sequence continues at coordinate 8,249,541 of CM036775.1, forward strand.
TCGACCACTTATTAAACCAATTTTTGTATGTGATCTGATTCTAAGAACTATTGTACGTAGTGCCAGTTATGTGCCTACATGTAGGCCAGAATATTCGAATTTAGCAACTCTTTTTATTTACTAGAGTAGCTTCCCTATGCCCCAACCTCAGTCGACTCTTACGACATGCCTTGTAGATCGCAGTGTAACTACTCTTGAGAACCAGGACAACAGATTTCTGCGACGCTTTTTATTTACTAGTGTATCTTCCTAGACCCTACCTTAGTCGCCTTTTAGGACAGACCTTGTATTTCGCAGGGTTATTATTCTTTGCTCCCTTGCAGCACTGGAAACACACGGCTATAAAATAGGATGAATTCAGAAGAAGTGATTAAATCAGAGAAATGTTTGGTCAACCACTAGTACCAACTGTAATAAGAAAAAGATGGAGATATGTTGGACATACTCTGAGAAGAAATAATCAAGAATCACAAAACTAGCATTGAAGTGGAGACAAAGCGTTCAGAAAGATAGGACCCATAGGGAGAAACGAACGTTACTGAGAGATTTGATAATATCGTACTCGTTTCTATAGAAAAGATTGAACGAGCTGCTCTACGGAATTGTAGAGATGAGAAGATATACTAATCAACATCTCATGGGTAGAGTTAGCAACTGGGCGTTGGGATGGCTGCTGCATCGGAGGACAAAGCAAGGAGAACATTGCATCAAACATTAAGAAACAAGGAGTTTTTTTTTGCATGAAACTCAGAGAAGTAGCGGAAGCAAAGATTATTATCAACAATAAACAATGTACAGGTATTAAGAAAAACAATGACAAAACAGATTGAACACTTACCATCATTTTTAAATGATCGCTGATTAGAATTAGGGTTCTTTCAACCATCTCTTTCTTTTCTTGAATCCTGTCTTCAATCAAAACATCAAACATTCTGCGGACTGATCAACCCTTCCTCAATCTTGTGTTATATTCAAACAGCACTAGAGATAGCCTGCAGTAGCGTAGTTGTTAGTGAACTGCTTCTTAGATCAGTGGTCAGGTTCAATTCCACAGTGGACGCGGAATTTTTCTAACCCGTAATGGCTCTCAGGTCGACCCAGCCTCAATTGGGTACCAGGAAAAGCACTGGAAGTAAAGCGACCAGGTTGATGTTGTCCATCGTGTGCCGTGCCGACGGTCAATGAAAAATACGGGCCAAACGCCTTATTACCCAATATACCACACCTTGTGGTGTCAAAAGTGTTCTGTACTACTTTTGTTTTACTTACTACACAGCGCGAGAGTACTGTTCTAGGAGCGAGTATCCTTGTGAGAACAACCAGGTGGCATACAGGGATTGCAATGGTTATTGCTACTGCGCATGTACAGCAGGATTTGCAGGAACCAGGTGTGAGATTCGTCTGCAAGGTCAGTATCTTAAGTATTATGTTATTTTTGTTGTAGGTTTAGGACCGCAGACATCAGGGGAAAAGTGGGTACAGCATCAGTACTGAACTTGATCAAGAAACAACAAGAGGTTAAGTGCTCGCTTTCTGCCTGGCAGTTAGAGATCCTACTTCAGGGCTGCGTTCCTTGTCATCGAATGGCGTTAAACGGATCAGTTTTTCAGAGATGACATCTGATGTTCAGCAAATTGAAGGACGCTAGATCGATTTTCTAGTCCAATCGGAGATGGACGATAAACAACGGATGGAGATCGAGGTTCTAGTCCAATGGGAGATGGACGAAAAACGTGGATTCCTGTATTCCAAGCTTACAGCGTAAAAAACACTCTTTTAATTCAAAACGTGAACAAAATTGAAGTCCTTTGTTCTATGATTTAATTTATTGCATCAATGTTGGATTTGGTTAGTTATTCTTTACGTGCAGAGAAAATGCTCCTGGTATATAAAGTCTTTGACTTGTTTTAACTGATGTTTATAAATAAAGATATTGGTAGTATTTTCCTTTAGAGAATGTCTTACTTCGGTTTGTCGATGTTTATTCTTATATTATTTCATTAGATGTTAACTGGAGTTTGTTAATGTGTTGATGTAGCTGTTCTTCTGTTGTTGATATGATTGCCTGATCGTCGACAAACTAAAAGATTTTAAAGAGTTACCCCAAGATTGTTCCCTTTACTGGTGTTATTAAACGAACACTTCTCTCTTATTTAGTGACAGTAGGTTGGAGAGAAGCATGGTCCCCAGTGCTGGACAAAGAATAGACAATTGTACTTGTTTTAATGGATGTTTGCTGATGGCAAAATTGGTAGTGGTTTTTTCTATAATTTTCTTCTTTTCTTTCTTTCCTTTCTCGAATCCTGTTTTGCCTCTCATCGTCAGGATAAGAAGAGCTTCTGTGTGCACTTCTAGATTTCTAGAAATGGTTTCTGTGTGCACTTCTAGATTTATAGAAATAGTTTCATGTGTGCATTTCTAGATTTTAGAAATGTTCTGTGTGCACTTCTTATAGAAATTTCAGTGACTAGATATAGTAGTTCTGTGTGCACTTCAGATTTCTAGAAATAGTATCTGTGTGCACTTAGATTTCTAGAAATGTTTCGTGTGCACTTCTAGATTTCTAGAAATGGTTTAGTGTGCACTTCTAGATTTCTAAAATGTTTATGTGTGCACTATTTCTTAAGATTTCTAGAAGAATAGTTTCTGTGTGCACTTCTAGATTTCTAGAAATAGTTTCTGTGTGCACTTCTAGATTTTTAGAAATAATTTCTGTGTGTACTTCTAGATTTCTAGAAATAGTTTCTGTGTGCACTTCTAGATTTCTAGAAATGGCTTATGTGTGCGCTTCATAAATAGTGCCTTTCGTCGCCTCTGTTATCTCTGAGGTCCACCTTTTTGCGTGGCCACCTTTTGCTTTGTATCCACTGTATCGGAGTAACATTGCTCTTTGAGGTGCACTGTCTGTTGGTAATTTACTTATGTGGCTAAACCATTTAATTTGTTGTTTCTTGATGAAGTTCAGTACTGATGTTGTACCCACTTTTTTCTTCTCTAACGAATGTCATTATTTTAAACTATCATTTCTGTGACCAATATATGCAACTTTATTGTTTTATTTCATTTAATAAATACGTTTTCAAACGGTGAAGCAGGTGAGATTATTCAAATACCTTGGAAGTATCTTCACATCTGATAGTAGACTGGACAGAGAGATGAAACTAGAATCCAGCAAGCCAACAACATTACATACCAGCTTACCCAATCTTGAAACACCCAGCTATTCCAGTAGTGACTAAAAGACAAATTATAAATTCAATCTTTATACCAACACTGTGCTACCAGAGCCAAACATGGCACTGACAAAAGAACAAGAAAGGAAAATTACCACATGTGAAATGAGATTCTTGAGGAAAGCCGTAAATAAAACAAGAAGAGACCATATAAGAAATGAGGAAATTAGAAGAACAGTCGGAACAACACCTGCTATTAGATTTATTGAAAAACAGAGACTCAAATGGTTTGGTCACTTGGTCAGAATGAACCCGAATACACCAGTTGAAAAAGCGTACAACCTGAAAATGGAATCATCAAGAGGAAGGAGCAGATCAAGAAAAGATGGGTTAATGAGTTACAGACATCTTAAAACTCCACAATACCACATCATATTAAGCGACCGAGCGTGCACTATCTCGGAAACCGATCATCAGTTAAGGAGGGATTCTGGTCTTGAAACTTTATTTTCGTTGCTTTGGTATTAATGTAGAATTTGTATAACAATTTTGAAAAGATTATGACTTAGAATAGTAGAAAAAAATGAGTTTAAAATTTTTTTTTAATGCGTTGCCATGGAAACAATAAAAGATGGCCGCCAAACACAAAAATTCAAATCCCTATGGCTCTGAAGTTAATGAATATAAATTAATTCTGTTTTCACTCTAAGGTGAGTAATTGAAATATCTAAAAATTACACATGTTTTTTAGGATATATTAAATATTACATTTTATGAATTTTGGTAAACACACCCCCCTCCCAAAAAACAGCTATTTTTAACTGAATTTTGAGAGAATTTTACCAAAAATTTATAAATGCTACCTGCGACGCAAAAAGAACAGAGACAAAAGAAAAAAGAATACATACATTTATTGTTTTGTATCTTCATGTTTGTTGTTTCTTTCCATTATTTCCTAGCTGAGTTGTGTAATGACTGTTACTATGACAACGGGCACTATCATGCTGGAGTTGTAGGTTACTGTGACCTATTCGTTAGCTGTGTTCCCTTGAACGGCGCGACAAACTCAACAACTCGACCAACATCGTTTGTACCATCAATCCTCTCTTGTCCGCTGGGGACATTCTACATCACCAGACCTGATGGCTGGAAAGGATGCGACTTTCTGCAGAATGGGGTTTGTTCTCAAGGTGGGTTGATAGTGGTTGTGTTAGTGATGTGCATTTCAGTTACTTTGAAGTATTTGTAACTATTCATTACTTTTGTGACAAACGTGAACTCGTTATCAACAATTGTTACTTAACATCATTAACAGCTTCAGCATTCTCTCTCGATCCGACCTAGACTGATGAACCAAATTATCTCGAATTCTTCAGCATTCAAGTATACAGTTACGCAATCGACACAAGAGTCCTCTTATATCATGGATAGCCCCCTGCCCAGCGTGTTCGTAGCGCTGAACGACGAGATGACAAGCTCCGTGAGTCGGTCAATTCTGGGCTGGCAGAAAGCCAGGTTTTCCAGATTAGGTGTTCGTGGCACGAGCGAAGGTTACGATATCCATGGCACCGACGAAGGTTACGATGTCCATTGCACCGAACCGAGGGTTGTGTCCATTGCACCGAGCCGAAGGGTTACGATGTCCATGGCACTTACGAAGGGTTACGATGTCCATGGCACCGAGCCGAAGGGTTACGATGTGCATCACTGAGCCGAAGGTTACGATATCCATGGCAGACCGAAGGGTTACGATGTCCATGGCACCGAGCCGAAGAGAAGAAAGCTCAAGTGCTTCTGGATCGTAAAACAAATAAAAAAATATCATGGATAGAGAAGAAAAGAAATAAAACTATCCAGAAAGACTTCAAAGAAAACTGGCTGATGCTACAATAAAGATAAAAAAGGCACGAAGGGCTGGAGAAAGCCATCATGAAAGGAGGAATACCAGCAAAGAAAAGAAGAGGAAGATCACGTAGAAGATGGATTCAGGATGTAACTGGTGGTTTGAACATGACAGCTGCAGGGGCGGGAAATCTGGCCTACGAGAAAGAGAAATTGCCGAGGACTGTTGGGGTGGCAAAGTTTTGCTCAGGACAAGCTATTTGATGATGAATCGCCAGAATAGAATCTAACTCCCATCAAACAGGAAGTAACCGATACTCATCATCATCATCATCAAGTGCGTATCCTTTATAGACGTTGCTCTTTGCAGCACATCTGAAATTCACTCTGCTCTTGCCAGTTCACCCACTCTGTCGATGGTCATGTTCATGGTTTCTTTAATATCTTGAGCCATTTTTCTTGGTCTGCCTCTGCGTCCTGGGACCTGCCCTAGTATTGTTCTTCCAGACATCGTGACGCTTGATGTGACTAAAGTATGAATTTTTCTGTATAGTATGTTGTTTATCCAATTCTCTTAACATTTAGTTCTTTCAGACGTCAGTGTTCTTCTTTTCGTCCATGGTATTGTGGATCTTCTGTGGATTTGTTTGAAGGACTGATTTTCGTTCTATTAACCGATACTAGAGTACATAACACAAAGTTTCAGTAAATGCTAAGAAAACGATACAACAAATATGTAATTTTGCAAAGTACAAAAGCTATATACAGCTACGTTTCGATTAAAAGGCAATGATTATAAAGAAAACGATCAGTGGCGGCTCGTCATTAAGGGCCAGTGGGGCCGGGCCCACCAAAATAAGGTGTAACGTGTATTTATTATTTTATACATTAAAATATAATCTAACTGAAGCCATGATTTTTCCTAAAATTTCTGTCTGGCCCAATCAACAAAAATGATCCCGAGCCGCCACTGAAAACGATAGAACAGAAGCGAAGAAATTCAGACTTCCTATATGGCATGGATAACATGTGGATATACTTTGGACATGTATGTCGTATGCCAGTGAGAATGGGGTGGGGGCATTGGCTAGGCCAGCTCTCAGATGGACAGCGGATGAGAAAAAAAGGCCTGGACGTCCAAAAAAAAACATGGAGAAGAACGGTGGAGAGAAAGTTGAAGGAGTGTGGCCTGACGTGGGAAACGGTTGATAGAAAGGAAGCAGAACGGCAACAGTGGACATCTTATGTGTCAATCTGGACACAAAGAGGATATAGATAGACATTATTTTGTTTTGTGCGTGTTTCGCCATTACAATATTTTTTAACCATCTTCTAACTTACATTGGAAGACCCTCGCCGGTGCTAGGGAGCTTGTACATCATCATCATCACATAGCTTGTCCTGAGCAGAACTTTGCCACCCTAACAGTCCTCCGAATTTCTCTCTCCATAGGCCAGTGTCCTGCCTCTGCAGCCGTAGGATTGTACATCACTAAAGGAGTCCTGTCCTCAGCATGTCCGTAGAGAGTTGTACAGTGCTACTAAGATCTACATTTCTAAGAAAGATTGAAGCACACATGGTTCTCACCATGAAATGATGATGCTCCTATCAAATTATCAATAATGTTGCGGAAATGTTTTGTAAAAATGTATTTGTTTCAGTTTTTCTCTCCCGTTATATTCTAATCCATCTTTTTAATTTGTTTCTTTAAGATCAATGTGTTACGTTGCCTGCCAACGCCAGGTATCCTGATCGTTCCAGCTGTCAATCATACTGGCAATGTGGGTCAAACAGACGTCTGATCTCCAAGGGATGTTGCCCGGCTGGACAAAGATTTGACCCTAGTTCCACTCTGTGTGTGACTGACAGCTCTTGCCCTGTGACCTGCGGAGCAAACAGGACAAATGCGTGCCCCAACGGGAGAAATGATACAGATGGTAAGCATGTTGGCAGACTACACTGTCTTTAAAACCTGCTGCAGCTGAACATATGGGCGAAAGATGAGAGGAAGACCAAGAAAAAGATGGATAGATGTGTGATAAGATCCATGTCAGAAGATGCAGAAATCCATGGGTCAAGTCACCTGAGAAGTGCAAGACAAGCACAGATGACCACGACGCTGGACTACAACCCGGTAGTAGTGTGACGATACTGGACTACAACCCGGTAGTAGTGGGACGATACTGGACTACAACCCGGTAGCAGTGTGACGATACTGGGTTACAACCCGATAATAGTATGACGACACTGGGCTACAACCCGTGTAGTGGTATGACGACACCGGGCTACAACCCGATAATAGTATGACGACACCTGGGCTACAAACCCGAGTGGTATGACGACACCGGGCTACAACCCGGTAGTAGTGTGACGACACTGGGCTACAACCCGGTAGTAGTGAGACTGCAAAAGAAGCTGAAAGTCTGTCTATCGTTGGTGTGTCTGCTTGTTCTCTGTTAAATTTGTATTGATGCATTTTCCAATTTTACATCATATATATACTTGCCAATAAGCGTTTGCCTATCAGCTGGTGGCGTCTGTGGCTTAGGGATAGTGACTCGGTCTATTAACCCCGACGTTCTGAATTCGAATCACGCTGTGGACGATTTGGTTGAAAATTGTTCTCGTGGATTTTACAAAGGACGATGGCACCACCCGTTCAGAAAGCAATGGCAAACTACTGAACGTAATAATGCCTAGAAAATCACAAACAGCGTTAAAAAGCTGAGGTTGATTCGCAAAGTCATGTAAAGGATATGCAATTAACTTTTTATGAGTAAGCGTTTGCCCATCAGCTAGGCAAAAAGTGTTGTTGGTTCAATCACATACTCGAAGTTCCACATGGGGGGAAAGGAATTAGCCCGCCTACATCCTGCTTACTGAGATCTAGAAATGGGAAGTAACAGGCACTTCGTATCCTAAGATATCAGAAAATTAACTTCGTTTTTGTACCTGGACATTGGCTTAAATCGGTTGCATGTGTCCTAAACGTGTAGAAGTCTATGCGTTTAGGGGCCTACCAAACCAATGTGCAACGTATACACGTTCTTGGCAAAGATCAAACATATCACAAAGAGTGATTACAATTGGTCGTAAAGAACGAACGCAAAGGAGAAGAAGAAGAAGAAGTATCTGGACAAACAGGAGTCAGTGGTAGAAGTCTATGCGTTTAGGGGCCTACCAAACCAATGTGCAACGTATACACGTTCTTGGCAAAGATCAAACATATCACAAAGAGTGATTAAAATTGGTCGTAAAGAACGAACGCAAAGGAGAAGAAGAAGAAGAAGTATCTGGACAAACAGGAGTCAGTGGTAGAAGTCTATGCGTTTAGGGGCCTACAAACCAATGTGCAACGTATACACGTTTTTGGCAAAGATCAAACATATCACAAAGAGTGATTAAAATTGGTCGTAAAGAACGAACGCAAAGGAGAAGAAGAAGAAGAAGAGGTATCTGGACAAACAGGAGTCAGTGGTAATAAACAAGCTGATAGAATGGCTAGAACGCAAAGGAGAAGAAGAAGAAGAAGAAGTACCTGGACAAACAGGAGTCAGTGGTAATAAATAAGCTGATAGAATGGCTAGAACGCAAAGGAGAAGAAGAAGAAGAAGAAGTATCTGGACAAACAGGAGTCAGTGGTAATAAACAAGCTGATAGAATGCCTAGAACGCAAAGGAGAAGAAGAAGAAGAAGAAGTATCTGGACAAACAGGAGTCAGTGGTAATAAACAAGCTGATAGAATGCCTAGAACGCAAAGGAGAAGAAGAAGAAGAAGAAGTATCTGGACAAACAGGAGTCAGTGGTAATAAACAAGCTGATAGAATGCCTAGAACGCAAAGGAGAAGAAGAAGAAGAAGAAGTATCTGGACAAACAGGAGTCAGTGGTAATAAACAAGCTGATAGAATGCCTAGAACGCAAAGGAGAAGAAGAAGAAGAAGAAGAAGTATCTGGACAAACAGGAGTCAGTGGTAATAAACAAGCTGATAGAATGCCTAGAACGCAAAGGAGAAGAAGAAGAAGAAGAAGAAGTATCTGGACAAACAGGAGTCAGTGGTAATAAACAAGCTGATAGAATGCCTAGAACGGAAAGAGAAGAAAAGAAGAAGAAGTATCTGGACAAACAGGAGTCAGTGGTAATAAACAAGCTGATAGAATGCCTAGCATGGCTAAGATATCAGAGGGAACTATAATGGACCGAAATGACATTCTTAACGCATTGATGAAGTCTTTCCGAACAGAGGAGTTTCAGGCTGTGAATCTACAGCTGATCAGAATGAGAGATGGATGTCAATATTAGTGCCCCTGAAAAAACAACAAACTATATATGCAAAAAGATTAATTAATCAACATCGATCTGGCGTGTTGGCCTGCTGGGCACTGCTGGATTTGTTGAGGTGGAGATCGAAGCACCTATGGACGTGTCCGGGGTGCTATGGTGATAGTCCTCATATCTAATAACTGATAAGCTTAAGGTCCGAAAAGGATTTGGGAAATCGTAAATATTATATACGTATGTAGAGGGCCAAAGCATGCACACTTTACTTAGCGACGTCTGAGATGGCTGGGACACGTGTGCCGTATGAGAGATGATAGAATCCCAAAGAACATTTCTATTGGTCAACTGCATCTGGTGCTAGACAGCATGGGCGCCCATTATTACGCTTCATTGACACCAGTAAGCATGATATAACTTCATGCTGCATAGACAAAGAACACTGGGAGCGGCTGGCTAAAGACTGTGAGCGGCATTGAGACGGCTCAAAAAGAAGAAGAGAAACAACATCACATGTGGAGGTAAAAGAGAGCATAGAGAGCAGAGAGAACATCCTATGTATCAGCTCTGGTCTCCAGTTTTACCTGCAGCAACTGTGGCAAGGATTGCCACTCCGGAATAGGCCATTACAGCCACAAGAAACGTTGTGAATTAGCGCAGAACATACTACGTGACGCAGGACCTATTGTCTCCTGAGACAAAGAGGCCAATGATGATGATGAGGGCCAAAAGAGGTTAAAATGAGCGCTGCCTTTACAACAGGTGTCTTAATTTGTATAGATCAGAAACTGATAAGATTCTACAAACATAAATCCCCACTGTATACTACCACATCTACTGCGTTTAATATCATTGTTTGAATTTTGACTCCAACAGATAGCTGTCCTTTCAATGTGAACCCGACCAATCCTAATGAGTTTTTCTATAAAGGAAATCCTTTGGAACTTCTCCATTGCCAACCTGCAGATGCAATGAACCTGACACTGTGTCGCTGTGTTACAGGCTCGAACCCAAACCTTATTGGTAAGTCAGTAAATGAAATATTATCATAATGAATTGGTGTTCATTGAGTAATTATCTTTCTATCTAAATATCCTCTTCGTGTTCCGATTGACACATAAGGCTTCCACGAGAGACTTCCACTGTTAGAGTTCTGCTGCCTTTCTACCAACCGTCTCCCACGTCAGGACACACTCCTTCAACTTTCTCCCTCTCACGGTTCTTCTCCATGTTTCCTTTGGACGTCCAGACCTTCTCTTCCCATCCGCTGTCCATTTAAGAGCTTCCTAGAACATGCCTACTGGTTTATAACAATATGTCCAATCCACCTCCATCTTCCCTTTTATAATAGTCTCCAAGGATGCACAGTCCGTTCGTTTCAAAAGCTCCTCATTTGTTATAGTATTTGGCCAGAAAACTTGCAGGATTCTTCTTAAACATTTATTCTGAAATGTCTCCAACTTGTGTATTATGTGTTGAGTCATTTTCCAGCATTCACTACTGTATAATAGAACTCCCAGTATATTACTATTAATATCTTTGCTTTGACATAATTAAACAGTTTTAGTACTGTAATCAAACGATAGAAGAACAATAGTCACGACAGAGATGAAGTGTCTACGCAGAATGCTGGAAGTATCAAGAATAGGCCGGCTTAGAAATTAAGACATCAGGAAAAAAAGTGGGTAATACATCAGTACTGAGCTTCATCAAGAAACTACAAATTTAATAGTTTGGCAACATAAGCAGATTACCAACAGACAGTACCCCTCAAAGAGCAATGTTACTCCGATACAGTGGATACAAAGCAAAAGACTGTCTGCGCAAAATGTGGATCTCATAGATAACAGAGGGGACGAAAAAACACTATTTATGAAGCACAGACAAAGACTCGTTCTAGAAATCTCTTCTTACCTTGACGCTGTGTGGCAAAAACTAGATTGAAGAAAAGAAAGAAGAAGACGTACTCTAACCACAATCAAGGCTAGACTAGTTAGAGTTCTACAATCAAGGCTAGACTAGTTAGAGTTCTACAATCAAGGCTAGACTAGTTAGAGTTCTACAATCAAGGCTAGACTAGTTAGAGTTCTACAATCAAGGCTAGACTAGTTAGAGTTCTACAATCAAGGCTAGACTAGTTAGAGTTCTACAATCAAGGCTAGACTAGTTAGAGTTCTGCAATCAAGGCTAGACTAGTTAGAGTTATACAATCAAGGCAACATAAGCAGATTACCAACAGACAGTATCTCATAAGAGCAATGTTAGGTCGTACAGATCAAAACAGAAGACTTCTGCAAAAGTGAATTAGAGAAACAGAGGGACGAAAAACACTAATTTAGAAGCGCAGATAAAGGCTCTTGTTCTAGAAATCTCTGTGTTATCTGAGATGCGGCAAAACAAATTGATAAGAAAAGAAGACGTATTTAACCACAAACAAGGCTAGACTAGTTCAGAGTTCTGCATGCAACATAGTTCTACTCAAGCTGTATCAACGTGTATGGCGAACTTGAAGGGCAGACGTTCAGCTGGTGGACAGAAAAACCTTTAAGACACTTTAAAGTGTCTCTGAAATGCTTCGATATAGACACCACGTTCTGGAAATCCCTGGCGCAAGATCGCCAAATGTGGCGCTGTTACAAACACAAGAGGAACCCAAATAGCTGAGAATCATCGTGTTGTTAGGCACAGAGAAAACGAGCTGCGCGAAAAGACAGAGCACACAACACGCACATGTCTAATCTTGATCATGTATGCCTCACCTGTGGTAGGGATTGTGTTCTAGGATTGGACTCTACAGTCACCTCCGCACACACGAGAGAGGGGCAGCAGCACGCGGCTGAGATTGTTGTCATCATCGATTGTGATAGACGGCTACTACTAAGCTGTACAATCTAAATAACATGACATAGTATTATAACATAACTACACATGTGTGTGCAGGGACTCGCAAAGGGACAAAGAATAGTACCACTGTGACCTACAAGACATGTTGTAAGAAGCGCCTAAGGCAGGGGCCTAGGAAAGCTCATCATTAACTAGATTAAGCAGGGGCCTAGGAAGCTCATCATTAACTAGATTAAGGCAGGGGCCTAGGGAAGCTCATCATTAACTAGATTAAGACAGGGGCCTAGGAAGCTCATCATTAACTAGATTAAGGCAGGGCCTAGGAAGCTCATCATTAACTAGATTAAGGCAGGGCCTAGGAAGCTCATCATTAACTAGATTAAGGCAGGGCCTAGGAAGCTCATCATTAACTAGATTAAGCAGGGGCCTAGGAAGCTCATCATTAACTAGATTAAGGCAAGGGCCTAGGAAGCTCATCATTAACTAGATTAAGCAGGGCCTAGGGAAGCTTATCATTAACTAGATTGTCCTGAACAAAACTTTGCCACCCCAACAGTCCTTCAGAATTTCTCTCTCTATCATATGCCAGATGCAACGCCTCTGCATCCGTCATGCTCACGTCATCAGTTATATCCTGAACCTATCTTCTCCGTGGTCTAACTATTCTCCTATTTGCCTGATGTCTCCTTACACGATGGTCTTCTGGCCCTTCATGTCTTTTTATATGTCCAAAATATCTCAATTGTGTTCTCATTCTTATTTGTAGCATCAGCCAGTTTTCTTTGATTTTGAGTTCTTTCTGGATAGATCTATTTGTTCTCTTCTCTGTCCAAGATATATGAAGGACTCTTCTGTAACAATTTTATTGAAAAGCACATATATTTTTCCACTGCCTTGTTAAATGTCCATGATTCACACCCATACGTGGCCACTGCGAACATACATCCACGTAGTATTCTAAGCATTTGAAAGCTACGGAGGCTACCCTAATAAATAAAAAGCGTCGCAGAAATCGATTTTCTGGCCTACTTGTAGGCATATAACTGGCACAACGTACAATTGCTATTAGACTCAGATTACATACACATCACAAAGAGTGGTTTAATAAGTGATGGAGATGATGGATGAAGAAGAAGAAGAAGAATTGCATAACATAAATAAGATTAGCTTTGACATGTATCCGGTGTTAACATCAATTTGTCACTCTGATCATTTTTACAGTTTGCAGACCTACAGTAGATATCAACTTTGAACAAATATCCAGCATCGATGGAGATCACGTCCCTCGTATTCAAGTCCCTGGAGGTCAAGCTGGTAGCTTCAGTGTATGTCAACTATTTATCACGCATTTTGTTAACATCATCTTCAACTGCGTCCTTTCTTCATTGCACCCTTTCATCATCATCATCATCAAGTAGCTTGTCCCATCCAAAACTTCGCTCTCATGACAGCAAAACTCTCTATTCTATGCAAGTTAACCCGGCGTCAGTATCAGTCATTCTCAGATCGTCAATGACATCTTGCACCCATCGTCTTCAACTTCTGCCTCTTATTCTTCTTCCATGCTCCATTCTCTTTAAAAATGTATTTTCTAGGCACTCATGTCGTTTGATGTGTCGGACATATTTAATGTTTCTTGATGTTATGTTCTTTAATAGCCATCTCTCTCTTTAAAATCAAGTTGTTACAGAACAGAATCATGTGTTCTTTTATCTCCTACTAAATGTCTATTTTATGATTCTTTGCCACCCCAACAGCCTAACTTTGCCACCACAACAGCCCAAATTTGCCACCCCAACAGCCTAACTTTGCCACCCCAACAGAACAACTCTGCTACTCCAGCAGCCCAACTTTGCTACCCCAACAGCCCATCTTTGCCACCCCAACAGCCCATCTTTGCCACCCCAACAGCCCAACTTTGCCACCCCAACAGCCCAACTTTGCCACCCAACAGCCCAACTTTGCCACCCAACAGCCCAACTTTGCCACCCCAACAGTCCTTCTGAATTTCTCTCTCTCATAGGCCAGATGTCCCGCCTCTGAAGCAATCATGTTCAAACCATCAGTTGCATCCTGAATCCATCTTCTCCGTAGTCTTCCTCTTCTCTTTGCCGGTATGCCTCCTTCCATGATGGTCTTCTCAGCCCTTCATGTCTTTTTATATGTCCAAAATACCTCAATTTTCTCTTTTTTATTTGTAGCATTAGCCAGTTTTCTTTGATTTTGAATTCTTTCTGGATAGATCTATTTGTTCTCTTCTCTGTCCATGATATACAAAGGACTTTTCTGTAACACTTATATTCAAAAGTACATATATATTTTGTCACTGTCCAGGCTTCAAACCCACACCTTACAGCAGCACAGATATTCAACATGTTGTTAGAAATCTATGATCATATGGTTATATTTGTTACAGGGAGCTGATGACGTCATGATGAAGATGTTTGCAGGGTCTGGCTTCTGGACAGATTATTTCCAGATCAATCTGAGACTGTTCTTACCCAGGGCAGTCATGGGCGGACAACGGACTGCGGTGGTCACTAATGCAGATTGTAACAAAGAGGAGTCTGTGTCTATTACAATGGACGATCGTAATTTTTACTTTAAGGTTAGTAATTGGGAGTTCTCACGTCAGGGCAGTTTTTGGACTGAGATGTCTGTAGTAGGCGGAGTAAATGGTTGATCTGTGTACATGGGCGAGTGTATGGTGGATGTGTGTATATGGACGGAGTGTACAAACTGTGTAGTCTGTGCCATATCATCTTGTCTCAGCCTCACAGTCTATATCTTGTCTCAAACTCACAGTCTATATCTTGTCTCAACTTCACTGTCTATATCTTGTCTCAGCCTCACAGTCTATATCTTGTCTCAGCTCACAGTCTATATCTTGTCTCAGCCTCACAGTCTATATCTTGCCTCAGCCTCACAGTGTACATCTTGTCTTAGCCTCTCAGTCAACATCTTGTCTTAGAATCACAGTCTATATCTTGTATCAACCTCATGGTCTACATCTTGTCTCAGCCTGACAGTCAACATCTTGTCTCAGCCACAAAGTCTATATCATGCCATCTTGTCTCAGCCTCCCAGTATATATCATGCCATCTTGTCTCAGTCTCACGGTCTACATCTTGTTTCAGCCTCACAGTCTACTTCATGCCATCTTGTCTCAGCCTCACAGTCTACATCTTGTCATCTTGTCTCAGCCTCACAGTCTACATATTGCCATCTTGTCTCAGCCTCACAGTCTTCATCATGCCATTTTGTCTCAGCCTCACAGTCTATATCATGCCATCTAGTCTCAGCCTCACGGTCTACTTCATGCCATCTTGTCTCATCCTCACAGTCTATTTCATGCCATCTTGTCTCAGCCTCACAGTCTACATCTTGCCATCTTGTCTCAGCCTCACGGTCTACATCTTGTCTCATCCTCACAGTCTATTTCATGCCATCTTGTCTCAGCCTCACAGTCTACATCTTGTCTCAGCCTCACGGTCTACATCTTGTCTCATCCTCACAGTCTATTTCATGCCATCTTGTCTCAGTCTCAGCTTGTATCATACAATGACCTCTAGAGCTCTTATCCCCAGATTTTCCAACTAAACATCGTCCAACCAGCTGAGATTACCATCCCTTACTTTGGCCGAGCAGACAACGTAAGTCGACATATTTATTTTCTGATGTTATCCAAATTAATCAAAGTACATAATTCTTCCTCTAATTCTTTCTTTCTTCTTGGTTGCTTTTTTTTCGTTTTTGTTCGCCAGCTTTGAATTTATGCTTATCCATGTCGTCTAATATTTAGTCACAGGAGATCAAAACCAGGAACCTGCGGTATATTTTCTTAGTATGATGCAAGCCTTCGAAATGCCGCCCCTTAAATCTTTTTTATTTAAAATAACCTTCAATTGTATTTTTATTTTCTGCTTATCCCCCACCCCCACCCCCACCCTCCTTCCTTAGGGTGCCGCCTAATGCGGCCACTCTCTGTATCATTGGACGACACGACCCTGATCAAAACAAACACAAAGCTGAGCATCTTTCAATCAAATGTGAAGTCAGTGCGGTTCTATGGCTCAGGAACATGGGAGGCAACAAAAGAAGACACCAGAAAACTACAGACTTTCATAAATGGATGTTTACTTAGAATAGAGGGACTGAGATGGTATGATAAGATTACGGACAAGGAACTCAGAGAAAGAAATAAGCAGATACAAGTGTCCAAAGAGCGAAGGAAGAGACGCTAGTGATGGATTGGACACATATCGAGAAGACTGACCGGAAGCATTGCAAGACAGGCATTGTTTTTAGAACCTGCATAGCAAGAGGAGATGGAGAAGGCCTAGAAATACCCGGAGAAGATAGCTGAAGACTGATATTAAAAGAATAGGCAAGACGTGGAAAAATTGGAAGGATGGAAGAAGTTTGTTGAAGACCTGTGCTCCGTTGGGAGTTTAAAGCTGAAGAAGACGTTATGATTCAGCACAGAACAAACTACGTGACGCAAAACCTAGTGTCTTGTATCCTGAGACACAGTGACGCTAAATGTTTATCACAATCAGCGGTGGCGGCTCGTGATCATTTTTTGTTGGTGGGGCTAGAACAGATATTTTCGGAAAAATCATGGTTTCAGTTAGGATATATTGTAATGTATAAAATAATAAATACACGTTACACCTTATTTTTGGTGGGGCCAGGCCACAATGGCCCTTAATGACGAGCCGCCACTGACAATCAGCATTATTATTTCTGTCTTTCATTGTTTATTTGAGGATCATCCTCATCGGCCATGTCCACATTTGCTTTGGTTCCCCTCTCAAGCATGTATTTCAGTGTGTTTAGACTAACAACTACCGTTCTGTATTGGTTGATGTATCTACTGGGGTCTTCTCTCATAGTCTTCCCGTCTTGTCGCACCTATCGGTATGCGCCACCGAGATAGAGAATACCCTTTATCATCAGTTATCGGTTATATGAGGACTATCATCATAGCACTCCGGACATGTCCATAGGTGCTCCGATCTCCGCCTCAGCAAATCCAGCAGCGTCCAGCGACCCAACACGCCAGTTCGATGTTGATTAATCAATCTCTTTGCATATTTAGTATGTCGTTCTTTTCGGGCTGCACCAATATTGACACCCATCTCTTTCAATCGGTCAGCGATTGGGATTCACAGCCCTGAAACTCCTCTGTTCGGAAAGACTCTCTCAATGCGTGAAGAATGTCATTTCGATCCATGGCAGCTCCTCTGATATTGTAGCTAAGCCAGCCAATCTATCAGCTCGTTCATTACCCTAACTCCTGCGTGCCCAGGGACAAAAATAAAGGTGATTTTTCTGATCATTGTCTGTACCAGTACTTCCACCAGTTGCGTCTCACCATACCTGATTCGACTTTACGAACCCTTTATCATCTTCGTTGCAATCTTCAGAGCGTATGTATTCTCTTATAGCATTGACGATCTCGCTTTTGTACATAGAAGGCCTATTCTCGATCGCAGCATTGCTCATCAGAGGTCCGCTCTTTATGCCCTTCACCTCAGAGTGACCTGGGACAAAGATGAAGATAAGTATTTGGAGTGTCGATTTTGTATTAAATGCATCAACTGCCTTCCTATATAACCGGCCTTGATCTTCTGTATCATGCTCATAGAGTCGCTGAGCATGCATGTGTGAATGCTTGCGTCTGTAGCCACTCCAGGGATTGGGGCACCACCATGATCTCCATAGTCATGCTTCTGACAGTTGTCACATATTTGCCACTTGTCTCTTTGATGACTTTTACTTTCTACTAAAATTGATTATCATCAAGTAGCTTGTCCCTTCCGGAACCTGGCTCCCATGACAGCAGTCCTGAAAACTCTCTGTTCTGTGCAAGTTGACCGTCCACAGCAGCAGTAATTCTCAGATCGTCAATGACATCCTGCACCCATTGTCTTTTAGACCTTCATCTCATTCTTCTTCCAGGCACCATTCCTTCCAAAATTATTTTCTCTAAGCACTCATGCCGTTTGATGTGTCCGAAATAATTTATTGTCCTTATATTATGCTCTTTAATAGCCAACTCTCTTTAATAACAAGCTGTTGCAGAACAGAAGCATTTGTTCTTTTCTCTGTCCATGATATTTTAAGTACTCTTCTGTGGCATTTGCATTCAAA
This sequence comes from Arion vulgaris, assembly GCA_020796225.1. Taxonomy (NCBI): domain Eukaryota; kingdom Metazoa; phylum Mollusca; class Gastropoda; order Stylommatophora; family Arionidae; genus Arion; species Arion vulgaris. The sequence goes on from CM036775.1 coordinate 8,267,833, forward strand.
GGCATTAATGATCTTCTCTGCCACTTTGTCAATGGTCCACGTCTCACAACCATATGTTGCCAAGGAAAAAATGCAGCTCTTAAACACTTGATTTTTGTTCTTGTCAGTTCCCTTCCATAGACTAGTTAGTTCTTTTCATCATCACATAGCTTGTCCTGAGCAGAACTTTGCCACCCCAACAGTCCTCTGGAATTTCTTTCTCTCATAAGCCAGATGTCCTGCTTCTACAGCCGTTATGTTCAAACCATCAGTTACATCCTAAATCCAACTTCTTCGTGGTCTTCCTCTTCTTCTCTTTGCCTGTATGCCTCCTTCCATGATGGTCTTCTCCAGCCCTTCATGTCTTTTATATGTCCAAAATATTTCAATTTTCTCTTTCTTATTTGTAGCATCAGCCAGTTTTCTTTGATTTTGAGTTCTTTCTGGATAGATCTATTTGTTCTTTTCTCTGTCCATGATATACGTAGGACTCTTCTATAACAATTATATTCGAAAGACCATATATGTTTTTCCACTGCTTTATTAAATGTCCATGCTTCACACCCATACGTTGCCACTGGGAATATGCATGCTCTTAGTATTCTGATCTTTGTTTTCTTATCAGTTCCGTTCCACACTGTTTTTAGTTGTTTAGTTTTTTGTTAAACCATGTTTGTTCTTCTTTTCTCTCTTGCGTTCCCGGCCTAGACTGATGGACCAACTTCTATCATGAATTTTACTGTTGTTTTTTGGGACTCTTTTTCTCCGTACAGCTTTTCGCGAAGCTCTGTGTGTTGTGGCCAGTACTCTTTCCTTATACCTGCTAATCGTTGACAGTCTTGCAAGACGTGTTCTGCCGTCATGTCTGCCATATTGCAGGGGCACAGGCTAGTTGTGCCAATTTTAAATTTATGGAACATGTGGGCTCGGAGCTTGTTGTGGCCGGTACGGAGGCGAAGTATGGCAACTTGTTCGCGTCGAGAGAGACCATAGTATCCGTCACTGGCTGTGTGCTGAAGGTGGTCTTTTGCCCATTTGCTTCTATAGTGCGAACCGATGGTTGTTTTGACTTCCTCATAACCGATCTCGAGATCAGTCTGAGGTAGACGCCCGCCCTCTTTGGCTAGCTTGTCGGCTGCTTCGTTTCCCTAACGTTGCAGTGTGACGGTATCCACTGGATGACGGTGCGTTTGAGTGAGTTCGTTAGTTCAGCGAGGGACGTTTTGAGCTCATTCATCTCTGTTTTGCCAACGCATTTAAGTGCCGTGATGACCGATAGAGCATCGGTGAATATCACGACCTTGTTACGTGTAGTGCTTCTTCTCTCCAAGATCATTTCGGCCGCCTCTTTGATTGCCTCTGCCTCTGCTCGGTAGTTATTCGAGTATTTGCCAGTTGCAATCGCTTTCTTGACCGTTACTTTCTTTGAGATTTTAAGCACTATTCCTCCTCCGCCATCGCTTATTGCGTTATTTGCCGATCCGTCCGTGTAGACGTGCGTCCACTCATTTTCAGGGTACTCTGATTCTATGTACTCTTCTGTTGCAATTTTTTCTCTCGAGGTTTTTTTGGGCCCTTTTGTTCAGTATGCCTGGGATTGATTCCCTTAGTTCTGGCATTTTGGTCTTCCATGGCGGGCACTTGTCGATTGCCGGGATTGGTTTGGGTGTGCATTTGGAAAGGACTGGATGGTCCATGGTCAGTGCCTTAGAGATTCTAACGAAGTTAGATCTCTGTATTCTCCACTTTCCGAATTCATACATTCTTTCATGCATTGGATGAGATTCGAGCCGTTTGAGTTTTTCTGCAAGTACTACTACTTTTTGTCCCTTCGGTCAGTCATTGGTTGGATGCCGGAGATTGTCTCCATCGCCTTGATGGGCGTGGACTTCATGGCTCCAGTGATGATACGTAAGGCCCGGTTTTGACTGCTGCTCACTTTTGCAAATTGGTTCTTCTTTTAATTTCCTTCATCCCATTTCTATCTATTGTTAGCAGTGAACCAAGATATTCAAAACTGTTCACATGTTCTACTTTCTCTGCGTTGATAAAAATATCTTTTATGATGTTCGTTTTATCTGTTGTCATTATTTTTGCCACAATGAGATATAGATTTTGTTTTTCGCTTTTTATCTTTCACTTCCCCTAATAATTTATCAACCCCTTTTTATGATGTTGACAGTAACACTGTATCGTCAGCGTATCGTAGTTCAGGTATTTCTCTTCCTCCGATTATAAAATGATCGTATTGTTCTTTTCCGCTATCTTCTGTAATATTCCTCATGGTGCTTTCTGTTCTTTTAGTTTTTGCAAAGCAATGATCAGCCTTCTTTTAATTTCTTTTATAGCATTCCCGTCATTACATTTATTACAACTAACATTATTACAACAGTCACCAGTGGCGGCTCGGGATCATTTTTGTTCGTGGGGCCAGACAAAACTTTGCGGAAAAATCATGATTTTGGGTTAGGTTATATTTTAATTCATAAAATAAATACAGTTACACATTATTTTTGGTGGGCCGCCCCTTGCCCCTAATGACGAGCCGCCACTGACCGTCACTATTATTAGTAATGAGATTCATGAATAATGAGATTATTATTATCAACATGTATAAACAGGATGGTTGGTTCTCATTGACCTTGCTGTACAGACGTGTCTCAGGTCAGTTTGAACTCTCTGGCACAGTTGGGAGCTACAGAGAAACTTACAGAGGAAGTGTTGCACTATCTGGTGAGTATTGTGTGAGATGATGTGTTTGACTGGCATAGATGATCATGTTTCTCCACAACTTTTCCTTACTTCTAGTAATTGTTATGTTAGAGATGATGTGTTTGACTGGCATAGGCGATCATGTTTCTCCACAACTTCTCCTTATTTCTAGTAATGGTTATGTTAGAGATGATGAATGTGACTGGCATAGGCGATCATGTCTCTTAATTGAGGTAAAGTGCAAGCCTTTCGCTCCAAAGGTACTCGTTTCATTCTCTGCAGGAGCGATCAGAAAATTTTTCCAGAGGTGCCTGGTCTCAATGTAAGTAAGATCGTATTAATAGTTTTATCGGAGATGGACGATAAGACTTAGGTCCAGTATTCAAGAGTTGGAGAAGAACATCTTGGAAGGAGACATTCCAGCAAAGAGGAAGACCATGGAGAGATGGATTCATGATGTAACGAATGGTTTCATCATGAAGGCTACAGAGGCGGAACATCTGGCCTACGAGAGAGAGAAATTCTGATGGACTGTTAGGATGGCAAAGTTCTGCTCATGACAAGCTATTTGATGATGATCATTATATATATAGTAATCAATCAATCAATTAATTAATCAATCAATCAAATAATTAATCACTCTATGAATCGATCAATTAATCAATCAATCACTCTCGATGTAAGTGAAGAAGTAAGTGAAGATGTAAGTCAAGATGTAGAAGTTTAGGAAGATGTAAGGAAGATGTAAGTGAAGATGTAAGTGAAGATGTGAAGATGTAAGTGAAGATGTAAGGAAGATGAAAGGAGTGAAGATGTGGAAGATGTAAGGATAGGGAAGATGTAAGGGAAGATGTATGAAGATGTAAGAGGAAGGAAGTGTAGGAAGATGTAGGAAGATGGTGAAGTGTAAGGGAAGATGTAAGGAAGATGTAAGTGAAGATGTAGGAAGATGTGAAGATGTAAGGAAGATGTAAGGAAGATGTAAGGAAGATGTAAGTGAAGATGTAAGGAAGATGTAAGGGGAAGATGTAAGGTAAGATGTAAGGTAAGATGTAAGGAAGATGTAAGGAAGATGTAAGTGAAGATGTAAGGAAGATGTAGGAAGATGTAAGGGAAGATGTAAGTGAAGATGTAAGGAAGATGTAAGGAAGATGTAAGTGAAGATGTAAGGGAGATGTAAGGGAAGATGTAAGTGAAGATGTAAGTGAAGATGTAATGGAAGATGTAAGTGAAGATGTAAGTGAAGATGTAAGGGAAGATGTAAGTGAAGATGTAAGGAAGATGTAAGTGAAGATGTAAGGTAAGATGTAAGGAAGATGTAAGGTAAGATGTAAGAAGTGAAGTTTAGTAAGTGAAGATGTAAGTGAAGATGTAAGGGAAGATGTAAGGAAGATGTAAGGAAGATGTAAGTGAAGATGTAAGTGAAGATGTAATGGAATATGTAAGTGAAGATGTAAGTGAAGATGTAAGTGAAGATGAAAGGGGAATATGTAAGTGAAGATGTAAGGGAAGATGTAAGGAATATGTAAGGAAGATGTAAGTGAAGATGTAAGTGAAGATGTAAGGGAATATGTAAGGGAAGATGTAAGTGAAGATGTAAGTGAAGATGTAATGGAAGATGTAAGTGAAGATGTAAGTGAAGATGTAAGGGAATATGTAAGGAAGATGTAAGGAAGATGTAAGGAAGATGTAAGGAAGATTTAAGTGAAGATGTAAGTGAAGATGTAAGTGAAGATGTAAGGGAAGATGTAAGTGAAGATGTAAGTGAAGATGTAAGTGAAGATGTAAGGGAATATGTAAGGGAAGATGTAAGGGAAGATGTAAGTGAAGATGTAAGGGGAGATGTAAGTGAAGATGTAAGGGAAGATGAAAGGGAAGATGTAAGTGAAGATGTAAGTGAAGATGTAAGTGAAGATGTAAGGGAAGATGAAAGGTAAGATGTAAGGAAGATGTAAGGTAAGATGTAAGGGAAGATTAAAGGAAGATGTAAGTGAAGATGTAAGGAAGATGTAGAGTGAAGCTGTAAGGGAAGATGTAAGTGAAGATGTAAGTGAAGATGTAAGGGAAGATGTAAGGGAAGATGTAAGTGAAGATGTAAGGGAAGATGTAGGGAAGATGTAAGGAAGATGTAAGGAAGATGTAGGGAAGATGTAAGTGAAGATGTAAGTGAAGATGTAAGTGAAGCTGTAAGGGAAGATGTAAGTGAAGATGTACGGGAAGATGTAAGGGAAGATGTAAGTGAAGATGTAAGTGAAGATGTAAGTGAAGATGTAAGTGAAGATGTAAGTGAAGCTGTAAGGGAAGATGTAAGTGAAGATGAAAGGGAAGATGTAAGGGAAGATGTAAGTGAAGCTGTAAGGGAAGATGTAAGTGAAGATGTAAGTGAAGATGTGGAAGATGTAAGGAAGATGTAAGTGAATATGTAAGTGAAGATGTAAGGGAAGATGAAAGGGAAGATGTAAGGGAAGATGTAAGTGAAGATGAAAGGGGAAGATGTAAGGAAGATGTAGGTGAAGATGTAAGTGAAGATGAAAGGGAAGATGAAAGGGAAGATGAAAGGGAAGATGTAGGGAAGATGTAAGGGAAGATGTAAGGAAGATGTAAGGAAGATGTAAGTGAAGATGTAAGGGAAGATGAAAGAGAAGATGTAAGGGAAGATGTAAGGGAAGATGTAAGGGAAGATGTAAGGGAAGATGTAAGGGAAGATGTAAGTGAAGATGAAAGGGAAGATGTAAGTGAAGATGTAAGTGAAGATGTAAGGGAAGATGTAAGGGAAGATGTAAGGGAAGATGTAAGGGAAGATGTAAGGGAAGATGTAAGGAAGATGTAAGTGAAGATGTAGTGAAGATGTAAGTGAAGATGTAAGTGAAGATGTAAGTGAAGATGTAGGGAAGATGTAGGGAAGATGTAAGTGAAGATGTAAGGAAGATGTAAGGGAAGATGAAAGGGAAGATGTAAGGAAGATGTAGGAAGATGTAAGTGAAGATGTAAGTGAAGATGTAAGGGAAGATGTAAGGAAGATGTAAGGGAAGATGTAAGTGAAGATGTAAGGAAGATGTAAGTGAAGATGTAAGGGAAGATGTAAGGAAGATGTAAGGAAGATGTAAGGGAAGATGTAAGTGAAGATGTAAGTGAAGATGTAAGTGAAGATGTAAGGGAAGATGTAAGGAAGATGTAAGGAAGATGTAAGTGAAGATGTAAGTGAAGATGTAAGTGAAGATGTAAGGGAAGACTGCAGAAAAATTTTGTATATATTTGTTTATTGATGTTTTATCTTCCTTTTTCTGGGGTGTTTGGGGGATTCATTTCTTAATCATCAAATATTTTCATTTAAGGGCCGTTAATAATGTATTTTGTGATTGTTTATGTCACGTGTGCCCTTTAGGAAGTCGGAATATCTTGGCTTTTTTTGTATCCTTTGTTTGATAAAGACCTTTTAGTTGAAACGCTGCTGTATATTGTATTTGTACTTTGTAAAACTATAATCTTTCAATCAAATGTGAAGTCAGTTCTGTTCTATGGCTCGGAAACATGGAGGACAACAACAAAAAACATCAGAAAACTACCGACCTTCTTAAATGGATGTTTACGTAGAATAGAGGGACAGAGATGGTATGATAAGATTATGAACGAGGAACTCAGAGAAAGAACTAGGCCAGGGGTCGGCAACCTTTTGAGACGGAAGTGCCAAAAGTTATAATTTACAAAATTTCTCAGTTTTTAAAAAGCCACTAAAATTGTTGTTTCAATATTATGGTATTTGATTAGGATTAGGTATATAAATTTGATTTTTTGATTTAAAATAAATGGCTTTAAATACGAAATAATATTTATTCATATAAAAAATTTAAACCTTAAATAAATTATTTTAATAGATTGCTACGAGTTTTGAAAATAAAATAATATAATTATTATTTTTTGAGCATGGAACTGGAAGGCCGCAATTTGACATCGAAAGAGCCGTATCGGCTCGCGAGCCGCAGGTTGCCGACCCCTGAACTAGGCAGATACCAGTGGGAAAAGCGCTAAGGAAGAGACGCTGACGATGGATAGGACATACATTGAGAAGACCGAACAGAAGCATTGCAAGACAGGCACTACTTTTGAACCCGCAGGGAAAGAGGAGATAGGGAAGGCCTAGACAGACCTGGAGAAGAGGGCTGGAGGCTGATGTTAAAAGGATAGGTAAAACATGGAAGGAATTGGAAGGAATGGCAGGAGAGAGGAAGAGCTGGAAGAAGTTTGTTGAAGACTTGTGCTCCCCTCGGAGTTGAAAAGTGAAGAAAAAGAAAACTATAATACTTTGTTATCAATCACTCTATCAATCCCTCTGTCAATCACTCTATTCTGTTACGTCAAATAACTACAAGGGTTGGCATCTTTCATCTTCTTCTGGTTCTCACTAGATTGGGATTTCAGATTCTCTAATAAAGGCAGCCGTCTGCCTCAGATTATCAGCCACGCCATACAGTTTGTCTTGGACTCTAGTGTAAGTGGGCCACCTCTTTCTTCTCAAGTCTGCATACTGGGGGCAGTTCTATAGGATATACTTCCTAAGATTTCTACTTCCCCGTTTGTGCCGACCTCTTTTCGTAGTAAGTTGTGGCCACCCTCGTGATGGTAGGTCTGACATTCTTACTGAGTGGCTAAATCTCCGAGGCAGATTGGCGACCACAGAATCCGTTATCCCATTCCTCATCGTTAGGGGTCGTTGCACCATGTTATGCGCCTTACTGCCTGGTGCATCCGTTTTCTGTAAGCATTTGTTTCGAGTTAGCATTCCCTAGCGGACACATGCATCCGATTACATCCAAACCTCCTTAGTCGCCTCTTACGACATGCGTGGCAGGTTCTACTATCTACTCGTTCGTTCTTTACGACCAATTTTAATCACTCTTTGTGATATGTTTGATATTGCCAAGAACGTGTATACGTTGCACATTGGTTTGGTAGGTTCCTAAACGCATAGACTTCTACACATTTAGGACATGTGCATCTGATTTCAATCAAACCTCCTTAGCCGCCTCTTACGACATGCGTGGCAGGTAACAGTGGTTATATTCTTTACACCGCAAATTTGGGCCCTGGTAACCACTCGGGCGATCTTTCATCTAAATCTCAGTAAAAGTTTTCATAAACAAAAACGGATAAAGTCAATTGTAACCTCATCATATTTGTTCTTCTTCATCTTGTACCAACAGCAAACATTGATAGCAGGACCTGTGCTCTACATTTGGGTCAAGGTTTTCAATATGCTGGCCTGATCGCACAAGTGGACGATGTAAGTTTTCTTAACTTTGGTAATATCTTCAATATTTAGTTGCTCTGTAGTTCTCATTACCTTTCAACTCATTCAATTCTCATTACTACAGACTTAAGTCATACCCATTCATTATTACAGCCACACTCATACCCATTCATTATTACAGCCACACCTCAAACCATTCATTATTACAGCCACACCTCATACCCATTCATTATTACAGCCACACCTCATACCCCATTCATTTACAGCCACACCTCATACCCCATTCATTATTACAGCCACACCTCATACCCCATTCATTATTACAGCCCACCTCATACCCATTCATTATTACAGTCACACCTCATACCCCATTTATTATTACAGCCACACCTCATACCCCATTCATTATTACAGCCACACCTCAAACCCCATTCATTATTACAGCCACACCTCATACCCATTCATTATTACAGCCACACTCATACCCATTCATTATTACAGCCACACCTCATACCCCATTCATTATTACAGCCACACCGCATACCCCATTCATTACTAGTCTTAAGTCATACCCCATTCATTATTACAGCCACACCTCATACCCCATTCATTATTACAGCCACACCTCATACCCCATTCATTATTACAGTCACACCTCATACCCCATTCATTATTACAGCCACACCTCATACCCCATTCATTATTACAGCCACACCTCATACCCCATTCATTATTACCACCACACCGCATACTTCATTCATTATTACAGCCAAACCTCATACCCCATTTATTATTACAGCCACACCTCATACCTCATTCATTATTACAGCCACACCTCATACCTCATTTATTATTACAGCCACACGCATACCTCATTCATTACTAGTCTTAAGTCATACCCATTCATTATTACAGCCACACTCATACTCATTCATTATTACAGCACACACTGCATACTCTATTCATTATTACAGCCACACTCATACCCATTCATTATTACACACACTCATTCATTATTATATCATAGCCCTTCCCATTACTATTACTACAGCTAATACCCCTTTAATTATTGCAGCTTCACATTATACCAGAACTCATTACTACCATCTCTTTGCTTATAATGTCATCATCTCCTGCATCCTTTACTAATCTATTCACTAACTTTATCTTTTTATTCCTACTAATAGTTCCAAGTTTGGCGATGCAACCCAAGACCATGAGACAAGCAACCACCACAAGAGCATACCAAGGTATTGTGACAGCACAAGAGCATACCAAGGTATTGTGACAACACAAGAGCATATCAAAGTCATTTGGATTTAACATATGCCATCGAGAAATATTGTTAATAAAGAGATAAAAACTATATCTATTCTTATCTTATTTTTTACTGTTCCTAGCGGAGCATAGGGTTTCAACTTATCACCAACATTCATGTAAGTTTATTTCAGTGTAACTATGGTGATCTCTATTTAAGTCATGTTCTTAGATCAAGCGAAAAGAGACTAAATCGACAAGTCCTTATGTGGTCACCAGTTGGGAAAGAAACGCGAAGACCAAAGACCACTCTTGAAGAACCATCCAACAAGAAAGTAAACTATTGGGATGTAAAACCATACAAGATCTCAACTGCTAGCAAAGAACCGTATCACATGGAGATCTAAAACCTCTGCCCTATATGCCGCTTTGCACGAAAGGAACAAACTAACTAAACTATGGTGATCTCTATGGTGAAGTTATCAAGACGTTTCCCTGTCGTTCTGAAGGTTGTGTTTGAATCTGAAATTAGCAACATGTGAAATTAGCAACATGTGAAATTAGCAACATGTGAAATTAGCAGCATGTGAAATTAGCAGCATGTGAAATTAGCAGCATGTGAAATTAGCAGCATGTGAAATTAGCAGCATGTGAAATTAGCAACATTTGTTCATGAGATCCCTAGGATTGTTACTGGAGTTACGGAGTTCATGTTTTCTGCAACACTCTCGGTAGATGGTGCACCATTTCTGCCGACAGGGACGGAACCGTATGGGGAAACCCGGTGTAATGAGGTCAATCCTGCGGCTTTAGACCCCATTTTTTAGTGTAGCTGGTGGAGCATAGGAATTCAACATATCACTGATATTTGTGTTCGTTGTTCATGTCAGTGAAGCTGGTGGAGCATAGGGTTGCAACTTATCTCTGACATTTGTGTTCGTTGTTTATGTCAGTGTAGCTGGTGGAGCATAGGGCTTCAACTTATCACTGATATTTGTGTTCGTTCTTCATGTCAGACAAGAATGCCCTGGTTAGGATGTTTTGTAGTAATCTATATATAGTGTACTGTGAAAGAAGTGAAATTTGTCACTCCTGTTGTATCCTTGCTTGATAAAGGCCTTTTGGTTGAAACATTGCTGTGTATTGTTATTGTTTTTGTAAAACTACAGTACTTTGTTATTACCTGCTTCATCATTGTTATATAGTTTTACTGTAGTCTTCTCTTATATCGATAATGGTATAGACTATCACAGAGAGCCACACAGAAAAAGTATACAGTACAGAGCAAGACCACAAAGATGGAATGCGGCAATAAAAACATCCTTAAGAAAATGAACAACCACACACAAGATCACTACATCCCCGCTTCCCTTCAACATTTCTATAAAAGTAAATGGTGGAAGAAAAGAAGTTCATATCAGTGTAGCGAATGGACAACTTTTGATGTCCTATGCTCCATGAAGAGCGGAGAGAAGTCGAAAAGTCTGTCTAAATTCTCATCCCAAACATGTCCTGGACAGCTCATCATCATCAGACTTTGTCATGTCTGAGGCACAGACAAAAATGCCCCACATCTTGTGACTTTTTTTCTACCTCAAACTTTATCCTACGCATGTTTTTGAGCTCTGCTTTTTCATCTTCTTCGAATGCTCCATAATGACCACTCTTTGTGATTTGTATGTGATCTGAGCCTAAGAGCGATTGCACATTCTGCCAGTTATGCATCTAGAAAAGACCAGCACATCCGATTTCTCTACGTTTTTATTTATTAGGGTAGCTTTCATATGCCTCTACCTCAGTCACCTCTTACCTTGTACGTCACAGCAGTACTATTCTCTGCTCCTTGTCACGGTAACACACAGGCAACAAAATCAACAAATTTACAAATATTTGTTTATTTACAAATTTTATTTTCATAAATTGACATCTTCAATCTTCCACCAATAAAATTGCAGACGGAACAAAAATACAAAATAAAAGAAGCTGGGAGGTATTTGATTCTAGTTTGTTAACGGAAGTGGTGTAACTGTACTTAGAGAAGACCTATAGGTGCAGAGTCTCTCACAGTGTTAACAGAAGTGGTATAACTGTACTTAGAGTAGACCTATAGGTGTCGAGTCTCTCACATCGCTAACAGAAGTGGCATAACTGTACTTAGAGTACACCTATGGGTGCCGAGTCTCTTACATCGCTAACAGAAGTGGCATAACTGTACTTAGAGTAGACCTATGGGTGCCGAGTCTCTCACATCGCTAACAGAAGTGGCGTAACTGTACTTAGAGTAGACCTATGGGTGTCAGTCTCTCACATCACTAACGGAAGTGGCATAACTGTACTTAGAGTACACCTATGGGTGCCGCGTCTCTCACATCGCTAACAGAAGTGGCGTAACTGTACTTAGAGTAGACCTATGGGTGTCGAGTCTCTCACATCACTAACGGAAGTGGTGTAACTGTACTTAGAGTAGACCTATGGGTGTCGAGTCTCTCACATCGCTAACGGAAGTGGTGTAACTGTACTTAGAGTAGACCTATGGGTGTCGAGTCTCTCACATCGCTAACGGAAGTGGTGTAACTGTACTTAGAGTAGACCTATGGGTGTCGAGTCTCTCACATCACTAACGGAAGTGGCGTAACTGTACTTAGAGTAGACCTATGGGTGTCGAGTCTCTCACATCGCTAACAGAAGTGGCGTAACTGTACTTAGAGTAGACCTATAGGTGTCGAGTCTCTCACAGTGTTAACAGAAGTGGTAATACACTAAACAGAAAAGCACAGACCAGTCTTCAGACTTAAAACGGGACACTGCAGTCTCAGAGCATACCTCCATAGAATTAGTCTCCTGCACAGGCTGCCTGCACCTGTGGAGCATCAACGCAGTCCCCAGAGCACATCCTGCAAGACTGCCCCAGTCTGAGCAGTGTGGGAATGGAGATCTGGCCAACAGAAACAACCCTACAAGACAAACTATGGGGGACTGGTGAAGACCTCAAGCACACCACCCTGTTTATGACATATAATGGAGTAGTGGCATAGCAGAAGTTGATCGAAGAAAAAGAACAGAAGTGATGTAACTGTACTAGAGTAGATAACCTATAGGTGCAGAGTCTCTCACAGCAGATGGTAAAGTGTATACATGATGAAAGTTTCTGTAGCACACTAGTTATACACATGTGGATCATATACACTTTCATTGATCCCTGCTGAGTCCAGCCACACATGACTCTTCAATCTTCTCATGAGTGCTGACTCAAGCCACACATGACTCAACAATCCTCTCATGGGTCCTTGCTGACTCAAGCCACACGTGACTCAACAATCCTCTCATGGGTCCTTGCTAACTGAAGTCACACATGACTTATGAGTCTTCTCATAGAGTCACACAGTACTCAAGCCCTTGTCTTGCGTTCCGAAGGATGAGGGTTCGAATACGGAATGCGCCATCCTGTTCACAAGTGTATTTTTTCAGAGACCTCTAGGATTGCTGCCGGAGCTACAGAGTCTGTGCTTTGTGCAATACTCTCGGCAGGTGGTGTGCCATTTCTGCACAGAGAGCCCAACCATATGGGGTAAATCCCGGTGGAATGAAGTCAATCATTCAACTTTACACAGGACACTATACTCAATTTTTCTTTATTAAACAAAGAAACTGTGGTTACTGCTTGTAATACCGCTTTTTTGGGCGGTGAAGGACATGTGCCTGTGGAATTTAATGGCTGCATGACTAGTACAGTCGCTATGACACTTTTTAGGTTGGGATACGCCTGAGTGGTTACAGGGCCCAAATTACCAATGTGTAAAGAATAGAATCACTGTTACCTGCCATGCATGTCATAAGAGGCGACTAAGTAGGTTTGGCTGAAATTGGATGCACGTGTCCTAAACATGTAGAAGTCTATGCGTTTAGGGGCCTACCAAACCAATGTGCAACGTATACACGTTCTTGGCAAAAATCAAACTTATCACAAAGAGTGATTAAAATTGGTCGTAAAGAACAAACGTAAAGAAGAAGAAGAGAGGTTGGGATATCTTCTTTATGCACCCCGACAAAGAAACTCCTTGAGAGATTATCGGAGTATACTTATCGCAGATTGAACCCGGGTATCCTGCATCGGAGCCATGCTCTAATCCATGCGGCCAGACGCTCCACTAAAGCACCGTAAAATCATATAAATGCATTATAAACCCATACTTTCTTCAAAGGGATTTACAGTAGTCACCCCATGCTTCGCGAACGAAATAAACTTTAGAAGATAACAGAAGCATACACAGAACAACAAAGATATTAACACATCTTCACCAGTTACGATTACTAACTCGTTTGAGTTCTTGAATTTTAGCTCTAAGATCTGACCCCCCTAGTCTCTGCCTCACATCGCGACTTCTCCTAGTTTCATCTCGTCTAGAAGTCTGTGCATAATCATCGCCATCATCATCAGGATCTGCTGTCTTCTTTGCTTGACCTTGTTCCTGTTTTGAAGTCCCAAACAAATTAAATGGGTCATCGTCCTCTACGTTGTCATAATCAACCCATTCTCTTCTTGGGTAAAAGGGTTCTACTTCTTCTTCTTCCTCACCGTCTTCCTCTACGTTTTCTTCTTCTTTAAGATGATCATTATAATTATCTTCTTGTCTTGTCCATTTTCTGCTTTCATTTTTGGCATGCAACAATCTGGGGATAAATTGATGCAAGATTAATAAACTAGATAAATCCAATGACAGTAACAATCTAGAATTCCACACACACACCAAGATCAATACAAAGTTCTTCTCAGGGTACATCCAGATCAACACAAAAGTCCTTCTCATGGCTACATCCAGATCAGAACAAAACCCTTCTCAGGGCTACACCCAGATCAGCACAAAACCCTTAGGGCTACATTCAGATCAGAACAAAACCCTTCTCAGGGCTACACCCAGATCAGCACAAAGTGCTTAGGATTACACTCAGATCAGAACAAAACCCTTCTCATAGTTACACTCAGATCAGAACAAAACCCTTCTCATAGTTACACTCAGATCAGAACAAAACCCTTCTCATAGTTACACCCAGATAAGAACAAAACCCTTCTCATAGTTACACCCAGATAAGAACAAAACCCTTCTCAGGGCTACACTCAGATCAGAACAAAACCCTTCTCATAGTTACACTCAGATAAGAGCAAAACCCTTCTCAGGGCTACACTCAGATTAGAACAAAACCCTTCTCATAGTTACACCCAGATAAGAACAAAACCCTTCTCAGGGCTACACTCAAATCAGAATAAAACCCTTCTCAAGGCTACACCAAGATCAACACTAAAAGTCCTCAGGGCTACACCCAGATCAACACCAAAAGTCCTCCGGGATACATCAAGATCAACACCAAAAGTCCTCAGTCTTCACACATATCAGAACACAACACTCGACAAACAACTCTTTTAGGACTAGTCCCAGGCCACACCAATAAAGAAGTCCAATATGCTCTAATATAACCCAAAAAAGACATCCATCTTAGGTTGAAAGTGGGGTGCCTCAGCCACATAGAGGCTTAATCAACCACTTCACACAAAAAAAACTATAACAGCAAGCTAAATAAAGTAAGGGAAATTACTTACATTTGGTCTGTCTTCATCCCTGTGGCTGCTAAATCTGGGCAATCATAACCGTGAAATAGTTGTCTCATTATCAAGTAGCTTGTCCTGAGCAGAACTTTGCCACCCTTACAGTCCTTCAGAATTTCTCTCTCATATGTCTTTGCATCCGCCGCATCCAAACCATCAGTTACATCCAGAATTCATCTTCTCTGTGGTATTCCTTTTCATCTCTTTGCCGGTATGCCACCTTTCATGATGGTCTTCTCCATCCTTGCGTGTCTTTTTTATATGTCAAAAATACTTCAATTTTCTCTTTCTTAGTTGTAGCATCAGCCAGTTCTCTTTGATTTTGAGGTCTTTCTGGATAGATCGATTTGTTCTCTACTCTTTCCAGGATATACATAGCACTCTTCTGCAACACTTATATTCAAAAGCACATATATGTTTTCCACTGTCCATGCTTCACACCCATAGGTTGCCACTGGAAATATGCATGCTCTTAGTATTCTGATCTTTGTTTTCTTATCAGTTCTATTCCATACTGTTTTGAGTTGTTTAATTTTTTGTAAAGCCGTATTTTCTTTTAAAATTTCCTTCATCCCATTTCCATCTATTGTTAGCAGTGAACCAAGATATTCAAAACTGTTCACATTTCCATCTGTTGTTAACCGTGAACCAAGATATTCAGAACTGTTCACATTTCCATCTGTTGTTAGCTGTTAACAAAATATTCAAAACTGTTCACATTTCCACCTGTTGTTAGCCGTGAACCATGATATTCAAAACTGTTCACATTTCCATCTGTTGTTAGCCGTGAACCAAGATATTCAAAACTGTTCACATTTCCATCTGTTGTTAGCTATTAACCAAAATATTCAAAACTGTTCACATTTCCATCTGTTGTTAGCCGTGAACCAAGATATTCAAAACTGTTCACATTTCCATCTGTTGTTAGCTGTTAACCAAAATATTCAAAACTGTTCACATTTCCATCTGTTGTTAGCCGTGAACCATGATATTCAAAACTGTTCACATTTCCATCTGTTGTTAGCCGTGAACCAAACTATTCAAAACTGTTCACATTTCCATCTATTGTTAGCAGTGATCAAAGATATTCAAAACTGTTCACATTTTCTACTTTCTCTCCGTTGATAAAAATATCTTTTGTCATGTTCGTTCTATCCGTTCTCATTATTTTGGTTTTTGCCACATTGAGATAAAGATTTTGTTTCTCGCTTTTCTCTTGCACTTTCATTAACTTATCAATCCCTTTTTGTGATGTTGACAGTAACACTGTATCGTTTGCATATCCTAGTTCAGGTATTTCTCTTCCTCCTATTATAAAAAGATTGTAATGTTCTTTTCAGCTATCTTTTGTAGCTGATGAATTTCATGATGTTCTCAGCTTATATGTTAAACAGACTGATTGATTGACTGATTGATTGACTGATAGATTGATAAGACCATCATCATTGCACTTTGGTGAGTAACCATGTGTACTCCGATCTCTTTCTTACACAGGAAGATCTCCACTGCAGTGCACGAACTCTGTACCACCGCGAGGGCTCCGTGTAATTTTGAAGATGGTGGAAATATTTATGTAGGAATTTTTATTTTTAATCTCTTCTAATGAATTTTGCCTAGGCAGCGGCTTTCCAGTCTGCTCACAGAGACAAGGAAACAAAATGCAGCCTTGACTGACTCCATGCTCTATACTATGAAAATCGTGACATATCCTTTACAAGATGTAGACATCAACAACAGTAAACGAGTTGCCAATTTTCTAGACACCACTAATACGCTCAGTAGTTTGCCACTGCTTTCTAAACGATGAAGTCTATTCTTACCATTTGTAAAAATCCACTGGAACAAATTTGCTTCTAAACTGCCCGGCTTAGAGTTTGAACAAGGTATGCTTGGGTTGTGATCAAGCTCAGTACTGCTGAAGCTGTATACTTTACTTTTCTTCAATCCTGTTTTGTCTCACAGTGTCAGGCTAAGAAGAGATTACTAGAATGAGTCTTGTGTGCGCTTCATAGTGTCTTTCGTCACCTCTGTTATCTCTGAGGTCCATCTTTTGTGTTGCCGGTCTTTTGCTTTGTATCCATTGTATCAGAGCAACAATGCTCTTTGAGGTGCATTGTCTGTTGGTAATCTGCTTACGTGGCCGAACCATCTAATTTGTAGTTTTTTTTACTGATGTTGAATGTACTTTTGTTCCTGATGTCTTCATTTCTAAACCGGTCTCTTCTTGTTACTCCCAGCATTCAGCATAGACACTTCATCTCTGTCGTGACTAGTTTTCTTCTATCGTTTGATGTCAGCATCCAGGTTTGGCACTGATAGCATAATGTTAGAAGGTATACCATAGCTCTAAAAAATAACAAGTTATCAGGCAGCAACCACAACCTAGCATCATCACTACTTACCTCTTTGCCAGCATCTTCTCCTCCTCATCATCGGCATGCATACGCATAAACCTCTTCTTGGAAGGAGGTGCATCCTCTCCCATCAATCTCTCTAGTTCTGCACCGTAATCCATCTCATCGTCAGAATCCTCCGTAACTACACTTTTACCTGTTAGAGGAATTTTATGAGAAAAAAAACCAGATTTCAAATTCAATCCATGTATTTGTACTTCTTATTGAGCATTTTTAAAGGAATTTAAAATTAAACTTCTTTTGTCGTCACACTGTTACCGAGTTGTTGCCCAGTGTCGTGGGTTTTCTGTTGTTGTCTTGAGCTGTTCTAGTGGCTTGGGTGATTGTTATTTTTGCTTTTTCACAGGATTCTGCTAATCCATCTAACCATCTTTTTCGTGGTCTATCTCTCACCTTCTTTCCTGATGTTCTGTTGTAGAATACTCTGTATACTGTGGAGTTTGGATGCATTCTTATTAAGTGGCCAGACCACTTCATTGTTTGTTTCTCAATGTAATTCAAGCAAAATTCTGTGCCAACTTTCTTTCTTATGCTGATGTTAGTGACTCTGTCTTTTCTGACTGTTGATAACTTTTCACAGACAGCGCATTTCACATGTAGTTATTTTTGTGACTGCGCTTTGTTCATTGTCCATGTTTGGCTCTGGTAACACAAAGTAGGTATAAAAATGTTGTTGATCATCTGTTGCTTAGGTGTCAGTGAAATTGTTGGGTGCCTTAACAATGGGGCTAGCTGGTTGGTTACAGCATTTGCTTTTTGCACTCTAGTCTCTATCTCTCTGTCTAGTCTTCCGTCTTCTGTGAATATGCTTCCTAAATATTTGAATTGTTTCACTTGGTTTATTGTAGTGCCATTGCCACGGATCTTTTCTGTACTCACAATTAATTATAGGTAATTTAATTTATAGTTTAGTTTTCCAATAAAGCAGTCATTTGAGCATTTGTCCTTCGACTTGAGGCCATGGCAGCGAATTTACAGGTCTGTCGGAGTTGTATTTTTGTATATAGAGTGTTCTCAACTTCTGGGTAAGGGGGTAGGTACTTGCGGCACAAGTCAATGAGTGTATGGCACTGGAAAAGATGGTATGTGACAGTTTCTTGTGAGCAGTCATACAGATGGCATTGCGAGGCAATATTTGTTTGAAAACGATGTAGCATTCAGGGGCATGTGCTGAGTTCTACGGCAGAATATAATGATATGTTCTGATCTTATTCAATTCATAAAAGAACAACAGATTAAATTGTTCGGTCACCTGACCTGGTATCGACTACACTGAGAGCCACAATGAAAAAGTATAATGAGTATAAAGAAAGAGGAGAACCACAGAAAAGATGGAGTGCCGACATCAAGAACAACTTTAGAGAAAATTAATACCAACTTACAAAGTACACCTGGACATGCTGGAGTGCAGGGGAATGAACGTGCTGACTTTCTTGCAAACAATGCCCTAACTCAAGCAGGTAGAAGTATGGACAGAGCCGATGTAATCAATACGTCGCTCTCATTTATGTGGTATGGGTGAGTCTCAGACACTGGAGCGAGCACGAGAATTAGGAATTAAGTATGGACATGCCAGACAGTGTCATCTTTGTGGTAAAGAGAGAAATAATTTTTTATTTATAAACTTCTCATGGGTATAGTGAGTAAGTGGACTTTAGGATGGCAACTGCAGCGGAGGACAGAGCATGCACGGGAATGCCCAATGTTCATAAATTTAATTACAGGTTAATATTTTGGAAAATACAAACAGATTATTGAATGCACTATTCGGCACCGAAGTAAGTATGAAAAGCAAACCTGAGCACAAAAATCAATCAGAGGTGCCATGGCTAAGCCTGAATTCAAAGCTGCCATGTGGTGCGTGCAAAGGGAGTAAAGAATAATAACACTGTGACCTACAAGGCAAGTCGTAAGAGGCTAATAAGGTAGGGGCCTAGGAAGCTACCATAAAAATAAAAAACGTTGCAGAAATCTGATGTGCTGGAATACTTGTAGACGCATAACTGGCACAACATACAATCGCTCTTAGACTCATATGACATACAAATCACAAAGAGTGGTTGAACAAATGGAGCGTTCGAAGAAGAATTCATAGCGAGCAAGAACAAAAAATTGTTTATTTCTGGAGTGTAATTACCTGTCTCTGGTTGAACAGCTGATGCTTCTCGATTAAGAAGATCCCTCAGATCCTTGCCTTCCTTCAACCTTGACCTGATATCTTCATGGCCAGACTGAAAATCTTCTGTGTCTCTCTGTTTTTTATTGTCAAACTGTCCCCTGGTACCAAGTCTTCCAGCAAGTCTGGACTGAGTACTGTCAGATGTTCCTGAATGATCTCCCCTCTTGGCTGAATCTTCTTCCTCGATGTATTCATCACCACTAACGTCCCTGTCATTGGTCCGTAGTCTACGTTTCCTGTGAATAAATAACAAAAAGCTAGTGATAAGGGGATGTTCTTCAGTCTCTTGGCGACCTACTGTTGGATGAGGATGCTAAAATTGATGTTCTTCGGTCTCTTGGCACCTACTGTTGATGAGGACACTAAAATTGATGTTCTTCGGTCTCTGCACCAACTGTTGGATGAGGACACTAAAATTGATGTTCTTCGGTCTCTTGGCGACCAACTGTTGGATGAGGACACTAAAATTGATGTTCTTCGGTCTCTTAGCGACCTACTGTTGGATGAGGACACTAAAATTGATGTTCTTCGGTCCTTGGCACCAACTGTTGGATGAGGACACTAAAATTGATGTTCTTCGTCTCTACGACCTACTGTTGGATGAGGACACTAAAATTGATGTTGAATCGAGAGAGGATTTGATTGATTGATAATACCATCATCATTGCACTTCGATGAGTAAACATGTGTCTCGATCTCTTTCTTACACAGGAAGATCTCTTTCTTACCCAGCTGCAGTACACAACTCCGTAGCACTGGCAAGGTCCCGATGTAATTCTGAAGATGGTGAAGATATTTTTGAAGGAATTTTATTTTTAATCTGTTCTAATGAATCTTGCCCGGGCAGCAGATTTCCAGCCTGCCCTTTTTGATTTTGAACTGCCACAGGTTCTTTTACATGCTGAAATTGAAATTGTCCGCTTCCGATAGGACTTGAAATTGATCTCACCTACACTGAGATCAGGATCTCTGGAAAATTATCCACATGCTTCACTGTGAGCGAACCTGGTATCTTTGCCCGAGATTAGCACCTAACCTCTCACCTACAGAGATCTCTAAGAGAGGATTTACTCGATCAAAATACAGATTATTATTGTTATGCTTTTTTATAAAAGTGAAATGCATGGACGGAAAGTAAAGTAGTTCTACAAACTACAAAAGTAAGATACAGCGACACTTCGACCAAAAAGGACATTTTGACCAAAAGAATATTGGTAAATTGGTTACTGAACTGACGTCACAGCAACGGGCAGTCCCATAGCTGCTCATTCTTTCACAACAGATGTTGAAAGCTAAACATACTAATGGTTCCTGTGTCTCGCTGATTAAACACACTCCTCTCTCTGCCTCTCAAGCATCCACTTGTTCAACATGTAATTCTAAACTCTTAAATCGGATTGATTGAACATCTATTTTAGTGTCCTCATCCAACCGTAGGTCACCAAGAGACTGAAGAACATCCCTCTTATCCATTCTAAACTCCCCAACAACCGATGCACGTTTGTCCGCTCTCTCATTGCTGTGAACACAATAGGATAGTAGATCTACCTTTAGAGGTTGGAAACCTGTACAGCTGACACCCCACTCATACCACAATCTAACTGGGATGAAGAAAAACTAAAAGTTAAAAGCACGCTCAGGAGGAAAAATAATAAGAGAGGTCAGTTGGGCCTATGCAACAACCACAAGTAGTTTGACAATGGAGGTTCGGGCGGTTACGGAGGCGTTGAAATGGTTGGCATCTCACAAATACTCTGTGTTTCATACTCAGTGACTCCATGAGCATGATTCGTAAAGTCGAATCAGAAATGGTGAGATGCAACTGGGTGGAGGTACTGATACAGACAATGATCAGGAAATCAACTTCATTTTTGTCCCTGGACACGCAGGGGTTAGGGGTAATGAACGAGCTGATATATTGGCTGGCATGGCTATAATATCAGAGGAGCTGCCATGGATCGACATGACATTCTTCACGCATTGAGAGAGTCTTTCCGAACAGAGGAGTTTCAGGGCTGTGAGTCCCACTCACTGATCAGATTGAAAGAGATGGGAGTCAATATTGGTGCAGCCGAAAAGAACGACATACTAAATATGCAAAGAGATTGATTAATCAACATCGAACTGGCGTGTTGGGCCGCTGGACACTGTTGGATTTGTTGAGACGGAGATTGGAGCACCTATGGACATGTCCGGAGTGCTATGATGACAGTCCTCATTTAACTAACTAACTAAATAGTTTCAATTGTTAACTTCAACTGATGTTTACCGCCAGGTATTTCAATTTAAGAAAGTTTACCAAAAACAAAACTAGACAGAACAAATATTTACCTTGTGTTGCTGATTAAACCAACTAATCCTGAAGAAGAAAGAAATTATAAACTTGAAACATAACATACAACATCTATATATATCTATTTCTGTTGTACCGTTGTACATTACATAGTGCCTGAAAGTAATTTATCCATATCGATCTGTCCTGGGTAACTTGCTCAATCTCTTCCATGGAATTGAGTAAGATATTTTTTGCCTCTCTCAGCAAAGTTTGTTTCATGGTCTTCCTAGAGCATCCTCTCTGTCTTGAACCCTTTGCATCCTACTTCAATGTCTACTTTAGTGCTCTTTGATCATTTCTTCTCAACGTATGGTCAACATATCTCCATCTTCTCTTTCCTATAACAGTTACTAGTGGTTGACCAGATTTCATCCCTTCTGAACTCATCCCCTTTTATGATCATTATTTTTAGTAGGCATCTATTTTCAAATGCATTCAACTTACTTTGAACATACAACCACAAACACTACTCAAAAACATAATTTTATGTTTAGTATGTTGGATCATCATCACTTCACATCGAACCAATTAGTCCATAAGAGCTCCGATCTCCTCCTCAGTATGTCTCTCAGCGTGTGGCCACTAACAAGCCCAGTTCTTTGTTGGTTTACTATTCTTCTTTGGCTACCAGTATAGTGCTCTTGTCTAGCTACACCACATTTGTCTTTGTATTTTTGCAGTCTAGTTAGTGCAAATTGTTTTAGTGGATTTTTACAAAAGAATGGTGGCACCACCCATTCAGAAAGCAATGGCAAACTACTGAACGTAATAATGTCTAGAAAAATCACAAACAGCGTTAAAAAGCTGGGGTTGATTCGCAAAGTCCTGTAAAGGATATGCAATTAACTTAGTTAGTGTTGTAGATTCACCAATATTACTTGACTTATTTACACATCCTCTCTCCATTAGGGAATGTATAATATCAGCCTGTCCATTGCTTGCCCGCTTTCTACAGCGGCCATACCTGCAAGCCTATCTGCAATTTATTTCTTGCACTACATGGCCTGACACAAAAATAAAACTGACATTTGTCAGCAACTTTATGTGACATTTTACGTGACATTTACTAAATTTATTTAAAACAAATTGAGTCTTAGAATTTTTCTTCTCACTACACTGGGATTTTGGATTCTCTAATAAAAACCGTCGTCTGCCTCGGATTGTCAGCCACAACATACAGTTTGTCTCGGACGCTGGTGTAAGTGGGCCTCCTCTTTCTTCTCAGGTCTGCATACTGGGGGACAGTTCTGTAGGATATGTTCTGTTGTCATACTCGTCTAGCCACAGGAGCACAGGTCGTTGGTGCCTATCTTGAAGTTAAGTGTACAGGGTGTCTCATTCTGTTGTGACCAGTCCGGAGGCGAAGTATGCCAGTCTGGTCCAATCTGGACAGTTGGTAATATCCATCATCCTTGTTGTGTTTTAGGTGTTCTTTCTCCCACTTTGTTTTGTGGTGCCCTCTAGTGATGGGGTCTTAGAGACAAGAATATCCGTTATCCATCTTCAACTCCACAACAATCGATGCTATTGATGCAAGCCTGTCGCCTCTCATTACTAACACCCGATGCCAAGATCAGTGCTATGTCCAACACTTCTTCTTGTTCTTGCATTCGCCGGCTATAAATTCGGGTGTAAGTCATGGCACAAGTTTGGCACTTAATGACAGATATTTACGCGAAGGCCTCCTTTTCTTTTTATCAGTGATCCAAATACCAACACAAGATGACCACTATAATATGAGCAGATTAGAACAAGTTGTCATTCTGCGCCTTAGAACAGGACACAATCGACTCCGCAGCCACATGTATACACAATTCAAGATTGACAATTCAGCCATGTGTACATGCACACAGACTGCAGACACATACTTCAAGACTGCCCAAATATGATATACTGAGGCAAACTCGCTGGTCTAATGAAACAACACTCGCCATAAAAACTACACAGACCTCTGTGTGAGCTACAAAAGACAGTGAAGTTTATACAAGGGACAACATTGAATATATAGACAATATTTCAAGTGAACAAAAGGAAATAAGGAAGTATCAGTCATCCATATAACCAGCTCAATATGGTATGAGATGGCCTTCTTATGACCAATCAGTAGGGTTCGAACTAGAGCCTTCACAATTGTGAGACCCAGTTCTGAAATTTTTAACAAAAAAATTAGAAAAAGATATTCTTCTTCTTCGTTCTCACTAGATTGGGATTTTGGATTCTTTAATAAAGGCAGCCGTCTGCCTCAGATTATCAGCCACGCCATACAGTTTGTCTTGGACGCTAGTGTAAGTGGGCCACCTCTTTCTTCTCAAGTTTGCATACTGGGGCAGTTCTGTAGGATATAATTCCTATGATTTCTGCTTCCCGTTTGTGCTGACCTCTTCCCGCAGTAAGTTTTGGCCACCCAGAAAAAGATATAAAAGATTTGAATGTAACAAAAGAAGAAACTAACTAACCTCCAAAATTAGGATTTCCATGTTTGACGTAATACTTGCTTCTTTTCTCTGCTCCAGGCAGTTTCTTGTCGGCTGTTAGACATATGAGAAACAGAAGATAAGATATGTTTTATGTTCAGTTTTCTTAACGGTTCAATCCGAACGAAAATCTCCGGGATTTTGTTTATATAGTAGTCCCTCCCAAACACAAAAATACACGACTTTTTTAACTGTCAGTTTGTAACTCGTTTTACGTTACAACTAATCAACCAATTTTATAACGGACTTTCGCATCCGGCATTTACTAACGGAACTACTTTCTTTTAGTCTCTGGACGCGCTACTGAAAGGTTCTGTATTTTATCTCCAATTTTCAAATCGACTGTAAAAATTTCTAAAATTTTCTGAAAATGGCTACCAATTATGACAACGATAGTGACAGCTCTGATATATCTTTTCATGGACATTTCATCGAGTTAGAAAAGGATACTCGTGTTATTGATGTGGAAAGTGACATAGATGTTCCTTTCTCTGATTCAGACCATGAGGCTTCAAGTTCTGATGAGGAGACCGTTATTTTGCCGGTTTTTAACTGTGATCGTTGGTGTGATGCCACCTTCCCAGTTGAAGTCGAGCCATTTGTCGAAGACTGTGGGCCTGTGCACGTCTTAGGTGAGAATGCTGATCCATTTGATTATTTTAGCCTGATAGTTAATGAGGATTTCTATCAGTTAGCTGTTGATCAGACCAACTTGTATGCCGTTCAACGTCAGGAAACCACCGGCAATGTTGACAAGTACTGGGTACCTGTAACGCCTTCTGAGATTCGTCTGTATATGCACATCAATATCTTGATGGGCATTGTTTTGCCACAGTACAAAATGTACTGGAGCACAGATGATCGATTGAATCAAGTAGGGGTTTCGAAATGTATGTCGAGAAACAGATTTGCTAAAATTTCTCAGTACTTTCACCTGAATGATTCGAGAATCAGTTCCTAAAGGCCATAGGAACTACGACCCGCTGCACAAAGTAAGACCTTTCCTCGACATGGTGAAAGGAACATAGCTTCATGTTATCGCCCTGGCAGAGATATTAGTGTTGATGAAGCTATAATTCCCTACACTGGTCGTCTTAACTTCAAACAGTATATCAAAGGTAAGCCCAACCCTTGGGGGATCAAGGTCTGGTGTGCAGCGGACTCGATTACAGGTTACCTTCTAAACTTCGACGTCTATGTTGGTGCAGTTCATGATCCAATGCCATATGGATCAGGCCATTATGTTGTCTGCAAAGTAGGAGAACCTTACCTTCACAAATATCATCATTTTTATTATGATAATTACTTTGCTTCTCTACAGCTGGCGGTGGATCTCCTCGACAAGAAGACCTACTCGTGCTCTACAATACGACCAAATCGCAAGGGCTGGCCAGCTGACTGTAAAGCAACTGCAACAAAGCGAATGCAGAAAGGTTCGGTGTTATACAGGCAGCAGGGGAATATTGTGGCCACTGTCTGGAGGGACAAAAGAATTGTGAATTTGCTGAGCACCAATACTACGCCAGGAGAGACAACAGTATCATGTCGTGCCCCTGGTGGTAGACGGAGTTGCAGGTACCATCAACCGTGGCATCCTATAATAAGTCTATGGGTGGCGTGGATAAGTTTGACCAGCTTTGCTCATATTACACTGTGGGAAGGAAGTCTGTTAAATGGTGGAGATATCTATTTAATTTTCTCTTACAGACTTCCATCGTCAATAGCTGGATAATCTATTCCAATTCAAGCGCCACACCCAAAGGCTAAGGATATTGACCACATAGATTTCAGGCTTGCTCTCTGTGCATCACTCGTGAAGGGCAACATTGTCACGAGGAGAGCTAACCCCCCTTTTGCCTACAAATGTACCAGTCACTGGCAATCAGTCGTCGCACCGCCTTATTCGCATGCCAGGAAAATGTAAATCCTGTTTCTGGTGCCGCAACAGAAAAGCACCTGATGGCAGCAAGAAACGCCCAGGAAAGCGTATATGGTTGTAACATTTGCCAGATACATCTCTGCAAAGGCGAATGTTACTCCAAGTACCATTCCAACCTGGATTTATGACATTCGGTGAGTACACTGTCTTGAACTGTCGAGTAAAATTTTGGTGTTTTTTTTCAAATTTTTTTCCACCAACTTCTACTGCATTTTTCAATCCTTCTTTTTTATATATTCATTTTAATTAAGTTTCTTTTTAAACTATGTCCATTTTCTTGTTCACTGACACACATTTGAGTGTCCTAGGGTCAATAGTTTTTTTGTTATTAATTTTAAAAAAAAAACATGCTGTGGAATGTCAGTGGGTTATTTCCCTTTGCTGGGATTTGGGAAGTGATTTGGTGTAAAATGGTGTGGGGTCCAGAGGGTTAAGATTAACTAGTATATGTAACAGTAACACTGAGACCTACAAGGCATGTCGTAAGAGGCGACTGAGGTAGGGGCCGAGGGAAGCTACCATAGCAAATAGAAAGCGTCACAGAAATTGGATGTGATCTACTTGTAGGCGTATAACTGACACAGCATAGAATCGCGCTTAGGCTCAGATCACATTCAAATCACAAAGAGTGGTTAACAAGTGGTTGATATGGAGCGTTCAAACGCCCGAGTGGTTACCGGGCCCAAATTTGGGGTGTAAAGAATAGAACCACTGTTACCTGCCGCGCATGTCGTAAGAGGCGACTAAGGAGGTTTGGCTGAAATCGGATGCACATGTCCTAAACGTGTAGAAGTCTATGCGTTTAGGGCCTACCAAACCAGTGTGCAACGTATACACGTTCTTGGCAAAGATCGAACATATCACAAAGAGTGATTAATATTGGTCATAAGAACAACGCAGAAGAAGGAGCGTTCAAAGAAGAACTAGTATATGTGATGTACTGTCTTTTTTGTCAGCTGTTAGACATACAAGAAACAGAATGTAGATTAACTAGTATATGTGATGTACTGTCTTTATTCACTCCTAGTGGACCAGGGCTAAAGCCATGTTTTTGCAAGACATTTGTTTTTTTAGTACAAAACGCCCTTTAGTGTGGCTCCTGGTAAAGGCGCCAACCCAAAGCCACGTAATGTGGAGTTTGGTCCACAAGGAGTTAACAACATAATGTAGAAGGGGTGATGAAAGGGACTGTGTCCTATGAAGGTACAATCTCGTTGTGTATTTCACCCTGTTTAAAGACTATGCACTCCAACCAAATAATGCAGGACATAATGATAAAATAAACATCAATAAGTTAACAACTCGTAAAAGACATTTAGAGCATCTGAACATCAGAAGTAGACAAAGCAAGAAATTCAAAACTAAACACTAACCTTTCATGGCATATCTCATGAACAAATATTTAGCTTTAGGGCTTGGAACCCCTAGCCTCCACCAACCAGGCGGCCATGGAATGTCAGCTTTCTCTACTGTTTGAGGCAGAATAGGTGGAGCTAGAGCTCTTCTTGTTGTCTTTCTACCCTCACTCCCTTGATCCTTCTTTCCCTGGGTTTTCTTCTGTGTAGAAAAAAAAAAGCACAAATTCGTTTCTAAATCGCAAATAGAAAGCAAAATTAAATAGATAAAATTAAATTAAATAGATACAAAATTAAATAGATACAAAAGTAAGCAAAATTAACACCCAGTGGACCAGGGCTAAAATCATGTTTTTACAAGCCATTTGTTTTAGAATAAAAAAAGCCCTTTAATGTGGCTCCTGGTAAAATACGTCCAACCAAAGCCCTGTAGTGTGGCGTTGGTCCACAAGGAGTTAATGGGGCGGGAGGGTCCTAAGATGCAGTGAACGAAATGACATAAGCCAGGATCAGGAAACAAGAGCCGAAAAAAAGACTACTCCACCTTCAACTGGTATTCTTTGTAACAGGCTGCATTACTGCAGTCTCATTTAACTAATAGAGATCACAAAGAAAAGTAGACCTGGTAAAAAAAATGGTGTGCTGGAAACAAATGTGGAGGGTGGAGGGGGAAACATGCAAAGATCACCCTGTGTTCTTGTGCTCATGAATGATAAACTTGGTTGGTCATCATCAAGAATGGAAAACAAATATTACAGTTAAACCTCGATTAACCGTCACTCGATTTTTTTTTTTTTTTTTTTTCTTTTTTTCTTTCGTCCGCTTTCAACTCAGACGAGTTTCATCTCTGAAACTGATTTTTGCGTGAAAATCCGTTTTTCCAATTTCTTACAATGGCAGCAGCGTGCACATTGTAAATTACTTACACTGGCAGCCGTGTGCTCAATGTACTCGTAATTAGTATTCCCTCGCCATACAGGCAGATTTTCTCCGACTTCAGAGGTACTCAAGTTATCGTCCTGAGTAAGACCAGGGGACTCGAACAAATGCCGGACAGTAGGTTCGAACCCGAGCTATGAGGCATCTCACAGCTAGCAGGCAGAGCTACTATCAACTACTCTAGGCAGTCCCCCGTCACTCGATTAACCGCCAGTTCCTGTTATTCATCATCGACTACAATAAATGAGTGAGTATCAACAAATAGACATCTTTAAAATTGTCCAGGGATTACTTTTACACTCTACTGACGATGAAGGATTAGTTCTTAACCAAAAACCTACAACCAGTCACTTAGAAACAATGTTATCAAAGTGTATCGACTGGTTTGAGATGCAAGAGGAGGCAAATGCAACACAGGTCCTACTCCTGCATAAGATATGGAACATCACCTCGCAGAAAGCTCAAGCCTCAAAGACACTGAAGGAGAAACAATGTTATCAAAGTGCATCGACTGGTTTGAAATGCAAGAGAGGCAAATACAACACAGATCCTGCTTCTGCAAAAGATATGGAACATCACCGCACAGAAACTCAAGCCTCAAAGACACAGAAAGAGAAACAATGTTATCAAAGTGTATCAACTGGTTTGAAATGCAAGAGGAGGCAAATACAACACAGATCCTGCTTCTGTGTAAGATATAGAACATCGTGAGCAGAAAGCTCGAGCCTTAAAGACACATGAGATGACAGATTATTTTAAAGTAACATAAGTTTATAGTACTGCAATACATTTCTGTACATTACTAATCTTATATTGAAATTTATATTGATAATTTTGTAAAATTAAATACAATATGTGTGTGTTATTCACTTTTAAAGGATTTTATTATCATTTTCGTCCCAAGACCGCAGTGAAACATTACTGTACATATGTATTAAGAGATTTTTGTTAACTGACTATTTAGCTATCCGTCACAGCCCTGGTCTGGACGGTGAATCAAGGTCCTACTGTACCAATAAAATTATAAATAATATCTGCTTGATTATTGGTTACTAAGCTAACATCATTGCACTCCGGGCAGACCCATAGGTGCTCAGTCTCCCAACAGATATAGAAGAGTATGCATACTGATGGTTCCCGTGGCTCCCTGATTAAACACACTACTCACTCTGCCCCTCAGGTAGAAGATTCTACTTGTACAACGGTTAACTCCAAACTGCCTAAATCGCTGGATCGATTCAACATCTATTTTAGTGTCCTCATCCAACAGCAAAGTGACCAAATAACATCCCCCTTATCCATCTTCAACTCCTCTTCTTCTTCTTCTTCGTTGTTTTCTGACCAATTTTAATCACTCTTTGTGATATGTTTGATCTTGCACGAACTTGTATATGTTGCACATTGGTTTGGTAGGTCCTAACGCATAAGACTTCTACACGTTTAGGACACATGCATCCGATTTCAGCAAACCTCCTTAGTGCCTACGACATCGTGGCAGGTAACAGTGGTTCTATTCTTACACCCCAAATTTGGGCCCGAACCACTGGGCTTCAACTCCCAACAATCGATGCTGTTGATGCTAGCCTGTCCGCTCTCTCATTACCATAAACACCCGCATGCCAGGACAATATGTCCTCGTAAGCCTCTGGTGGTTAGAAACTTCTATAGATGACATCCACTCATACCAAAACCTGCCCTTCTGGATCTGTGAAGCATCGACTGAGAGTCAGATACAACAACTGCCGCAGTAAATAAAGTCCCAGAGATCAATGAAGTGCAGCAGTAACGCTCCAACCTCCATCCTCATACTAGAAGTAGTTGTACTGTATGCCCCACTTCGCTCTGCAACAACCCTACCATGCACATTAGCCAAGAAACCCCAGCCTGATTTCTCACCACGATGAACCGACCCATCAGTATACATAACATTATCATCATGTGCATTATCTGCTAAAAATATACATAAATTTATCCCTTACAAATCCCTTACCAGTTTTGTCTTGCGACTCCGGTCAGATGACGTTGACGAAGATGATGATGACCCTGATTCTGAACCTGAACTTGAAGAAGACGATCCTGACGTTGAAGACGATGAAGAATATGTACTGCTGCTATCAGAATCTGAGGCATCGCTTGTGTCCATCTTCTCATTTCTTTTATTCAATATTAATTTTTTTACTTCTATCTCTTTTGATTTGTTCTTTGATTTGTTTTCTTTGGAAACGTTGCTCGTTCCATGAACATTTCTGGAGTTTGAAGAACTTTTTTGATGATCAACTCGAGCTGCTGTAACTTTCTTGTTTCTTCGTTCTGCTTCCCCAGTCTTGCTTCTACCATCACTAATTCCTTTCTCTTTAATATCTTTCTCTTCTTTGATTACAATAACCTCATGATTTATTTTATCTTTTTCCTGTATCTTCTCTTTATCCTTCTTTGTCTCGGACCGTTTTTTATGCATAGGTTCCTGTGTCTGTTCAGTACGGTTTTTTTTATTTTCCGACAAACTTATTATACTGGTTGATAAAGCTCGGTCAATCGGATCTTCTCCTGTAAGATCAAGGTTGTCGTCATAGTCTAGTTCCATTGTTTCGTCTTCTAAGAGATTCAAGGTAGACTCGATGTCTACGTTATTCCGGACTAGTTTGAGCTGTGTGTGACTTTTGTCTGAACTTGCTGATGATGCTACCGAGTCTGAAGTGACTTTTGTGGAGTCCTTGTTAATTTCCATCACACTTGATGTCTCCTCGTTTCTTTTATCTCTGCTTAAGGAGGGGCTTCCATCTGGAAAAATAATCATTTTTGTTAAAATAAGTTTGTAAACTCTTCCCTTACGTAGTTATTTCCTGAGTTTTCCAAGTTAATTCAAGGAAGTTTTAAAAAAGCAATAAAAAAAAAATCATTACTCACCAATAAATAAATATATATGTACACGGAGGTGACTAAGGACAACAATTCCCCTACCCCAAGGTAGCAGTTAACAGACTACATAGGATAGTAGAAACGAGATAGATAGTATAACGAGACACAGTAGGTTTGACACCAAAGCTGTGCACTATGATGAGAATAGCAGCACTAGAACAAGACTAGTTTGACGTAGATTAGTTAGGACTGCTTAGCAACGATAGTAACAACATGGAAGACCGATATAAACACTAGAACAATGTGGACGTGTTTGCAAACAACGTATCAGAAAACATCAATAAACATGAAATGAAGCTAACAGAACTGAGTTGGTTTCTTTTAACATCATACTCTTCAGTCGTTTCATCATCTATCATGCGACAAAAGTTGTAATTACGCATACCAACAGGAATGCCCTACTACATATATATATATATCTGATTATATACTAATTTTCAGAAAACTGGACAACATATTAGAATAACAAGGTTAAAAAGTTATATGGCCCTTTTTCGTCTTTACAGACGGTCAATTGGCAAGTGTTTACTGTGACAACTTCTGAGTTTTCGCTTTTCTCTCTTGTCTTTCAGCTCATACATAAGTCTCTTCTCAAAAGACTGCGCCCTTGCGTAATTTGACTTTCCACACAACTCTGTCATCAGCTAGTTTTTCCCATGTGCTGGGATCTATAGAAAAGTTTTCATTGAGGCTTTGCAGACATCTTTATATCTGAGCAGTGGTCTGCCCTGGTGCCTCTTCCACTTCGAAAGTTCACAGAACAACATTTGTTTTGGTATGCGACAAGTTTTCATTCTTCTCACATGCCCCAACCATCTTAGTTGTCCAAAAAGTAGTAGGTTAAAAAGTAGTAGAAGTAAAATAGTAGAAGTAAAACTAGAAGACTTCTTATAAGGAAAACAACTTGAATGGTGCAGTGTACAGCGAATGGCATTCAACGGAAATATGCTGTAGCGCAGTGTGCGGCAATTGGCGCGGAAAGAGTTTTTTTTTTTAATTTAATGAACATAAAATGAAACAAATTCAGGAGAAGTGATGAAATCAGAGAAATGATAAGACACAGACGCACACAATACCGTGTCTCACACATACCTTGATTATTTTCCTTCTGGCCATTATCTGGCTTGTCTGTGACCCCAACCTCTTCCATACTTAAAGTTAATTTCAGAAGTGCTCTTGCTGGTGTCAGTTTGTCTTGCCAAAGAACATTACCTGTTGTAAAATAGACAGTAATAAAATGAAAACAAGCTCTGGAGGCTGACAGCACAGTACAAAACCTAAAAAGAGAACTTGCTCAGCTTTCAGAAAGGCAGAAATTCACTTGCAGTGGATTCCATCTCACTGTGGCATTGCAGGCAATGAGAGTGCCGATGTCCTAGCTAAGGAGGACAGTGCCAAAGAGCAAATTTACCAACCCCTGTCTTTTCAAGAGGTCAAAACCCTTATACAGAGAAAATCTGCAGTAGACTGGAAGACAAACACTGGATATGATTATGAGAAAGACTCCTCAAAGACCTAAGCAGAACAGACCAGGTCATTATATTTCGACTATGCACCGGACACTGCAGACTCAACAAACACTTATATAGACTAGAATAAGTCAAACAGCTCTCTGCCAGTGTCAGCAGGTGGAACAAACACCAGAGCATATTCTGCAAGACTGTCCTCTTCTGTGTGAACTGAGAAGCAACATGTGGCCACACCCAGTCGACCTGGAAACTAAGTTTTGGAGAAACCTGACAGACCTGTAGCTGACTGCCCAGTTTGTGGTCCACAGTAAATTAAGCGCATGACCAGAGATCGCTGAAGAAGAAGAAAATGTAAACAAGAACATAAAACCTAAAAGTAATGGGAAAACAAAATGAATTCAATAAACATAAAACAATATAGAATAATAGGCTGGCATGGCTATGATATTAGAGGGAGCTGCAATAAACCCGGGACGACATTCTTAACTCTTTCTGAACACAGGAGTTTCAGGGTTGTGAATCCTACTAGCTAATCAGACTGAGAGAGATGGATGTCAATATTGGTACATCGTGAAAAGAATGACATGAATTATGCAAAATGATTGATTAATCAATATAGAACTGATGTGTTGGACCGCGGGATGCTGATGGATTTGTTGAGGCAGAGATCGAAGCACCAATGAAGATGTCTGGAGTGCTATGATGATAGTCCTCATATAACTGATCTTATGATAAAAGAAGAGTTATAGTCTGCCGTTACCTGTACTATTCTGCGACAAACACTATGGAAATAACAGATTTCGATGTTCAACATACCTCTGAAGTCGAGAAGGCACACCTGTAAGAGGCCCACTGATAAGGAAAGCAAGCATTCATGCAAAAATCAGTCAGAAGTCATATCAGGGCCTGATAACTGCCTGAATTATAGCAAGCAACATAAGAAGATGTTCAACATGTGTTCATCATTGAGACCATCATTAAAAAGGAAGATGGAGGTGGATTGAGCATATGTGTTGTATGCCAGTATGGACATTGACTAGAACAGCTCTCCAATGGACAGTGGATAGAAAAGGTCGGATGTCCAAAGAAACATGGAGAGAATGATGAAAGATTGTGGCCGCTGTGTGAAGTAGAAAGACAACAGAACAACACAATGGAAATCTCTTGTGGAAAAAGTCTGATGTGCCCAAGAAACAGGAGGGGATCATGGAAAGAGTTGAAAGAGTAGATAAAACCAAAGGATTGACTTTATTGCACGGCTTTACCCATATTGCTGATCTCTCTCACAGAAATGGGACGACCTGCCAAGAGATTGCAGAAATCACAAACTCGTAGCTCTGGCAAGAATCTAGGGTCTCTGAAAAAGGTCCTGTGAACAAAGCGTGCGATTTGAACCACGACCTACAGAGCAAAGGCATATGCTTAACCACTTAGCCACAGACAGCCCCAGGAAGAGGATACAGATTGTCCAACAATAAAGAGAGGAACCTCTGCTATGCACAAATAGGGCAGCACTGACAGAATGATAGCTCAAACTTGGTTGTAAAACTGAGGATCAGAGATAGATTACATGGCAGCCATCGTTGGTGTCATACTCAGAACATTTCTATAGCAAGGGTTCTCAACTTACTATATGTCCGGCACTTCAAGGAAATGTCTAATGTCCAGATAATTAGTAGTTAGTTAGTTTATTCCTTGAGAAAGCACATAGCAGAGTTAGATCTCATGATACTTCTTCACATTGAATCTTGTGGTTTCATCCAATAGTTACTTTCTGGATGGTTTAAATGGTCTTTGTCTTTCCTGACACTCTATCTAATTACAAACTCCTGCAATTTTCCCTTCTTAAAATTGTATTTTCACTTCTTAAAATGCTATTTTACATTTCTCAGAAATCCTATTGTTTACTTCTTAACAATCCTATTTTGTACTTATTCATAATGCTATTTTTCACTTAACTCCACCTGTGTGGTGCCGGGGCCCACAAGGGAAGCACAGAATAGTACCACTGCACTTACAATGCATGTCGAGAGGCGACTATGGTAGGCACTAGGATGCTACCCTAGTAAATAAACAGCCAGAAATAGATGTGCTGGCCTA
This sequence comes from Arion vulgaris, assembly GCA_020796225.1. NCBI lineage: Eukaryota > Metazoa > Mollusca > Gastropoda > Stylommatophora > Arionidae > Arion > Arion vulgaris. The sequence goes on from CM036775.1 coordinate 8,302,754, forward strand.
CTTGTAGGCGCATAACTGGCACAATCGCTCTTAGGCTCGGATCACATACAAATCACACAGAGTGGTTGACAGGTGGTCGATATGGAGTGTTTGAAATAAGAACTCTAAGCCTTGTGACAAATGCCACACTACGTGGTTTGGGATTAGATGCCTTTTACCAGGAGCCACACTCACGTGGCTTTGGGTTAGATGCCTTTTACCAGGAGCCACACTAGTGTCTTTTCATTGTAAAAAGTTTTGCCCTGGTCCACTAAGAGTTAAATGTTATTTTCCCCCATTACAAAACAATATAGAGAGCGGAGCGTAGTTGTTAGTGAACTCGCTTTCAAGGCTGGTGGTCTGGTTCAACTACGCAGTGCGTGTGGAATTTTTCCCAACCGCGCGGCTCTCAGGTCGACCCAGCCTCAACTGGGTACCAGACATGCTCTGGAAAGTAAAGGCGACCGGCGTGATGCTGACCACATCACCCATCGTGTGCTGACAGTCAATGAAAAATACAGACCCTAACACTGTATTGCCCTATATACTGACAGTATGAAAGGGTTCCTTTACTTTACTTTACAAAACAATATATCTAGTTCTTACATGACAAGTCATCAATCCATTCAATACTTTTTGGTGCATACTCGCAGAAATATTCAAACACATCTTTCGTGCTCATGTTTTCCGTTCCTCGTAACAAAATGGTGTCTGTCCGCCATCCCTCGAGGTCCTGGTCAAGTGTGTCAGTGCTCATTCCTAAACTGAAATTGAAAACAGAACAATCATAACAAATGACATACACACTACAAACACATTCAGTACACATTTTCTTGACAGATTAGTCTCTATGGTGTAGAGATTATGTGCATGCCTCTTGTTCCAAAGGTACTTGGCTCGCTCCCTTGTGGAGTCATCGGGATATTTTTCCTGAGATCCCTGATCTCAGTGTCGTTTTGTTTTTGTCGCTTTCAACTCCACAGTTCCATCTCTGAAACTGATTTTTGCGTGAAAATCTGTTTTCCAATTTCTTACAATGGCAGCAGCGTGCACATTGTAAATTACTACACTGGCAGCCGTGTGCTCAATGTACTCGTAATTAGTATTCCTCGCCATACAGGCAGATTTTCTCGACTTCAGAGGTACTCACGTTATCGTCCTGAGTAAGACCAGGGACTCGAACAAATGCCGGACAGTAGGTTCGAACCCGAGCTATGAGCGTCTCACAGCTAGCAGGCCGAGCTACTATCAACTACTCTAGGCAGTCCCCGTCAGACCACTATTTCAGGAGCTCGGACATACCATGTTTACATTCAATCTTGAAGTATGGGAACACGGTTTCTGAAGGGTTAATGAAAGTGATACTAATTCTTCATATATTTTACCTGCAGAGATGGAACTTCGTCTGAGTTGAAAGCGGACGAAAGAAAAAAAGAAGAAAAAAAAAAAAAAAAAAAAAAAGTGGTCTGACATGATTTTTTAAATTACTTTTCTGCATTCGAAAATAAATTGTGTACAAATGTGACATCAAACACAACCCACGTGTTCTCCGTGGTTTAGCAAGATATGTTTACATTCAATCTCGAAGTATTGGTAGCACGGTTTCTAAGGGTTAATGAAAGTGATTCTTTCTAATTCTTCATATATTTTACCTCACTTTTGATTTCTTTGAAGTTAATATGTGTGATATTTTTGTGTGCAGATAAGGTAATTAGTTAAATATTTTCAAGATGAAAAGATGTTCTAAAAATATGGGAAATGGTCACTCTAAAAGTATAACAACAGAGCAAGCTGTTGTACTTGTTTTGAATAAATCTGAAGATGAATTTAAATGCCAAATTTGAATTTTGAAAACCAAAATGTAATAGTGACATGTACACAAACTCTCAACACGATAACGTAACAACACACAACGGTATATCCAGTCATAATAAAATTTTATAAATATATATTGGATAGCAATGCTCTAAGACAGTGGTTCCCAAACTTTGCATTACTGCGGACCCTTTTAAATATATTTTACTGCCGTGGACCCCCCAAAGTTTCTATATATGAAAATGGACAGGAATGAATTATCTGTGTGTTACAAAAGTAAACAATATCTGTGCGTTACAATAGTAAACAATGTCTGCAATTTTTACATTTTAATAAACAGGAAGAGGCTTCCTTTTGACTTGAACAATCTTTAGCATCATCAGTACATTTGCATTTCAATTTCAGCCAGCAATCCACACTGAAGCTCAGCCAAAATGTATTGTAGCAAAATCTAATGCTCGCCAATGTTATTTAACCTATCTTTCCTAAGATCGTTTCAGCCAATTACTTACTTAAATTTTCATTCTTCTAGCGATGGAGTTATTATTATACCACACCAAAGGTCAAGCTGGCTTCAATTTCTCAGACAGCAGAAAACTTCAATGATCTTTCATTTTTTCCTGTCAGACATTTAGACTCCGGTCTGGGTCCTTTGATTTCACAGCGGAACTAGTTTACCACTGTTTTTATAAGGTTTTAAAATGTATTTTTCTGTTTGAAATGTCAAAGTTTATAATATTTCTTCAAGTGCTTGAGGACCTTATGTGAGTAGCTCGCAGACCCCTGGGGGTCCACGGACTCCAATTTGGGAAACGCTGCTATACGACATCAACCCGAACATGTTCAAAGAAAGAAATGGTTATCACGAAAAATAAAACATAATCACCTTTTGTACAGATTCTTAATATCCATATCTGTCATGGGCTGCTTTGGTGTGCTTAAAGTACCAAATCTCTGTGACCTCTGATCTCGTTTCTCCAATGCCTCCTGCACAATTTGGAACAGAAACACAACAATGAGATGTTAGACAACTGCAAAATATGACCCGAGCCGAGCATAGCAGAAGCGATTTTTATGTTGACTTATTACATAACTGTGGGCTCATGTAGCTTAATTCAGTGGTAGTGAGTTCGATCACAACCCAAGCGTATTGGTTCAAACCGTGGCAGGCAGTTTGGAAGCAAATTCGTTTCCATGGGATTTTTATGAAAGGTAAAAATAAACCTCACCGTTCAAAAAGCAATGGTAAACTACTGAGTGTATAAGTGGTACTTAGAAAATCAATGACTCGTTTACTGTGGTTGATGACTACGTCCTGTAAAGAATATGTTAGGATTTTCATTCATTACATAATTACATCGTCCACTAACTGTTTTACCAGTTCATGTCTAAGTACAAGTAAACAAATTTTTTTAAGCAGGAATAAAAATTGTTATAAGAAGGAGAAGGTGGCAGAGATGTTGGACATACTGTGAGAAGAAATGATCAAAGAATACCAAAGCAGGCCCTGAAGTGGGAGGCAAAGGGTTCAAGAAGAGAGGATGCCATAGGGAGACCCTGAAATGAACTTTGCTGTGAGAGGCAAGAAATATCGGTCTCAATTCCATGGAAAAGATTGAGCGAGTTGCAGAGGACAGTGGTATGGAGAAATTGCTTGCAGGCCCTATGAAACGATAATGTGCGAGCAGAATTATTATTATTATTTTTTAAAACTGATTGATTGATTGGACCATCATCATTGCACTTTGGTGAGTAACCATATGTGCCGCTATCTCTTTTTACACAGGAAGATCTCAGCTGCAGTGCATGAACTCTGTAGCACCGGTGAAGGTCCCGGATGTAATTTTGAAGATATTTATTTTTAGCAATTTTATTTTTAATCTTTTCTAATGAATTTGCCCGTGCAGTGACTTTCCAGCCTGCTCTTTTCGATTTTGAACTGCCAAGGGTTCTTTTACGTTCTCAAATTGAACAAGGGAACTATATTTTATCGTCCATCCCTGATAGGTCTTGGAACTCAACCTCACCTACACTGAGATCAGGGATCTCTGGAAAATATCCCGATAGCTTCATGATGGAGCGAACCAGTTACCTTTGGCAGAAGAGAGGAGCACATAACCTCCACTCTACAGAGACCCCTTCAAGAAGAGAGGACAGTCTAGGGAGACCCTGAAACAAACCTTACTGAGAGAGGCAAGAAATATTGGTCTGAATTCCATGGAGGAGATTGTACTAGTTGCTGAGGACAGTGTGGTAGAGAGAAATTACTTGCAAGCCCTATGAAAGAGAGGACACTCTAGGGAGACCCTGAAACGAACTTTGCAGAGAGGCAAGAAATATTGGCCTGAATTCCATGGAGGAGATTGTCAGTTGCTGAGGACAGTGTGGTAGAGAGAAATTACTTGTAAGCCATATGAAACGTACAGCGGTACGAGAGGAATGATTATTATTATGAACAACATTATGAATAACATCAACCACTATTACCTCAGAAGTCACATCCACACCAGTCACAAAGTTACCAGACTTGTTTTCATAGATTCTTGGCTGGAAACAGAAAATTAAATATTTGATACAATTGGTTATTGGAAAGATAGTAATGACATTCGCTAGAGAGGAAAACACTATCAATATCTTTCTTTTCTTTTCTCCAATCCTGTTTGCCTCACAGCGTCAGGTCAAGAAAAGATTTCTAAAACTGGCCCTTATGTGCGTTTTGTAGATAGTGTCTTTCATCGCCTCTGTTATCTCTGAGGTCCATCTTTTGTGTGGCCGGCCTTTTGCTTTGTACCCATTGTATTGGAGCAGCACTGCTTTTGAGGTGCACTGTCTGTTGGTAATCTGCTTATGTGGCCGAACCATTTGATTTGTTGTTTCTTGATGAAGTCTAGTACTTATGTTGTACCCACTTTTTTCCTGATGTCCTCATTTCTCAACCGATCTCTTCTTGTTACCCGCAGCAATCTGCGTAGACACCTCATCTCTGTTGTGACTAGTTTTCTTCTATCATTTGTTGTCAGTGTCCAAGTTTGGCACTGGTAGCATAATGTGGGGAGAAATGTGTCTTATCCTCCTATGTGGGAAGACCTTCATCAACAAACAACAATTAAAGCAAGTTAAAGACTTTACATTCCTAGGGAGCATTTTTTCAGCAAATGGAAGAATAACTAACAAACCTTGTCAGTGCTACAGAGATTGTGCACTGCAGCTGAGATCGTCCTTTGTAAGTAAGAGATCGGAGCACACATGGTTACTCACCGAAGTGCAATGATGATGGTCCTATCAATCAATCAATCATAACTAACGATACCCAACAAAGATGCAATAAAAAACATCAAACCTGAGGACAAATGTCACCAGTTTTTAAACGTAAACATGTCACTATGAACACTAAAAGACCATTGTACAACACAACTTTTTCCCGACATTATGCTATTGATCCCAAACTTGGCGCTGACATCAAACGATAGAAGAAAACTAGTCACGACAGAGATGAAGTGTCTACGCAGAATCCTGGAATTATCAAGAAAAGACCAGTTTAGAAATGAGACATCAGGAAAAAAGTGGGTAAAACAACAGTACTGAACTTCATCAAGAAACAACAAATTAAATGCTTCGCCACATAAGAATTACCAACAGGTAGTGCACCTTGAAGAGCAATGGTACTCCGATAAAGTGGATACAAAACAATAAGTTACTGTCTTATTTCCCATTTACGTTAATAGTTGCCACCATTTATGCGTGGAGCAATTGGAATATTTTATCCCTGATCACAATGTAGGTGAGATCAAGTTACTAGTCCAAATTGAGACGCACAATAAAAAATTAAGTCCGGTTTTCAAATTGATCATGTAAAAGAAACCTTGGGATATGAAGATAAATAAGAGTAGGTCCTGGCAACACTGAGATAACTTAGAATATCATGGGCAGAGAAAAGAACAAATGCTTCTGTTCTGCAACAGCTTGATATTAGAGAGAGTTGGCTATTAAAAAGCATAACATCAAAGAAAATTTCAGACACATCAAAGGACATGAGTGCCTAGAGAAGATCATTTTGGAGGGAATGGTGCCTGAAAGAAGAATGAGAGGAAGACCTAGAAGACGGTGAGTGCAAGATGTCATTGACGATATGAGAATGACTGCTGCTGACACCGGTCAACTTGTACAGAATAGAAAGTTTTTCAGGACTGCTGTCATGGGAGTTAAGTTCCAGAAGGGATAAACTACCTGATGATGATGATGAGACCCTGGCAAAATTTACTAAAAACATTTGTAAAATGTAAATGCAACATTCGATTCACTGTAATATTGTATTCTGATTTTAAAATGACCACACCTTCCATCTCCTTGTTATTCAGACGGAGGTCAATATTTTCCTTTCTTTCACCATCATGCACAGATGAAGAGGTAAAAACTAGGATGTTATTGGTTACTAAACTGACGTCATTGCACTCTGGGCAGACCCACAGGTGCTCAGTCTCCCACAGCAGATATAGAAAAGTATGCATACTGATGGTGCTCATAGCTTGCTGATTAAACACACTCCTCATTCTGCCCCTCATTCATCCAGTTCTACTTCTACAAAGGGGAGCTCTAAACTGCTTAAATTGTTGGATCGATTCAACATCTGTTTTAGTGGCCTCATCCAACAGGCAGTAGCTAAGAGACCGAATAACATCCACCTTATCCATCTTCAACTCCCCAACAATCAATGCCATTGATGCAAGCATGTCTGCTCTCTCATTACACTAAACTAGAATGTAAAGGCAAGATGGACATTTTGGCATGTGAGAAACAATATAGTACTCAACAAAGATAACAGTGAATACTAAAATCTTCTGCCACTATAGATAAACAATTGAGGAGTACATATGCAAAATTATTTTTGGAGACTGGGTATGCCTTTTCTTCTCTAATTGCTTAGCAAGACTGTATTCGAGACTGCATTCGCGCAGTCTGGTATGCGCCCCACACGAAGCTGGAGTAGAGTCTAAGTAAGCTTTGAATCCCTAACGTCATCTTATTTGATTCCATCTTATTTGATTCCACTTAATCCCCGTCTCATTGACTGATTAAGGGCCTTAAAAGTACAGGTTCTGGGAAAACTAATACAATTAATATCATCATATATGAGTGAATGGATCCTAGCCATATCATCGTTATCATGGCAGATATATACAAATGAAAATTCGCTGACATTCATTAACGATCTTCTTCTTCTTCTGCATTCTCACTAGATTGGGATTTCGGATTCTCTAATAAAGGCAGCCGTCTGTCTCAGATTATCAGCAACGCCATACAGTTTGTCTTGGACACTAGTGTAAGTGGGCCACCTTTCTTCTCAAGTCTGCATACTGGGGGCAGTTCTGTAGGATATAATTCCTATGATTTCTGCTTCCCGTTTGTGCCGACCTCTTCCTGCAGTAACTTTAGGCCACCCTCGTGATGGTGGGTCTGACATTCTTACCTCGTGGCTAAATCTCAGAGGCAGATTGGCGACCGTAGAATCCGTTATCCCATTCCTCATTGTGAGGGTCATTGCACCATGTTATGCGCCTTACGGCCTGGTGCATCCGTTTTCTGCAAGCATTTGTTTCGGGTTAGCATTCCAGCGGACACATGCATCCGATTTCAGCCAAACCTCCTTAGTCGCCTCTACGACATGCGTGGCAGGTAACAGTGGTACTATTCTTTACGTCCCAAATTTGGGCTCCGGTAACCACTCGGGCGCATTAACGATCTAAGAGTATATGAAGTTTTTGTCTGCAGAAATGAATGTTGACAATCACAATGATTCAATCTTATTCTTAATTATCTTCTTCTTACATCATTTACACTACATATCGACCACTTGTTAGCCACTCTTTGTGATTTGTATGTGATCCGAGCCTAAGAGCGATTGTACGTTATGCCAGTTACAGTTATGCACCTACAAGTAGGTCAGCGCATCCGATTTCTGCTTCGATTTTTATTTACTAGGGTAGCTCCCCTGTCCCTCATACTCATAGTCTTCACCTAATGTAGGTCAGTGTTACTAGTCTTTACTCCACTAGCGAGCCCCGGCAATACACGGGCGATCATGATTATGAATAACATGGAGTATGGTAAACTATAAAACTAGTAACAATGATAACACTGTCTTTCACACACACTGCTGCACGATCTGAAAACCTTCCTTAGATTACTTAACTTAGACTAAGACTGAATCCTCAAAAAAAAATGAAAATGTGTGGGAAAACAAACATTAAACAAGGCATATTGTGGAGATAGGTAGAGCTGCATCACTGACAATGATACCGTATCAATATTATTGCTGATATGAAAAGAATGCAATCTTACCCCATACATAACTGGCTGCGCTTCAGTATTTTTGAGCGAACTTCTCGATAGAAAACGTCTTTCTGTTGGTTCCGTTGTCCCTATCGATAATACATCGTTGTCGTCTTCTCCGCGAACCTCCCCATCTTCTAGCCCCTTCCTAGTTCGCACAATGCCTATATTATCTTTATCATCATCTTCATAGCTTGATGAATCTGAACCTTCCACTTCGACATCAGATTCGTCGCTTGACACTGTATTGTCAACACATATTTTCAGATTCGGTAATTTCTGTCTAGTCGCCATGTTACAGGCGGTAATATAAAAAATAGAAATATAGAACCACTACCAAAGCAAAATAAATTGTTTCGCGAAATTTGTTTTTTTTTCCGATCCAGAAGCACTTGAGCTTTTCAGCTCTTCGGCTCGGTGCCATGGACATCGTAACCCTTCGGTTCGGTGCCACGAACACCGCAAATCTGGAGAATCTGGCTTTTTCTGCCATCCCGCGGAATTGAACCCGCACACACAGAGGGATAGTCACCCGTAGTCCAACGCGCTACGAACACGCTGGGCAGACGGGCGTTTCACGAATATAGACTTTAGTACACACTGTTGTTAGGGAAAGGGGAGGGATCTTTATATGACGAAGCGGTTAATTAAGACGTTTGATTATCTTATGATGTTATGTTATGCTATGCTATCGACGTCATGGCCCATTGGGCATTACCTTGCGTGTCATGCCCTCCGCTGCAACAGCTATCCTAAAGTACAATTGCTCACAGTACCCATGCGAAGTTGATTCTCTCTCTACCACGAAGACGACACTGTCTGGCATGTCCAAACTTTACTCCTAATTCTCGATCTCCCACTTGTTCCAGTGTCTGAGACTCGCCCATATCACATAAATAAGTGCGTACCGCATTTATGACATCGGCGCTGTCCATACATCTGTCCGCTTGAGTCGGGGCATTGTTTGCAAGAAAGTCAGCAAGCTCGTTATCATGCGCTCCAGCATGTCAAGTTGTGTACAGCCAAGTCATTTGCTTGAGATATGATTTCCGAATACTGTTCACCAATTCCACGGGCAAACTTCCAGATTCAAACCTTTTAAGCATATTCATCGAGTCTGATATGATAATCGTATGGGTTGCTCAGCAACCCATGAGAGAGTCCTGGAGAGACTGTACAAGAACATTTCAGGCTCGGATCGAGCTCACTAGTCATCTACGCACACACAGACACACATAACGCAACTACATTTCCTTGGATTAAAATTTGTGTGGTCATCATCACTCGTGATGGACGAGCATCAGATGCAGTGCCATTTCTTCCGACATGGACTGGGCCAAATGGGGAAACCATGTACAATGAAATCAATCCTTCGCCTTTCTACCGTCTGCCACATAAGCAGATTACCAACAGACATTGTTGCACATCAAAGGACAATGCTACTACGAAACTGTGTACACGTGGCAAAATGTAGTCCACGCATAAAAATGAACCAGAGAAATAGTAGAGGCAGTGATTATTGGTTACTGGACTGACTTTACAGCACTCCGGACATACCCATAGGTGCTCAGTCTCCACCAGCAGACATCGAAGGGTATGCATACTGATGGTTCCGGTAGCTCGCTGGTTAAATCCACCCCTCACTCAGTTCTACTTCTACAAACTGCTACAAACTCCAAACTGCTTAAATCGCAGGATCGATTCAACATCAAATTTTTAGTGTCTTCATCGAACAGCACTCGCAAAAGACCGTAGAACACCCCCTTATCATTTTCAACTCCCCAACAATCGATGCTGTTGATGCAAGCCTGTCAGCTCTCTCATTGCCGAAACACCCGCTTGCCCAGGACAGTAGATCTGTGTAAGCCTCTGGAGATTATAAACTTCTATAGACGACATCTACTCATATCGAACCTGCTCTTTTGGATCGCGTAAAGCAGTGGGCTCGTGATCATTTTTGTTGGTGGGGCCAGACAAAATTTTCGGAAAAATCATGGTTTCGGTTAGGATATATTTTAATGTACAAAATAATAAATACACTTTATTTTTGGTAGGGCCCGGTCCCACTGGCCCTTAATGACGAGCCGCCACTGGTGTAAAGCATCGACTGAGAGTCAGATTCAATAACGCCCCAGTAAATGGAGTCCCAGAGAGCCAATGAAGTGCAGCAGTAACAGTCTCAACCTCCATCCTCATACTGGAAGTAGTCCTGAATGCCCCACCAACTCGATTAGTGAACTTTGTATCAATCTCACTTTATGCTACAAACAAGTCAACAGATCATTCTGGGACTTCATTTACTGGGGCAGTTGTTGTATCTGACTCTCAGTCGATGCTTCAAGATCCAGAAGGGCAGGTTTCGGTATGAGGATGTCGTCTATAGAAGTTTCTAACCTCCAGCGGCTTACGTGGATATACTGTCCTGGGCATGCGGGTGTTTACGGTAATGAGAGACGGACAGGCTTGCATCAACAGCATCGATTGTTGGGAGTTGAAGATGGATAAGGGGGATATTCTTCGGTCTCTTCTCGACTCTCTGTTGGATGAGGACACTAAAATCGATGTTGAATCAATCAAGCGATTTAAGCAGTTTGGAGTTACCCCTTGTTCAAGTCGAACTGGATGTCTGAGAGGCAGAGTGAGAAGTGTGTTTAATCAGCGAGCCACAGGAACCATCAGTATGCATACTCTTCGATATCTGTTGGGAGACTACACCTATGGGTCTGCCAGAGTGCATGACGTCATTTAGTAACCAATAACCAATAACCAACAGATCAATGAATCAAGTGTCGTGCTGGTTGGCGATCATGTCTCTCCACATCTGTCTGTCTCTGGTACAATCCATCAACTCCTTCACTGAACCATTACCGAACCCCGATTTCAGCCGTCGGAATTTTGTCCTTTGTCTCCTTCCCTCTATTTTGCCTGTTGTAACCAAATACTCTAAACTGCCTTCTATTTGCCTGTTGTAACCAAATGCTCTAAACTGCCCCTTCTATTTTGCCTGTTGTAACCAAATACTCTAAACTGCCCCTTCTATTTTGCCTGTTGTAACCAAATGCTCTAAACTGCCCCTTCTATTTTGCCTGTTGTAACCAAATGCTCTAAACTGCCCTTCTATTTTGCCTGTTGTAACCAAATACCTAAACTGCCCTTCTATTTTGCCTGTTGTAACCAAATACTCTAAACTGCCCCTTCTATTTTGCCTGTTGTAACCAAATACTCTAAACTGCCCCTTCTATTTTGCCTGTTGTAACCAAATGCTCTAAACTGCCCCTTCTATTTTGCCTGTTGTAACCAAATACTCTAAACTGCCCCTTCTATTTTGCCTGTTGTAACCAAATACTTAAACTACCCTTCTATTTTGCCTGTTGTAACCAAATGTCAAACGCCCTTATTTGCCTGTGAACCAAATACCTAAACTGCCCTTCTAATTATATGTCCGAAGCCTTGATGTCTGCTTCAATTCGATTGATTAGATTTCATATCTTCTTCTTTCGATCATTCTCGCCATATCTTCTTTTGATATATATGTCCTTTGACAGAACGAGTGATCATGTCGGGTCGATTGTGTCCATGGTACTACTCGCCTATCCGTTTCAGCCAGCTTTTGATTTACTAGATGAGCTTTCCTAGGGTAGATTTCGATATGAATCTTTCTCCGTCAAGATTTCTTCATTGGTCTTTCTAGGTTGTGCATACCTATAGGTGGGCAAGACGGAGGGCCACGGGGAAGACCAGTAGATACATCAATCAACACAGAACGGAGTTGCTACCTAGACACACTGAGATATCTAAATGCTTGGGAGGAGATGGGAGCAATTGTGGACATGTCGGATGTGTGAAGATGATCCTCAAATGAACAATCTAGCTTCTTCTTCTTCTTTGCGTTCGTCTTTACGACCAATTGTAATCAATCTATTATGTTTGTCTTTGCCAAGAACGTGATACGTTGCACATTGGTTTTGGCCCCTAAGCGCATAGACTTCTCACATTAGGACACGTGCATCGATTTCAGCCAAACCTCCTTAGTCGCCTCTTACAACATGCGTGGCAGGTAACAGTGGTTCTATTCTTTACACCCAAAATTTGGGCCCGTAACCACTCGGCGTCCAACAATCTAGCTGTCCATGGAACTATCAACATTATTCTGATAAACCCCATTTCCGTCCTTCCTTTCGTTTGCTTGAAATATTATCATATATTCAATGTTGTCTCTTGTATGAACTTCACTGTCTTTTGTAGCTCACACAGAGGTCCGTGTAGTTTTCTGTCGAGTGTTGTTTCGTTAGGCCAGTGAGTTTGCCTCAGTGTATCATATTCGGGGCAGTCTTGAAGTATGTGCTCTGTCATCTGATGTACCTGTCTACATGTACACATGGCTGAATTGCCAATCTTGAATTTTGTATACATGTGGCTGCGGAGTCGATTGAGTCCTGAAACCACATTTCAAAATAAAAGTCAACAAACAGAAAACAACAAATGAAGATATTTAAAAATGCATCCGATAGTTTATGGTAAAAAAATGCTGAAAAACATTTTGAAGGGAATAAATTAGCAAGAAATAAAATAACAAATAATTTCGTAACATTTGATTTCAGAGACTACCTTCTTCTTCTTCAAACATTCCATATCGACCACTTGTTAAACCACTCTTTGTGATCTGAATCTAAGAGCGATTGTACATTGTGCCAGTTATGCGCCTACAAGTAGGCCAGAACATCCGATTTCTGTGACCCTTTTTATTTACTAGGGTAGCTTCCCTAGATACATACCTCAGTCGTCTCTTACGACATGCCTTGTAGGTAGCAGTGGTGCTATTATTTGCTCTCCATGAGGGCTCCGGCAACATAAGAGCGATTCTGAGACCACTAATCTGTTTTATCCAAGTTCTTTGCAATCTTCTTCTGCATTCTCAAGCTCTTGCAATTAGTTGCTTGATGTGGATTGGTTTAGGTTCCCTTTAGCGGCAATCTCTGATCATGAGCTTAGTTTACTGTGGACCACAAACTTGGCAGTCAGCTTCAGGTCTGTCAGGTTTCCAAAAGCTTAGTCTTTAGGTCAACTGGGTGTGGCCAGATGTTGTTTCTCAGCTCATACATGAGAGGACAGTCTTGTAGGACATGTTCCTGTGTCTGTTCCGCGTGCTGACACTGGCAGAGAGGTGTTTGACTTATTCCTATTCTATGTGATTGGTTTAGATGAAAATCCACCTCAACGATGGGAACTCCATCCAGAGAACAATAACTCATGTTTCCCTCACAGAGAACTACTACTGCTGTCTTGTAGTTTGATTGGGGACAATCAAAGCTAGCGGAGCAAACCGTAACAAAACTGAATGGCAGGCAAACCAAGTAGTCCACAAAAAGACTGGTAACCTGGGCAGATGATGCTCAACAACCTGGGAGGGAAAGTTGTCTAAGGGTAGCTACTCTAAAAGAAAATAGGAACCTGCTGTTTTGCAGGTCAGCTAGGGACATCCCAAGGCTAATGGAGAGCAAACCCAGTAAACGCTGGCAAAACCGGACACATCGCCGAAGGATAAGCACCAGAGCTCCAAATGGTGCTGAAGACATGTCCAAAATAACACCGCTGCATGGGTCAGATTTTCACATGAATAAGATTTATGGAGAAATCTGGCACATCAGTTCTAAGTGGTGCCAGTGGTTACCGGGCCCAAATTTGAGGTGTAAAGAATAGAATCACTGTTACCTGCCATGCATGTCGTAAGGAGGTCTGGCTGATATCAGATGCATATGTCCGCTAGGAATGCTAACCCGAAACAAATGCTTGCAAAAAACGGATGCACCAGGCCGTAAGATGAATAACATGGTGCAACGACCCCTCACAATGAGGAATGGGATAACGGATTCTACGGTCGCCATTTGGCCATGCAGTAAGAATGTTGGGCCTATCATCACGACTGTGGCCAAAACTTACTGCGGTAAGAGGTCGGCACAAACGGGGAAGCAGAAATCTAAGAATTATATCCTACAGAACTGCCCCCAGTATGCAGATTTGAGAAGAAAGAGGTGGCCCACTGACGCCAGCAAGAAGACAAACTGTGTGGCGTGGCTGATAATCGAGGCAGACAGCTGCCTTTATTAGAGAATCCGAAATCCCAATCTAGTGAGGATGCAGAAGAAGAAGTCTAAGCGGTGATCGCGAGAGAGATGAAAATTCTCTTTGTGGTCACACTCTTTAAGGACGTTCAGAATATCAGCTCTATCCATTGGCTGGCCCCCTGGTATGGTGGCAGAGCCAGTCAAGCTGTCTGTTCTCTCATTGCTATTGACACCTGTGTACCCCAGAATGAAGCTGAATGTAATTCTGCAAATTGTTGACGCTTGTAGTGATTCAGTCCATTGCCTGCGCACCGAACCAGCCTCCACCTTCTGGATCATTCAATGAATCACTCAGAATGCATGCGTGTGTGTAGTTTTGTGACGCCCGAGTGGGTTACCGACCCAAATTTGGGTTGTAAAGAATAGAACCACTGTTATCTGCCATGCATGTCGTAAGATGCGACTAAGAGGTTTGGCTGAAATCGGATGCATGTGTCCTAACTGTGTAGAAGTCAATGCATTTAGGGGCCTACCAAACCAATGTACAACGTATACACGTTCTTGGCAAGGATCAAACATATCACAAAGAGTGATTAAAATTGGTCGTAAAGAACGACGCAAAGAAGAAGAAGTATAGTTTTGTGACTCCAGCCAGAGTAGGGCCTAAGTCACCGCCAGTATTTCCATTTTTTGTAAAAAATGTTTCCACATATTCAAGGCTTTCTTACGCAGGAAGATGCACTCTGTGTCAGAGCACAAACTCTGCAGCACCGCCAAGATTTCTCAGTGTAATCTGGAAGATGGTGTAAGTGGGAACTTATCTTTAATTGATATGAACAAATTTTGTCGAACATAATTTTCAGGGCTCTATGGTGAAGTGGGATGCAAAGGGTTCAAGAAAGAGAGGTCGACCTAAGAGACCTGAACAAACTTTTTGCTGAAGAGGCAGGAAAATCGGTCTAGTTCCATGGAGGAGATTGAGCGAGTTGACCAGGATAGAGCGGTATGGAGAAATTACTTGCAGGCCCTATGTAATGTATAATGGTACGAGAGGAATTATTATTATTATGGTGAAGTGGTTAAGCAGTTCCATGGAGAAGATTGAGCTAGTTGCCAGGATAGAACTGGTATGGAGAAATTACTTGCAGGCCCTATGTAATGTATAAGTACGAGAGGAATTATTATTATTATGGTGAATTGGTTAAGCTGTTTGCCTGGTGCACTGAAGGTAGTAGGTTTGAATCTGGACTGAGTCACGTGCAATTTTTTCCAGAGATGCTTAAGATTATTGCTGGAGCTACGGAGTTTGTGCTTTATGTAACGCTCTCGGCAGGTTGCATGCCATTTCAACCGAGAAGGGCGAGCCATGTGGGAAACTCGGTGCAATGAAGTCAGTCCTTGACCTTTAGATCCATATTTTGATTTTCAAATCTCCAGAGAATTTCTACAAGCTTGACTTGAACATATGAGAGCAGCAGTAGTGTAGTTGTCAGTGAACCCGCTTCTTCAGGTGTGGTCTGGGTTCAATTCCACTATGAGTAAATTAAGTAAGAGCCCTTTCATACCTCAATTGGGTAAGGAAAAGTACAGGTAGGAGCCTGGTATTTTCATTGACACATCCCTTGTGATGGGTGATGGTCAGGCATCACGAGTCCCCTTTATTTCCCAGAGCATGTCTGGTCCGAGTTGAGGCTGGCTGACCTGAGTGCCGTCAGGATCAGGAAAATTTCATGCGCACTCTGGAGTTGAACCCAGACCAAGCCTTGGGGCGGGTTCAGTCATCGCTTCGTCAGGCCTCAATTCCTTGGGGTAGGAATATTTCCCATGTAACGGCTCTTCAGGTGAGTACACAGCTTCAGTTGGGTACCAGGGAAAAGTACTGGAAAATAAAGGCAGCCAGTGAGATCTTCATCACATCACCCATTGTGTGCCGACAGTGAATGAAAAAATACGGACATAACATCGTAGTTCCCAATATACCTCATAGTATGAAAAAGGGTTCCTTCCTGACTTGAACACATACATAACTTTTTAGTGCCAGCTTTTAATATGACTAAGAACTTGATCTTACCTACTCTGAGATCAGGAATCACTGGAAAAGTCAAATCGCTCCACATTGGTTGTCAACCAAGCACGTTTGGGGTGTGGGGCGTGTATGTTTGGCGTACGAGGCAAGCCAGTTTGGAAGTGTGAGGCGAGCAAGTTTGAGGTGCGAGGCGAGCATGTTTGGGGTGTGAGGTGAGGAAGTTTGGGGTGTGGAGTGAGGATGTTTGGCACAGCAGAGGAGTAGCAAGTTAGGGGTGTGAGGCAAGCATGCTTGAGGTGTGAGGTGAGCCAATTTGGGGTGTGGGGTGAGCATATTTAGGGTGTGTGAGCATTAGTGTAGCACGATTAGGTGCGATGTGAGACAGTTTGGGGTGCAAGGCGAGTACATTTGAGGTGTGAGGCAAACCAGTTTGTGGTGCTATGCAAGCATGTTTGGGGTGCAAGGCAAGCACGTTTGAGGTGAGAGGTGAGCCAGTTTGGGGGTATGAAATGAGCATCATAACTTAATGTCACAGAGGCCTCTATATATTTCACAAATATAATTACAAAGATATCAAATGTACAATGTGCATAGCAACTTTATATATATATATTTGACATATAATAAGTTAGAAATAAATGCAACAGCGATGCAATAAAGCAAATGAAATTATAAGACAACTGGCATCAATTTTGAAATGCAAGAATGTCACCATGAACAGCATGTCATCATGAACACTAAACAAGCATTGTACAACACAATCTTTCTTCCAACATTATGCTATCAGTGTCAAAGCTGGATACTGACATCGAGCAGTAGAAGAAAACTAGTCATGACAGAGATGAAGTGTCTACGCAGAGTTCTGGGAGAATAAAGAAAAACATTGGCTTAAAATTGAGACATAAAACAGACCACAGTCTTTAGACTTAGAATGGGACACTGCAGTTTCAGAGTACACCTCCACAGAATGGGTCTCAGGGACTCGGCTGCCTGCACCTGTGGAGCACCAAAGCAGTCCCCAGAGCACATCCTGCAAGACTGCCCTAGTTTGATCAGTGTGAGAATGGAAATCTTGCCAGCAGAAAAACCCTACAAAACAAACTATAGGGGACCGGTGAAGACCTCAAGCTCACTGTCCTGTTTATGACACATACCAGAGTAATCGCATAGCAAAAGATGATGAGACATAAAAAAAAGTGGGTACAACATCAGTACTGAACTTTATAAAAAAACAACAAATTAAATAGTTTAGCCACAAAAATAATTTACCAACAGACAGTGCACATCAACAGACACTCATACTCAAATACCGTGGATACAAATCAAAAATTCACTCACACAAATAGTGAACCACATAAATGATAAGAGGCAGTGAAAGACACCATGTACAAATTTCAGGCAAAAGCCAGTTCTAGAAATCTCTTCTTATCTTGACCCTTGTGAGGCAAAAGAGGATTAAAGAAAATAAAATAGAAGTGAGAAATCTCATTATCAACATAAGAATGGCAATCATTATTTTGCACTCTCATGGTATAAAAAAAAACCTGGACTAGAATAGAATACATAAATAAAAACCAGTAATATCCATAAATAGTGGATGAGATTTCTTATTTATTTTTCATAAATCAGACTAAATCTGGTGAAGGGACGAAGTAGAAAATATTGTGCATTAAGTTCTATGATCATTCTGTCCTTTTTGTTTTCTGTTCGTCCGCTATAAATTCAGGCATATGAATTTATCCTGTTATGGCACCTCTGACTCCATTCTGCGTGAAGGCTTGCTTTTCTTACCACCAGTGTCTCTATCCATTCAGGCGAGCCTTAACTTTTTCCACGCTTATAGCCGAACACTGCGCCCACGCGAGTTTCCTTGCACGCTTTGCCCAAAACTGCACCATAGAGTTGCTTCCCTTATAAGTCTTTCTAGTTTTACTTCTACTGTTTTACTTCTACTACTTTTTAACCTTGTTATTCTATTAGGTTGTCCAGTTTACTTCAATTTAGTATATAATAATATATATATGTTTATTTATTGACAAGTAGTTGGGATCGTAATTTTTTTTTTTTTTACTTTCCTTGAATTAACTGCTTAAAAAATTGAGGAAATAAATGGGCGTGGAAAGAGTTAATCTGACTTCAAAAGTACTCGTAATTTAGACCACCAAGTAAAAGATTAGCGACATTTATAGCTCAACTGTGCACACACCAACAAGTTTTTGCCCATTCTGGTCTCGAACCCAGAACTTGCCTACACATGATCACTAGCGCAGCTTTATCAACAAATTACCTCCTGTCAGTGATTAGTTATATTATTCGACCAGAAACCTCTATGAAGGTTGTGGTATGGCACAAGTTCTCTGTCGTGCCGTACGGTTTCTTCCAATGTGCGGACTAGTCACATTTGGTGACTCAAGGCTGCATAATTGAAACCTGATTGCAATTTCTGCACTATGTACTGTGGTGTTTTGACAATGATAGGAACCAAAAGCAGCCTGCTACCTATGTCAAAAATCAATAACTTAAAAGCATAAAATTGAACACAGAAAAAAAGACAACTTAAGCTAAGCAGTATGTGCTCTAAAATATTAGATGCATAAAATGACATCAATAAACAATTTAAGTATCAAATCTTCAAGCTCTCCCAGCTAAGCAGAATGTGCTCTAACACAGAAGATTCACCCAATGACTCCATAGAATAGAATCATCTGAACAACAAAACTATCAAATCTTCAAACTCTCCCAACTAAGCAGTCTGTGCTCTAACACAGAAGATCCACCCAATGACTCCATAGAATAGAATCATCTCAACAATGAAACTATCAAATCTTCAAGTTCTCCTAGCTAAGCAGTATGTGCTCTAACACAGAAGATGCACCAAGTGACTACATAGAATAAAGTCACCTGAACAACAAGACTTCAAACTCTCCCAGCTAAGCAGTATGTGCTCTAACATAGAAGATTCACCAAATGACTCCATAGAATAGAATCGTCTAAACAACGAAACTATCAAATCTTCAAACCCTCCCAGTTATAATCTTTACTATTGGCTCCATGTGTAAGCAACGGTATGGGAGGCTCTATCAAGTTCCACTTTCCCGATGACACATCTTCTCCAACTGTGCAGATACCACAGTAAGGACATCCCCGTACGATGTTACGAAACTCCTCAGCACTCCGACCAGGTTTCCCAGTCAGCTGTCGTGAGCATGCATCTAGTGTCCCAGAATGGCCAATAAGAAGCAGATTTCCACCTGTTGTGAAAAACATAAAAATAACAGAAAAAGTTATATCGATGGTAACAAGTAAATTGAATATTTATGTATCAATCTTCTTCTTCTTCTGTGTTCTCACTAGATTGGGATTTAGGATTCTCTAATAAAGGCAGCCGTCTGCCTCAGATTATCAGCCACGCCATACAGTTTGTCTTCTGTGTTCTCATTAGATTGGGATTTCGGATTCTCTAATAAAGGCAGCCGTCTGCCTCAGATTATCAGCCACGCCATACAGTTTGTCTTGGAAGCTAGTATAAGTGGGCCACCTCTTTTATCTCAAGTCTGCATACTGGGGGCAGTTATGTAGGATTAATTCTTATGATTTCTGCTCACCGTTTGTGCCGCCCTCTTCCCGCAGTAAGTTTTGGCCACCCTCGTGATGGTAGGTCTGACATTCTTACTGCGTGGCTAAATCTCCGAGGCAGATCGGCGACTGTAGAATTCTGTTTTCCCATTCCTCATTGTGAGGGATCGTTGCACCATTTTAATGCGCCTTACGGCCTGGTGCATCCGTTTTCTGCAAGCATTTATTTCGGTTAGCATTCCCTAGCGGACACGTGCATCCGATTTAAGCCAAACCTTAGTCGTCTCTTACGACATGCGTGGCAGGTAACAGTGGTTCTATTCTTTACACCCCAAATTTGGGCCCGGTAACCACTCGGGTGATGTATAAATCACTCAAGTGCCATGCCTGCCGGCATAGGCAATCATGTCTCTTCACAACTCTCTTTATCCTTGGTGCAGGTAATCAGTTCTGACGTCGACCTTTTGTCGAACCAAGATGTCAGACCATCCAACATCTCTGTCTTCCATGATCTTTCCTTCCCTTAATTTTACCTGTTGTCACCAAATGTTCTAAACCTCCTCTTCGCATTATATGTCCGAAGAACCTTGATTGTCTGATTCTTATTCTTCTTCTTTGCGTTGTTCGACCAATTTTAATCACTCTTTGTGATATGTTTGATCTTTGCCAAGAACATGTATATGTTGCATATTGGTTTGGTAGGTCCCTAGACTTCTACACGTTTAGGACATGTGCATCCGATTTCAACCAAACCTCCTTAGTCGCCTCTTACGACATACATGGCAGGTAACAGTGGTTCTATTCTTTATACCCCAAATTGGGCCCAGTAACCATTCAGGCATTTTCTTATTCTTTTGATAAGGTTTCTTTGTGTGCAGGCCTGTTTTAAAACCTCATCAATTGTTTTCTTTGCTGTCCATGGAATTTTCAATATTCTTCTGTAAAAACCACATCTCTGTGGCTTCCAATGATCGCATTGATTGTTTATTCATTGTCCATGATTCGTTGCCATACAGAAGTATTGGCTCAATATAACACAGGAGTACTCATTTCCACACTGTCATTGGTAGTGCATTCATGCATGTGTTTTTCATTAAAAAAAAGGCTTTCGCTTGAGCTATTCTACTCCTAATATCTATTGTACGTCTTCCATCTGATGTTTGGAATATTCCCAGATACTTGAATCGATGGACTTGTTTCAGTGTTGCGCCGAGTGGTTACCGGGGCCCAAATTTGGGATGTAAAGAATAGACCACTGTTACCTGCCACGCATGTCGTAAGAGGCGACTATAGAGGAATAACGGATTCTACGGTCACCAATCTGCCTCGGAGATTTAGTCACGCAGTAAGAATGTCAGACCTACCATCACAAGGGTGACCAAAACTTACTGCGAGAAGATGTCAGCACAAATGGGAAGCAGAAATCATAAGAATTATATCCTACAGAACTGCCCCCAGTATGCAGACTTGAGAAGAAAGAGGTGGCCCCATTACATTAGCGTCCAAGACAAACTGTATGGCTGGCTGATAATCTGAGGCAGACGGCTGCCTTTATTAGAGAATCCGAAATCCCAATCTAGTGAGAATGCAGAAGAAGAAGTTTCAGTGTTGTGTTATTTATTTTGATATTACATTGTGGTGCTTCCTGTTTTTGGAGATTACCATTACCTCTGTTTTATTTATATCCATACTTAATCCTTGTATGCAATTATTGAAACATGTACAAGCAAAGTACTGTAGTTTTGATAATGAAAATCATGACACATTCTTCACCGTACTCATCAACCACAGTCAACAAGTCGTTGATTTTCTGGGCAACACTTATATGTTCAGTAGTTTGCCATTGTTTTCTGAATAATGAGGTTCGCTCGAGTGGTTACCGGGCCCAAATTTGGGGTGTAAAGAATAGAACCACTGTTACCTACCATGCATGTCGTAAGAGGCGACTAACGAGGTTTGGCTGAAATCGGATGCATGTGTCCTAAATGTGTAGAAGTCAACCTGCTGCCTAGCAGGACGGCTGGGGACAGCCAAAGGCGAGCCCAGTAACGGAGAGCCCAGTAAACGCTGGTTGAATCCAGACACATCGCAAAAGGATAAGCACCAGAGCTCCAAATGAGATGAAACCCACCCATGCTAAGGCTGCATGAATCAAATTTCCACATGAATGAAGTTATGGAGAGATCTGGTACATCTGTCTTTTGGGTGATCGTGAGAGAGAGAATAGTGAGGTTTAGTTTTACCATTCATAAAAATCCACAGGAACAATTTGCTTCTAAACTGCACGCCACAGAGTTTGAACCAGGTACTCTTGGGTTATGATCGAGCTCTCTACCGCTAAGACAATTTCTGGTGTTTTTTTTAATTAAAGAAAACTGTAGTTTCTCAGCTAATGCAGTCAAAGGAGGAACAAGAAAAAAATAATTTCATGTCACCTCCCATTTACCACCAGACTAATTCTGTTAACATTACTTACCACTAGGTTTGTGCTTAGGAGTATATGCTGTGTAAAGTTGAAAGATCTCACGTAGTAATCCTCCATCGTCTCAAATACATTAATGCTCCCCACTTCTACAAAAGGTTTGTAATCTGTGTCAACAGGAAAGCCACATTTCACAAGCCCGTCTGGTGGCATAAAGTTTGGCATGTTCGGTTTGTACCATCCACACCACTCGAACAATGAAGGTTCGATGGACATCCCATGTGTGAATCCATACGCTGGATAAGATATACATAAAGATGAAGCGAATTAGAAGTGAATAAATGAACTGAATTAATACAAAAGCAATTAAATGAATTTAATGTTACAAACTATTAAAGAACATAAAAACAAAGAAAATTAAATATTTCAGACACATCAAACGACACGAGTGCCTAGAGAAGATAATTTTGGAGGGAATGGTGCCTGTAAGAAGAATGAGAGGACGACCTAGAAGACGATGGGGGCAAGATGTTATTGATGATCTGAGAATGACTGTTGCTGACGCTGGTCAACTTGCACAGAACATAGAGTTTTTCAAGACTGCTGTTATGGGAGCCAAGTTCCGGTAGGGATAAGCTATGTGATGATGATGAATGTTAAAAAATAATTTATGCTACGAATAAATGTCAAAGCAACATCAAAACCAGTCCACGCCAACTGCTAGATTGCAAGAGCTGGGATTGAAGATTAGAGTGGCCAAAAAAGGACAGCACAACAGGCATATGGCTAGGCTCATCAATCAAAATCAAACTGGTGTGATCGCTAGACGCTGTTGGAGATATTGTGAAGGAGATCAGAACACCTATGGACATGTCCGGAGTGCAATGAAGATATTCCAAACAGACTGAAAGCAACAGCAGCATTTAAAAGTCTAAAAAATATGTCAAACACGTAATCACAAAGTACTGTAGTTTTACAAATTACAAAAACAATGACAAAATACAGCAACATTTCGACCAACAAGGCCTTTATCAAGCAAACGAACAACAGGAGTGACAAATTTAAAAAACAAATGGACGACCAAAAACAAACGTTTCTAATGAAAATCTGGCCAGATTGGTGCTACAGAGTTCATGCTCTACAGCTGAGATCTTCCTGTGTAAGAAAGAGATCGGAACACACATGGTTATTCACGGAAGTGCAATGATGATGGTCCAATCATTCAATCAATCAATCACATGATGATGATGTGAGAAACCTGGGAAAAAAGAAAATAATGAAAGAAAGATACTATTTTTAAACAAAGAAAAACTCTGACCTTTCATAAGTTCAGTGGCGCTCTCTACACATCTCAGAGCAGGGGAACAGTAAATATATGAGATTGATTCCCCAGCGTCACGTAACGCTTCACCTGCACAGATAACAAATGGGTTAAAAAAACATCATCTTTGCTCAGATAATAAATTAATGACAAAATGAATATGGGAAGAAAACATAATAATCTAGACATCCATGTCAATGACACTAAAATAAACCAAGTGAAAGAATTCAAATACTTAGGAAGCATATTCACAGAAGACGGAAGACTAGATAGAGAGATAGAGGCTAGAGTGCAAAAGCAAATGCTGTAACCTACCAGCTAGCCCCATTGTTAAAGCACCCAAAAATTTAACAGGCAGCTAAGCAACAGATGATCAACAGCATTTTATACCTACTTTGTGTTACCAGAGCCAAACATGGACATTGAGCAAAGCGCAGTCACAAAAATAACTACATGTGAAATGCGTTGCCTGCAAAAAGTTACCAACACAAGAAAAGACAGAATCACTAACATCAGCATAAGAAAGAAAGTTGGCACAAAACCGTGCTTGAATTACATTGAGAAACAAAGAATGAGGTGGTTTGGCCACTTAATAAGAATGCATCCAAACTCCACAGTATACAAAGTCTTCTACAACAGAACATCGGGAAAGAAGGCAAGAGGAAGATCACGGAAAAGATGGTTAGATGGCATAGCAGAATCCTGTGAAAGAGCAAAATAACAATCACACATGCCACCAGAACAGCGCAAGACAAGAACAGAAAACCACGACACTGGGCAACAACAACCCGGTAGCAGTGTGACGACAAAAGAAGACAAAATTTTTCACATTCACATGTTTTTTCTTGTTCGTCTACAATAAATTCAGGTGTGGACATGGCGCCTAGCATGACACCTCTGATTTTTGCATGGAGACTTGCTTTATAACCAGTGTCTCTCGCCATTCAGGGAAGCCTTACTCTGGCTTCAGAGGTACGTGTAATTTAGATCCTCAAATAAAGGATCAAGATTTTCTTCTTCTTTCTCGAATCCTTTTTCGCCCGAGTGGTTACCGGGCCCAAATTGGGGTGTAAAGAATAGAACGTCCCGCCTGCCCAGCGTGTCCGTGAGTGCGTGGACTGCTGGTGACAAGCCCTCTGTGAGTGCGGGTTCATTTCCGCGGGCTGGCAGAAAAAGCCACAGATTCCCCAGATTTACAGTGTTCGTGGCACCGAACCGAAGGGTTACGATGTCCATGGCACCGAGCCGAAGAGCTGAAAGCTCAAGTGCTTCTGGATGAAAAAAAAAAGAACCACTGTTGCCTGCCATGTATGTCATAAAAAGGCGACTAAGGAGGTTTGGAAGTGGGGCTAGCTACCCCACACTGTAAAAACACTAGATGGCTACAGAACGGAGAGCAACCGAGAAACGCTGGCAAATCCGACACATCGTCAAGGATAAGTACCAGAGCTCCAAATGGTGCTGAAGATGTGACGTAAAACACACCAATGCTAAGACCGTATGAATCAGATTTCCACATGAATAGAATTTATAGGGAAAATGTGGTCATCGGTCAGCGGTGATCGCTGCGAGAGAGAATCCTTTTGCCTCACAGTGTCGGGATAAGAAGAGATTTCTAGAATAGGCATTTGTGTGCGCTTCATAAATAATTTTTTCGTCGCCTCTGTTATCTCTCAGATCCACCTTTTATGTAGACAGCTTTTTGCTTTATATTCACTGTATCAGAGTAGAATTACTATTTTTATTTACTAGGTAGCTTCCTAGGTTCCTACCTCAGTCATCTCTTACTATCCTTTGCTTCCCTTGTGGGCCCTGGCAACAAACAGTCGCAGTGTTGCTATCCTTTGCTTCACTTACGAGCCCAGCAACAAATAGTCGAGTGTTGCTATCCTTTGCTTCCCTTACGGGCCCCGCAACAAATAGTTGCAGTGTTGCTATCCTTTGCTTCACTTACGAGCCCCAGCAACAAATAGTCGCAGTGTTGCTATCCTTTGCTTCCCTTGTGGGCCCCAGCAACAAACAGTCGCAGTGTTGCTATCCTTTGCTTCACTTACGAGCCCCAGCAACAAATAGTCGCAGTGTTGCTATCCTTTGCTTCCCTTACGGGCCCCGCAACAAATAGTCGCAGTGTTGCTATCCTTTGCTTCACTTACGAGCCCCAGCAACAAATAGTCGCAGTGTTGCTATCCTTTGCTTCCCTTGTGGGCCCCAGCAACAAACAGTCGCAGTGTTGCTATCCTTTGCTTCACTTACGAGCCCCAGCAACAAATAGTCGCAGTGTTGCTATCCTTTGCTTCCCTTACGGGCCCCGGCAACAAATAGTTGCAGTGTTGCTATCCTTTGCTTCTCTTATGGGCCCCAGCAACAAATAGTTGCAGTTTTGCTATCCTTGCTTCCTTTAGGCCCCAGCAACAAACAGTCGCAGTGTTGCTATTCTTTGCTTCACTTACGAGCCCCAGCAACAAACAGTCGCAAGTTTTGCTATTCTTTGCTTCTCGTGTGGGCCCTGGCAACAAATAGTTGCAGTGTTGCTATTCGTTGCTTCCCGTGTGGGATTGCAGAAAAAAAGAATAAGATCAGATTTTGTCTAATTTCATGCAATCAACATACCTGTTATCCTGGCCTGCTCTCGTCCAATCACTGTCAGCGGACAATCTTTGTTAAAATCTAGAAATGATGACCTAGGAATCAGTTCTTTTGGACAGTTCAGATTAAACCGTGTGTAGAGACCTGAAGAGGATATATTTAAAATGATTGATTGATAGGACCTCCTGTGCGTTGTCGAGGCTCACAAGGGGAGCAAAGAATAGTAACACTGTGACCTACAAGGCCAGTTGTAAGAGGTGATCGAGGTAGGGGCCTAGTCTAGCTACCCTAGTAAGTAAATAGGAAAGCTACCTAGTAAATAAAATGTGTAGCAGAAATCAGGTGTACTGGCCTACTTGTAGGTGCATAACTGGCAAAATCTACAATTTCTCTTGGGCTCAGATCACATACAAACCACAAAAAGTGGTTTAAGAAGAGGTCAATATGAAGCGTTCGAAGAAAGAAAAATTGAGTGAACGTTGGTGAATAATATTACTCATATAAGTGAGAGCCGCTGTAGCGAAGTTGTTAGTGAACTCGCTTCGCAAGGCTGGTGGTCTGGGTTCAACTCCGCAGTGCGTGTGGAATTTTTCCCGACCGTGACAGCTCTCAGGTCGACTCCAGCCTCAACTGGGTACCAGACATGCTCTGGGAAAGTAAAGGCGCCCGGCGTGATGCTGACCACATCACCCATCGTGGTCCGACGGTCAATGAAAAATACAGGCCTAACACTGTATTGACCTATATACCACGAGGTATGAAAGGGTTCCTTTACCTTTTCTTTTTTTTATATAAATGAAGACTGCAGTAAAACTATTTTGTAATGATGACATATTGTATTTTGTAACATATAAAAACAAAGTAATATAGTTTCACACAGCACACAAAAAACAAGATATAGTGACATTTCGACCAAAATGTCTTTATCAAGCAACGGATAAAAAAAGTGAAGAAATTTAGACTTCCAATATGGTAGACATATCATATACAGTCAGACAATACATCCTTAATGGCTCTAACATGGAAATATGTGACTAAAGACGAAATGAGTTTTAAAAAAAAGTTGCCATAATATAACTGGTAGCCGCCCGAGTGGTTACCGGGGCCTAAATTTGGGGTGCAAAGAATAGAACCACTGTTACCTGCCGCGCATGTCGTAAGAGGCACTAAGGAGGTTTGGCTGAAATCGATTGCATGTGTCCTAAGCGTGTAGAAGTCTATGCGTTTAGGGGCCTACCAAACCAATGTGCAACGATACACGTTCTGGCAAAGATCAAACATATCACGAAGAGTGATTAAAATTGGTTGTAAAGAACGAATGCAAAGAAGAAGAAGAAGCTGTACTTGTATATTTATCTCTCCATTACTATGCTTTCCTTACAGTACGTAAAAATTATAGCCTGACACAAGCAAAGAAACAAAAGTAAGACTTCTGAGAACATACATATTCCCTTGGTTATTGGTTACTAAACTGACGTCATTGCACTTTGGGCAGACCCATAAGTGCTGAGTCTCCTCCAACAGATATCAAAGAGTATGCATACTGATGGTGCCTGCGGCTCGCTGATTAAACACACATCTCACTCTGCCTCTCAGGCATCCAGTTCTACTTGAACAACGGGTAATTCCAAACTGCTTAAATCGCTTGATCGATTCAACATCGATTTTAGTGTCCTCATCCAACAGAGAGTCGTGAAGAGACCGAAGAATATCCCCTTATCCATCTTCAACTCCCCAACAATCGATGCTATTGATGCATGCCAGTCCTGCCTTTAAATTCCCTGTGGCAACATATGTGTGTGCATAGCAGAAGACTAGCCATGGCTTTCCAGAGGGTGGTCACCACGAAGTAACTATGGTACAACACAAGCAAATAAACAAAAGTAAGACCTCTGAGAACATGCATATTCGCTGTGGCAACATATGGATGTGAATTGTGGACCATGACACAAACATTAAAGAAACAAATTGAAGCTCTTGACACAAGACGTTACAGAAAAATATTCTTAGAACACTCCTGGACAGAGAAGAGAAGAAACAAAGACATCCTACAAGACCTTACATATCAAAGAGCATTGGCATATAAATAACTAACATCATGTTCCGGAAGATGAAATATTTTGGCAACGTTAAACGCCACAGTGGTTTGGAGAGAAAGGTAATGGAAGGCATGGTTCCTGGAAATGAAGCAGGGATGACCAAGACGAAGGTGGCAGCAGGACATCAAAGAAACATTTAACATGACGCTGAAAAAGGCAGGAGGACTTACAAGAGACAGAGAGCTTTTCTGGCGGGCTGTGATGAATGCGACGTTCCGCAAGGGACATGTTACTACTTGAACAGTACATTTAAAATTGTCTTCGATACTATATCGCTGATTCCTTCAGTCTACTGCTGTCTGACATTCCTTCAGTCTACTGCTGTCTGATATTCCTTCAGTCTACTGCTGTCTGATATTCCTTCAGTCTACCGCTGTCTGATATTCCTTCAGTCTACTGCTGCCTGATATTCCTTCAGTCTACTGCTGCCTGATATTCCTTCAGTCTACTGCTGCCTGATATTCCTTCAGTCTACTGCTGCCTGATATTCCTTCAGTCTACTGCTGCCTGATATTCCTTCAGTCTACTGCTGCCTGATATTCCTTCAGTCTACTGCTGCCTGATATTCCTTCAGTCTACCGCTGCCTGATATTCCTTCAGTCTACCGCTGCCTGATATTCCTTCAGTCTACCGCTGCCTGATATTCCTTCAGTCTACCGCAGTCTGATATTCCTTCAGTCTACCGCAGTCTGATATTCCTTCAGTCTACCGCTGTCTAATATTCCTTCA
Organism: Arion vulgaris; assembly: GCA_020796225.1. Lineage (NCBI taxonomy): Eukaryota > Metazoa > Mollusca > Gastropoda > Stylommatophora > Arionidae > Arion > Arion vulgaris. The sequence goes on from CM036775.1 coordinate 8,331,702, forward strand.
GTCTACTACTGTCTAATATTCCTTCAGTCTACCGCTGTCTAATATTCCTTCAGTTTACCGCAGTCTGATATTCTTCAGTCTACTACTGTCTAATATTCCTTCAGTCTACTACTGTCTAATATTCCTTCAGTCTACCGTTGTCTAATATTCCTTCAGTCTACCGCAGTCTGATATTCTTCAGTCTACTACTGTCTAATATTTCTTCAGTCTACTACTGTCTAATATTCTTTCAGTCTACCGCTGTCTAATATTCGTTCAGACTACTACTGTCTAATATTCCTTCAGTCTACCGCTGTCTAATATTCCTTCAGTCTACCGCTGTCTAATATTCCTTCAGTCTACTACTGTCTGATATTCCTTTAGTCTACTGCTGTCTGATATTCCGTCAAAGTCTACTTTCCTGTCACTTGACTTTCCATGTTTGTTGTGGCTATTGCTCTACTGTCCTTCATTAGACAAGCTAAACCATCCCATCAACAATTTGACCATCATCATTGCACTTCGGTGAGTAACCATGTGTGCTCTGATCTCCTTCTTACACTAGAAGATATCAGCACAGTGAAAGAACTCAGTAACACCGACAAGGGTCCCCAACTGTAATTGTTTTGGTCTGTACAAAAAAAAACTGGGTGACCCAAAGACCCACATACAGAATAATAATAATAATATAAAAAACAGGATTAACCCGTACATCATATTGAAATATTACATACCGTCCGAGTTGAAGCTTTTGTCAAACCAAGTTCTGAAGAAAGCAAAATCACATCTTTCCGCGTGTCGGATAATGTACAATGTCCGAGGCAACACATTAGTGTTTTTCTTCTTTTTATTGACCTTAGCATAAGTTGGGCTTTCATTAGTTAGATCGACCGACCAAAGTTTATCATATTCAACTTCGCTATGTTGTTGGTCAGCATCTTGAGATTCATATCTTGTAGAAATGCCATTGTGTGTTGGGTTTTTGAAAGACAGGCTTGAAACTGGGATAGATCTGTCAATAAAAAATTTAATTTGTAAAGCAATGAAACATTGGTTACTAAACTGACGCTCATTGCACTCGGGTACACCCATAGGTGCTCAGTCTTCCCCAACAGATATAGAAAAGTATGTATACTGATGGTTCCTGTGGCTCACTGATTAAACACACCTCACTCTGCCTCTCAGGCATCCAGTTCTACTTGTACAACGGGAAACTTCAAACTGCTTAAATCACTGGATCGATTCAATATCTATTTTAGTGGCTTCATACAGCAGGCAGTCACAAAGAGACCGAAGAACATTCCCCTTATCCATCTTCAACTCCCAAACAATCGATGCAAGCATGTTCGTTTCTCTCATTATGCAAACACCTTCATGCCCAGGACAGTATATCCACGTAAGCCTCTGGAGGTTAGAAACTTCTATAGTCGACATCCACTCATACTGAAACCTGTCCTTCTAGATCTTGTAAAGCATCAACTGAGAGTGAGAAACGACAACGGCCCCAGTAAATTGAAACATTACTTCGCCGGTGCATAAATAATTTTCTCTCTCTCCTGCTATGAATTCAGAAGTAGTCATTGTGTCAAATACGTCACCTCTGACTTATTTTTGCGTGAAGATTTGCTTTCTTATCAACAGTATCCCTCACTATTCAGGTGAGCCTTAATTCTAGTCGGAACGGAAAAATCAGCCCGAGGTATCATATTAGGCACTCTGATTACACAGGCAACAGATGATCAACAGCATTTTTATACCTACTGTGTTACCAGAGCCAAACATGGACATTGAGCAAAGCGCAGTCACAAAAATAACTACATGTGAAATGCGTTGCCTGCGAAAAGTTACCAACAACACAAGAAAAGACAGAATCACCAACATCAGCATAAGAAAGAAAGTTGGCACAAAACCGTGCTTGAATTACATAGATAAACAAAGAATGAAGTGGTTTGGCCACTTAATAAGAATGCATCCAAACTCCACAGTATACAGAGTCTTCTACTACAGAACATCGGGAAAGAAGGCAAGAGGAAGACCACGGAAAAGATGGTTAGATGGCGCAGCAGAATCCTGTGAAAGAGCAAAGATAACAATCACACAAGCCACCAGAACAGCGCAAGACAAAAACAGAAAACCACGACACTGGGCAACAACCCGGTAGCAGTGTGACGACAAAAGAAAGAAGAAGAAGATTACACAGGATAAACTCCACACACCTACCACACTGTAGAAAGTGCAGTCACTCATGTGAGACAGTACAGCATATCTTGCTTGAATGCCCTAGACTACATAAAGATAGACAAGAACTCCTCCCACCACACCCATCTGTTCATAATACCCTTTATACTAGCCTTCCCCAATTACAGAACACACGCAGATTTTACAACTTGGCATTGGCTGTACAAGATTGAAAACTCACAGCCCTGGTTAGAAGAAGGCACACTGAATTCATAACGGGCAACAGAAGACAAAAATGTATTATTTAACTCTTTCCACGCCAATTGCCGCACTGAGCCACAGCGGAATTCCGTTGAACGCCAATCGCAGAGCCATTGGAGTTGTTTCCTTTATAAGAAGTCTTTCTAGTTTTACTTCTACTATTTTTAACCTTGTTATTCTAATAGGTTGTCCAGTTTTCATCAATTTAGTATCTAATAAGATATATATATGTTTATTTATTGACGAGTAGTTATAATTTTAAAATATTTTTAAATTGCTTTTTGGCCTCCTTGAGTTAACTATGTTAAAACAGGAAATAACTGCGTACGGAAATAGTTAAACAACCAACAAGTGCTAATAAAAACCAGACAATTTGTCATCTATAGCATAAAAAGTTGGACTTCAGATAAGCTAAGAAAAGACAAATACAGGGTGTTCAAGATAATTGCAGCCCCACTGACAATTCGAATGTTGCCAGGTACAAATTGAGTTGTGTTTATTTACTATTTAAACCGGTTCTGACTAGCTCGTCCTACGTCACATTTGTTCATCGCCCCTTCCCACACTACAATTACACACCGTCACACAACCTTGACCTATACTACGTCATAACTGAACCTTCCAATTTCTATACATATATGCCAGATTAGCTCCATTCACGGGCTACAATTATCTTGAACACCCTGTATAATGAAGACACATATAATGAAGTATCAACGCTATGTTCCAAGAAAAATGCTGAACTGAACAAAATAATATAAATGGTTCGTGAGTCATGGACAATAGGTTAACAGATAGCAAAGAGAGAGGTCAGTAAGGGGCTACTCAACAAACATGAGTATTTTGGCAGTGGACGTACGGAAAGTTACTGAGGTGGTAACATCGTTAGTGTTTCATAACTAGTCTCGTGCTTTCATACTCAGTGACTCCATGAGTATGATTCACAAAGTCAAAACAGGAATGGTGAGATGAAACTGGGTGGAGGTATTGGTACAGACAGGAATCAGAGAAATCACCTTTATTTTTCTCCTTGGGCATGCAGGTGTTAGTGGTAATGAACAAGCTGATAGATTGGTTGATATGGCTACAATATCAGAGGGAGCTGCAATGGACCGAAATGACTTTCTTAACGCATTGAGAGTCTTTCCTAACAGAAGAGTTTGAGGATTGTGAATCCCAGTCGCTGACCAGATTGAGAGAGATGAGTGTTGATATTGGTACAGCGTGAAAAGAACGACATACCAAATATTAAGAAAAGATTGATTAATCAACATCGAACAGCCGTGTTGGGCGGTTGGATGGACATTAGGGTTTTTTTGACAACAGGTAAAATAAATGGGAGATAAGACAGAGAGAGAAAGTTCTGACTTCATGAAATAGTGTAAATATCCAAACTGACAGTCAGCACCAAGAACACATGTTTGAGAAGCTTCATGACCACCTATGCCAGCCGACCTGAGACATGTTTGAGAAGCTTCATGACCACCTATGCCAGCCGACCTGAGACACATGTTTGAGAAGCTTCATGAGCACCTATGCCAGCCGACCTGACACATGTTTGAGAAGCTTCATGACCACCTATGCCAGCCGACCTGACAGATGTTTGAGAAGCTTCATGACCACCTATGCCAGCCGACCTGACACATGTTTGAGAAGCTTCATGACCACCTATGCCAGCCGACCTGAGACACATGTTTGAGAAGCTTCATGACCACCTATGCCAGCCGACCTGACACATGTTTGAGAAGCTTCATGACCACCTATGCCAGCCGACCTGACACATGTTTGAGAAGCTTCATGACCACCTATGCCAGCCGACCTGAAACACGTGTTTGAGAAGCTTCATGACCACCTATGCCAGCCGACCTGAGACACATGTTTGAGAAGCTTCATGACCACCTATACCAGCCGACCTGAGACACATGTTTGAGAAGCTTCATGACCACCTATACCAGCCGACCTGAGACACATGTTTGAGAAGCTTCATGACCACCTATACCAGCCGACCTGAGACATGTTTGAGAAGCTTCATGACCACCTATGCCAGCCGACCTGACACATGTTTGAGAAGCTTCATGACCACCTATGCCAGCCGACCTGAGACACATATTGAAGATTCAAATAGTAGCATGTTTGTTCCTTGTGGATCGTCACTTCATCACAGCTTGTCTGTTTTTTTTTGTGGTTTTTTTCCCGATCCAGAAGCACTTGAGCTTTTCAGCTCGGTGCCATGGACATCGTAACCCTTCGATCGGTGCCACGAACACCGTAAATCTGGGAAATCTGTGGCTTTTTCTGCCATCCCGCTGAATTGAACCCGCACACACAGAGGGATAGTCACCCGTAGTCCAACGTTCCACGAACACGCTGGGCAGACGGGCGACAGCTTGCCTGTAAAACTCTCTATGTCTAGCAAGTTCACCCACCTTCACCAGCGATGTGTTCAAGATTTCTTTGATGTCCTGCTGCCGCATGTGCTGTGATGTGGAGTAAAGAATAGTAACATTGTGACCTACAAGGCCGCATGAGGTGAATGAGGTAGGGGATAGGAAGCTACCCTAGTAAATAAAATGAGTAGCAGAGATCGGATGTGCTGGCCTACACTTGTAGGTGCATACCTTGCACAACATACAATCGTGCAGGTTCGGATCACATACAGATCACAAAGAGAGATTTAACAAGTAGTCATTATGGAGCTTTCGAAGGAACCTACTTGTTGGTGTATACCTTGCACAACATACAATCGTGCAGGCTCGGATCACATACAGATCACAAAGAGAGATTTAACAAGTAGTCATTATGGAGTTTCAAGGAGAAGAAATGGCCTGTTGCCGCCATCGTCTTGGTCACTCCCTGCCTCGTACTCCAGGAACCATGCCTTCCTTTACTGTTGATGTTAATGATATGTAAACAATTGATAGAAAACAACAAGCCACACACTCACCGATGTAAAGTCCACATCTCCATCTGTGAACACTTGATGGTGAAGTTGCCAGGGAAGAAGGCAGACACGCCAGTCTGATGAGAGGTACCTCTGAACCAGCCGTCAGGACTGTGATCATGCTCCTCAGGAGCCATGAAGATAAAGTCATTCTCAATCAGTTTCAGCTCGTCTGATTGTGATGGATGGTAATTCTTCATAACTCTTCGAACCTGACAGATAAAAAAACTGGTATTCTTCATGACCCTTCATATAAAATTAAAAAAAAACTGTCGTTACTAAAATATGTCTTCATATTGTGTTAACAAAAAGGATCAGCACTATGTTAAAATAAGAATACGTATATATTTTCCCTCGCGTACATTTTTATGTTACATAGGGCCTGCAAGTAATTTTCCATACCGCTCTGTCCTGGGCAACTCGCTCAATATCTTCCATAGAACTGAGTCCAATATTTCTTGCATTTCTCAACAAATTTAATTTAAGAGTTTTCTTAGGTCGACCTCTTTTTCCTGAACCCTTTGTCTCCCACTTCAATGTCTGCTTTGATATTATTTGATCATTTCTCCTCAAGGTGTGCCCAACATATCTCCATCTTTCTTTCTTATAACAGTTGTTACTAGTAGTTGATCAGACATTTCTCTAATTTCATCACTTCTCCTGAACTCGTCCCATTTTATGTTCTTTATTTTTCGCATACATATAGCAAAAGCGAATCTCATCTTCTTCTTCTTTTTCAGTGATCTCTGGTCATGCGCTTAATTTACTGTGGACCACAACTGGGCAGTCAGCTTCAGGTCTGTCAGGTTTCCCAAAGCTTAGTTTTCAGGTCGACTGGGTGTGACCACATATTGCTTCTCAGTTCACCCAGGAGAGGACAGTCTTGCAGGATATGCTCTGGTGTCTGTTCCGCCTGCTGACATTGGCAGAGAGCTGTTTGACTTATTCCTAGTCTATATAAGTGTTTGTTGAGTCTGCAGTGTCCTATGCGTAGTCGAAATATAATGACCTGGTCTGTTCTGCTTAGGTCTTTGAGAGAGTCTTTTCCATAATCATATCCAGTGTTTGTCTTTCTCATCTTTCAAGAAGAGATCATATAGGAAATGAGGAAATTTCAGTTGGAACAACACCTGCTATAAGATTCATTGAAAAAACAGAGATCACATGGTTTGGCCACTTAGTGAGAATGAACCCAATACCCCAGTTACAACCTGAAAATAGAATCCAAGGGGAAAGGGGGCAGCCCAAGAAAAGATGGGTTGATGGAGAAAAGAATTTTAAACACCCACAATCCCACAGAATATCGACCACTATCTTGAAACCGATCATAAATTAAACCTGCCGATAGTGGAAAAGCCCTGCCCAGCGTGGGCGCTTGGACTGGGGACCATCCCCCGTGGTGCTGGTTAAATTCCGGGAGGGCAGAAAAGCCACAGATTCCGATTTGGGGTTTTTTGGGCCCCGAACGGGGTTTATGATTTTCCATGGCAAAAAAGGCGAAAGCTCAAGGCTTCTGAGGGGGGAAAAAATATAAAAAAAGCAGAGGGGCCCAAAAGAAAAAAAATATATTTTCGGATTCAACACTTTTATTTTTTGTTTTTTTTCAACCCCGATTAACATAAAAAAAAAACACTGAACGGGAAAATCATATAAATTTAGAGATGTTGCAGTTCTATGCCCTTAGGATGGAAAGAAATGAAAAAAGGAAGAAGAAGAAAAAGATATTATAATACCTCAAGTTTTCAACTTGGAATCAGACTTATCTCCCAAGATGATCGACTGAAGTTTAATATCCGAAACCCAAAAAGGGGTCATGATGACGGATTACTAAAAGGCCCAAAGGTCATATGAATCTTTTATTTTGGCTTCACTATGCCTAAAATCAAAAAAAAACCCCGGGGTCTAGACATGAAGAAGTCAGGGGGGGGGTTTTTTGGGGGTGAAAAAGGGGTTTTCCCCTTCCTAAAAAATTTTTTCCGCCCTCGTGGAAAAATCGAGATATTTCCCGAATCACGATTCCTGGGTGAGACGTTCAGTCCATGGGAGATGGACATTATAGGTTCTGTGTTCAATTTGACCACGTAAATGAACCATTGACAAAAACGAGAAGAGCAAGCGAAAAGCCCAAAAGTGGAAAAAAATTATTAAAAAATTTTAAACAAAAATTCATAAAAACTTTTCACCATCTTCAAAATTACATGACCCCCGGGAAGGTGGTTTTTCCCCCTGAGATTTTCCTGCATCAGGACCCCCCGGGTGCTACAGAGTTCGTACTCCCGCTGAATTTTCCCGTAATCAGGACCTCGCGGTCTACAGGTTCGGGGCACTGTCGCAGATATTCTGTACATCGGGACCCCGCGGTGCTACAGAGTTGGGCCTCCGCTGAGATTTTCCCTTTCACGGGACCCTCCAGCCCAGAGTTCACACTGCCGCTGAGATATTCCTAATCGGGACCGCCAGTGCAAAAATTTCATGCACTCACTGAGATATTTGACATCAGGACCCCGGGCTAAGGTTGGTACGCCGCAGATATTCTGTACATCAGGCCCCTTTCGTCAAGGTTCGGCACTGCCCGAGATATTCCTGACACGCCCCGCCGGTGCAGAGTTCGTGCACTGGCTGAGATTTTCCCTAATCGGGCCTGCCGGGAAAACCGCACTGCCCAGATATTCCACATCAGACCCTCGCGGCCAGAGTTCTGCACGCCGCGGGGAATTTTCCCGTCATGACCCCGGGTTTTAAGAATTCATGCACGCGCTGAGATTTTCCCAATCGGGCCCCACGCGGTGTAAGGTTTTTGCACTGCGCGAGATTTTCCCTGTACATCAGGCCCCTGTGGTTACAGAGTTTGTGCACCCCCCGAGTTTTCTAATCGGGACCTCGCCAGGCCAGATTTTGGCACTGCCGGTTTCCCTGAATCGGACCTCGCCAAAGAATAGTTCGTGCCCCCCGCTGAGATATTCCTGTGTGAAAAGATCAAAGCAAATAAACAAAAAAAAGATCAGTGCCGTTCAGTTCAAAACTGACATTTTGGGACTAAACCCACCTAAACAGAATAAACCCACACACCTACAATTGACCACAAGGCAGCATTCATGTGAGACAGAAATATCTTGGTGCCCTGGGGCAATAAAGCAGACAAGAACTCCTCCCACCACACCCATCTGTTCAAACCCCTTTATACTAGTCTTCCACAATTTCAGAGCACATACAGATTCTACAGGGGTTTAACTTTAAAAAACCCCAGTGATAAATAGAAAATTTCAGTCCAGCATCTGTTTTTTACTTTTAAACCAGCTGACAGTTGTCCCGCACATTTGTTCTGCCCCGCCTTTTCAAAAACACCATCCACAACCTTGACCCCTACTACGCAAACAGCCTTCTATTTTTTACATAAGAGATTAGCCCATTCCCGGCTGCTTTTAAGTTGAACACCCCGTACATTTTGGGATTTGGGGGCCCAAAAGGAAAACTCGAGCCCTAGTTAGAAGAAGGCAAGCCCCCCACACACCCATCTGTTTTTAAACCCTTTTTGTTTTCTTCCACAATTACAGAGCACATGATTTAAATTTGGATTGGCTGCCCATGGGAAAATTAATCCGGTTAAAGAAGAAATTTACAACACTTTTTCCATCATCACTTTTTTTTATTTTTTGTTTAAAAAAAGAATATTAAAAAGTTTTTTTCAACAACATACATATATACCAATTTAAAAGAAAACTTAAACTTTCAAATCAGTGTTCAACGTAATGATGGGTGGGGTCTTTACAAAATATCCAATAAAGTTTTTTTTTTGTGAAGGTAAGACCAGTGGGGCTACAGAGGGCCACAAATGAATTTTAAACTGCATCCATGACAGATCCTTTTTTCTCTTTGTTATCTGGCATCTGAAATAAGAGGGCATGATGAGGTTTAGGATAACTAAGCCCAGTTATTTTAAATTTTTTTACGCGCTTTAAAGTGGACCACAGAAAAAACAGAGGCAGGAAAACACTATTTATTGCCAAAAAAAACCTGTTCTTGATTGATAGGGCCTCACTTTCACTGGTGAGTAACCCTGTGTGCCCGATCTCTTTATTGATTGAATAATCATCATTGCATGTGAGTAACCATGTGGCTGATCTTTTTTTTTCATAGGGAAAATTTTAAATTCTACTTATCCTGATGTGTGAGGCAAAACCTATTGATAAAAGAAAACAATCATTTTATTATAAAATAAAAATACAAAAAGACAATATAATTACACACCAACCTTAAAAAAAGGGCATAAATGATGGGGGTGGAAACATGGGCTGAGTTCCAACCACAAAATTGAGCAGATTCCCAAAATTTAAACAATTTTTTGGGGAAATTTACCTGTAGCCGGGGGATAACATATTCTCGAGGTTCTTTTTTGTCCCGTTGAGGGTCATTGAAGACAGCAACCTGTGTAGGAAGAAGGACACACAAGCAACAAAATACAGATTAAATCTGATGATTTAAAAAAGGGACAATATAAATGGACATGTTTGTTTGAAGGCATGAAGAAGACCAATGGGAAAGGATCAAAAAGGAAGACCAAAAAAGATGGATCAAGAGCATGGATGAGAGCGATAGTACAGACTCATGCCCACACAAAACCAATGACGGCTGTGTTTTCACAAAAACATACTCTGGGGTCCAGGACATCCACTGGGAAATTTGCCAAGTTGATGATCAAGAACCTACCCCCCCTCATGTGGTGACCCCAAAATACAGGGTTTTGTCTGGCTAGGGTAGGGATCGGGGAGAGCTACTCTGGTATAAGTAGGTCAAAAGGGAGTTGCATAGAATCTATTCAACACAGCAACTGATGATTGTCCCGCATGCCTCCCCCCAATGGGAAAAGGGAAAAAATAAAACGAATAAGAGCTGACACCTCAATCGTCAGGAGATACATATTTATGTCCTCTCGAAACAATGGTTGCCCCAAATTTGCCAGCTCTTGCAAGATTCGTCGGAAAAGATGCAATGTACGTGATGACACAAGGGAAGAGTGCAGTAAACTCTGTATCAGAGGTCAAGCACAGATACATTTATTGGGCAAGGTTGGCGAGCCCAAATCCTAAAGTTCCGTTCTAGTGCCTAACGAAACTGCCTTCCTAGAACAACCGGAAACATCACAGGAAAAACTTGGATGGTGATGCTGTTGAGCTCAAAATTTAGTTGTGTGTTGCGCAATGAAATAACCTTTGGATTTTTTGTGTGCAGCCTCACTCCGGTGTTTCTGGGCCAGGGAAAATACAGAGTAGAAACTGCAAATTGCCAAGTGCTGACAGATCCTCGAAAAGGCTGAGAATGTTCTACTCGGAACAAACTCACAGTGGCTAGAAAAGTAAGGCCGACAACATTGGTGTAGACTGACTCTTTTCACTGTGACATACTCGGGTAGGATGCCGTCCCAGATAATGCAATAGGCCAACTAAACAACCAAAAACTGATCAAGTGTGTCAAAGCTTATGCGAAATGTAGCTGCGCTTTTGTTTGTCTGTGTGTGCGTAGATGACTAGTGAGCCCGATACAGGCTTGAAATGTTCTTGTACAGTGTTAGAGAAAGTGTATTATCATTATGAAAGTGTAGAATCATTTTCATGGGTGATATGGTCAACATCATGCCGGCTACCTTCACTTCCCAGTGCTTTTCCTGGTACCTAGTTGAGGCTCGGTCAACCTGTGAGTTTTCATGAGATCCCTAGCATTATTGCTGGAGCTTGGTAGGTCGCGCAACATTCTCGGCAGATGGTGTCAGCACACATGGTTACTCACCGAAGTGCAATGATGATGGTTCTATCAATGAATCAATGCCTGTCTGCCCAGCGTGTTAAGTAGGCGTTGGACTACGGGTGACTATCCCTCTGTGTGTGCTGGTTCAATTCCCCGGGATGGCAGAAAAAGCCACAGATTCCCAGATTTACGGTGTTCGTGGCACCGAACCGAGGGATTACGATGTCCATGGCACCGAGCTGAAAAGCTCAAGTGCTTCTGGATCGGGAAAAAAAACAAATATAAATGAATCAATAATTAATACAATAGAAACTAGACATAACAATTTGTTACTTACCACTCTGCAGCCTGCTGAGCACCATGATTTCAGATGCAGCAATTGCCTTCTCACTGGTGTAGAAATCAATTAAAAGTAAGTTACAACAACTCTCAATGTATGAAGACATACATATGAATATGTAGTGAGAATAAACTTATCATCAGCATGTGTCATGCAATGTGGTTTCATAAGTCATCATTAATCCTCTCCGCTCCTCGTGGAGCATAGGGCCTCAACAGTTGTTCGCCACTCTTCTCGGTCTCTGGCTGTTCTTTTTATGTTCTCCCAGGTCATTGAGCACTCTTCAGCTCCTCAGTAAGACTCGATCTCCAAGTCTGCTTAGGCGTCCTCTTTTTGTTTTCCTCAGGGTTCCACTCGAGCACCTGTCTAGTGACACTTGACTGTGTCTTCCGCAAGGTATGGCCTATCCATCGCCATCTTCTCCTCTTGACCTGTGTCATCATAGGTTCCTGCCCTGTTCTTATCCACAGATCCGTGTTTGTAACTCTATCATACCATCTCAATCTGAGAATCCGCCTAAACATCCGCTGACAAAGGTCTGGATCTTATTTGTATTTGCCTAGTGACTCGCCAAGTTTCCGAGCCATACAGCAACACCGACTTCACATTTGAGCTGAAAATCCTGAGCTTTGTTTTCGTGGAGATGGCAGCGGACTTCCACACCATGTGCAGGATCGCAAAGGCCTGTCGTGCCTTCCTAATCCTAGCATTTATGTCCTCATCTGTACCTCCTGATCTGCTGATCTTACTTCCAAGGTAGACAAATTCATCCACATCTTCTATGTCCCTTACCTCAATCAGTATTGGATCTTGCTGTATGTTGTTGCTACGCATTACTTTAGTCTTCTCTTGACTGATTTTAAGGCCGACTCTAGCCGTTTGTGCCAGACATCCACTTTTTCCTGCATGTCTTGTAGTCTATCAAAGCAAGCGAGATCGTCCGCAAAATCCAGGTCTTCTAGCTTTGACATAAGTGTCCACTGTATGCCTTTTCCAGACCTGGCGTAGGCTGTTCGTGTGACCCAATCAAGTAGCACCAAGAAGAGGAGGGGGACAGCAGGCATCCCTGTCTAACACCAGTAGTGACCAGGAACTCCTCTGACAGTCTTCCATCATGAATAACCTGGCAGGCAAACCCCTCATACAGCTGCCTGATGATGTCGACAGTCTTCTCCGCACCCCATAGTTTCTTAGGATCCCCACATTGATTTCCTATCTATGCTGTCAAATGCCTCTCAAAATCAACAAAGCACCGAGAGTGGAGCCTGCCACTCCATTGTTTGTTCCACTATGATTCTTAAGGTGGCTATCTGGTCATTGCAAGATCTATCTTTCCGGGAAACCCGCCTGTTCGTCCCTAAGCCTCTGGTCTATAGCGTCTTTCATCCTGTCCAGAATAACCCTAGTGAGGACTTTGCTGGAATGGGAGCAGCATGATCCCTCTCCACTTGTCACAGTTTGACAAATTGCCATTCTTTGGCAGTTTCACGAAGAGGCCTTTCTTCCAATCTGCTGGTATCTCCTCCCTGTCCCACACCAAGTTGAACAATATGTGTTGGTTTACCATCTCTTCTCCTCCCTCCCTCAGAGCTTACGCTGGGATATTATCAACTCCTGCCGCCTTGCCCTTTCTCAAGTTTTTCAAGGCATTGCGGATTTCCTGTTTTGTGATCTCACCTACGTTTATGTCCAGCGGGTCTCCTTGCCCTAAATCTAGTGGGTTTAGTGTGGGAGGTCTATTTAACACTTCCTGGAAATGCTCTTTCCAGCGCCCCAGTTGTTCATCAATTTTAGTCAAAAGTTTTCCAGTCTTATCTCTCACTGGCCTGCTCTGCTTATTTTTCCTCCCACTCAACAATCTGGTTGTCTCATAGAGAGCCTTGAGGTCACCTTTGCTAGCTGCTGTCTCTGCCTCTTCTGCTATCTCATTTATGAATGCTCTTTTGTCGTTTCTCAGCTGTCTTTTTACCTCTCTAGCCATCTCGTTATATCTAATTGCTGCCGCCTGTTTTTGTTGTCTTGTTCGTGACTGGTTTACTTCTTGTTTCAGCTTCTTCCTCTCCTCCACCCTCTGCCATGTTTCGTCCGTGATCCAGGGTTTCCTGATTGATGATGGTCTTCCAAGTATTTCTTCACAGGCTCCAACCGTCGCCTGCTTTAAAGTGTTCCACCTACTCTCCACTGTACCTTCCTCTTCTGTTGTCTGTAGTGCCTCGAAACGGTTCTTTAGAGCAATCTGGAAGACTTCCTTTGTGGCCTGCGATTGGAGTTTCTTGACATCAAACTTGATTCGTGTACTTTGTTGTTTCTTCTTTGTCGATAGTTTCATTTTTAATTTTACAGTTACCAGATGGTGATCAGATCCTATGTCTGCTCCTCTCTTCACTCTAACATCTTGTAGTGATGCTCTCCATCGTTGGCGAAGTGCCACATGGTCGATCTGGTTTTCCGTCCGATGGTCTGGCGAGATCCATGTTGCCTTATGGCATCTTCGATGCGGAAAGAGTGTACCCCAATGACAAGCTCATTGGAGGCACAGAAGTCTGCAAATATCTCACCATTTTCGTTCATGCTTCCAAGACCATTTACTCCCATCTCTTTTTCCCTGCCAGTGGGTTTCATAAGTACTTCCTTCCAAAAATGCTTTCAATGGAGTTTTGGAAGGAAGTTCTTATGAAACCCACATAGTGAAGAAAGAGTGGGCAGGGAGACCAAATAATACATGATGAAATTTGAACAGTAGTGAGTATGCCAAAGCCAAATGGACAGTACTAAAGAAGATGTTCCAAAATGGAATTAGACTGAGAGTAACAGTAGCATTCCACTGTTCTACCTGGAATAAGAAGGTTTAAACTATTACTCTTGACATTGTTGGTACTCACGCTCTATCTTTAGGAAACCCCATGTGTAAAAGGGTCTCCAACGGTGACCTATTTTGAACAGACGCACTTAAACTTCTAGATCTTGATCGGGGAGGCAGACCTGCCATGGTAGAAAATATTTTCAAGTCGTACACTAAAATATACACATATCTGTGGCAATTAGCATCTTGCTTGATCTCGTTACTACAGCGGAAGACAATCTTCGCCGTAAGTAAATCTAAAACAGATGCGGAAGTAAAATGATAGAAAGCAGACGAATGTTTACTTCTGCTCAACACATTATAATGATCTTTTCACATTAGAGAGTTCTAAGCTGCCAGAGGATTTGCAAACTGAGGTAAAACAAGAGAAACTGTCTTTCTATTAAACAATTTCAATTATAATCATAATATATCTTACTTACATTTACATTTGTTAACTATAAATGTAAAGATGTTATTACTTGATCGATATAATAAAGAATTTAGTTGTAATGTGGTTGTTAATATCTAGAAATTTATATTTGTATTGTATTTGTTTCCGTTGTAGTGTTACTTAGTCACTTACACTTACGCTGTTAACACAGTACCTAAAACCCTTTCACGCTATAATAACAGTCAGAGTCAGTTCTTAATCATGCCGTGATTCATGGTTGTGATTAGCAAATATAGGTGGTGCTTACACTTCGTACATTCTCACTTGTGATTGCTTTGTCATCGCTAATGATGTAATGGTAGGTAGAGATAGGTTACCACTGACCACTGCACAGTTGCTTAGTAAACAATAGTAAACATCTATTATTAATCTATATAAATATATTTTAGGACGGTAAAGTGCTCGCTTCAGACTTCAGTATGTGAGTAATTAATTTGGGAAAAACTTCAATATATTAATAATTTATGACAGTCTGTTAAATTGTAATCGTACATCACGAATAATTACATCAGAGTGATAAATATTGTCTTTGAAAAAAATAAAATTAGAGAACAAGAGGAGTGTTAATAATATAATAGGTAGTGTAGACTAGTGTAGAGCGAAACTGTTGACATTGTGATTAACTGTGTAGTGTAAGTGCTAAGTTTAGTACTAAACAGATTCATACTCTGGCTACACTAATGCTGACAAAATGACTTAGAATTTGTCCATTCTTATATTATTCGGATTAGCAATCAGAAGGCTGTTGTCAATTATGTCAATTAATCATGGTTCTCCACCATATCTTGTTTGATATTTTAGCAAAACACGTAATTACAAAGTACTGTAGTTTTACAATTCAAAAACAATGACAAAATACACAACGTTTGATCAACAAGGCCTTTATCAAGCAAGCGAACAAACAGGAGTGACAAATTAAAATGAAACACAAATGGACGACCAAATACCAAACGTATCTAAGGAAAATCTGGAATAAAAAAACGAATAACGAAATAAATGTAACACAAAACACACATAAAACTAGAAATAGAAAGAAAAACAATGAAACATCTAGTAAATATATAACTTGAATACATGCAACATATACCCATATAGATTACAAAGCAGGGAAGAGAAAGTACTAGAAGCATAAGAATGGAATATAACATGAATACATGCAACATATACCCATATAGATTACAAAGCATGGGAAGAGAAAGTACTAAGAAGCATAAGAATGTAATACGTTGAGCCCGCGTAGTCCACCCGCGTAGATGACTCTACATCAAGAATACTATACATGATATTGGACTGCTCCACCCAAAACGCCTTTGGCAGTCTAACATGTCACCGTCGGAGTTTCGTGCTCTATCACACCTCCGCGACGTGATGACATTGTATCAAAACCCGCCGACAAAGGCGGAGCTATAGTCGTCTGGAGCAAAGATCTTTACCTTCAGGAAGGTCATACCCAACTGCGTGACACTCAGTTTTATAAAACCAGCCCTACTGATGTCACTCAGTCTAATAATAATAAGGTTCGTGAAGTCATTAAGAACTTAATTGCCACGAACGACCTTCCATCCAGTGCATCATCACTCTGTGTGATCGATAGCTGTTTGGGTAAACCCGCCTTTATATGCTCCCCAAAATTCATAAACTCCACAATCCCGGTAGGCCTATCGTTTCTGCTTGCTCCTGCCCTACGGAACACATCTCCAAATTCCTTGATAGCATCTTTAATCCCATAGTCACCACACTCCAGTCATTTTTGAAGGATACAAACCACGCTTTGTCTGTCTTTTCTACCATTGAGTTGCTACCCGAGAGAACCTACCGTCTCTTCCTCCTTGATGTGTGCTCATTGTACACTTCTATACCTCATCCTGACGGCCTTATAGCTCTCCAGTTCTTTCTCAATAGGAGAACTAATCCACTTGTGTCAACTTCTGCTCTCCTTCGTCTTGCGGAACTAGTTCTCACTCTTAACTCCTTTCAGTTTAATGACCAATTCTTTGAGCAGATCAGTGGGTTGCCATGGGTACTAAAATGGGACCTAGTTATGCTTGTCTTTCATGGGCTATCTTGAACACCTAGTATGGACTACATATGATGGCCCCCTTCCGTCTGTCTATCACAGATACATTGATGACTGTATTGGCATCACTGATATGCCTGAAGCCGATTTATCACGCTTCATTCATTTCATTAATGTTTTCAACCCTTCTATTCGTTTACTTCTCCATCTCCACTACTTGTGTCAACTTTCTTGACATTACTATCACCTTACGCCTATCCACTATCTATACATCAGTATATTACAAGCCTACTGATGCAAATAGTTTTCTCCTCTATACTTCTTCCCATCCCCGGGCTTGTCGTGACTCTTTGCCATTCTCGCAGCTCTTACGCCTTCGTCGCCTTTGTAGTGAGGACGATGATTTTCTTGAGAGAGCTCGCGAGATGCTTGATTTCTTTAGTAGGCGCCTATACCCGGAGAGGGTGCTTGTCTCGGCTATGCATCGAGTTCAGAAAATCACTCGCCAGCAGGCCCTTACCAGTCAGCATAGGACTACTAACTCTGACAGAGTAAAACTTATCTTAACTTACCACCCCCATAGTTCCCTGGTGAAAAATTTTTTATTCCGTCATCTGTCTCTCCTTAGATCAGATCCTGAGACCCGTTCTGTCTTCCCCAACTATCCTTTGGTGTCTTACAGACGAGGACAGAAGTCTTAAGGATATGTTGGTACACAGTCAGCCTTAAGTCCAATATCCTGACTCATTTTGGCACTGTCCAGTGTGGTAGATCGGCGTTGCAACACGTGTGCTTATGTGATACAGACGCGTACTGTATCTTTTCCTTTAAGCACGTTTCTTATTGACGATGGGTTCACATGCGAGTCTCGTAATCTTATCTATGCATTATCTGTAAGCGGTGTAACAAGGCTTATATCGGCGAGACAGGCAAGAGGCCAGTGACCGATTCGCCCAACACTTACGCGACATACGCCAATGCTCTGGGACCCTGTAGCCACCCATTTCAATGACACTGGCCATTTAGGTGCTCACGATGTCCAGGTCACAGCCATCCGATCATGTTCCTCGGATGAATGCAGTCGATTTGCTCTGGAGAATCGGTTGATTTCTTTGTATGGTACCTTAGCGACCACCGGCTCAACGTATTACATTCTTATGCTTCTTAGTACTTTCTCTTCCCATGCTTTGTAATCTATATGGGTATATGTTGCATGTATTCATGTTATATTCCATTCTTATGCTTCTAGTACTTTCTCTTCCCTGCTTTGTAATCTATATGGGTATATGTTGCATGTATTCAAGTTATATATTTACTAGATGTTTCATTGTTTCTTTTCCTTTCTATTTCTAGTTTTTATGTGTGTTTTTGTGTTACATTTATTTCGTTATTCGTTTTTATTCCAGATTTTCCTAGATACGTTTGTATTTGGTCGTCCATTTGTGTTTCATTTAATTTGTCACTCCTGTTTGTTACGTTTGCTTGATAAAGGCCTTGTTGGTTGAACGTTGCTGTATTTTGTCATTGTTTTTGTAATTTGTAAAACTACAGTACTTTGTAATTACGTGTTTTGCCAATCAAATAGTTTTACTGCAGTTCCATATATATATAACTTGATATTTTAGGGCACTTAGAAATTTATTTCTTCTATATGTTCTGTACCGTGTAAGAAGTGAAGAAATTCATTTCTGTTTGTATCCTTTGCTTGGTAAAGGACTTTTAGTAGAAATGTTGCTGTGTAATGCTAGCTATTATTTGTGTGTTTTGTAAAACTACAGTACTTTGTTTTTACAGGTTTTGCCATTGCTACACAGTTTTACTGCAGTCTTCCCTTATATCGATATTATTCTCCACCATACTCTTGTTATTAACAACTGTCTTTTTTAGCAAGTTATGCTGTACTCGACAGACAAGGACAGACTATCATCTTCCAACTCAGGATAGGACACAATAAACTAAACCTACACAGTATGATTGTCCCCATCCCCTCTGTGGCACCGCTGAGCAAACCACAGAACATGTCCTGCAAGGCTGTCCCCTGCATGTCATCCTTTGAAATGAATGCTGGCCCTTCAACCCAACACTACATTTAAAACTACATGGCACCAGAGATGAGCTTCAGACAACAGTCGACTTCATCATAAGAACGCGTCTAATGGTATAATCATTAAAATAGCGATCGCAAAGAAGAAGAAGAAGCAAGTTATGCAGTCCAAAGATTCAAACTGTGTTGAAGTTGTGTATCCATGATGGAATATTTATCAATCATTTTATATGATCATGCGATTTGTTACAGCAGATTATTATTGTTGTGTTATTTGTTTATTTGACACTGAAGACTGGTATGGCATCTAAACGTGAGTCTGCGCAAGATTTGATCACCAACAGCAAACAGATGGGGGATAATCATAACAATGGTGTCAAGTCTCGTCGGTTGTTTGTCATGCGACATGGGGAGAGATGTGACTTTGCTTTTGGAAGGTCATGGATGAACAGATGTTTTGATGACAAAGGTAGATAATTGTTTCGATGTTGTTTGTGTTTATCATCATCAAGTAGCTTGTCCCTTTTTTTTTTTATCCAGAGGCACTTGAGCTTTCAGCTCTTCAGCTCGGTGCTATAGACATCATAACCCTTCGGTTCGATGCCACGAACATTGTAAAACTGGAGAACCTGTGGCTTTTCTGCCTGCTCGTGGAATTGAACCGCACTCACAGGGGCGTGTCATCCAACATGCTACAAACACGCTGGACAGGTGGGTGGCTTGACCCTTCCCGAACTTGGCTCTCATCACAGCAGCCCTGGAAAACTATATTCTGTGCAAGATGACTGGCATCAGCAGCAGTCATTTTCAGATCGTCAATGACATCCTACACTCATCGTCTTCTAAGTCTTCCTCTCATTCTTCTTCCAGGCACCATCCCTCCAGAATTATCTCCTCTAGGCACTCATGTCGTTTGAAGTGTTCGAAATATTTAATTTTCCTTGTTTTTATGTTCTTTAACACTTTCCCTGCCACCTTTCCACCAAATCTGGTTCACTACCACACTATTTTTTTTAGCATGATCAGTTTTCAGGGTGATAATTTTAAAAAATCTGTACCCTTGTAAATATCTGCTGTTGATCTATAATCGTCATCACTTGAATCAAATTCCAAATTTGTATCACATTCACACCCTGTTTTATCACTATCACTGGCTAAGAAGTTCAAATCAAAGTCATTTTGGACCTGACTAACATCACGCTGGCCGGCGACTTTACTTCCTAGTACTTTTCCTGGTACCTAAATTGAGGGCCGACCTGAGCCGTTACAGTTTGAAAAATATTCCGCGCCCACTGGAATTGAACCCGGATCACATGCAGAAGAAGCGAGTTCACTAACAACTTTGCTATTGTAGCTCTCGTCCTCAGGTGTAGTCAGTGTTATGACTTCTTTCCAACCACATATGGTGCATGTATTGAGTAAAGTTATATAATGTATAAATAACCTACGAGACCTGACCATCAAGTAACATCAACAATATCCTGTCTCAGAAACTGATATATTTCTCCTTATTAAATATCATGAGCAAATGCACCCAAGATGATCAACTGGCTTAATAACAGCAGACTATTTGATCTTGACTTTGCCTATGATGTGGCCATATTGAATTCAACCACACAAGGAACTCATAAATTAACGAGCAAACTTTGTACACTTGCAGATCAGGTTGGTCTCAGATTATTTCTGCCAAGACCAAAATTATGGACTTCACAAACTCAACAGACAAAATTGTAATAAATGGCCAAACACTGGAGAAACATTTTACATATTTGGGTAGTAAAGTGTCAAACAACGGAGACACAATGAAAGAAATAAACTCTTGTATTGCTATAGCAGCTTGTGCCTTCACTAAGTTAACAAATATCTGCAATCTCAAGACCTTAGTATATGTACAAAAGTTAAATTGTTTAGGTCCAGGAACAGGAAAGTAAACTATTGGGATGTAAAACCATTCAAGATCTTCAACTGCTGGCAACAGATCACATCACATGGAGCGCTAAAACCTCTGCCCTATATTCCACCTTTGGCACGAAAGGAACAAACTAACTATTAAACATCACAGTGTTGTAGAGAGGGAGAGCTATAAAGGACATGCTTCCTGGAAGATGAGGTGGTGAATCCTTCCTTTCGTCGCTTGAAATATTATCTATATATTCAATGTTGTCTCTTGTATGAACTTCACTGTCTTTTGTAGCTCACATAGAGGTCCGTGTAGTTTTCTGTCGAGTGTTATTTCGTTAGGTCAGTGAGTTTACCTCAGTGTATCATATTTGGGGCAGTCTTGAAGTATGGGCTCTGCAGTCTGGTGTGCATGTCCACATGTACACATGGCTGAATTGCCAATCTTGAATTTTGTATACATGTGGCTGCGGAGTCAATGAAGTGGGGAATGACCAATGTGATGGGGGCAACAGGTAAAGAAACCTTGAATATGATGATGGAGGAGAGGGGAGAATTGGCTAAATATTGCGAGTCCTTTAGGTGGGCTGTGATGAGAGTCACATTCTGTGAAGGCCACCCTTGGACATGCTGGAGTGCAGGACAATGAACGTGACGACTTTCTTGCAACAAATGCTTGATAGGGCACAGGTTTAATATATGGGGTACAGGTAATGTTTTATAAACAGAAAATCTTACTTCATAGTACCACATCTGGTGAAACACATAATAACAAAGTAATTTTTGTATTTTGTAAAACTACAGTACTTTGTTATTACATGTTTCACCAGTTTATATAGTTTTACTGCAGTCTCTGGTACAGACAATGATCAGAGAAATCACCTTAATTTTTGTCCCTGAGGATGCAGGAGTTAGGGGTAATGATAGATTGGCTGGCTTGGCTACAATATCAGAAGGAGCTGCCATGGATCGAAATGACATTCTTCACACATTGAGAAAGTCTTTCCGAACAGAGGAGTTTCAGGGCTGTGAATCCCACTCGCTGACCAAATTGAGAGAGCTGGGTGTCAAAATTGGTGCAGCCAAAGAAGAACGACATACTAAATATGCAAAGAGATTGATTAATCAACATCGAACTGGCATGTTGGGCTGCTGGATGCTGCTAGATGTACTGAGGCGGAGATCGGAGCACCTATGGACATGTCCGGAGTGCTGTGATGATAGTCCTCATATAACTGATAACTGCAGTCTCCCCCCATATTGAGATTAGTACTACATCTACTCACTTATATTGTAGCATGATGTCAGACTATAGATATATATATATTTATATGTATACTATAACTATGTATAATCTTCTTATCTTATCTTAACCACATTTGCCGTGAAGCGGCGTGGAGAGTTAGTTTTCTATCTTGTGCCAGGTGTGTTGCGCTGACGTTGTCAGTCCATGCTGCAGGACTCTGAGATGTTATCTATCCATCTATGTATAATATAAAGCCTAATCTTCTCTGTATATTATATATTCAGGTAACTACAAACAGATTGACTTGAATCTGCCTCTGACTATGGTCAAGCGGGAATCGTACAAAGACTTTCTCAAAGACAGTCCATTGACGGAAGTTGGCACATTCCAAGCTCGGTCAACAGGTACATCACTTATCATTTGTTTTTTAACTCCAAGTTTTCATGCCTAGTTTGTGTTACCAGAGCCAAACATGGACAATGAGAAAAGCGCAGTCACGAAAAATAACTACTTGTGAAATGCGTTGCTCGTGAAAAGTTACCAACAACACCAGAAAAGACAGAGTCACTAACATCAGCATAAGAGAGAAAGCTGGCACAGAACCTTGCTTGAATTACATTGAGAAATAAAGAATGAAATGGGTTGGCCACTTAATAAGAATACAACCAAACTCCACTGTATACAGAGCCTTCTATAAGAGAATATAAGGAAAGATGGCAAGTGGAAGACCACATTGGCTCATACATAACATCATGTCACAGAAGATGAAATATTTTGGTCACGTTAACGTCACAGTGGTTTGGAGAGAACGGTAATGGAAGGCATGGTTCCTGGAGTATGAGGCAGGGACAACCAAGATGAAGGTGGCAGCAGGACATCAAAGAAACCTTGCACATGATGCTGGAGGAGGTGGGAGAACCTGCTAGAGACAGAGTTTTTCAGACGGGCTGTGATGAAAGTGACATTCTGCAAGTAACATGTTACTACATCATGACATTTTGCTCTGTAACTATATTTAATTCTGTCATTATTCTTTAACTCTTAGTGGACCAGGCATTTGTTTCTACTATAAAAAATGCCACTTAGTGTGGCATTTAGTCCACAAGAAGTTAATGCTCTCAATATTTCTGTTATAACCAACAAGATAACCAACTCTGGGTACTGCAACGTGCAAACCTGCCTTCCATCATGGGCATGCTCAGCAGTAGACCACTAAGATGGTTGGTATGACAAGATAACCAAATCTGAAGTCCTGCAACGTGCAAACCTGCCTTCCATCATGGGCATGCTCAGCAGTAGACAACTAAGATAGTTGGGGCATGTGAGAAGAATGGAAGCTTGTTGCATACCAAAACAAATGTTGTTCTGTGATCTTTTGGAGAGGGAAGAGACACCAGGGTAGACCACTGCTCAGATATAAAGATGTCTGCAAAGCCTCAGTGAAAAACTTTTCTATAGGTCCCGGCACATGGCCAAATTAGCAGGTGCCAGAGTTGTGTGGAAAACATAGTGCTCAACGACGCACAGCCTTTTGAGATGAGACTTATGCATGAGCTGAAAGATGAAAACTCAGAGGTTGTCACAGTAAAACACTTGCCAATTGGCCGTCTGTAAAGACGAAAAAGGCCATATATGTCTTGTCACTATGTCTGACTATATTTTATATAACTCTGGCGTTATGTTTCAACTCAGGTGATGCACTGGGAAGGGCCAGTGTTGACATTAAGTTTGTCTATTGTTCTCCAGCTTTGAGATGTGTACAGACAGCACAAAATGTTGTTGATGGTAAGTTGTACATTTATACGTTATTGCTATCAGTTTACTGACACTACTACCAGTGGGCAAGAGCCGCGTAGCGTAGTTGTTAGTGAACTCGCTTCTCAAGGTTGGTGGTCTGGGTTCAACTCCTGCAGTGCGCGTGGAATTTTTCCAGAGCGCAACAAATCTCAGGTCGACCCAGCCTCAACTGGGTACTAGACATGCTCTGGGAAAGTAAAGGCGGCGGCGTGATGCTGACCACATCACCCATCGTGTGCCGACGGTCAATGAAAATACAGGCCTAACACTGTATTGACCTATATACCACAAGGTATGAAAGGGTTCCTTTACTTTTTTTTTTTTACTACCAGTGGGCGTCTGTGGTGAGCTCGATCACAATTCAATAGTACCTGGTTCAAACTTCGCGGATGGTGGTTTTGAAGCAAATTTGTTCTAGTGGATTTTTATGAACAGTAAAAATTGACCTCTCCATTCAGAAATCATTGACAAACTACTCAATGTGTAAGTTGTGCCTAGAAAATCAACAACTCATATACTGTGGTTGATGGTAATGTTCTGTAAACGATATTCCATGATTTCCATTTTCATCACTAACAGATGTCAAGGAATTCATATTTCTCTTGTATCAGTCCAAGGTATTTTTGTTTTTGGCCAGCTATTAACTCAGATGTTGTCATGGTACCTCTTACTGATTTTTGTGCGAAGGCTTGCTTTCCTTATCAGTAGTGACACCCTCACCATTCAGCTAAGCCATACTCCGACTTCAGAGGTCCTTGTAACTTATATCCCCAAGTAAAGGATCAGGGTTTCCTGTAGTCTGGGTGGCGACTGTGTGCACACCTAAAACTTTTGCCCTGAGCTGGTCTCGAACCCCCAAATGTCCATGGTATGTTCTCACTAGTGCAGCATGTTCTCAACTTCGCTATCTGAGACCCCGTTTGTATTTTTGAACTAGAGCTGTTGAGGTGGTTGCTACTTTGCAGCCAAGTTCAGGATATTGTATGTGTTATTCCAGCTTTGTTAAATCTCCCATGAATGATAGTCATGAAGAAGCTGGCAGATTGTTGTTTTCATTGTTGCTGGGGTTATATTTAGGAATCATACAGAGACAGGCAGACAAATGGTGACCAAGTACAAGAGTAGAGGAGAAGGAGAGAGAAGAAGAAGAGGAGGTAGGTGAAGAAAAGTACAAGGAGGTGTAGAAAGTAAAGGGAGGAGGTGGTAGAAGAAAAGTAGAAGAGGAGGGAGGTAGAAGAAAAGTAGAAGAGAGGAGGTGAGAAAAGTCAGAGGGGGGAGGTAGAAGAAAAGTAGAAGAGGAGGGAGGTAGAAGAAAAGTAGAAGAGGAGGAGGTGGTAGGAAGAAAAGTAGTGAAGAAAGTAAGAGGAGGTGGTAGAAGAAAAGTACAAGAGGAGTGGTAGAAGAAAAGAAGAGGAGGTAGGTAGAAGAAAAGTAGAGGAGGTAGGTAGAAGAAAAGTAGAAGAGGAGGGAGGTAGTAGAAGAAAAGTACAAGAGGAGGTAGGTAGAAGAAAAGTAAAGAGGAGGAGGTAGAAGAAAAGTACAAGAGGAGGTAGGTAGAAGAAAAGTACAAGAGGAGGTAGGTAGAAGAAAGAGTACAAGAGGAGGTAGGTAGAAGAAGAGTAGAAGGAGGGAGGTAGAAGAAAAGTACAAGAGGAGGAGGTAGAGAAGAGTAGAAAGGAGAGGAGTAGAAGAAAAGTAGAAGAGGAGGGAGGTGTAGAAGAAAGTAGAAGAGGAGGGAGGTAGAAGAAAAGTAGAAGAGGAGGTAGGTAGAAGAAAAGTAGAGAAGAGAGGAGGTAGTAGTAAGTAGAAGAGGAGGTGGTAGGTGCAAGAGGAGGGAATAGAAGAAAAGTAGAGAGGAGGAGGATAGAAAGTAGAGAAAGTAGAAGAGGAGGGAGGTAGAAGAAAAGTACAAGAGGAGGTAGGTAGAAGAAAAGTAGAAGAGGAGGTAGGTAGAAGAGGAGGTAGGTAGAAGAAAAGTAGAAGAGGAGGTAGGTAGAAGAAAATAGAGGAGGGGAGGTAGTGAAGAAAGTAGAAGAGGAGGGAGGTAGAAGAAGAAAAGTACAAGAGGAGGTAGGTAGAAGAAAAGTAGAAGAGGAGGAGGTAGTGAAGAAAAGTACAAGAGGAGGTGGTAAGAAAAGTACAAAGGAGGGAGGTAGAAAAAGTAGAAGAGGAGGAGGTGTAGAAGAAAAGTACAAGAGGAGGTAGGTAGAAGAAAAGTAGAAGGGAGGGAGTAGTAGAAGAAAAGTAGAAGAGGAGGGAGGTAGTAGAAGATAAAGTAGAGGGAGGGAGGTAGAAGAAAAGTAGAAGAGGAGGGAGGTAGAAGAAAAGTAGAAGAGGAGGTAGGTAGAAGAAAAGTAGAAGGGGAGGGAGGAGTAGAAGAAAAGTACAAGAGGAGGGAGGTAGAAGAAAAGTAGAAGAGGAGGTAGGTAGAAGAAAAGTAGAAGAGGAGGTAGGTAGAAGAAAAGTAGAAGAGGAGGGAGGTAGAAGAAAAGTACAAGAGGAGGTAGGTAGAAGAAAAGTAGAAGAGGAGGGAGGTAGAAGAGGAGGTAGGTAGAAGAAAAGTAGAAGAGGAGGGAGGTAGAAGAAAAGTAGAAGAGGAGGGAGGTAGAAGAAAAGTAGAAGAGGAGGTAGGTAGAAGAAAAGTAGAAGAGGAGGGAGGTAGTAGAAGAAAAGTAGAAGAGGAGGGAGGTAGAAGAAAAGTACAAGAGGAGGGGGAGTAGAAGAAAAGTACAAGAGGAGGTAGTAGAAGAAAAGTAGAAGAGGGGGGAGGTAGAAGAAAAGTAGAAGAGGAGGTAGGTAGAAGAAAAGTAGAAGAGGAGGGAGGTAGTATAAGAAAAGTACAAGAGGAGGTAGGTAGAAGAAAAGTACAAGAGGAGGGAGGTAGAAGAAAAGTAGAAGAGGAGGGAGGTAGTAGAAGAAAAGTACAAGAGGAGGTAGGTAGAAGAAAAGTACAAGAGGAGGTAGGTAGAAGAAAAGTAGAAGAGGAGGGAGGTAGTAGAAGAAAAGTACAAGAGGAGGTAGTAGAAGAAAAGTAGAAGA
The DNA here is from genome assembly GCA_020796225.1 of Arion vulgaris. NCBI lineage: Eukaryota > Metazoa > Mollusca > Gastropoda > Stylommatophora > Arionidae > Arion > Arion vulgaris. Next base: position 8,358,481 of record CM036775.1, read on the forward strand.
GGAGGGAGGTAGTAGAAGAGTACAAGAGAAGGTAGGTAGAAGAAAAGTAGAAGAGGAGGTAGGTAGAAGAAGAGTAGAAGAGGAGGTAGGTAGAAGAAAAGTAGAAGAGGAGGTAGTAGAAGAAAAGTAGAAGAGGAGGTAGTAGAAGAAAAGTAGAAGAGGAGGGAGGTAGAAGAAAAGTACAAGAGGAGGTAGGTAGAAGAAAAGTACAAGAGGAGGTAGGTAGAAGAAAAGTACAAGAGGAGGGAGGTAGAAGAAAAGTACAAGAGGAGGTAGGTAGAAGAACAGTACAAGAGGAGGGAGGTAGTAGAAGAAAAGTAGAAGAGGAGGTAGGTAGAAGAAAAGTACAAGAGGAGGTAGGTAGAAGAAAAGTACAAGAGGAGGGAGGTAGAAGAAAAGTACAAGAGGAGGTAGGTAGAAGAAAAGTACAAGAGGAGGGAGGTAGAAGAAAAGTACAAGAGGAGGTAGTAGAAGAAAAGTACAAGAGGAGGTAGGTAGAAGAACAGTACAAGAGGAGGGAGGTGAAGAAAGTACAAGAGGAGGTAGGTAGAAGAAAAGACAAGAGGAGGGAGTGAAGAAAAGTACAAGAGGAGGTAGGTAGAAGAAGAGTAGAAGAGGAGGGAGGTAGAAGAAAAGTAGAAGAGGAGGGAGGTAGTAGAAGAAAAGTACAAGAGGAGGTAGGTAGAAGAACAGTACAAGAGGAGGGAGGTAGAAGAAAAGTACAAGAGAAGGGAGGTAGAAGAAGAGTACAAGAGAAGGGAGGTAGAAGAAAAGTACAAGAGGAGGGAGGTAGAAGAAGAGTACAAGAGAAGGGAGGTAGAAGAAAAGTACAAGAGGAGGGAGGTAGAAGAAGAGTACAAGAGAAGGGAGGTAGAAGAAAAGTACAAGAGGAGGGAGGTAGAAGAAGAGTACAAGAGAAGGGAGGTATAAGAAAAGTACAAGAGGAGGTAGGTAGAAGAACAGTACAAGAGGAGGGAGGTAGAAGAAGAGGGCACAGATAATGTGTACAAGAATAAGAGGCAGAACATAAGTACAAGAGGAATGAGGTATAAAAACCAGAAGAAGAGACTGGTAGACTTAATATTGTCAAGTGTGCAATGCCACATGATGAGAATTTTTGTCTCCAGATGGGGCCACAGTTGCTTTTTCACAAACTTTAAAACAAAAGTGAAGATAAAACACTGATTATTTTCAAGCAGATAGACCTTCGGCAAGTCTCACTTAAACAGAAATCATTGCTTTACTTTATTTACCAGATGTGAGTTCTACCCCTGTTGAGTCATGGGAATATCCACTTTTCATCTTGAGATCAGGAAACACACTTGTTAATAACTTGCTTGCCTCCCAGTGACATGTTCTAGGCTCATCTGGCAAATAAACTTGTCGGACAGGCTGGCATCAACAGCACTGATTGCGGGGGTTGAAGATGGATAAGAGGAATGTTCTTTGGTCACTTGCGACTGCCTGTCTGATGAAAACACTAAAATAGATGTTGATTTGATCCAACGATTTAAGCAGTTTTGAGTTACCCGTTGTACAAGTAGAACTGGATGCCAGAGGGGCAGAATAAGGAGTATGTTTAACCAACGAGCCACAGGAACAATCCGCATGCTTACTCTTCGAAATCTGTTTGGGGAGACTGAGCTCCTATTGGTCTTCCCGAAGTACAATGATGACAGTTCAATAAGGAATAACTATCAAACAAATTTAAGATCTACAAGTTTAAAAAAAAAACCCCACTCCACTGGAAAGGAAAGCAACCACTCACTGGTATCTTCTTCAAACACTCCATATTGACCACTTGCTAACCACTCTTTGTGATTTGTATGTGATCCGACCCTAAGAGCGATTGTACGTTGTGCCAGTTATGCCTACAAGTAGGCAAGCACATCCACTTTCTGCGATGCTTTTTATTTACTAGGGTAGCTTCCCCATGTCCTACATCAGTTGCCTCTTACGACATGCCTTGTAGGTCGCAGTGGTACTATTCTTTGCTTCCCTTATAGACCCCGGCACCACATAGGCGTCGCTGGTATCTCATATTTTGTATCTCTTCGTCCCACATTTCTGATGTCCACTGAAGTTATTGACCAATGGGGTCTCTGTGGCTAAGTGGTTACGCCCTTTGCCTTGTGAGTCGAAGGTCAGGGGTTAGAGTCCGGACGCGCTATTCTGTTCACGAGTGCAGTTTTTTCCAGAGACCCTTGGATTGTTGCTGGAGCTACGGAGTTCGTGCTTTGTGCAATACTCTCGGCAGGTGGAGTATCAGTTCTGCAGAGAGGGCCGAGCCGTATGGGGTAAAACCCGGTGCAATGAAGTCAATCCTTTGGCTTTTAAACCCTTTATTGACAAATGTGTTGCTTAGTAGAGTTCTGTTTTTGTTATTTATCAGGTATGGGCAACGGTGCCAAGATATGCATAGAACCATCAGCATTTGAGTGGCTTGGTTGGTACAAGAATGCAATGCCTGTCTGGATGTCAACCCAACAGTTGGCAGATTGCAAGTTCAGTGTCGATGTGGAACACAAGTAAGTTGTCAAAATACTGTCTAACTTCCTAACTATTTTTTCATATCCAAAATATGACTAATCAGATATGATACAACAGTGGAGCGTCTGACCAAATGTATTAGAGTGTGCGGCGGGCACCCATTCAGGACATCTGAGTTCGATCCCAGTAAGATCAAGGAGTTTTTTTCTGTTGGGGGCATAACGAAAAAATTCCAACCTAAACAGTTTTGCTGTAACTGCATTGGCCATGCAGCCACTAAATTTTACAGGCTTATTTTCCCCCTGTCCTACAACGCCCTAAAAAGCTGTATTCATCCTCTTCATCAGATAGTTCGTCCTGAGCAGAACTTTGCCACCCCAACAGTCCTCTGGAATTTCTCTCTGTCATAGGCCAGATGTCCTGCCTCTGCAGCCGTCATGTTCAAACCACCAGTTACATCCTGAATCCATCTTCTCCGTAGTCTTCTTCTTCTCTTTGCCGGTATGCCTCCTTCCATGATGGTCTTTTCCAGCCCTGCGTGTCTTTTTACATGTCGAAAATATCTAAATTTTCTCTTTCTTATTTGTAATATCAGCCAGTTTTCTTGGATTTTGAGTTCTTTCTGGATATATCTATTTAGTTGTGCCAGTTATGCGTCTACAAGTAGGCCAGCACATCCGATTTCTGCAATGCTTTTTATTTACTAGGGTAGCTTCCCTAGATCCTGCACCAGTCGTCTCTTACTACATGCCTTATAGGTTGCAGTGGCTCTATTCTTTGCTTCCTTGCGCCCCGGTACCACACAGGCGGATTACTGATTCACTGAATACGATCTGGAAAGGAAAGGCTAGTTCGGGTGTAAACTATAAAAGACTGAAGTTTATACAAGAGACAACATTGAAAATAGGGAAATAAAAGGAACCTTCGTCTTCAGCGATCTCTGGTCATGCGCATAATTTACTGTGGACCACAAGCTGGGCAGTCAGCTTAAAGTCTGTCAGGTTTCCCCAAATCTTTGCTTTCAGATCGACGGGGTATGGCCACATGTTGATTCTCAGCTCACCCAGGAGAGGACAGTCTTGCAGGACATGCTCCGGTGTCTGTTTGGCAGAGAGCTCCTAGTCTATGTAAGTGTTTGTTGAGTCTGCAGTGTCCGATACATCGCAAATATAATGACCTGGTCTGTCCTGGTCTTTGAGGAAGTCCTTTCCATAATCGTATTCATTGTTTGTCTTCCAGTCTAATGCAGATTTTCTCTGTATGAGGAAACAAAAGGAATGAACTGATCATTTCTGTTCCATTGTTTGTACCATCATCATTGTACTTTGATCTATTTCTTACATCTGAAGATTTTAGCGATAGTGCTCGAGCTCCATAGTACCGGCAAGGGTCCCAAATGTAATTTTCAAGATATTGAAAATTGTTTTGATAATTTTTAAAAATCTTGTTAATAAATTGATTTAATTGCAACTTTCAGACAGTGACTCTCAATTTTGATAAAATATTGTTGTTGTCACTGTTACACACATTTATTCTTCCTCATATTTCAGGCCATTTGTGTCTGCCAACAGCCTTCACATTGATGAATCTGTGCCAGATTACTATGAGAGGTGTCACAAACTGACGCAACATATCCTTAGAAAGCATGAAAATGAAGGTAATTTGAGCAATAATTATCAATCATATAGCAGCGCCCGAGTGGTTACCGGGCCCAAATTTTGGGTGTAAAGAATAGAACCACTGTTATCTGCCATGTATGTCGTAAGAGGCGACTAAGGAGGTTGAGCATGGGGCTAGCTACCCCACATCGTAAAAAGCACTAGATAGCTACAGAACAGAGAGCAAACCAGTAAACGCTGGCTGAAACCGGACACATCGCTGAAGGATAAGCACCAGAACTCCAAATGATGTTGAAGATGTGTCGTAAAACACACCAATGCTAAGGCTGCATGAATCAGATTTCCACATGAATAGAATTTATGAAGAGATCTGGTACATTGGTCTGGGCTGTGATCGAGAGAGAGAGAGTAAAAGGTGTTGAGGTAGGGGCCTAGGGAAGCTACTCTAGTAAATAAAAATCATCACAGAAATCGATGTGCTGGCCTACTTGTAGACGCATAACTGGCACAACATACAATCACTCTTAAGCTCAGATCATATACAAATCACAAAGAGTGGTTAACAAGTGGTCGATATGGACATTCAAAGAAGAATGAACAAATGAATGTTTCTAATCTTTCTTTTTTTCAAATCTTTTTTAAAAGTTGTGTTTAAAGCAGATTTATTTTTCATCATCTTTGAAGTGTTCTTTATTGTTACATCTCTTCCGAAGGTGGAGATATATTAATTGTAGCACATGCTGGTAGTCTGGACACTTTTACTCGACGGCTCCAAGGAAAACTTCCACGCAGTTCCCAGGAGATGCATCTGATTCTCAACAGCTTCACTTACTGTTGTATATGTTGTCTGGCTGAAGATGCCAGCTCCAAAAAGTGGTCTCTCGTGGAGCCTCCCATTCCCCCACTTCATGAATTTGATTGGAAAGTTTTGTTATGATGATAAATGTCATATATATATTTATAGATAGTAGGGTCAGAATGTTTAGGGATAGTTTAGTCAATGTTTACAATATTTGGTGAGAGTTCATTCCAGTGTCTTAATATCCGGTGATAATTTCTGACATATCTCCGCTATCAAATCCAAATTCCTTCCATGGACCCCACCTCTCCCAGTATACTATAGTAATTCCATTCATGACCCCTCACCCCCAATATACTACAGTAGTTCTTTCATGACCCCCATATCTTAAACTAATCCACATCATGGTGCCCCCATCCCATATCATATACTATTTCTTCCATGACCCCCACTTTCCTATAGACATTCCTATCGTGGCCCCAATATCATACAGTTATCAGTTATGTGAGGACTATCATCATAGCTCTCCGGACACGTCCATAGGTGCTCCGATCTCTGCCTCAGCAAATCAGGCAGTGTCCAGCAGCCCAACACGCCAGTTCAATGTTGATTAATCAATCTCTTTGCATATTTGTTACATCGTTCTTTTCGGACTGCACCAGTATCGACACTTATCTCTCTCAATCTGGTCAGTGAGTGGCATTCACAGCCCTGAAACTCCTCTGTTCAGAAAGACTTTCTCAATGCGTTAAGAATGTCATTGCGGTTCATTACAGCACCCTCTGATATTGTAGCGATGCCAGGCATTCTATCAGCTCGTTCATTGCCACTTACTCCTGCGTTTCTAGGGACAAAAATGAAAGTGATTTCTCTGATATTAGTCATTCAACTCATGACCCCCATATCCTATAAGTATTCCTTCAATGACCCCCCCTCCCATATCCTTTCTTCTTCTGGCGATCGTTCTTAAGGTCGTTTTATCATTCTAATGTGATATATAAACAGCCTAACACCAAGAACAGGTGTTCGTTCACAACCTTCAGTACCATTTGGAGCTCTGGTGCTTATCCTTCGGTGGTGTGTTCAGTTTCAGCCAGCGTTTACTGGGTTCGCTCTCCATTAGCCCTTTGCTGTCCCCAGCCAAACCTGCAAGGCATCAGGTTGTTATTTTCTTTTAGGGCAGCAACCCTTAGATGGCTTGCCCACCCGGGCTGATGAGTGTCATCTGCCCAGAGAACGGGTCTTGTTTATTGGACTACTTGGTTTGCCGTCCATCCAGTTTTGTGTACGATTTACTCCGCTAGCCTTTGATTGTCCCCAATCAGACTACAAGGCAGCAGTACTCCCATTTCCTATACTAATTCCTCCCATGACCCCCCCATTATACTAATAGTAATTCCTTCCCTGCCCATCATATAAGATGATAACTCTTGCCATCTGCTATTTAATAACTCTGAAACAAAGAGTTCTCTGCTGAACACAGGGTGACCGTATATTGGTCCCTATTAATGTCATCCTATCTATTTATGTTATATGTCAGTTTTTTACGGAAGATGAAATTGGTTTTCAGAGAATTATGAACTTGATAGACTACACTCTAATTTGTTATTCATTTTGATCATTAACATTAATTTCTTGGAGACAAGAACTAACAAAACAGTCGGTGACTAACACATTTGTTCTGTAGAGCAGCTTCAACATCTCTCTCTTCACTCTGCTCTATACATTGCTATCTTCCATCGCAGGCTGTCGGCCTACACTGCGTTTCTTTTCCTCCACTATTCCTTATCACATTATCTTTGATCAACATTTTATTTATCTTACTTGCAGAGTTCACTTCTTCTTAGTGAGGTTTCTATGGCATAGATGTTAAGTGCTTACCTCTCTTTCTAAAAGTACTTGGTTTGTTCCTTCATGGAGACATCTGGATATTTGTCCAGCGATCCTTGATCTCAGTGTAGGTGATGCTCACGTGTTGCCGTGGCTCAAGGGGGAAGTAAAGAATAGTAACACTGATGCTCGTCCATCACGGGTGATGATGACCACACAAATTTTCATCCAAGGGAATGTAGTTGCGCTATGTTTGTCTGTGTGTGCGTAGATAACTAGTGAGCCCGATACAGGCTTGAAATGTTCGTGTACAGTGTGGGCAAGGTATACTTGCACTTGTGGGGAGTTTTACTGCCTTTCTGTTTTGACGTCTTTGCTCCATCCGTGCTGTTCTATCTGCCGAGGAACCGTGTCGAAGAAGTGTGCGCCAGGCTGATCTGTCTTGAGCAGAACTCTCCCAGTTATTGACATCTATGCCAAAAGATTTCATCGAGTTCTTGAGTGTATCTTTGAATCGCTTTTCTGGCCCCCCTGTGAGCGTTAACACTATGACCTACAAGGCATGTCGTAAGAGGCGACTGATGTAGGCGCTTGGCATGCTACCCTAGTAAAATAAAAAGCGCTCTTAGATCACATACAAATCACACAGAGTGGTTAACAAGTGGTCGATATGGAGCGTTAGAAGAATAATTAGTATTAATAGTAGTATTGGAATTGTCCCATAGCGCCCATGCCTCCACAAGCATCAGTCATATGCACCCTTTATTTAAACATGTTGGACAGCATTGGTTTAGAGTGTTGACTTGTCTCTCTAGCCAGTGACACCCCGACACTTAGGGCAGCAACAAATGCCTACCATTCTTCTGTCAGTTATCAGTTATATGAGGACTATCATCATAGCACTCGGACATGTCCATAGGTGCTCCGATCTCCGCCTCAGCAAATCCAGCAGCGGCCCAACACGCCAGTTCAATGTTGATTAATCAATCTCTTTGCATATTTAGTATGTCATTCTTTTCGGGCTGCACTAATATTGACACCCATCTCTTTCAATCTGGTCAGCGAGTGGGATTCACAGCCCTGAAACTCCTCTGTTCGGAAAAACTCAATGCGTGAAGAATGTCATTTCGATCCATGGCAGCTCCCACTGATATTGCAGCCAATCCAGCCAATCTATCAGCTCGTTTATTACCCCTAACTCCTGTGTGCCCAGGAACAAAAATGAAGGTGATTTCTCTGATCTTCTCCATTCTCTATATTGTGTTTTCTCTCTCTCTCTCTCTAGCCTGTGTCGCCTCTAGCTGCAGCAAATGCACACCATTCCTGGCCATTCTCTGTATTGTGTTCTCTCTCTCTAACGTTCCTGATACTTATGGCAGCAACAAATGTACACCATTCTTCTTTGCCGTCTTCTGTATTTCTCTCCATGAAATATCGCCAGATCCAGGAAGAGCTCACAGCCTATAACACCAGTCTATGATTTAGTCTCTCCATGAAATATCACTAGATCTTGCGGATAACGCACTGCTCATAACAACAGCATATCTCACCTGTCTATGATTTGTTCCTTAAATTACTTAACTCTTTCCACGCTTTAAACCGCACACTGCGCCACGGTGGAGGTCCGTTGCAGCTATTAGCCGACACTGCACCATAGAGTTGCTTCCCTTATTAGAAGTCTTTCTAGTTTTACTCCTACTATTTTACTTGACTACTTTTCAACCTTGTTATTCTATTGGGTTGTCCAGTTTTCTTCAATTTAGTATATAATAATATATATATGTTTATTTATTGACGTGTAGTTGGGATCGTTTTATTTTTAAAAATATATTTTTTACTTCCCATGAATTAACTGCTTAAAAATTGAGGAAATAACTGCGCGTGGAAAGAGTTAACATATATAATGTTATGTAACAAAATGTTACCCTAATGATATATTTTGCATTTAAAATCAACTAACTACCAAACTTCTTAAATCCTGACGCTGTGAGGAGACAAAACAGGATAAGAGAAGAAGACGACGACTCCCACATTGTTCCATGTACACAAATCTGTGATATGTTTGTGTTGTTACTCTAACTTCCAGACATGTCATACATTTCTGTTTGTTGTGACTGTAGAATATAATATATATTTTCATGATGTTGATCTCTAGTTTTGATGTTGGATCAGATTCTATTAAAAGGTGACTTTGAGAAATTATTCTACTGAATTTGTGTTTTCTTTGGGTGTGTGTTTGAGATCATTGTGTTTTAGTCTCTCTCTGGCCACGCTCATTGAAGATTTTTTTCTTCAATGTTGTCATTTGATTTCTCTCTTCAATGTTGTCATTTCTCTCTCTCGCGAAAACCGCCTAGACTGATGTACCAGACCTCCCCATAAATTCTATTCATGTGGAAATCTGATTCATGCAGCCTTAACATTGGTGTGTTTTACGTCACATCTTCAGTACCATCTGGAGCTCGGGTGCTTATCCTTCGGCAATGTGTCCGGTGTCGGCAAGGCGGTGTGGCTCTCTGTTCTGTAGCCATCTAGTGTTTTTTACATTGTGGGGTAACTAGCTCAACATCCAACCTCCTTAGTCGCCTCTTACGACATGTGTGGCAAGTAACAGTGGTTCCATTCCTTACACTCCAATTTGGGCCCGTAACCACTCGGCGGTGTTTTAGTCTACTGTGAGCTGCTTCATAAAGTAAAAGTAAAGAAACCCTTTCATACCTCGTGGTATATAGGTCAATACAATGTTAGGCCTGTATTTTTCTATTGACCGTCGGCACGCGACACACCGCCGCCTTTACTTCCCAGAGCATGTCTGGTACCCAGTTGAGGCTGGGTCGACCTGAGAGCCGTCGCGGTCCGGGAAAATTCCACGCCCACTATGGGAGCTGAACCCGGACCACCAGCCTTGAGAAGCGAGTTCACTAACAACTACGCTACCGCGGCTCTCAGAGCTGCTTGATAGGCACTCAGTAAGTTTTAGCAAGTTGAAAGTAAAAACTGCATAGCATTCTCACACAGTACATCCAACACCGATTCAACACATCTTCCACAAGTCAGAAAGGCCCAATCATTTTTATCAGAATAGCACATACACCAGTTTTCACAGAAAGCCCAGCCACTAGTTTTCTCAGAAAGTCTAAGCACAATTTTTCACGGAAAAGCCCAAACACCAGTTATGAACTGGGCAGATCAAGAAATGGACAGAGTTCAGAACTGAACAAGTGATAGCTGGCGCACAAATCCTGTTCACCCAGTCTCTTCAATATCTTCTTCATCAAACCCTTCATATCGACCACTTGTTAACCACTCTGTGTGATCTGTGCCTAAGAGCGATTGTACATTGTGCCAGTTATGCGCCTTCAAGTAGGCCAGTACATCCGATTTATGCAACACTTTTTATTTACTAAGGTAGCTTTCCTAGGACCCTACCTAAGTCACCATGTAGGTCACAGTGGTACTATTCTTTACTTCCTTGTGTGCCCAGGCACCAAAGCGGGCGGTCTCTTCAATATAAGAAAAGAGGTTCAGTGATATATCCACACTTTTAAATACAAAAGAACAGGAAGTTAAACATTAAATTATGTTTTAAAAAATACACATCTTGTATAGTAAAGTAAAACCTTCAGTTGTGTATCAGTCTGTCCCCCAAACATATATAGTGAACGAATAATGAGACAACACATGATGATGATGAACAGTACTTTCAAATTTATTTTGCAATATTTTTACTTATACACAAACCATGAGCATCAGGTGATGTGTACAGAAACCGAACACTGAATTTAGAATAAAACCATAGATTACTCACTTATCTCTCTCTCTCTCTACCAGAGATCCCTGAAGAATGGGGGCAACTTGCCCTGCGCTTTCATTTTAAAACGCACATAAAAGAGGATAACATAATAATGCAACTTTAAAAAAAATATATAGAAGAGTTTTCAAAAGTAATTATTTTTCAATCCACCCAGTCAGCACTACTCTTCTTTCTCTCTCTCGGTTTGGATGGAGCAAAACATTTTATGCCAAGCAGAATGCTGTTGGGTGAGAAGGTAGGGGCAGTCATCATCAGATACAAGCTGGCGTAGGCGATCATGGATCTCTACAAATCTGTCCCTATTGTTCGTGATTATCTCTGATGATACTCTTTCGTACCAAGAAGTCAGGCTGTCCAAAATCTTCTCTCTGTCTTCTTCTCTACTGGTAGTGCCTCATGAAAAGTGACAGCTGTATCCTTATTGTGGATAGTCATGATCCTACTTCTACGGATCGGAGTGTTGGAGGATGACCAAAGGAGATACTAGCAGGCTGTCAGTTTTCCACCACTCTTGTCTTCGCAGAATCTTGGGAATCTTTTGGCCAGTAAAAATATCCAATAACCAACTACTCCAAGATACAAGACAAGAGGCAATGAATGACATACTCAAAAGAGAAGATGGAAATGGCTCGGACATGTTATGAGAATGAGACAAGAAATGCCTGCAAGGATAGCCCTCATTTAGACACCAGAAGGAAAAGAAAGAAAGGCAGACCACGGACAACATGGAGCGCATGATGGAAGAGGAACTGGACACCGCATCTCTGACGTGGGGCTCTGTGCTGAAGGTTGCAGGGACAGGAGAGCATGGAAAGTCCTTTCTGAAGCCCCATGTGTCACTGGGCATGACGGGATTAAGTAAGTAAGTAATGATCCTACTTGGTCCCTATCTTCTCACCTAGCTTCTGTTTGGGTACTCGCGCCACACCCCCAGGCAAAAATCTCAGCTAACTGGAAAAAATCCTGCCATGTTCTTCCCAGTTGCAACAAGAGGTAATAAGACACTGGCTTGCACTGAACCAGGTAGGATCTCGCTGTGTGACCCATGGTGAAGACAGACTCTTGTGTGTTGGAAGAGAATATCTGGATGTGTGGAGATTTACAAAACACCTATACACATGATCTTTCTTTCTTTCTTGAATCCTGTATGCCTCACAGCGTCAGGTCAGGAAGAGATTTCTAAAATGGGCCCTAGTATGCGCTTCGTAGATAGTCTCTTTAGTCGCCTCTGTTATCTCTGAGGTCCATCTTTTGCGTGATCGGTCTTTTGCTTTGTACCCACTGTATCGGAGCAGCATTGCTCTTTGGGGTGCACTGTCTGATGGTAATCTGCTTACGTGGCTGAACCATTTAATTTGTTGTTTCTTGATGAAGTCTAGTACTGATGTTGCACCCACTTTTTCCTGATGTCTTCATTTCTCAACCGGTCTCTTCTTGTTACACCCAGCATTCTGCGTAGACACTTCATCTCTGTTGTGACTAGTTTCTTCTATCGTTTGTTGTCAGCGTCCAGGTTTGGCACTGGTAACATAATGTGGGAGAAAGATTGTGTTGAACATTGCTCTTTTGTGTTCATGGTGACGTGTTTGCATCTTAAAATTGGCGCCATTTGACCTATCATTTGATTTGCTTTGTTGCATCTGTGTTGAATTTCATTAGTTCACATGATGTGACAAGGCTATAATGAATAAATAGCCCAGAAACTTGCGATACAGACCTGCAAACATGGTGCACCTACGACTAGCTTGTTTCAGTTTAGTCGACAGATCATCATCACCGCACAACGAATTAATTAGTTCATATGTGCTCTGACTTCCTCCTCAGTATGTCTCTCAGCGTGTGGCGACTAATGATATCAGTTCTTTGTTGGTTTACTATTCTTTGTCTATCAGCAGTGTTCTTGTCTAGCTACACGACATTTGACTTGGTATTCTTGCAGTCTGGTTAGTGTTGCAGATTTACCACTATTACTTGAATTGTGTACACATCCTCTACCCGTTAGGGAATTTATAATATCAACCTGGTCCATTGCTCACCCGCTTTTTTTACAGCAGCCATACCTGCAAGCCTATCAATGCTTTCATTTCCCTTTACATCTGCATGCCCTGGCACAAAAATAAAACTTATTTTTCTCAGCCTAGAACTCCTCAGTGACTCCAACTATTGTCTCCCAATAGTAGCATGGATTTTGCCTCCCACACAAATTGAACCAGTGAAACTCTGATACTAAATACCTGCCTGAAAATACCAGGGGTGGTTCAGATCAAGTAAGAGATCTATGCCTAACAAAACCTCTATAGGATAAAAGTGTTGCAATATAAGTCATTTCAACTGTCTTTACTTTCTGTGTAATACCGCTTTTAGGGCAATGTAGCGCCCGAGTGGTTACCGGGCCCAAATTTGGGGTGTAAAGAATAGAACCACTGTTACCTGCCACACATGTTGTAAGAGGCAACTAAGGAGGTTTGGCTGAAATCGGATGCATGTGTCCTAAACGTGTAGAAGTCTATGCGTTTAGGGGCCTACAAACCAATGTGCAACGATACACGTTCTTGGCAAAGATCAAACATATCACAAAGAGTGATTAAAATTGGTAGTAAAGAACGAACGCGAAGGAGGTGGGCGGTGTAGAACAGGGAAGGGCATGAGCCTGAAGAATTTAATGGCCGCATAGTTAGTACAGTCACAGCAAAACTTTTCAGGTTAGGATTTTTTTTATGCCCCAGACAGAAACAAACACATTTGACAGTACCGGGGATTGAATCCAGGTCTCCCGAATAGGAACCTGCGCTCTATTCTATTTAACCAGACTCCTCACTTCTTTCAACATGCTGCCAATATAATCACAAGTGTGTTTGATTGTACCATCATCATTGCACTTCGGTGAGTAACCATGTGTGCTCTAATCTCTTTCTTACACAAGAAGATCTCAGCTGCAGCGCACAAACTCCATAGCACTGGCGAGTGTCCCCGATGTAGTTTTGTAGGAATTTTATTTTTAATCTTTTCTAATGAATTTTGCACTGGCAGCGTCTTTCCAGCCTTGATTTTGAACTGCCAAGGGTTCTTTTACGTGATCAAATTGAACATGGGACCTATGTTTTATCATCCGTTTCCAATAGGACTAGGAACTCGTTCTCACCTACACTGAGATCTCTCTCTCGATCCCTGCCTAGACTGATGAACCAACTTTTATCATGAATTTGACACTGAGATCAGGGATCTCTGGAAAAATATCCAGATGGCTCCACGAGGAGCGAACCTGGTACCTTTAGCACGAGAGACGAGCACCTAGCCTCTACGCAACAGAGATCCCTACACAATCACAAGGTCTTCATGTCAGGCATATCATCAAATAAACATGGCCGGAACAATATGGTCACATATCATCAAATAATTACACATATAAATGGAAAGAGAAGGAAAAATGAAAATTAGAAAGAAAGTAATCTTTTAGAATATTTTGAATGAGAACACAAATATCATATCGTTTATCATAAACAAAACAGCAGTTTTGGTCACAAATGGAGCATCTCTAATATCTTATCTTTTGTCAAAAACAGAGCATCTCCACTATCTTATCTTTTGTCAAAAACAGAGTATCTTCAACATCTTATCTTTTGTCAAAAACAGAACATCTCCACTATCTTATCTTTTGTCAAAAACAGAGTATCTTCATATCTTATATCACAAACACAAAACAAAACATCTCTATATCTTATATCACGATATCAATGACCCTCCACAGAATATCAATGAGCCGACAAAATAACTGACCCACAGATATATCCTGACCCTAAAAGACAATTTAGCCAGAGATATCACTCCCATGATATCAACTGTCCAAAACAACCACAGAGATATCACTGATCCAGGATATCAACTTCAAGAGATATCAACTACCCACAGAGATATCAACTGATCCAAGACAACTACTCTTACAGATATCCTTCCCATCACAGAGATATCAACTGACCCCCACAGAGATATCATACTTCACTGCCCCACAAGAATATCAATCACTGACCCCACAGATATATCAACTGATCCCACAAAGACAATTTAGCCCCACAGAGATATCAACTGACCCCTCACAGAGATATCAACAGATCCCCACAGAGAATCAACTGACCCCACAGAGATATCAACTGACCCACAGAGAATCTGACCCCACAGAGATATCAACTGAGCCCCACAGAGATATCAACTGACCCCCACAGAGATATCAACTGACCCCCACAGAGATATCAACTGACCCCCACAGAGATATCAACTAGCCCACAAGAGTATCAACTGACCCCACAGAGATATCAACTACCCCACAGAGATATCAACTACCCCACAGAGATATCAACTGATCCCCACAGAGATATCAACTTACCCCACAGAGAATCAACTGACCCCACAAGATATCAACTGACCCCACAGAGATATCAACTGAGACCCCACAGAGATATCAACTGACCCCACAGAGAGTAACTGATCCACAAGACAACTGACCCACAGAGTATATCAACTGCCCCAAGTACCATCTGACCCATACACAGATATCAACTGACCCCACAAGACAACTACTCCCACAGAGACTCTGAGCCCACAAGACAACTGACCCACACAGATATATCAACTGACCCCACAGAGGTACCATCTGACCCATACACAGATATCAACTGACCCCACAAAGACAACTGACCCCACAGAGGTACCATCTGACCCATACACAGATATCAACTGATCCCCACAAAGACAACTGACCCCCACAGAGGTACCATCTGACCCATACACAGATATCAACTGACCCCCACAAAGACAACTGACCCCACAGAGGTACCATCTGACCCATACACAGATATCAACTGATCCCCACAAAGACAACTGACCCCCACAGAGGTACCATCTGACCCATACACAGATATCAACTGACCCCACAAGACAACTGACTCACAGAAGTCCATCTACCAACAAGATATCAACTGACCCTCACAAAGACAACTGACCCCACAGAGTACCATCTGACCCATACACAGATATCAACTGACCCCACAAAGACAACTGACTCCCACAGAGTACCATCTGACCCATACACAGATATCAACTGACCCCCACAAAGACAACTGACCCCACAGAGGTACCATCTGACCCATACACAGATATCAACTGACCCCCACAAAGACAACTGACTCCCACAAAAGTACCATCTGACCCATACACAGATATCAACGACCTCATAAGACAACTGACTCCCACAGAGGTACCATCTGACCCATACACAGATATCAACTGACCCCACAAAGACAACTGACCCCACAGAGGTACCATCTGACCCATACACAGATATCAACTGATCCCCACAAAGACAACTGACTCCCACAGAGGTACCATCTGACCCATACACAGATATCAACTGACCCCCATAAAGACAACTGACTCCCACAGAGGTACCATCTGACCCATACACAGATATCACCTGACCCCCACAAAGACAACTGACCCCCACAGAAGTACCATCTGACCCATACACAGATATCAACTGACCCCCATAAAGACAACTGACCCCCACAGAGGTACCATCTGACACATACACAGATATCAACTGACCCCCATAAAGACAACTGACCCCCACAGAGGTACCATCTGACCCATACACAGATATCAACTGACCCCTATTAAACATGATAAAAATTCACACTCACAAAATAAAATTGACAAGTCACCAAAAATACATCAAAATAAAACCAATTTCTTCCATCCTCTAGGATTTCTGACCCTTTTTGCGATAGAACCTTTTCTCAAGAGGATCAAAGCCTTGCTCTTTGGCACCAAAAACTGCCCAAGCAGGAGTTGGAGCTAGGTAATCCAAGGATGTAAATGTCTCTGCTCCTTTGCTTTGCTGGTGGAGCTGCCAGAGTTCATGAAACTTCTGGTAGTCTATCCATGTCCACCACTCTCCGTTCACTTTGAACTGTAGAATAGAAAACAATGCAGATACAACATTTCATTTAACTGATGGCCCCTTTAAGCTGATGGGAGCGCCACTATTTGCTTGTTTTAGACGCCGAGTGGTTACCGGGCCCAAATTTGGGGTGTAAAGAATAGAACCACAGTTACCTGCCATGCATGTCGTAAGAGACGACTAAGGAGGTTTGGCTGAAATCAGATACATGTGTCCTAAGCGTGTAGAAGTCTATGCGTTTAGGGCCTACCAAACCAATGTGCAACGTATACACGTTCTTGGCAAAGATCAAACATATCACAAAGAGTGATTAAAATTGGTCGTAAAGAACGAACACAAAGAAGAAGAAGGAGAGGAGCTTGTTTTAGAATCGATCTTAAAGAAAATTCATTTACCTACAAAATGGTATATTATTCATAAAAATTGGTTAATAATTAAGAAAACTGCAGCTGAATTTGTACATACACTTGCAATGGGAAAATAGTAACTAAATTTAATTCAGCCACAACCCGTTTTTCAATTCAATAGCAACCACCTGCTGCCTTGTAGGTTTGGCTGGGGACAGCTAAAGGCTAACGGAGAGCGATCCTAGTAAACGCTGGTTGAAACAGAACACACCACCGAAGGATAAGCACCAGAGCTCCAAATGGTACTGAAGGTTGTGAACGTACACCTATTCTTGGTGTTTAGCCATTTATATATCACATTAGACTGATCTTCTTCTTCTTTGTGTTCGTTCTTTACGACCAATTTTAATCACTTTGTGATATGTTTGATCTTTGCCAAGAACGTGTATACGTTGCATATTGATTTGGTAGACCCCTAAACGAGTAGACTTCTACACGCTTAGGACACACGCATCCAATTTCAACCAAACCTCCTTAGTCGCCTTCTACAACATGCATGGCAGGTAACAGTGGTTCTATTCTTTACACCCCAAATTTGGGCCCGGTAACCACTCGAGCGACATTAGACTGATAAAAATGGTCGTAAAAGAACGATAGAGAGAAGAATTCAGTAGCTAATCAGTTAAAGCTATGAACAAAAATTGTAAAGTGTGAAAACGGTTAACCACTGTCACTTGTGGTTAATGAATTTGCCTCATTTCTAAGCTCAAGTAAACAGGATGGCCAGTTTCTTTCCTCACTTATGGAACATAAGGCAATATGATTATATTTTGTGTTCACTTGATCTGATCTTTCTTCTTGAGCGCTCCATATCGACCACTGGTCAACCACTCTGTGTGATTTGTATGTGATCTCAGCCTAAGAGCGATTGTGCGCTGTGCCAGTTATGTGCCTACAAGTAGGCCAGCACATCCGATTTGTGTGCTGTTTTTTTATTTACTAGGGTAGCATCCCAAGCGCCTACACCAGTCACCTCTTACAACATGCATTGTAGGGGGCAGTGGTACTATTCTTTGCTTCCCTTGCAGGCCTCAGAACCACACGGGAGGATATGATCTTAAACAATCGGTGAGTTAGTGTAAGCGTACCCAGTATGTGAAGACTGGACTTTGCAGATAATGTAAATGAAACCACATAGTTCAACATGTGTTTGCTAGCACATTGCTGTGGAGCAGTGAAATCCAGAGTTCGGTGTGCAAGTTAGACGTTTACATTTTTACATCAGCACACCCGGTTTCTGCATGCATTTTTATTCGGGTTTGCCTTTCTTTGCCGGATCCACAAATTAAAATATAAGAACTCAAAATCAAAGAAAACTAGCTGATGTTACAAAAAAGAAAATTGAATTATTTTGGACATATAAAGAGACACAAAGGGTTGGAGAAGATTATTATGAAAGGAGGCATCTAGCAAAGAGAAGAGTATGGAGAAGATGGATTCAGGATGTAACTGATGGTTTGTGCTTGATGACTGCAGAGGTGGGACATTTAGCCTATGAGAGAGAAATCCGAAGGATTGTTGGGGTGGCAAAGTTCTGCTCAGGACAGGATGATGATGGTCCCACAAGGTGAGCCAGAGCCTCATTAGCAATTGACCATGTGGTCAAAGTTTCCCAGTCTACACTACTGGAAGATGGGGGTTGGCTTGTGTGTTCTACGGGTATTGAGCTAAAATATATAATAAAGATATGTAACGTCTGTAATATGTAAAAAAATGTAAAGATATGTAAAAAAATCTGGCCAGCAATGGCGGAATGCGGGAGGGCCGTTCAGTCAGAACGGTTTGATTCTGAACACGACTTTGCTAGCGCATTTCCGCCATGTTTGGTCGGGTATTTTCCGGTTTCGTTTGCCGAGCTACTGAGTTAGTGCTTGAGCAACGCTGTGACTGTTACACAGAATGCTTTTTGCTGTGTCAACCGTGCATGTGTTGTGTGTATTCAGAAAATGGCGGACAGCGGTTATGACGAACAAGCTCAATCTGCCAGATGCAGTTATATTGCGAGTGCAGAAAGCTGGATTTTGTCGTGATTGATGTTCCCTTCGACAAGAAGTGCAAGTCAAGTGATGAACAGTTTTGTGTTGCTACATTGCAGACGGCCATATGCATTTTATGTGGTGCAGGTTGCTTTTTGTGGCGGCAGTTTCATTCTGGAATTAGTTCACATAGGAAACTTTTCACAGTTGTTGGCATTTCGTGTGATATTCATTGGTACAGGAACGGATCAATTATGGGGTGACCCTTTGCAGTGAAGTTGGAACCGTACTTATGAACTATGTAACGTATTATAAAACAATCTTCTACCTTCTTGTGTGCTATCAGAAGGCAATTGGAGTGTTCATGTTCAGATGCAATCTCATAGTCTGGTAGCGATCAGAGCTCGGTCACAAATCTGACGACTTCTTCATGCCATGGAACATTTTCCATAGTCAGCGTTGAGGCTTTTGATTCTCCGCAGTATGTGACACCCTAAATGACAAGTGTGAATTCTCATTAATGAACAGGCAATCATGAAATAAAAAAACAAGAAATAAAAAAACAAGAACTCAAAATCTAAGAAAACTGGCTGATGCTACAAATATTAAAAAATTGGATTAATTTGGACACATGAATTTTTTCAAATCAAAATTATAATTCTCTTATCTTCAAGTCCATAAAATCAAAATTTTAATTCATTCTCTCATCGTTACTTCCATTTTTTTTAAACTGTCGTTACTGACTGTAATATTCCCAGTGGTAATGTATAGGTGTGAAACATGGACATTTAATAAAGCAGTGGAAAAACATATGTGCTTTTGATTATACGTGTTACAGAAGAGTCCTTCGTATACCTTGGACAGAGAAGAGAACAAATAGATCTATCCAGAAACAACACAAAATCAAAGAAAACTGGCTGATGCTACAAATAAGAAAGAGAAAATTTGAGGTATTTTGGACATATAAAAAGACACGAAGGGCTGGAGAAGACCATCATGGAAGGAGGCATACTGGCAAAGAGAAGAAGAGGAAGACCACAGAGATGGATTCAGGATGTAACTGATGGTTTGAACATGACGACTGTAGAGGCAGGACATCTGGCCTATGACAGAGAGAAATTCCAGAGGACTGTTGGGGTGGCAAAGTTAGGACAAGCTGTTCGATGATAGGGAGGATATGGAATTTAATGGCTGCATGGCCTGTGCAGTTGCCGTGAAACTGTTCAGGTTATATTTTTCTGTATGCCCCCGACCAAAAAACGTCTTGGCCTTATCATAGATTTAACCTGGGTCTCCGGCATGGGAGCCTGGGTCTCGGCATGGAGCCTGGTCTCGGCATGGAGCCTGGGTCTCTGGCATGGGAGCCACGCTCTAATCCATTTAGCCAGACTCTTCTCTCACCATCTCTTCCATAAAATCAAAATTCATCTTTACATTTATCAAGTCAAAAGTTGAATATGATCTCACCTTGACTTCTATAAAGTCTGGATTACCAAGGGAGACTAACTTGGCATAGTTGTCCAGTTCATCAGTGTTAAATGCTTTAACTAGTGTCAACCTGTACACAGTTCTCTGTCCCTTGTCTCGGAGTGCTGTAAGACTGTCAATAAACCGCTGCCAAAAATCCTTGAACAATGGCCTGATAAAGAAAATGAAACACGAAGAATAGAAGGTTCACTTACAGCAGCTGCATTTTACATGAATAATATATGGTAGAAATAAAACTTCAGAACATTTAAATTAAACAAATCAACGAGCCCAAAAATACTTAGTTGGGCAATTTTCAGCACAAATGGAAGTATCGATAAGGAAATCAGCAATCGATGCACCCGTGAAGCAACAAAATAGACAACAGAGCACATCTTGCAAGACCGCCGAGCATGGAAATCTGGCCAACAGAACCAACCCTTCAAAACAATCTACGGGTGGAAGGGCGGTTAAGACCACAAGTGCATCACCCTGTTTATGACACACACTGGAGTAACTGTACGGCAAAAGTTGATCGTAAATGAAAAAAGAAGATGCACAAAAGCTAACCAGGTACTGGGACAGTTAACACCACTGTTGTCACATAAAGAGATATCGCTAAAAACTAAAGCAAATCTTATAAGAATGATTTTCTGGACAACACTCTGTTACCAGTGTCAAACATGGCCAATAACAGCAGCCAATGAGTGGAAAACCATAACAACAGAGATGATGTGCCTTAGAAGAGCTGCAGATGTGACAATAAGAGAAAAAATTAGAAATGAAGAAATCAGAAGAAGACTGGATGTGAAACCAGTCATGCAATTCATAAAAGAACAACAGATTAAATGGTCTGGACACTTTACAAGAATGCCCTGGTATCGCCTACCACAGAGAGTCACACAGAAAAAGTATAATGAGAACAAAGCAAGAGGAAGACCATGCAAAAGATAAAGTGATGGCATCAAGAACAGCCTTAAGAAAATGAATATCATCTTACAAAGTGCCTAGGGAAAGGCCTAGAAATAGCTGGAGATGGATATTAAAAGGATAGGCAAGACGCAGAAAGAATTGAAAGGGATAGTAAGAGAGAGGAAGACTGGAAGAAGTTTATTGAAGACCTGTGCTTTGTTGGGAGTTCAAAGGGGAAGAAGAAAATATAGGGCATAAATGAACCTCATCATCAAGTAGCTTGTCCCTTTCGGAACCTGGTTCCCATGACAGCGGTCCTGAAAACTCTCTGCTCCGTGCAAGAAGACAAGCATCAGTCATTCTCAGATCATCAATGACATCTTGCACCCATCGTCTTCAAAGTCTTCCTCATTTTTCTTCCAGGAACCATTCCCTCCAATATTATTTTCTCTAGCCATTCGTGTCGTTTGATGTCGAAAATATTTAATTTCCCTTGATTTTATGTTCTTTAATAGCCAACTCTCTTTAATATCAAGCTCATCATCATCAAGGTGCGTATCCTTTATAGGACGTTGCTCTCTTTGCAGCACATCTGAAATTCACTCTGTCTCTTGCTAGTTCACCCACTTCGTCGATGGTCATGTTCATGGTTTCTTTAATATCTTGTAGCCATCATCTTCCTGGTCTGCCTCTGCGTCCTGGGACCCTGCCCTCTAGTATTGTTCTTTCCAGGCGATCGTGACGCTTGATGTGACCAAAGTATGTAATTTTTCTGTATAGTATGTTGTTTATCAGCCAATTCTCTTTAACATTTAGTTCTTTCAGGACATCAGTGTTCTTTCTTTTTCTGTCCATGGTATTCATAGGATCTTTCTGTAGCATTTAGTTTTGAAGGACTGGATTTTCGTTCTTAATTTTTGTGTAATAGTCCATGATTCACAACCATAAATAGCCACTGGGAAAATGCATGCTCTCAATATTTTAATTTTAGTATTTTGCTGGTGCTTTGCCACATGTTCTTCATTGTGTTTAACTTCTTGATTGCTATTGCCAATCTTTTTGAGATCTCTTTGGAGCAGTCACCGTTATTGTTAATTATTGAGCCCAGATATTCTTAGTTCTCTACACATTGGAGTTCTTCATAATATCAAGCTACGTATAAAAATTCACCCTCTAACTGAACATGTATCACACAACAGCATGATGCTAAAGGTGAATAGTCTTGGTCTTACCTGTCAATTTTCTTCAAACTATCCTTGGTAGCAGCATCAACACTCACATATAACTGTGTCACTGGAAGCAGGTCTCTGGATAATATAAACAAAATATCAACAAAATATTAAGCTACTTTTGTCATGTAGCATGTCCTTTGTAATCGCGGAGCTGCTGTAGCGTAGTTGTTAGTGAACTCGCTTCGCAAGGTTGGTGGTCTGGGTTCAGCTCCCGCAATGTGCGTGGAATTTTCCCGACCACGACGGCTCTCAGGTCGACCCAGCCTCAACTGGGTACCAGACATGCTCTGGGAAAGTAAAGGCGGCCGCGTGATGCTGACCACATCACCCATCGTGTGCCGACGGTCAATGAAAATACAGGCCTAACACTGTATTGACCTATATACCACGAGGTATGAAAGGGTTCCTTTACTTTTTTTTTTAATGTCCTTTGCAGAACGTTGCTCTCATTACAGCCTGCCTGGACAACTCTTCATGTAGCATGTCCTTTGTAGACCGTTGCTCTCATCACAGCTGGTCTAAAAAACTCTCTTCATGTAGTATGTTCTTTGTAGAATGTCGCTCACATCACAGCCTGCCTGAAAAAAAACTCTCTTCACATAGCATGTTCTTTGGTAAGGTTGCTCTCATCACAGCCTGTCTGAAAAACTCTCTTTATGTATCATGTCCTTTGTAGAATGTCACAGCTTGCCTGAAAAGCTCTCAGCATCTAGAATGTTCTCCCACCTTTTCCTACTTCAGGTTCAAAGGTTTCTTTAATGTCTGGTTGTCACTGTCACCCCTTGACTCGTCTTCCATAAACAATGTTTTTTGTTGCATCTCACACTCTCTGCGTCTCAACAGCATGGCGATTCTCAGCAATGCAGGTTCCTTGTGTGTTGTTACAGCACCACATTTGGCACAATTCCCAGTAAGTGGTGTCTATAAAGTATTTTGTCTGTCCACTAATTGATCGTCTGCTCCATTCAAGCTTGCCATAACCCTGTGTATGTCATTCCAAGAATTTTTGTGCAGCACATTGCTTTAAATTAATGTCCATGATTTACATCCGTATGTTGACACAGCAATAATGCATATGCTCATAAGTTTTACTTTTGTTTCTTTGCTTTTATGCCAGCTTTTTTATATTCGTTACCACCCCCTGAAATGTCACAGTCAGTCTTTTTTTGATTTCTTGAGTATAATATCCGTTGTTGTTAATTACGGCGCCCAAGTGGTTACCGGGGCCCAAATTTAGGGTGTAAAGAATAGAACCACTGTTACCTGCCACGCATGTCGTAGGAGGCGACTAAGGAGGTTTGGCTGAAATCGGATGCACATGTCCTAAACGTGTAGAAATATATGCGTTTAGGGGCCTACCAAACCAATGTGCAACATATACACGTTCTTGGCAAAGATCAAACATATCACAAAGAGTGATTAAAATTGGTCGTAAAGAACAAAACGCAAAGAAGAAGAAGAGTTAATTACGGAATCAAGGTGTTCAGATCTGTGACATTATTGATAGTAATTGTGGGTCGACAGCTACCATCAATAGTAGAATCCCAAAGGACATTCTATATGGTCAACTCGCAATGGGTAGTAGACAGCCTGGGCACTCATTACTAAGCTTCATTGACACCTGCAAGCGTGATCTAACTTTATGCAGCATAATAATATAATAATAGCCGTCCATCGCAAGCGATGATGACAACAATCTCAGGCGTGTACTGTTGCACCTCTCTGGTGTGTGCGGAGGTGACTGTAGAGTCCAATCCTAGAACAGAATCCCGACCACAGGTGGGGCATACATGATCAAGGTTAGACATGTGCGTGTTGTGTGCTCTGTCTTTTCGCGCTGCTCGTTTTCTCTGTGACTCAACAATACGATGATTCTCAGCTATTCGGGTTCCTCTTTTGTTGTTACAGCGCCACATTTGGCGATCTTGCGGAAGGGATTCCCAGCACGTATTGTCTATATCGAAGCATTTCAGAGACACTTTAAGAGTGTCTTTAAAGCGTTTTCTGTCCACCAGCTAACGTCTGCCCCCTTCAAGCTCGCCATACATCAACTGTTTTGGGATGCGTTTATCAGGCATTCGAGCAACGTGACCGACCCATCTCAGTTGGGCCTTCTGCAACAGGGTGTTGGCGCTTGGGATCTTTGCTCTTGTGAGGACTTTGCTGTCTGGAATTTTGTCCTGCCAGTTTATTTTTAGTATTCTGCTTAGACAGCTTGTGTGGAAATGGTTTAATTTTCTTGCGTGTCTGCTATACACTGTCCATGTCTCGCTTGAGTACAGCAGCGTGGTTAGCACTATGGCCTGGTAAACTTTCAGCTTTGTGCAGCATAGACAACAAAGAAGAGTAGGAGCAGTTGACAAAAGACAAGCAAGTATGGCGAACGGCAGTGAGGGTGGCTCAAAAGAAACAAAGAAAACACCATCACATATGGAGGCGAAAGAGAGCACAGAGCAACCATCCTGCAGCAATGATTGCCACTCCAGAATAGCCAATTACAGCCATAACAGATGATGTGATTCAGCATAGAACAAACTACATGATGCAAAACCTATTACTCCCTGAGACAAACAGGACAATGATGTTGATGCGGGTTGATATTTTGATCAAGTTACTTGGATACCAATAACAACACAATATTAACAGATTCAATTACCCCAATAACAAAATCATTTTCACAGAGGATGGAAAACAATATTAACAGATTAAATTACACACAAAAAAAGAAATGCAACCACTTGCCTGATTTCTTGTGGGAACTGTGCATTTGTAACTAAAAAACTGGATATATGTTTGCTATGTAAGAGCTGGACAAATTTGTTGATCTCCGGATACATAATAGGCTCCCCGACCAGCGACAGCGCACAATGTTGGATGTTCATAGCTTCATCAAATTTATCAGGAAAAAGCACTACAAAAGGCACTCCTAAATTACATACAAGAAAACAAAAATGTTGGATGTTCATAGCTTCATCAAATTTATCAGGTAAGACACCAGGTACTCCTGAAACATACAAGAAACAATGTTGGATACTCAAAATTAAATGTTATCTGTTTTACAATGCAAACCTAGTCTCAGAAATGATTGATAGGCCCATCATCATTGAACTTCGGTGAGTAACCATGTGTGCTTCGATCTATTTCGTACACAGGAAGATCTCAGCTGCAGTGCCCAAACTCCGAGGGTCCCAGATGTAATTTTGAAGATGGAAAAGATATTTGTAGGAATTTTATTTTTAATCTATCTAATGAACTTTGCCCACCCAGACAGCAGCTTTTCAGCCTGCTCTTCACGATTTTAAATTGCCCAGGGTTATTTTCCATGTTCAACTATAACATGAACCCTAGTTTTATCGCCTAATGCACTAGGAACTCGATCTCAAAAATGAATGTTGCGGATCAAAATATGTAGATATTGCAAAATTGTCGGAAGCTGCAACATGATATAATAGATGCTTATATTTTCATGACGGATGAATATACTTGCTTGTCTCATACGGATCAAATTGTAATCATCTTCTTTGAGCGTTCCACATCAGCCACATGTTAACCATTCTTTGTGATTTGTGTGATCTCAGCCTAAGAGTGATTCTACATTGTACCAGTTATGCGACTACAAGTAATTTAGCACATCCGATTTATGCAACGCTTTTCATTTACTAGGGTAGCTTTCCTAGGTCCTACATCAGTCGCCTCTTACGAGATCACCTCATAGGAAATTGGCTCACCTCATATAAAACCTACAAACTGCATATTAAACCAACCCGATCACTTCATATCAAACACCCACTCACCTCTGAATTGTTTGATCAGTTTAATATGGTTACTGACAGCTCCATCGAACACCGTCTGAGCGTCATCCATCTTCCACTTCCATTCTGTCCCCACTGGGTTTGTATGGTGTCTGAGTAAAGAGAAAAGGTTTGAACTATGAAACCTTCCCATTCACAAACAAAACATCATTTTTAATTGTATAAATAACAGAGGATTGTGAGTTGAATTGGTCATCTCGTTCACCAAGTATGACACAAGATGATGATACATTTACACTGAACATAAAGATTTACACAGTAACGAGGTTTGAACTTTAACCTATGAACTATGTAACCTTCCCATTCACAAACAAAACATCAACAATTGTATAAATAACAGAGGATTGTGAGTTGAATTGGTCATCTCCTTCACCAAGTATGACACAAGATGATGATGCATTTACACTGAACATAAAGATTTACACAGTAATGAGAAAACAGACCGGGTTTGTTTCCAAACTCCAGGGTCTTACATAGATCTTCTAATGTTCCAGAACTTACCGCCAGCAGAAGACACATTTGTTAGCACATGCCAGACTGGGTGTAGTTTCCATGCATCGATGACTTTCAATGCCATAAAATGTGTGCTTGTAACAACCTCCTCGACCACGAAGCATGGACTGAAATTTAAACAAAGCACACATTTAACCCCACTCATAACTACTAGACTACAACATCAGTGGATGGAATTAATACAAAACGCAACAATCCAGATACCTTCATCTTTGTCCCGGGTCACGATGGGGTGAAGGGCAATGAGAGAGCAGACGCATTGGTGGGCAATGCTACGATTGAGAATGGGTCTTCTATGGACAGAAGTGACATCATCAACGCTCTCAGAGAAAACATACGCTCTGAAGATTTCAACGACAAAGGGTATTCTCGATCTTGGTTGCACATACCGATAGGTGCGGCAAGACGGGAGAACCACGAGAGAAACCCCAGTAGATAGATCAATCAACACAGAAAGGGAGTTGTTAGCCTAAACACACTGAGAAACATGCTTGGGAGGAGATTGGGAGCAATTATGTACATGTGTGATGAAGATGATCCTCAAATGAACAATGAAGACTACACCATCACTAACTGGTAGACTACATCTACACTCTAATTCTACTTAGACTATATCTACACTCAAACTACAGCTATATCTACACTCTAACTACTAGACTATATCTACACTCTAACTACTAGACTATATCTACACTCTAACTACTAGACTATATCTACACTCCTAACTGTAGACTACATCTACACTCTAACTACTAGACTACATCTACACTCTAACTACTAGACTAATCTACACTCTAACTTAACTATATCTACACTCTAACTACTAGACTATATCTGACTTCTCAACTACTAGACTATATCTACACTCTAACTACTAGACTATATCTACACTCTAACTACTAGACTATATTTACACTCTAACTACTAGACTATATCTACATTCTAACTGGTAGACTATATCTACACTCTAACTGGTAGACTATATCTACACTCTAACTGGTAGACTATATCTACTCTAACTGGTTGACTATATCTACACTCTAACTGGTAGACTATATCTACTCTAACTGGTAGACTATATCTACACTCTAACTGGTAGACTATATCTACACTCTAACTGGTTGACTATATCTACACTCTAACTGGTTGACTATATCTACACTCTAACTGGTTGACTATATCTACACTCTAACTGGTAAACTATATCTACACTCTAACTGGTAAACTATATGTACACTCTAACTGGTAGACTATATCTACACTCTAACTGGTAAACTATATGTACACTCTAACTGGTAAACTATGCCAGCATGCTAACAACTTGACTATTGATTGATAGGACCATCATCATTGCACTTCGGTGAGTAACCATGTGTGCTGTGATCTCTTTATTACACAGGAAGATCTCAGCTGCAGTGCACAAACTCCGTAGCACCGGCGATAGTTCCCGATATAAATTAGAAGATGGTGAAAATATTTTAAAGGAATTCATTTTTTTAATGAATTTTGTCCGGGAAGTGGCTTTTCAGCCTGCTCTTCTCGATTTTGAACTGCTTATGGGCTCTTTTACATGCTCAATTTAAACACAGGACCTATGTTTTATCGCCCGTCTCTAATAGGACTAAGAACTCGATCTCACCTACACTGAGATCAGAGATCTTTGGAAAAATATCCCGATGGATCCATGAAGGAGCGAACCAAGTACCTTTGGAACAAGAAGTGAGCATCTAACCTCTACGCCGCGGAGTCTCACTTGGAACAAGAAGTGAGCATCTAACCTCTACGCGCGAGTCTCACTTGGAACAAGAAGTGAGCATCTAACCTCTACGCGCGAGTCTCACTTGGAACAAGAAGTGAGCATCTAACCTCTACGCAGCGGAGTCTCACTTGGAACAAGAAGTGAGCATCTAACCTCTACGCCGCGGAGTCTCACTTGGAACAAGAAGTGAGCATCTAACCTCTACGCAGCGGAGTCTCACTTGGAACAAGAAGTGAGCATCTAACCTCTACGCCGCGGAGTCTCACTTGGAACAAGAAGTGAGCATCTAACCTCTACGCCGCGGAGTCTCACTTGGAACAAGAAGTGAGCATCTAACCTCTACGCCGCGGAGTCTCACTTGGAACAAGAAGTGAGCATCTAACCTCTACGCCGCGGAGTCTCACTTGGAACAAGAAGTGAGCATCTAACCTCTACGCCGCGGAGTCTCACTTGGAACAAGAAGTGAGCATCTAACCTCTACGCCGCGGAGTCTCACTTGGAACAAGAAGTGAGCATCTAACCTCTACGCCGCGAGTCTCACTTGGAACAAGAAGTGAGCATCTAACTCTACGCGCGGAGTCTCACTTGGAACAAGAAGTGAGCATCTAACCTCTACGCCGCGGAGTCTCACTTGGAACAAGAAGTGAGCATCTAACCTCTACGCCGCGGAGTCTCACTTGGAACAAGAAGTGAGCATCTAACCTCTACGCCGCGGAGTCTCACTTGACTATGTCAGTGTTAAAGAAACCAAAACTATTCAACTTGATCTGAGTACCTGCATGGTCTAATTTGTCCACCTGTTTGACCATCTAGTTAGTACATTGATTAGTGTTCTGGATTCAGAGACAATTGAAGTGCAATTTTTTTAATTTCAACTTGCAACTCTCAGATCAACCCAGCCTCCCGTGGGTACTAAAACTGCTCTGGCCAGTAAAGAAGGCCAAGATGATTTTGATCATCTACCCATAAGGCAGGAGAAAAACATATGTACTTTTGAATATAAGTGTTATAGAAGAGTGCTACGTATATCATGGACAGAGAAGAGAACAAATAGATCTATCCAGAAAGAACTCAAAAACAAAGAAAACTGGCTGATGTTACAAATAAGAAAGATAAAATTGAAGTATTATGAACATATTAAAAAGACACGAAGAGTTGGAAAAGACTACCATGGAAGGAGGTATACCGGCAAAGAAGAGAAACGGAAGACCACGGAGAAGATGGATTCAGGATGTAACTTATGATTTGGGCATAACAGCTTCAGAGGCGAGACATCTGACCTATGAGGGAGACAGAAATTTTAAAGGACTGTTAGAGTGGCAAATTTCTGCTCAGGACAAGCTATTTGATGAAGACATAATGTTCTATTGATCAAGAAATTCACAGGCACTGTAGGCTAGCCTAACTTTATAAGGTGTTCACTTAAAAGCAGCCAGTGATAAATATAAATTTGACAGGTACAATTGCATCTGCTATTTACTATTTAAACCGGTTATGACTAGCCTTGTCCTACGTCACATTTGTTCATTGCCCTTCCCGCACTACAATTACACACCATCACACAACCTTGACCTATACTACGGCATAACTGAACCTTCTCATTTCCATACATATATGCCAGATTAGCTCCAATCACAGGCTGCTTTTAAGTTGAACACCCTGTATTTTACTACTCCCCGAAAAATCCAGACTATAGGAAAAGAGGATTTTTAACTTTACTTACAACTTGACATCCTGACCTGTGAGATCCCATGACTCCCGAGTGGTTACGGGGCCCAAATTGGGGTGTAAAGAATAGAACCACTGTTTCCTGCCACGCATGTCGTAAAGGCGACTAAGGAGGTTGGATAGGGCTAGCCGCCCACACCGTAAAAACACTAGATGGGTAAAGAACGGAGAGCGAACCGAGTAAATGCTGGCTGAAACTGGACACATCGCCGAAGGATAAACACCAGAGCTCCAAATGGTACTGAAGATGTGTCGTAAAACACACCAATGCTAAGGCTGCATGAATCAGATTTCCACATGAATAGAACTTATGGGGAGGTCTGTTACATCGGTCTGGGCGGTCATCGAGAGATCCCATGACTTAATTTTGTCTATCTAATAGTTTGACCTCACACAGGGACCTGATGTGTTTTGATCCCACTTACTTTTGTCAGTGGCCCACGCAACATAGGCTGACTAGCTCAGATTGGAAAACTAAAATTTCTGTTTTCTAGTACACCTGCTATAAGGATCCAGTGTGATAGGCATCAATTCAAACTTCTGGTGATTTTTGATGAAAGATGTTATCTTTTCCAACCTGTTAGTGGTTAGGGGCCCTAGTTTGTGTAATGTTATAGAACCACCTGTTTGCCGTATCATGTCGTAGGAGGGCGACTAGGAGGTTGCTGAAATGGAGATGGCTACAAGTATTAAAGAAGTCTATGCTTAGGCCTACAATCAAGGGGTGAACGTAGACAAGGATTTCTTGGCAAAGATCAAAGATATCACTGAAAGATTTTTATTTGTGGTTATTTAAGATGAAAAAGTTAAAATATGATATTCCTTAGTGTTAAACTGAATTTGTAACATAATATAATCTTGATTTAGCATATTGTGTTGATTTTCAAATGAATTTGTCTTATACAACAATACTGGTATGGAGGTCACAAGAGGTTGTGGTCTGATTTCCTAGAATTTTTGGTATGAGTTTATAGTTGGCTGTGGTTTGACCACATGACCTGTGTGTGACCCCCATGACCTGTGTTTGATCCCATGACCTGTGTGTGACCCCCATGACCTGTGTTTGACCCCATGACTTGACCTCTTACCGTCCATCTGCATAGTTTGACCCCAGAATGTGATCCAATCAACTTGTAACCCTGTTTCTCCAGAGATTCTCTCAACAAGGGTGTGATCATCTCTCGTGGACCATCTCCATGTCCACCTGCGTCACCATTGACAAGTTTATTGTTCTGTAAAATATTAAAATGAGAAGAGAGTCAAAATATTTTGTTAATTATATTTGCTAGAATACAATACCTTAGAAAATAAAATTCCTAAAAAAATACCTTCACCATATTAAAAATTACATCGGGAAACCTAGCCGGTGCTACGGAGTTCGTGCACTGCAGCTGAGATCTTCTTGTGTAAGAAGGAGATCAGAGCACACATGGTTACTCACGAAGTGCAATGATGATGGTCCTATCAATTAATCAATATCTCAAAAAAGTCTAAGACCGAAGGATTTAACCCATAGGGCTCGGTTCCTATCGGCAGAAATGGCATACAATCTGCCCATGTTTAACAGTAAGCTTGCTCAAGCACTAACTCAGTAGCTCGGCAAAGCATGAAACCGCCTGCAACAATCCTGGACTGGAAAGCATTGGCGGGAATGCGTCTAGGACAAAGGTTGGTTCTACAGAAACAAACACTGCATTACTCTGAATGACCCATTTCCTGCATTTCCGCCATTGTTAGGTTAGATCATTTATGCCCACAACAGAAAAAAATCCTTGGCCTTACCATGAATTGAACACGGATCTCCTCATGGAAGTCGCGCTCTAACCACTTCAGCCAGACGCTCCTCTTTAGCCACCCCTTCCCCAAATAAAAGTACAATTTGGCAGTCTCATATACTATGTTTGTATATGTCTATTTGACATTATGATAATTCTTTCTTTCTTCTTTTGTCATCACACTGTTACCGGGTTGTTTCCCAATGTCGCTGCTTCCTGTTTTTGTCTTGCTCTTTTCTAGTGACTAGGACGATAGTTATTTTTCAGTGGTCTTTTCTCTCCCCTTCTTTCCTGATGTTCTATTGTAGAAGATTCTGTATACAACAGAAACATTTAATTTGTTGTTTCTTGGAATTTTAGTACTTTTTTTCTTCTTTGCGTTCGTTCTTACGACCAATTTTAATCACTCTTTGTGATATGTTTGATCTTTGTCAAGAATGTCAAAGTTCACATTGGTTTGGTAGGCCCCTAAACGCATAGACTTCTACACGCTTAAGACACGTGCATCCGATTTCAGCCAAACCTCATTAATCGCCCTTTACGACATGCGTGGCAGGTAACAGTGGTTCTATTCTTTACACCCCAAATTTGGCCCCGATAACCACTCGGGCGGGTTCAGTACTGATGTTGTACCTACTTTTTCCTGATGTCTTCATTTCTCAACCAGTCTCTTCTTGATACCCCCAACATTCTGCATAGACAATCTCTGTTGTGACTAGCTTTCTTCTACCATTTGATGTCAGTGCTCATGATGATAATTCTCTCTGTTGTAACTTTGGGAAACTTTCTTCTACCATTTGATGTCAGCGCTCATGATGATAATTCTCTGTTGTGGCAAACGAGAGCTTTTTCTACCATTTGATGTCAGCGCTCATGATGATAATCTCTGTTGTGACTAGCTTTCTTCTACCATTTGATGTCAGCGCTCATGATGATAATATCTGTTGTGACGAGCTTTCTTCTACCATTTGATGTCAGCGCTCATGATGATAATCTCTGTTGTGACTAGCTTTCTTCTACCATTTGATGTCAGCGCTCATGATGATAATCTCTGTTGTGACTAGCTTTCTTCTACCATTTGATGTCAGCGCTCATGATGATAATCTCTGTTGTGACTAGCTTTCTTCTACCATTTGATGTCAGCGCTCATGATGATAATCTCTGTTGTGACTAGCTTTCTTCTACCATTTGATGTCAGCGCTCATGATGATGATGTCTTCTTCTTTGAGGCGCTCCATATCGACCACTTGTTAAACCACCCTGTGTGATTTGTATGTGATCTGAGCCTAAGAGCAATTGTACATTGTGCCAGTTATGCGCTACCAGTAGACCAGCACATCAGATTTCTAGATGCTTGTTATTTACTAGGTCGTTACCTAGGTCCCTACCTCAGTCGCCTCTTACGACATGCCTTGTAGGTGCAGTGTTACTATTCTTTGCTCCCCTTGTGAGCCCCGGCACCACACGGGCGGATGATAATGTCCAGACTAGAAAGAAACAAGGCACAAACAAACTAAACAAAAATTAGGGGGCTCTGTGGCTAAGCCCTTTGCCTTGTGAGTCGAAGGTTCGAATCCAGACAGCGGCCTTCTGTTCACGAGTGCAGTTTTTCCCAGAGACCCCTAGGATTGTTGCCGGAGCTACGGAGTTCATGTTTTGTGCAATACTCTCGGCAGGTGGCGTGCCAGGTCTGCGGAGAGGGACCGAGCCATATGGGGTAAAACCCGTGCAATGAAGTCAATCCTTCTGTTTAAAAACATACGTACCTTAGACTGTTTAAATAAAGAACCAAGATTCTCCAAATTAACAATGGACAAACAAACTAAAAAAAAACATATGTACTTTAGACTATTTATTGTTTGTATGGTTGTGAATCATGGACTATTACACAAAAATTAAGAACGAAAATCCAGTCCTTGAAACTAAATGCTACAGAAAGATCCTACGAATACCATGGACAGAAAAAGAAAGAACACTGATGTCCTGAAAGAACTAAATGTTAAAGAGAATTGGCTGATAAACAACCTTACTGTACAGAAAAATCACATACTTTGGTCACATCAAGCCGCTCACGATGGCATGGAAAGAACAATACTAGAGGGCAGGGTCCCAGGACGCAGAGGCAGACCAAGAAGAAGATGGCTACAAGATATTAAAGAAACCATGAACATGACCATCGACGAAGTGGGTGAACTGGCAAGAGACAGAGTGAATTTCAGATGTGCTGCAAAGAGAGCAACGTCCTATAAAGGATACGCACCTTGATGATGAGACTGTTAAATAAAGAACCAAGATTCTGTTAACAATGAAAACAACTAAAACACATATGTACCTTAGACTGTTTAAATAAAGAACCAAGATCCTCCAAGTTAACAATGGACAAACAAACTAAAAAAAAAAACACATATGTACCTTAGACTGTTTAAATAAAGAACCAAGATCCTCCAAGTTAACAATGACAAACAAACTAAAAAACATATGTACCTTAGACTGTTTAAATAAAGTACAAGATCTCCAGGTCAACACATCATGTTTTGGGGCAGGGGTAGATAAGTCATCCTCAGAATCATCAGACAAGACCTAAAATCAATCAAATATAATGTCATTTAGAACAATTCAATGAAAGAACACATCAACAACATGCAAGATTTGACACTTTTACAAATAATTGATTCAAAGAAATATTCAACTTAATTGGAGGAAATATGAACGACAAAGTGTGTTCTGTGCCTGGCTCGGCTTCCAGTAGGGTTGGGAGTCTGCTAGTCTACAAAATGTGTTCTGTGTCTGGCTCGGCTTCCAGTAGAGTTGGGAGTCTGCTAGTCTACAAAATGTGTTCTGTGCTTGGTTCTGCATCCAGCAGGTTGGCTAGTCTACAAAATGTGTTCTGTGTCTGGCTCGGCTTCCAGTAGAGTTGGGAGTCTGCTAGTCTACAAATTGTGTTCTGTGCCTGGCTCGGCTTTCAGTTGAGTTGGGAGTCGGCTAGTCTACAAAATGTGTTCTGTGTCTGGCTCGGCTTCCAGTAGAGTTGGGAGTCGGCTAGTCTACAAATTGTGTTCTGTGCCTGGCTCGGCTTTCAGTTGAGTTGGGAGTCGGCTAGTCTACAAAATGTGATCTGTGCCTGGCTCTGTAGGTGACCACTAGAGCAGCCAGCTATCAACTTAGCTACTGCTAACTCCCACTTAATATTTCTTCTAACTGGTTTTTTTTTCAATAGCATTAAATACTTCCAGACAGTAATAAGATGTTTACCTTGCGTTCTGAAGGTTGTGGGTTCGAATCCAACGAGTCACAAATTTGTCAGATTTCTACGATTTTTACTAGAGTTAGAGAGTTCATACTTTGTGCAATACTTTCGGCAGGTGACATGTCATTTCTGCAGAGAAGGACGGAGCGATGTGGAGAAACACGGTGCAATGAAGTTAATTCTTCATCTTTAGTCCCCTTTTTCTCCAGATATCAGACAACAAAAATTGACTGCAAGAGCCCAAATATCGGCAGTGTGTTGTCGGGGTTCTTCAAGGGGAGCAAAGAATATTAACACTGTGACCTACAAGTCATGTCGTAAGAGGCAACAGAGGTAGGGGTCATGGGAAGCTACCTAGTAAATAAAAGCAATGCGAAAATCGGATGTGCAAGCCTACTTGTAGGCGGATAACTGGCATAGCGTGAAATCGCTCTTAGGCTCAGATCACATACAAATCACACAGAGTGGTTTAACAAGCGGTCGATATGGAGCGTTTCAAGAAGATGCCCAAAAATAAACACTTAGTTTCTCACCTCATCTTCTACTTCTTCATCGCTGCTACACTTGCCACCTGTGTCCCCATCTCCGTTCTTATCTGTCTTACAACTGCATCCTTTCTTGCATGTGTCCTCGCAGTTTTTAGCAGTGACCTCACGACCTCTAATGGCACGCCGCAGATTCTTCATGGAAGATTCTAACCACACATTGAAATCTTCTTGTAGTCCTGCAAATTGTAAAAATAAAATTCAATTTTGAAGAGATTATTTACATCGTATTCACCGACCTAGTCGTTTTTAAGCTCAAGTAAAACATTTTCAGTATTAATACAATTGTACATGACGACAGCAAAACATGGACATTATACTTAGTGAACAAATATATCCATAAAAATATTCATTTCATACCAGTATACGTTACATAGGGGCTGCAAGCAATTTCTCCAAACTCTTCTGTCCTGGGCAAATCGCTCAATCTCCTCCATGGAATTGAGTCCGATATTTCTTGCCTCTGTCAGGAAAGTTTAATTCAGGGTTTCCCTATGTTGTCCTCTCTTTCTTGAACACTTTGTCTCCCACTTCAATGCCTGCTTTGATATTCTTTAATCATTTCTTCTCAAGGTATGCCCAACATATCTCCATCTTCTCTTTCTTATAGCAGTTTTTATTAGTGGTTGACCAGACATTTCTCTAATTTCATCTCTTCTCCTGAATTTGTAACATTTTATATTCATTATTTTTCGCATCTATTTTCAAATGTATTCAACTTACTTTCTAATCTTTAGTAATTTTCCAACTCTAGCTGGCATATGTTAAGAGAACAAACAGAAGATATAAAAACATGGACATTATACTAAGAGAACCAATAAACGATATAAAAACATGGACATTATACTAAGAGAACAAACAGAAGATATAAAAACATGGACATTATACTAAGAGAACAAATAGACGATATAAAAACATGGACATTATACCAAGAGAATAAATAGACGATATAAAAACATGGACAATAAACTAAGAGAACAAATAGACGATATATTGCTAACAAAGAATGAGACCTTTGTTTTTGCTGAGGATAACATTTTCATCTGCGAGACACAGAGGCAGAATTCTGTTGGCAGATAATGTATGCAGCCACAAGTCGACATTCTTGGCAACCTTCAAATAGAAGATCAAATAATTACTTCACAAATTGATAGCATGAACATTCTAAAACAGAAAAAGTAGAAACTTCATTAGTAATTAATGTATCATTATTATCCAGTAATTGTGTTGTGTCTTAGTAGTAGTATGCTCGATCACACCTCAAAAGTATACTGGGTAACTCGTTTAGGTGGTGGGTATCTGTGGCTTGGTAGTGTGCTAGATCACAACTCAAGAGTATCCTGGGTAACTCATTTAATCTCTTTTATGAAATTGAGTCCAATATTTCTTGTTTTTCTCAGTGAAGTTCGTTGCAGTGTTTTCACCCGAGTGGTTATCGGGGTCCAAATTTGGGGTGTAAAGAATAGAACCACTGTTACCTGCCACGCATGTCGTAAGAGCGACTAAGGAGGTTTGGCTGAAATCGGATGCACATGTCCTAAACGTGTAGAAGTCTACGCGTTTAGGGCCTATCAAACCAATGTGCAACGTATACACGTTCTTGGCAAAGATCAAACATATCACAGAGTGGTTAAAATTAATCGTAAAGAACGAACGCAAAGAAGAAGATTGCAGTGTTTCTTTTGGGCATTTTTTTTAACCCTTTGCCTTCCGCTACAATGCTTGCCTTGTGATATTTCGCTCATTTCCCAAGAGTATCTGGTTAAAACTCTGCAGCGGACAGTATGGAAGTAAATTTGTTATTGTAGATTTTACGAACGGTAAAAATAGACCTCACCGTTAGAAAGCAATGGCAAACTACTGAACGTATAAGTGGTGGCTAGAAAATCAACGACCCGTTTACTGTGGTTGATAGCGACATCTTGAAAGGATATGTAACGATTTTCATTTTTTAAATTGTATTGTAAGAAAATATAAACCTGCTTTTTTTGTTTCAACAGAAGTTCAAGTCAAGGAAATGGTGAAACACATGAAAATAAAGTACTGTAGTTTGATAAAGTACACAAACAATATACAGCGATGTTTCTACCAAAAGGTCTTTATCA
The DNA here is from genome assembly GCA_020796225.1 of Arion vulgaris. Taxonomy (NCBI): domain Eukaryota; kingdom Metazoa; phylum Mollusca; class Gastropoda; order Stylommatophora; family Arionidae; genus Arion; species Arion vulgaris. The sequence continues at coordinate 8,396,464 of CM036775.1, forward strand.
AGCAAAGGATACAACAGGAGGGAAGACTTTTGCTGTATATTCTTTTTGTACTGTGTAAAACTACGGTACATTTTATGTGTTTTGCAATCGCTACAGTGTTACTGTAGTTTTCACTTATATTAATAAACGTTCATTTCTTCTTTGCGTTCATTCTTTACGACCAATTTTAATAAATCTTTGTGATTTGTTTGATCTTTGCCAAGAATGTGTATACGTTGCACATTGGTTTGGTAGGCCCCTAAACGCATAGACTTCTACACGCTTAGGACACATGCATCCGATTTCAGCCGAACCTCCTTAGTCGCCTCTTACGACATGCATGGCAGGTAACAGTGGTTCTATTCTTTACACCCCAAATTTGGGCCCCGGTAACCACTCAGGCAATTGTTCATTTGAGGATCATCTTCAACGCACATGTCCATAATTGCTCCGATCTCCTTCCAAGCATGTATCTCAGTGTGTTTAGACACTAACAACTCCCGTTCTGTGTTGATTGATATATCTACTTGGTTTTCTCTTGTAGTTTTCCCATCTTGCCGCACCTATTGGTATGCACAACATGCGCAAACAAGATAGAGAATACCCTTTATCTGCGTTGAAATCTTCAGAGCGTATGTTTTCTCTGAGAGCGTTGATGATGTCGCTTCTGTCCATAGAAGACCCATTTTCATTTGTAGCATTGCCCGCCAGTGCATCTGCTCTCTCATTGCCCTTCACCCCAGCGTGACCTGGGACAAAGATGAAGGTAAGTATCTGGATTGTTGAGTTTTATATTAATTGCATCCACTGCCTTCGTACATAACCAGTCTTGATCTTCTGTATCATGCTCATAGAGTCGCTGATCATGCATGCATGCGAGAGTGAATGTATGTGTCTGTAGCCACTCCAGGGATTTTGTCACCGACATGACCTCCATAGTCATGTTTCTAGTAGTTCTCGTATATGCGCCACTTGCCTCTTCGATGTCTTTTCCCTTCGCTCTAGCTGTAAAGGCCCATGCACTCCGATTGATAAAAATAAAGGCACTTAACAATGAGTAATGAACTACAGAAACTAATAATTTTTTAAAAACAACCTAAAGCCGAAGAATTGATTTCATTGCACTGGGTTTTACTCCAGATAGGCGAGTCCCTCTCTGCAGAAATAACACACCACCTGCCGAGAGCATTGCACAAAGCATGAACTCCGTAGCTCCGGCAGCAATCCAAGGGACTCTGGAAAATATACTTGTAAGCAAAATGGCCCTGTCCAGATTCGAAATCACGACCTTCGTAGCGGATGGCACTGGCTTAACTAGAGACCACCATTTCTAATTAAAAATTAAATTAATAATGAAATGACAAAATGAATTGATAACATGACCAACCGTGTTAAAGTGATCTGGATAAAGTGAATTGCCAAGTCCCACAACAGCAAAATTCAGTCCTGCAAGAGTTGCCTTGGTTACACGGAAGTCTTCAGCCATATCCTCAAGCCAAGTATAGAACCACTTGGCGCCCTCTGGTGGTTGACCCTCTGTGTAAGTGGAGACTACTAGTATACAGATGTTGCCCTCTTCTGCCTGATGAACATCAATGAACATGTATATTTGATTATGTTATGTCTGTCCACTTAATAATTACATGAACAGAATTCAATTTGCGGTATGAGTGGATGTCGTTTATAGAGGTTTCCAACCTCCAGAGTCTTACACGGATCTACTGTCCTAGGTATGAGGGTGTTCTTGACAACAAGAGAGTGGATATGTTTGCATCTAAAGCCTGGATTGTTGGAGAGTTTAGGATGAATAAGGGAGATGTTCTTCGGTCTCTCGGTGACCTACTGTTGGATGACACTAAAATAATTTACGTTGAATCAATGCAGAGATTTAAGGAGTTTGAAATTACACTTTGTACAAGTAGGGCTGGATATCGCTAGTGCTACGGAGTTCATGCATTGCAGCTGAGCAATTAATCAGAACTGGATGCTTGAGGGGCAGAGAGAGGAGTGTGTTTAGCCAGCGAGCCACAGAAACCATCAGTATGCATACTCTTCGACACCTGATCACATATGAATGCTTTATGTGTCCACTATGACATGAAGAAAAATATAAGCAACTGTGTGGTCAAATAGTTAGAACACTCACTTTGTAATTTAAAGAAATGTGGTTCGATATCTGATTCAGACATGCAAGTTGATTCAAGTGAAAGAGATGGTACTTGACTTGTTAAGTTATGGAAGAATGATATCTGACTAAGACATGCAAGTTGATTCAAGTGAAATGGTATTACATTGAATGTTATGAAGAATGATATCTGACTAAGACATGAAGAATTCAAGTGAAAGATGGTACTTGACTTGTAGTTAAAGGAAGATGATATCTGACTCAGACATGCAAGTTGATTAAGTGAAATGGTATGACTTGTTGTTATGGAAAATGATATCTGACAGACATGCAAGTTGATTCAAGTGAAAGAGATGGTACTTGACTTGTTAAGTTATGGAAGAATGATATCTGACTCAGACATGCAAGTTGATTCAAGTGAAAGATGGTACTTGACTTGTTAAGTTATGGAAGAATGATATCTGACAGACATGCAAGTTGATTCAAGTGAAAGATGGTACTTGACTTGTTAAGTTATGGAAGAATGATATCTGACAGACATGCAAGTTGATTCAAGTGAAAGATGGTACTTGACTTGTTAAGTTATGGAAGAATGATATCTGACTCAGACATGCAAGTTGATTCAAGTGAAAGATGGTACTTGACTTGTTAAGTTATGGAAGAATGATATCTGACTCAGACATGGAAGTTGATTCAAGTGAAAGAGATGGTACTTGACTTGTTAAGTTATGGAAGAATGATATCTGACTAAGACATGCAAGTTGATTCAAGTGAAAGAGATGGTACTTGACTTGTTAAGTTATGGAAGAATGATATCTGACTCAGACATGCAAGTTGATTCAAATGAAAGAGATGGTACTTGAGTTGTTAAGTTATGGAAGAGAAATGTTAGCAAGGAAGAGAACTGCTCACACACATTAAAATATTTACTGACTTGGATAAAGTCTAGACTACAACCCCGTCGTGTTTTGCCAGGACCCACATCTTGCCTATTCCTAACTAGATTATTGATACCGGCTACAGTGCTGTCCACCCATTGCAGCGAATAAGTGTTTAAGAGTACATAGGGTGCGATTTCAACATTGTCTCATCAATTCAGTAAGTCTAAGTACCAACAGTCAGATGGGTAGACTTGGAGAATTTATGGTGTCGGCAAAGATTAAGCCATGCATGTCTATAACTGGCTGATGCTACAAATAAGAAAATTGAGATATTTTGGACATATAAAAAGACATGAAGGGCAGGAGAAGACCATCATGGAAGGAGGCATACCGGCAAAGAGAAGACGAGGAAGACCACGGAGAAGATGGATTATGGATGTAACTGATGGTGTGAACATGAGGCTGCAGAGGCAGGACATCTGGCCTATGAGAGAGAAATTCCGGAGGACTGTTAGGGTAGCAAAGTTTTGCTCAGGACAAGCTATTTGATGATGATGTCTAAGTTTACACCGTCTCACGAGCGAGTTAAGCGAATCATTAAAGAGAAATGTACACACAAAGGAAAGTGTTTTGACTGCCAGCAAGACAGACTCGAACATTTCCTTAGGCCAAAAACTTCTGTTTCAGATGCGCTTGACCTACACTTGTAGGGGTCTAACGGGGGGAGTAACGCTCTAACCGTTCTTGGCAAAGACTGTTTATATAAATCACAATAAGAATGATCAAAATGATGAAGAAGAATAATCGAAACAAACAAACTGTGGAACAAAAAACATATATCTGACCTCTGATTGAAACAAATTTTCATGATCGTATGATGACAAGTCTGCAACAGTTGCGGTAAATCCAGCTGCTTCCACTTTTGTTTGGACATTCTCTGCAAAAACCTGGATGGGAAAATAAACTGGTTTAAAACATAAACAAGACAAGCTCAATTTGTGATAATTAGATAAGATGGTAATAAAAATATCTCTCTCTAGCATGTGATGTCCCTGTCGATTAGGGCAGAGACAAATGCTCACCATTCTTCTCTATTCTTGGCTGTTCTCTGTATTGTGTTCCAGCTATGATTCATTTCTTTTAGTTCTTGTTCTAGTATTCTCCTCAGGGTCATTTAGGATTGTCCATGTTTTCTTTTGCTCTCTGTTGTCCATCTCAATGCAGTATTCATAACAGTTAGTCTTTATGCATATAAAATGTCAGATCTAGCGTCTATAGCGTCTCTTTTGGATGATGGTGTCAATATTCTCTTGGCCAGAACATACTCAAGTTCCTTCACAGATAAGCTGCATGGAAGGTGAAGAGTTTGGACATTAAGTATAATAAGTTTATATTCTATTAAATGGTTTAAAGCCGAAGGATTGACTTCATTGCACCGGGTTTTACCCCATATGGCTCGGTCCCTCTCCGCAGAAATAGCACGTCACCTGCAGAGAGTATTGCACAAAGCATGAACTCTGACAACAATCCTAGGGTCTCTGGAAAAACTGCACTTGTGAACAGAGCGGGCAGTCCGGATTCGAACCCATGACCTTCGACTCGCAAGGCAAAGGGCTTAACCACTCAGCCACAAAGACCCCCTTATATTCTTTATCTATCTAACCTCTTTGTGTCTCCTTTAACCCATACGACTACCACAAGAGATTTCAATTGTTGCTTCTCTGCTGCCTTTCTAACAATCAATGTCAGGCCACACTCTTTCAATTCTCTTTCCCCAGTTCTTTCTTCATGCTTCCATTGTTGCTATCTTCCATCATTTTGCATAAACACTTCATCTTTGTCTGGCTAGCTTTCTTCTATCAGTTATCAGTTATAGTGAACTAGCATCATAGCACTCGGACATGTCCATAGGTGCTCCGATCCCAGCAAATCCAGCAGTTTCCCGTGGCCCAACACGCCATTTCGATGTTGATAAATCAATATCTTTGCATATTTAGTATGTCGTTCTTTTCGGGCTTCACCAATATTAACACCCATCTCTTTCAATCTGGTCAGCGAGTAGGACTCACAGCCCTGAAACTCCTCTGTTTAGAAAGACTCTCAATGCGAGAAGAATGTCATTTCGATCCATGGCAGCTTCCTCTGATATTGTAACCAAGCCAGCCAATCTATCAGCTCGTTCATTACCCCTAACTCCTGCATGTCCAGGGACAAAATGAAGGGTTTCTCTGATCATTGTCTGTACCAGTACCTCCACCCAGTTGCGTTCTTCTGTCGTTTGATGTCAGCGTAGAGGTTTGGCATTTAAAGCATAATGTTTGGAGAAAGATTATGTTGAACAATGTCCCTTTAGAGTTCATGTTGACATGTTTCTCAAAATAGGGGAAGACTGCAGTAAAACTTAGTAAATAGCGAAACACGTACAAACAAAGTACTCATCATGGAAGGAGGCATACCGGCAAAGAGAAGCTTTGTAAAACTATTTGTAAAACTATAGTACTTTGTACGTGTTTCGCTGTTGACATGTTTGCATTTCAAAATTGGCGCCATTTGTCGTATTATGTACTTTATTGCATTTATGTTAAAATCATAATGTACAGATAATGATACGGGTAGGATACAACAGAATTGAAGAAACTTACTTCTTATATCACAGATATAACATATACAATTAGACATATCCCTCGTCCGTGTTACGGGGTCCACAAGGTAGCAAAGAATAGTAACACTGCAACCTACAAGGCATGTCATAAGAGGCAGCTGAGGTAGGGATTTATGTTAAAAACATAATGGGCACATAATGATAAGAAGTTTAGAAAATTTGGTGATGACAGTGTATAAAATTCAGGGAAGGAGAGGTTGTGGAAGACAAAGGGAGAGATGCTGGATGATCGACATTGTGGTTGGACAAAAGATTGACATCAGAACAGATTAACTGCACCAAACAGAGAGAGTTGTAGAGAGACATGATCGCCTACACCGACAGACATGGCACTTGATTGATGTTGAAAATAACAACAGTAATGAAAGTTGTCAGACAGCTCCTAGAGGATAAAGAAGGATTTTTAAAAAGCAAGCAACTACAAGATGATTAGAGTATAAAGTTTACCTCTCCTTGCCCAGTTTGAGAATCATAAAGAATAGTGAGTTTTCATTTCTGTTGGTACATCCGAGGCCCCCGGCAACATAAGGCTGACTAGCACAGACGGAAAACCAAATTTCCTGTTTAATGGGGGCTGGTTGTTATAAGTGTTTGATAGAACACTGTAAGGTTTTCTGCAATTTTACCTAATTCTACAAAGTTAATGGTTATTTATTGATGAAAAATGCAAATACTACTTCTTTGCGTTGTTCTGTACGACCAATTTTAATCACTCTTTGTGATATGTTTGATCTTTGCCAAGAACGTAATACTACTGATATTCCTTATTGTTAAATTTAATTGGTCACATAATATAATCTTGATTTAGCATGTTGTGTTGTTTTTAACTCTTAACCATTGGCAGGTTTTAAGGTTTTTCTATATTTTTGATGCCCTGCTCTATATTTAGCAACCATACAAATTCTTTGCATTGAAAATAGGAATGTTATATATGGTTGGAAAGCTAATTGGATGGGCTATCAGGATATGCGGTTTTAACATAAGTGTGATGTAATTTATGATATCCGTGACCTACTTATTGAAAATCTAAAAATAGATTATTCTACAAATGACAAATTTTGTTACAGTCACAAAGAAGGAAAAAATTAAGTATGACGAATATAATGAAATCTTTTATTACAATCTTTTAAAGTCTTCATATTTACAAAACATATATGAATTTAAACATGTTTGGGAAATATGAAAGGCAGTAATCATGAAATTTATAATATTTAATATTTTCATATTGTAAAGAAAAAAGTCAATAAATATCGCCTTCAAGAGAAAATGATGCGAATTGGTCTAGTAAGCAGCCTATAAAGAACTAACACTTATCGTAGCATACATAAACATTAAATAGGTATATAATTTCTAAACATTGCAAGTAAAAGATATTATTGAACAAAAATATGATTACGCAATGATATTTGATAGACAAAATAATCATGAAAAAAGTTATCAAGCATCTTGCAAACAGAGTCAAAGTGACACAGGCATAGAATGTTCATCTGACACAAGCATCGATATTTCAAGAATCACTGGTCTTCATCAGGACAGTAATCTGAGTTATTAGAATCCATTTTATCACATATTTGGGGATTTTGGCTGGAGCAATTTGGGCGTTTCTACAAAATGGCAAGTGGGAAATGAGGTGTGCTCCAGTCAACGAGATTATACATTTAAATAATATATAATTAATTTTTATAATTTTTATTAGTTTATCAAATGTTCTGCTTTAGATAACATAAATTTTACCAACTTAAATGCAAAATGGATACAAAATTATTGCCACTTAAATATGCATGTTGCATCGATCATAAATGATCGAAATCCCAATATCCCAATGGTTAAGGGTTAAAATGAATTTGTCTTTATCTAACTATACTGGAATGTAAGTAAAAGTAAAGGAACCCTTTCATACCTCGTGGTATATAGGTCAATACAGTGTTAGGCCTGTATTATTCATTGACCGTCAGCACACTATGGGTGATGTGGTCAGCATCATGCCGGAGCAATACTGGAATGTGAGGTTACACAACAGCTGTGATCTGATTTCCTAGAATTGTTACCTGAGCCAGCTGGCCTTACATTATCGAAAACCATGGTCTATCCTGTATAAGGATTAAGAAAAATGCAAGCAACTACAAGATGATTAGAGTACAAGGTTTACCTTTCCTTTCCCAGTTTGAGAACCATAAAGAATAGTGAGTTTACGTTTCTGTTTGGTGATCCTGGAAGTAGTGTCAGCTGATGTCTCGTTGATGGGTTCCTGTAACAGGTTTACAAAGATTCTCACATTTATACTGTGTCTATACCTATTTGTAAACTAAATATAATTATTTCTTTGTATGTATGGCTTTTTTTTCATCTTTACAGTCAATTGGCAAGTGTTTTACTATGACAATCTCTGAGTTTTCGTCTTTCTCTCTTGTCTTTCAGCTCATACATCTCTTCTCAAAAGACGGTCCTTGCTTGTGCAATATCCAACAGCGCTGATTTCTTCATCAAGAGAAAGGCTGGCAGTAACCATGGAGCCTAGTCTGGGCAGCTGATATGGATAATGTGCCTTGCAATTCTATTCAATTATTTCTATACCAACATTAGAACTATTTATACACTTCTTCTTCTTCTCCCTTCAACTCCCAACGGAGCACAGGTCTTCAACAAACTTCTTCCAGCTCTTCATCTCTCTTGACATCCCTTCCTATTCTTTCCACGTCTTGCCTATCCTTTTAATATCAGTCTCCAGCTATCTTCTCCAGGTATTTCTAGGCCTTCCCCTACTTCTCTTTCCCTGCTGGTTCTCTTGCAATGCTTCAAGTCAGCCTTCTCAAAAACAGAAACAAATATCCACTCAATTCAATGTTGTGCCTTTCTTTCTAACTCAAAGACATGCAAAGAACTAGGTTTCAGTTTGGAATATCTTCATATCCGGACATGTCCATAGGTGCTCCGATCTTTGCAATATCTCCAACAGTGTCCAGCGACTGACCGTACCAGTTCGATTTGATTGATGAGCCTACTCATATACCTGTCATACTGTTCTTTTCTTGCCACACCAATCTTCAAACCCAGCTCCGCAATCTAGTAGTTGACGTGGATTGGTTTAGATGAAGAACTTCTCTGCGGCCACGCTCTACAAGGGCGTTCAAGATGTCAGCTCTGTCCATTGGTTGGCCCTCTGATATGGCGGCAGAACCAAAAGAACTAGGTTTGAGGTATAAATAACGGCACAAAATTGAATTGAGTGGACAATTGTTTGTCTTTGACTTACGTATCCTTCGGCGTGGCGAAAACTGATAATGATGATGAAATGATTGATTGGAAAATCATCATTGCTGAAAATGATCGATATTTAACCTTGAACTTTATTTCTTGTACAGTGTTTCTTGAGACATACAGCAGACTCTCTCTCTTTAGCCTGTTACGCCCTTGGCGTTTAGGGCAGCAACAAACGTACACCATTCTTCCCTGTTCATGGCCTTCCTCTGTATTATGTTCCAGCTATGATTCATTTCCTTCAGCTCTTGCTCTATCTTTCTCCTCCAGGTCGTCTTGGGTCTTCCATGCTTTCGCCTACCCTCTGGAGTCCAACTCAGTGCAGTTTTCGTGTCGGAGCCAGTCTCCATGCACATCACATGTCCAATCCATCTCCAGCGTCGTCTTCGGATGATAGTGCCCATATTCTCTTGTTGGCATCGTGCAAGCAATTCTTGATTCGAGATAGTAGTCGGCCAGTACACGCGTAAGATTTTTCGCAGACAAGTTGTATGAAAGGCGGAGAGTCTGGACATATCCTGTTCTGTCATTCTCCAGCATTCCGATCCGTACAGCAATGTATACAGCAGACTCTTGACAGGGAAATAAGTTTGTTAGGGAAATATCTTGTACATGCAATGTGAGATGGATTAGCATAATGTATAGAATCAGACACAGGAGGGTTGTGGGTTCAATTCTACACTCAACTTTCCACACATGGGGGAAAGGTTCTACAGGGTGTTCAACTTAAAAGCAGCCTGTGAATGGAGCTAATCTGGTATATATGTACGGAAATGAGAAGGTTCAGTTATGACGTAGTATAGGCCAAGATTGTGTGATGATGTGTAATTGTAGTGCGGGAAGGGCGATGAACAAATGTGACGTAGGGCGAGCTAGTCAGAACCGGTTTAAATAGTAAATAGACGAGATACAATGCGTACCTGGCAAATTTCTATTTATTACTGGGGCTGCTTTTAAGTTGAACACCCTGTATATTTACATTAGTGTACATTTAGTCCAAATTATGTACAAATATTTATAGTTTATGTACACAATGCTTTGTAGTTGTTTACTTAGAATAGAGGGACTAAGAAGGTATGACAAGATTACAAACGATAAACTCAGAGAAATAACTAAGCAGATACCAGTGGAAAATGAGCTAAGGAAGAGACGCTAGTAATGGATATGACATACACTGAAAAAACAGACCAGAAGCATTGCAAGACAGGCATTATTTTGGAGCCTGTAGGGAAAGAGGAGATGGGGAAGGCCTAGAAATATCTAGGGAAGAAAGCTGGAGACTTATATTAAAAGGATAGACAAAATGTGAAAGAATTTAAAGGGATGGCAAGAGAGAAGCAGGGCTGGAAGAAGTTTGTTGAAGACCTGTGCTCCATTGGGTGTTGAAAGGTAAAAAAGAAGAAGATTTAAGCAATAATTTAAAATGATACGTTATTTGTATTCCATGTATTATTTTAAATTATTGCTTAAATGTTATTTAATACTTAGGAGCAATTTTCAAGCACATTGGGAAATATTGACAGCGAGATCAGCAATCGTTGCACAGAAGTTAACCAGGTACTAGGACAGTTAACACCACTGTTGTCACATAAAGATGCCTGAGTGGTTACCGGGGCACAAATTTGGGGTGTAAAGAATAGAACCACTTTTAACTGCCACGCATGTCGTAAGAGGTGACTAAGGAGGTTTGGCAGAAATCGGATGCACATGTCCTAAACGTGTAGAAATATAAGCGTTTAGGGCCTACCAAACCAATGTGCAACGTATACACGTTCTTGGCAAAGATCAAACATATTACAAAGAGTGATTAAAAGTGGTCGTAAAGAACGAACGCGAAGAAGAAGTCACATAAAGAGATACAGCTAAAAACTACAGCAAATCTCATAAGAACGATTTTCTGGACAACACTATGTTACCAGTGTCAAACATGACCAATAACAGCAGCTAATGAGCAGAAACTCATAAGGACAGAGATGAGGTGTCTTAGAAGAGCTGCAGGTGTGACAATTAGAGATAAAATTAGAAATGAAGAAATCAGAAGAAGACTGGGTGTGAAACCAGACATGCAATTCATAAAAGAGCAACAGATTAAATGTTTGGACACCTGACAAGAATGTCCTGGTATCGCCTACCACAGAGAGCCACACATAAAAAGTATAATGAGTACAAAGTAAGAGGAAGACCATGCAAAAGATGGAGAGACAGCATCAAGAACATCCTTACAAAAATAAATATCAGTTTACTTAAGTTCCTTAAAACAAGCACATACAAGATCCTCTCCCAACACTTCTATAAAGAAGTAAATGGTGGAAGAGAAGAAGAAAATGTTAATTATAGTCACTATGATATTTACATCTTTGTTTTTGGCTTGTTTTTTTCTGTTGACCAACCAGACAACACCAATGCCTGCTGCCAGGACAGCCCACAATGGAACATGCCAAATGAATTTTTCCAGCATTCTATTTAGCTGTTACACAAAGATCTGATTGCTGTTCAACTTTCTTACTTGCCTGTTAGGACGTAATATAAATCAAATATATAGATTTGTGAAGTACATATATTTGAAATGAAAATCATGGCATATCATTTACAGGACGTGGTCATCACAAAGTTTAAGAGTTGTTTATTTTACCACTTAGCGTTCAGTAGTTTTCATTGCTTTCTGAATGCGATGTCTATTTTATGTTACAGAAAAATCAAGGATGCAAGATTAACTTCGAAATGCCAGCGAACCGTGGAATGCTAGGAAAGAGTCGCTGGTTGTGATGAGTCACTACTGAACAACAGATGTCTAGAAGATTTTGGAGTAGATTAGAGAATATAGTCTAGAAATATTAGGAATGATCTGAACATATCTATAAATGACAAAGCGTGACTAAGAATTCAAAGATGCAAGAAAAGATGGCTGGAACAATCTATTTAAACGTCTCATTGAGTGTGAAAGGTAAAAAGTAGACATATTTATATATTCGATGTATCTCTGCTTCAAGCAGATCAATCATTACATTCTGAATTCCATCTTTCTGTGAATCATATCACTGTTGTTGAGTGACTGGACTAGCTGTGCACGAAGCTTAACCAGTATCTAGGACAAACAACTCTAACTGTTTCACATAAAGTCCTATTGGTCACAGGTGCAAATTTCTAAAATTAGAAACTTTCTGCCAGCTGTCAGTATAGATGCTATAGAGTTTGGCTGAATCTCTGTCTAAAAACATGTCCGTATAGTACTGAACAGTGAACGATACACGTCTGGATCAAACTTTCAAGGTGATTAAAATAGCAAGAACTATACTAAGAAGAGAGTCACATAAGATTCAGCTAACACAGCAATCAAAGAGATTTTTGACAAATTGTACTAGTGTCAAAATGACAATAACAGACTAATACAAAATAATGAAGTATGAGTTTGAGAGCTGTAGTGTGACAAAGATAAAATTGATTAGAAATCGAAAGCTGGGTCGATCAAACTCGACATGTCACATGAGAAAGAGAATGATCTACAATGTTGGACTACTGAAATGAATGTCTCTTAGTCAGATGTCTGCCTCTGCACGAATCATGCTCAAACAGTATACACTGATCATTTCTCAGTGAACTCCTTTTTTGCAGTGGGATGCCTAAAACTCCCAATAATGGTTTCTCAAGCCTTCCTATCACTTATATGTCAAAATATCTCAATTTTCTCTAAAATTTGTAAGCATAAGAGAATTTCTTTATTTATAGTTCTTTCTGAATTAATCTGTTTGTTTCTCTTCTCTGTCCAAAGAAATATCTGCGAGGACACTTCCTACACATGGACAAGCACAAATGTTTTTCACGCTTCTATTAAATGTCCATGCTTCACAAAATTGTTGCCTGAATATGCACTCTCTTATTTCTACTGCTTAGTCACTAATTATAATTCAATTTGTTTTTGCTTAATCATATAGAAATGAAAATCATGGCATATCATTTAAGCTTATCAACAAAGTAAAGTTAGTTGATATTTGGACATTAGTAGCAGAGTTTTCATGTTTGAACTGGCTGCATATTATTAATTTCGCTGTAAAATTTCCTAAAAAGCACTTAGCTTTAACTGTTGAGCGGAGCATCTGAACCTTTAAGTGGATCATGCATTCACATACTGCTTATCAGCAAGATGTGCAAAGATACATTGTTAACATATAATATATATTGTAGAGACTGGTTAGCTGAATGTCATTGAATGAATTATTACAAATTTGAAGGCCTATCTAAATATGTTGTTTTTAATGTTGTAGTTCTATTTTTGAAAAAATGTATCAAAGTACCTACAGAATCAGTTTCCACTTTCAGATTCTGGTGATGATCCAACAAATAAAACTCAATATAAAATACTAAAATTACTTAACTATTACTGAATTAGATTTAGTAGTAATCATCATCTCAGTCCAATCTCTCACATCGAGTTGCTGCAATGATCAGCATCCTCTGTCTTTCGCCTTTGGCGTTCCTTCAGACTTAGACCTGTCCATTTCCTAGTTTCCCTCCACTTATCTGTCTCGTCTACTCTTACTCTTCCACCCTCAACTTTACCCGTCCTAGTTAAATGTTTTATCATGAGGTCAGTCTTATTGCCCAAATATAGTTGTCTGAATTTTATTTCTCTTAACAATTGTTTCTTCATCCAATAGTTTTCCTGAAAGACTTTGATTAGTCCTGTTTTCTTCATAGAACTCTGCCTAGTTCTTCTGTTCAAACCACAGTCTCAGATGCATCCAGATTCTGTCTTCTAACTGCTTGGTTCATTGTCATGTTTTCATGTCCATACATTATTGGATTTTCTATTTGATCAAGTTCTCATTTTAGCCTGTTTTTGTTTGTTTGGATATCAGATAACTTTCTCATACTATTAATATCTTTGCCATTTCTTTCCTCTTTTTAATTTCCTGTTTACATCTGCCATCATCTGACCACAGATATCAGAAACTTTTACTTGATGTATTAATTCTATGTATTTTTATATTCATTTTAGGTTTTTCCATTTCCTTGTTGATTACCATAGCTTTTGTTTCTTTATGTTTAATGTCTAATCCATATTCACTTTTTAGTTCTGTCAGATTGGTCCACTAGTTCTTGTAGATCTTATTCATTTTCTGCATACTGTCATCTGCATATCTTAAGTTTTTATTATTTTTCCATTGATCTTGAGTCCTGAGCAGTTCCCTCTAGTTGTTTAACAAAATTTTCTCTGTGTAGATTTAAATAACTAGTGACAATCATCTTGTCTCCTCCTCTCTTTATGTCTAGTGTATGCAGAGTAGCTGTATTTCATATTTTATTATTGCTGTCTGTTCCCAGTATTTACTTATTAGTCATATCATCCATCTAGGCCTATTTCTTGTGACATTTGATTAGCTTTTCATGTTGGACTATTTAAAACTTTGCTATAATCGATGAACACAAGTAATACTTTTTGCACTTCTATATACTTGTCAGAGTAGTCTTATACAAAGATATTGCCTTCTACTTGTTCCTCTGTTCTTTCTAAGCCAAATTGTTCTCCTACTTCTATGTCTATCTTGTTTTTAATTCTTTCATGTATGATCTTAGTAGTATTTTGTTATGTGGCTCATCAGGCTAATTGTCTATAGTCTGTGCACTCCTGTGCTTTGGGTTAGTATGGGTAGTGGTATGAATCTGATTTTTCAAGTCTCTTGGTTATTCCTATTTTATATATATCATTGCACAAATCTGTAATGGTTGAAAATATCCAAAATCCTCTTGAGGTTAACATTTCCATGTAATATTGTCAATCTGCAGCCTTTCTCTATTCATTGTTTGATTGCTCTTAACTTCAGATTTTTGTTAATATTCTTGGGATCATTGCACTTTTACTGTGTTTACTGCTTCTATTGATCATCAAATGAGCGATTACATATTCTGTCCATCTTGTTAATATTTCTGTTTTATCAAACCAAAGTTGGTTGTTGTTGTTTTTGATACATCCTCCACCTTTTATAGTATTTTTCTTACTTGTCATTTGTCTTATTTCTTGTGCATATCTCTGGTCCTGTGTTTTCTGCCATATCTTCTTTTCCTTGCATTTTGTTTCTACCAGTTTACTTTTGTGGATCTGCATTTTGTATTTCGTTGTCTAACATTGTATAGCTTTGCAAGTGTTCTTGGCTTTCTTTGTTCTGCCATTTTTTACTCGAAGTGGTTATTCACACCAAGTGTGAATAACAAACGTTATTCACACTCGGATATAAATAAAGCTGATTCGATTGGCTGACTTTTAAAGCTGCAGTACCTGTACGTGATTGATAAAAAATGGCGATCGAGAAAAAGCTGATTTTTTATCTTAAGATTTCTGAACAGTCCCTATAAAAGTCGAGAGGAAAATGGTGTTCTTTTTGTTAAGATAAGCTCAAAAAAAAAGTAAGATTACGTTTTACTTTATTTTAATGATAGTTTCCATTATAATATGTTAGTGTAAACTAAGTTAATGTAAAAAGTGTAAGTGATACTTATAGTATTATATAATTATACACACACTATTGAACCCTATTTTAAAACAATTTCAATATTTAAGATAAAAGCATTACTTTGTAAATATACATAATTAAAATATGTTGTATGCTATAGACCTAGCTAACTGCTACAGAAAGATCTAAGAATGTGCTCTTGACAGAAAAAAAGAAGAACACTGAATTCCTATAAGAACTAAATCTTAAAGAAAATTGGTTGATAAACAACATAATATACAGAATAATTAGATACTTTGGTACATCAAGCGTCACGATGGCACTGAAAGACAATATTAAAGGGCATGGTCCCAGGACTGCAAGGCAGACCAGAAGGTGGCTAAGAATAAAGAAGACCATTGAGCTATCAATGAACTAAACAATAATTTCGATCGAAAGACGTCCAAGGAGATTGGTAACTGGCTAGGACAGAGTGAATTAGATGGCTGAAAGAACGTCCTGAAAGCAGACTAAGGGTGAACTGGCTGAGACAGATGAATTTAGGATTGCTGCAAGAGCAACGTCCTACAAAGGAATGGTGCTGGAGAGAGCCAGTAGTGAATTTCAGTCGATGCATTAGGCAGCCTAAAAATGCAAGTCCTGAAAGAGACGTCTCAATGGCAGCCCCTAAAACACGTCTACTGAAAAGTGACCAGCGCATACAAAGTGCGTTTTACTACTAAAAGCTGCCCTCCTGGGACAACTCACAAGAGTACTGTTCATTAACCAACGTCTAAATCCGTGAAAAAATGAGGTGTAAGTGGCGGCGCAAAATGCATTAGTGAGCGATTGAAGCGACATCTCAGAAATCTGTGCGCAGCCCCAGTCGTGTTTCAGGGACAGGAAAATGCTACAGTAGACATTGCAAAGTGCCAACATGCCTCGAAAAACCTGAGAATGTCCAGCGGATAAACTAAACGCAGGTCAGAAAAGAAGTCCGACATGCTAAAGATGACAGGCTGGAGAGGTGCTGAAGAGACAGTCCTGCAAAGGAACAGCGTACTACAGGAAAGCGAGCTACAAAGAGCTGCTACAAAGAGAGAAGCGTGCTACAAAGGCAACATGCTATAAAGAGCAACTGCTATAAAGAGCAGCGTTCTGCAGAGGCACATACTGTAGAGGCAGCGTTCTACAAAGAGAGAAACATACTTAAAAGAACGTACTACAAAGACCGTCTACAAAGAAATCAACGTCCTACAAGAACAACGTCCTACAAAGAGGCAAGAGAGACAAGAGACAAGAGAGACAAAGGATAGACCTTGATGATGATGAGACCTAGCTATATATTTAATTTAATTTGATACTGGGGGCAAATAGAGTAAAGTATGGGTGCGGGCAGAGAGCCCTCCCCCTGTAGTGCGTGCGTCATTTATGGACAGCTAAGGAAATAAGTTTGAAGTTAGCCAGCGCAAATACATTTACTGGGTAAGGTTGACGGCGCAAATACTAAAGTTGCGTTTTAGTGCCTAACTAAACTGCCCTCCCTGGGACAACCGAACAAGGTACTGTTGCATTAACCAACTAAATCCCGGAAAAAATGAGGTGGGTGATGTGGCGGCGCAAAATTTCAGTTCGTTGCTAGCCCCGATTGAAACGACCATCTAGAATATCTGTCGCTAGCCCCAGTCCAGTGTTTCCCTGGGACAGAGAAATGCACAGTAGACATTGCAAAGTGCCAACATGCGCCTCGAAAAACCTGAGAATGTTCCTGTTGCGGAATAAACTAAACGAGGTCAGAAAAGTAAGTCCGACATTGTAAAGATTTGACAGGCTGTCCAACTCCGAACAATGGCGAAGGCCGACACTTTTACGGTATGTTCACCAGTAAGATGCCGTCCAGACACAAAAGTAATGCGCAGGCAGAAAAGTTCAGTATGCCAAACCCCCAATGGAAAACAGATTCCAAAATCTAGCAATAGATGGCTGAAAAGAAGCAGCTTTATTCATCAGGCCAAAAGACCGAATAGGCAAACTTCAAAACTACCAAAAGTTGGCATCCCCTAAAGTCTGTGCCAGAGCAAACCTCTTAGAGAGAGGAGACTGAACCAGAAGTATGTATCCAGACAGGTTAAAGGAATACTCGACAAGGATGAGCAGAACAGCATACAACGCAAGATAGTCACTCTCAGTTTACTTGATGCAGAATACCCACATGATCTCTGGGTCCGGGTATATACGGATGGGTCAGCAGAAAATGCAGTGAAGAATGGAAGAGCAGGAGTGTACATAGAATACCCATACAACGTTCGAGATGCGATTAAAGTACCAACGGGAAATTCTGTCACAACTATGATGCAGAAATTCAGGCAATCAAGGTGGCAACTGAGAAACTGTTGAATACCAGACTCGATCCTCAACCTGTTGTATTTTTGACTGATGCAAAATCAGCACTCCAGTCTAGAAAATTACCAGATCTACAGACCCTACTGTCTAAACTGTCCAAGCAGCGCAGGGTCGTCTTTCAGTGGATACCCTCTCACTGTGGAATACCAGGAAATGAAACAGCAGACCGATTGGCCACTGAAGGTGCTGCAGGAGAGCAACCAGATGTGCCAGTTACCTACCACCAAAAGAAAATGGTGATTAAATCAATCAGAAATCCCAAAATACCAACACAAGACGATTACTATAATATGAGCAGATTGGAACAAGTTGTCCTTCTGCGCCTTAGAACAGAGACACAATCGACTCCGCAGCCACATGTATACAAAATTCAAGATTGCAATTCAGCCATGTGTACATGTGGACAGGCACACCAGACTGCAGAGCACATACTTCAAGACTGCCCCGAATATGATACACTGAGGCAAACTTACTGGCCTAATGAAACAACACTCGACAGAAAACTACACGGACTTCTGTGTGAGCTACAAAAGAAAGTGAAGTTCATACAAGAGACAACATTGAATATATAAACAATATTTCAAGCGAACGAAAGGAAGGAAGATGCCGTCACAGGGCAGCTATGTGCCCCCAAAAGATTGAGAAATGTTCCTAATTGAACATAGTCAGAAAGGCTGCACAGCTCTTTGGCGTAGATCATAAAAGCCCAAATATACGGCAAAAGATGATCGTAAGAGGCGCAGATCCAAGCCAAAATATAGCGACACTATGGACGGATCGTTCTAGGGCAAGCTACCCTATAATATATATATATATATCTATATAGTAAATAAAATGCTGGATGAAATAGGTGTGCCAAGTCACCATGGGCGCATATGCACACGTAAAAAGCATTCTCGTCAAAGACCAATCACATTTAGAATGATAAAATTAGCCTCGAAGAAGCAACGCAAACAACAACATATCTTATAGGCAGGCCTGTTTTTGTAGGCCTAGGTCTATATAATCTAATATATTTTACACGAATTCGTGTAATATATCATTATAG
This sequence comes from Arion vulgaris, assembly GCA_020796225.1. Lineage (NCBI taxonomy): Eukaryota > Metazoa > Mollusca > Gastropoda > Stylommatophora > Arionidae > Arion > Arion vulgaris. The sequence continues at coordinate 8,415,248 of CM036775.1, forward strand.
GCCTATAGTTAGATCGGATAAATTATTAGTTAGGCTTATAGTTTGTCGAAGATTATTAAACTTTTCGTATCTGTGTAAAACGCTCTAGTCTATATTATGCGGAGATATCTTTTTATTATATTTTATTGGCATTGATATGGCATAGCCATCTGTGTATAACACAGAGATATATCTTGTTGTATTGTCATCTGTCAATAATGCTCTGTTTTAAACTATCAAAAATTCTTAGTTATTGCCGACTCATGAATAACTCCGTTAACGCGTGTGAATAGCTAGGCGTTATTCACACTCGGCTGTGAATAACTCCGAACGTTATACACACTCGAGTGTGAATAACGCCTCCCTTTTTACTAATATTTCATCAGTCATCCACATTTGATTTTTCATGGATTCTTTTACAGGTAGGTTTTGTTTGCAGTTTGTATACTCTGTTTTAAGCAATCCCATTTATTGGTTACTTTCTCTTCAGGATTTTCTCTTCTGTATTGTTCTAAGCACTCTGTCATTAGGCATTCATTTTGTTCTTTACTTCACACAATATTTCTGTTGTATCTCTGATTGTTTAAGTGCTGATATATCTATATGTGGCTCCTTTCTTGTTGGTTGAGTCTACCTTTTAGTTTTATATTTAGTTTGATCATCACAGTAAGTAATAAGTATTATTATTATAATTATATTATTATATAAGATTACAAATAACTTAAACTAAGTATTAATTACTTATAATCTTATTAAGGTTATTATGTGATTGATGATGCTTATAGAATGTACTTGAATTGAAATTCTACCAATTTAGAATGTTTTACTTTCAAATTCGTTTCATTTTTAAATATTAGCACATTTTTATTTTAAAAATCACCATTTTGATCACGTTTCAAGTCGGCCTTGGAGGTGAGCGAGTGGTTAGGACGACGACACGAGAAGCAGACCACCACAATTCTTTGTTATTCTATGTTAAACATAACCTTATAACTAATAAGACAAAACAAAACAATAGTCTGTACATTTATGTTTTTGTCTGTACAATTATATTTTCAAAACATGAAACTGAACTTACAATTAATAAACTTTTCTTTAGAGATACATTTTAGTCAATTTCGTGCACACCATGTTGTGGAACTCTCTTTAAAATGAAAGCAGTAGAGAAATCATACTATCTATACGTCAACGGTAATTATTTTGGGCAAGAAAAAAAATCAAATCCACAGCAATATTACTTATAGATAGAAGGGAACAAATAGATCTTTCCAGAAACAACTCAAAATAAAAGAAAACTGGCTGATACTACAAATAAGGAAAAGAAAAGTGAGATATTTTAGACATATAAAGAGACACGAAGGGCTGGAGAGGACCGTCATGGAAGGAGGCATACCGGCAAAGAGAAGAAGAGGAAGGCCACGGAGAAAAAGAATGAGGATGTAACTGATGGTTTGAACATGACGGCTGCAGATGCGGGACATCTGGCCTATGCGAGCGAGAAATTCCTGAGGACTGTTGGGGTGGCAAAGTTCTGCTCAGGACAAGCTATTTGATGATGATGGTTACTTATACTTCTTCTTTTGTCATCAGACTTACCGGGTTGTCGTCCAGTGTCGTGGTTTTCTGTCTTCATCTGCTCTAGTGACTTGAGTAATAGTTATTTTACTTTTTGACAGAATTCTGCTATGTCATCTCTCTCTCTCTCTCTGCTGAGGGGATAGCCAGTCCCCCAGGTCGCAGCTGAGGAACAGACAAGTAGCTTTAGTTTAGTATAGTTGGTAGGATATATTAGTAGAGACTTAGTGTTTGCACTCTCCAAACAGAAGGGTAACACTAAACGAGACATTTGACGTAGTAAAAACTAAAATACGTAGTTGTGTAGTGACGAGTTAGTAACAATAGAGAAAACATTAGGCACGACGATGGACATGACGTGTTTTTGTTGTGCCTCCATGTATCAACATCAATAAAGAAGATATGGAACTTACAGAATGCCTCTATTTATTACTTGTGCTGTACTATCAAAGTAATAACTACAATAACAGAATACCATCAATGCTATAACAACATTACAAACTCCGTAATATTATCTACGCCATTATCTGCAAGCGGTGCAACAAGGCCTATATTGGGAAACCGGCAGGAGACTCAGTGACCGATTCGCCCAACACTTGCGCGATATACGCCAATGCTCTGTGACCCTGTAGCTACCCATTTCAATGATACTGGCCATTCAGGAGCTTGCGATGTCCAGGTCACAGCCATCCGATCATGTTCCTCTGATGATCGTAGTCGATTTGCTCTGGAGAGTCGGTTGATTTCTTTGTATGGTACCTTGCGACCACGCGGCTCAACGTATTACATTCTTATGCTTCTTAGTACTTTCTCTTCCCATGCTTTGTAATCTATATGGGTATATGTTGCATGTATTCAAGTTATATATTTACTAGATGTTTCATTGTTTCTTTTCCGTTCTATTTCTAGTTTTTATGTGTGTTTTTGTGTTACATTTATTTCGTTATTCGTTTTTATTCCAGATTTTCCTTAGATACGTTTGTATTTGGTCGTCCATTTGTGTTTCATTTTAATTTGTCACTCCTGTTTGTTCGTTTGCTTGATAAAGGCCTTGTTGGTCGAAACGTTGATGTTTATCGTCACTGTTTCTGTATTTTGTAAAACTATAGTACTTTGTTTGTACGTGTTTCGCTATTTACCAAACTACACCCATCAACACAATCGAGCCATCCTGACTAACCACTGCGATTCCTGGAAATCGCCCCCGTCAACATCTCTCTCTCTCTCTCTCTCTCTCTCTCTCTCACGCGATCGTTCTTTTTTCTGACATTTTGATCATTCTTATTGTGGTATATAAACAACCTTTGCCAAGAACGTTTGTTTACGTCACATCTCTAGTATCATTTGGAGCTCTAGTGCTTGTCCTTCGACGACGTGTCCGATTTCAACCAGCGTTTACTGGGATCGCTCTCCGTCAGTCTTTGACTGTCCCCAGCCGACCTGCAAGGCAGCAGGCTGCTATGTCATCTAACTATCTTGTTGGTGGTCTTTCTCTCGTCTTCTTTCCTGATGTTCTGTTGTAGAAGACTCTGTATACCCTGGAGTTTGGATGCATTCTTATTGTGGCCAAACTACTTCTTTCTTTGTTTTTCAATGTAATTCAAGTAAGGTTCTGTACCAATTTTCTTTCTTATGCTGATGTTGGTGACTCTGTCTTTATGATGTTGTTGGTAACTTTGTGTAGGCATCGCATTTCATATGTAGTTATATTTTGCTCATTATCCACGTTTGGCTCTGGTAACACAAAGTAGTCATGAAAATGATGTTAATCATCTGTTGTTTAGCTGTCAGTGAGATATTTTTGTGCCTTAACAATGGGACTTTACAGACGATCAATTAGCAAGTGTTTTGCTGTGACAACTTCTGAGTTTTCGTTTTTCTTTCTTGTCTTTCAGCTCATATACAAGTCCTGTCTCAATAGACAATGAGCCCTTGTGCAATGTCGCTTTCCCACAACTCTGTCATCAGCTAGTTTTTACCATTTGCTGGGACCGACAGAAAAGTTCTTCATTGAGGAATTGCAGGCATCATTAAATCTGAGCAGTGGTCTGCCTTTGTGCCTCTTACCTTCCGAAAGTTCACAGAGCAACATTTGTTATGTTATGCGATTTTGTCCATTCTTCTCACATGACCTAGTTTCTTAGTATTCTACTTGCCCATGATGGAGGTAGGTTTCAAGCTGCAGTACTTCAGAGTTGGTTATCTTGTCGTACCCTGATGTTCATAGTCTTGGGAGACATCGAATGGGAAAGATGTTAAGTCTCCCCTCGTGCCTTGAGTAGACTGTCCATGCTTCTGAACCATATAGTTAAAAGCTAATTACACAGGCTCGAAATATTTGAATCTTCGTGTTGCAATGTTAATTTTGTGTTGTCCCACGTTCGCTTTGATATTTTGCCGAATGTTGTAGCCGCACTCCATATTCCAGCGTTTATTTCTTCGCCAAGAGAAACGCTGGCAGTAACCATATACACAAGATAGCAACATTTTTGGATTGGTTATAGGTTACTAAACTGACGTCATTGCACTCCGGGCAGACCCATAGGTGTTCAGTCTCCCCAACAGATATCGAAGAGTATGCATACTGATGGTTCCCGTGGCTCGCTGATTAAACACACCTCTACCTCTCAGGCATCCAGTTCGACTTGTACAACGGGTAACTCAAAACTGCCTAAATCGCTTGATCGATTCAACATCGATTTTAGTGTCCTCATCCAACAGACAGTCGCGAAGAGACCGAAGAATATCCCCTTATCCATCTTCAACTCCACAACAATCGATGCTGTTGATGCAAGCATGTCCGCTCTCTCATTACCGTAAACACCCGCGACAATATATCCACGTAAGCCTCTGGAGGTTAGAAACTTCTATAGACGACATCCACTCAAACCGAAACCTGCCCTTCTGGATCTTGTGAAGCATCGACTGAGTGTCAGATACAACAACTGCCCCAGTAAATGAAGTCCCAGAGATCCAATGGAGGGCAGCAGTAACGGCCTCAACCTCCATCCTCATACTAGAAGTAGTTGTCCTGTATGCCCCACTTCGCTCTGCAACAGCCCTACCATGCGCATTAGCCAAGACACCCCATCCGGACTTCTCACCACGTTGAACCGACCCATCGGCAAACATTTTTGGACTGGCGTAGATAGTTACTATTTAAAGTGATATTTGTTGATGGATGATGAAGATGATCCTCTGCAAACAATGTTTGTACAAAATCATGGTGTGATAAAAATTCCTAGTATAAAAAAAACAATGGTGGACAGAATCTTAATTTTTGTCACTGGGTGCACAGGAGTCAGTGGTAATGAACAAGCTGATAGATTGGCCTACGATACCAGAGGGAGCTGCAATGGACTGAAATGATATTCTTAACGCATTGAGAGTCTTTCAAACAGAGGAGTTTCTTCTTCTTCTTCTTCTTTCTCGAATCATGTATGCCTCACAGCGTCAGGTCAGGAAGAGATTTCTAAAACGGGCCTAGTATGCGCTTCGTAGATAGTCTCTTTCGTCGCCTCTGTTATCTCTGAGGTCCATCTTTTGCGTGGCCGGCCTTTCGCTTTGTACCCATTGTATCGGAGCAGCATTGCTCTTTGAGGTGCACTGTCTGTTGGTAATATGCTTACGTGGCCGAACCATTTAATTTGTTGTTTATTGATGAAGTCTAGTACTGATGTTGTACCCACTTTTTATCCTGATGTCTTCATTTCTCAACCGGTCTCTTCTTGTTACACCCAGCATTCTGCGTAGACACTTCATCTCTGTTGTGACTAGTTTTCTTCTATCGTTTGTTGTCAGCGTCCAGGTTTGGCACTGGTAACATGATGTGGGGAGAAATATTGTGAGGAGTTTCAGGTTTGTGAAACCTAGTCGCTGACCAGATTAAGAGAGATGGGTGTTGATATTGGTGCAGCCCACTTGGTTGTCCCCTGCCTCGTACTACAGGAACAATACCTTCCATTACCTTTCTCTCATAGAACTGGTGTCGCTAGTTGCCATACGCTGAGAGACGTACGGATGAGAAGATCAGATCACTTATGGACTAACTGGTTTGATGTGCGGTGATGATGATCTGTCGACAAGACTAAAACTAGTCCAAATGTTGAAGAGGAGATCTGAGAAATGATTTACCAGTTTGGATAGCAATGATGTTATGTTATGTTATGCGAACGACACCATGGCAATTGGGCATTCCCATTCGTGCTCTGTCCTCCGTTGCAGCAGCCATCCCAAAGTCCATTTGCTCACAGTACCCATGAGAAGTTGATTACTATATCTTCTCTCTCTACCACGAAGACGACACAGTCTGGCATGTCCAAACTTAACGCCTAATTCTTGAACTCGTTCCAGTGTCTGAGACCCGCCCGTGTCACACAATTGAGAGCTTACCGCATTGATGATATCGGCTCTGTCCATGCTTCTGTCCACTTGAGTCGGGGCACTGTTTGCAAGAGAGTGAGCACACTCGTTACCCCGCACTCCAGCATGTCCAGGCGTGTACAGCCAAGTCTTTTTCTTGAGATGTGATCTCCGAATGATGTCCACCCATTCCACACGCATACTTCCAGATTCAATCAGTTGAAGCATATTCATCGAGTCTGATATGATGATCGTATGGGTAACCTGTTGCTCAGCCACCCATGACAGAGCCCTGGAGGCAGCGGTGATGATGATGATAATGTTGGTGATGAGGATAATGATAATGCTGATGAATAAACTAAACAAATAATGACAATAAAACACAAAACAAAAACAGTTTTAATGTTGACGAAAAAAATGAAATCAGTTTCTGGTATTATCTAATTCATATTGACAACTTTATTGTCCAGTCTAACAAGTTATTGGTAATTTATTTCTTCAATGTTGTCATTTGATTTCTTTCTTCAATGTTGTCATTTGATTTCTTTCTTTAATGTTGTTATTTGATGTCTTTCTTCAATGGTGTCATTTGATTTATATCTTTAATGTTGTCATTTGATTTCTTTCCTCAATGTTGTCATTTGATTTCTTTCTTCAATGTTGTCATTTGATTTCTTTCCTCAACGTTGTCATTTTATTTCTTTCTTCAATGTTGTCATTTGCTTTCTTTCTTCAATATTGTCATTTGATTTCTTTCTTCAATGTTGTCATTTGATTTCTTTCTTCAATGTTGTCATTTGCTTTCTTTCTTCAATATTGTCATTTGATTTCTTTCTTCAATGTTGTTATTTGATTTCTTTCTTCAATGTTGTCATTTGATTTATATCTTTAATGTTGTCATTTGATTTCTTTCTTTAATGTTGTCATTTGATTTCTTTCTTCAATGTTGTTATTTGATGTCTTTCTTCAATGTTGTCATTTGATTTCTTTCTTCAATGTTGTCATTTGAGTTCTTTCTTTAATGTTGTCATTTGATTCCTTTCTACAATGTTGTCATTTGATTTCTTTCTTCAATCTTGTCATTTGATTTCTTTCTTCAATGTTGTCATTTGATTTATTTCTTCAATGTTGTCATTTTATTTCTTTCTTCAATGTTGTCATTTGATTTCTTTCTTCAAAGTTGTCATTGATTTCCTGTTGTATCGGTTGCTTGATAAAGGCCTTGTGGTCGAAATATTGCTGTGTATTGACTGTGTATTTGTATTTTGTTAAACTACAGTACTGTGTTATAATGTGTTTCTCACGTTTACATAGTGTTAATGCAGTCTCACCCATATCGAGATCATTTGATTGCGGGGACTTGCCGACAGTTACAATATCAACCCATGAAATGTTGTCATTTGATTTCGTTGGCAACAGTACTGATCCAGCTGTTACCAGATGCATCAGCGGATTGAAATCACCAGCCTAAGCAGATTCGAATATGGCCTTTCTTGGAAATCTTACGAGGGGCTAACTTTTTTGTGACACGTCAACCTGTCAGGATACAACAAATAAAACAACATTTATCATCATCATGTGTTAGTTATAGAAATGAAACATAAATTTTCTCAACAAATTATCTGACATTTTCTCCATATTTCTATTTCAGAAATTCTGTCTTTCATCTACTATCATTTTATTTCATTCAAGAAATGTTCTCCCAATCTTCCTCTACCACATTCTCCCACATCTAAATCTTCATTTACTTTGATAGTTTTTCTAGATCGTTCTTCACAATTTGATAACACATTAAATGTCTGTGACATTACGTTATATTTCTTGAATCTTGTCATCAGAGGCGTATCTTCTATCTATATCCTCGTCGTGTCCCCATATACACATACGACTTCAACAAGAGACCTCTACTGCTGTCTTTATGCTGCATTTCTACCAACCGTCTCCCTCGTTAGGTCACACGCCTTCAACTCACTCTTTCTTCACCGATCTTCTCCCTGTTTCCTTTGGACATCCATGCCTTCTCTTCCCATTCGCTCTCTACCTGAGAGCTGTCCTATCAATGCCCCCACTGGCATACGACATACATGTACAAACCACCTCGATCATCGTCTCTTAACCCTTTAGCTGCTAAGGACGTATATATACGTTTTACTATTCACTTCAAAGACGCATTAACACGTCTGTTATGATCTCTCCTCTGTAGGCTAAAAATGTGTTAACACGTTATACATTGCTACTGTCACTGCTTATAGGCGTACATTAACGTTTGTGACCTAGAAACAAAAGTAGCTATTTTAGCTTAGCCTTGAGAAAGTATGTAGCAGCAAAGGATTTAAAAAAAAATTTTCGATCCTGAAGCACTTGAGCTTTCAGCTCTTCGGCTCGGTGTCATGTACATCGTAACCCTTCGGTTCGGTGCCCGAACACCGTAAATCTGGGGAATCTGTGGCTTTTCTGCCATCCCGCGGAATTGAACTCGCACACACAGAGGGATAGTCACCCGTAGTCCAACGTGTTACGAACACGCGGGGCAGACAGGCCAGCGAAAGGATTAATGATGGTCTCCAACGATGCACTGTCTGTTCGTTTGAAAAGCTTCTCATTTGTTATGGTATTTTGCCAGAAAATTTGCAGGATTCTTCTTAAACATTTGCTCTGAAATGTCTCCAACTTGTAGGAGTATCTTAGGTTAGAGAAAGTCTAGAGTTAATAAAGAAGAGGACCGAAATCAACAAGAGGTCGGCAACAGCAGAGAGACTTCTTGCGAAACAAAATAAAACATATAACGACTACTGCAAACTAAACGAGACAGTGACGGGGGTGAAATAATCGAGAGAGTGGCAAGGACAAACTAATTGAGAGAGTGACGAGAGTAAACTAAGCAAAAGAGTGACGAGAGTAATTAAACTAGAGAAAGACGAGGGTAAACTAAACGAGAGAGTCACCAGGGTGAACTAAACTATGGGTGACGATGGCAAACTAAACGAGAGAGTGCTGAGGGCAAACTAAACGAGAGAGTGCTGAGGGTTAACTAAACGAGAGAGTAAGGAGGGTTAACTAAACTAGAGAGTGACGAGGGTAAACTAAACGAGAGAGTGACGAGGGTAAACTAAACGAGAGAGTGACGAGGGTAAACTAAACGAGAGAGTGATCAGGGTAAAATAAAATTGGGGGTGACGAGTTTAAACTAAACAAGAGAGTGTCGAATTCCTTCAAAAATGATGATAACGATGATGATAATAATAAAAATTCCGGTGATGATGAGAATGATGATGATGTCATTGATGATAATGATAATAACGAATTATCTATATAAAAAATGACCAACAAATAATTTTAGATGTTGGATAAAAATTATATTAGTTTCTCGTGTCAATGATTTCAACGCAACTTTCATTGACCAGTCTAACATGTCAATGATAATTTCTTTCTTCAAAGTTCTTATTTGATTTTGTCGACATTAGCTACTAAACGTTTACCAACATTTAATGTTTGGTCGCTAAACACGCCAACTATAAACTTATTGACCTGCGGACTTACGTGAAAACCCCTGACCTAGTTTCAGTTGGGGAAACGGGGAATATATATATGTTTGATAGAACAAAGCTTTTGCAATTTTACTCAATTCTGTGAGTCTACGGTTACTTATTCATGAAACATATTCAAAATATTGATATTTTTATTGTAAACTTAACTTGTTGTATAATATAACTTTGATTTAACATTTTGTGTTCATTTAAAAAAGAATTCGTCTATTTACAACAATACTGGAATGCGTGGTCACGTGGTTAGCTGTGGTCTGATTTCCAATAATTTTTCTGCAGGCCTATCAGTTTATATTTGGCTCTGTAAATGGGGGCCCCTGTATCGTAGTTGTTAGTAACTCCTTCGCAAGGCTAGTGGTCTGGGTTCAGCTCCCGCAGTGTGCTTGGAATTTTCCCGACCGCGACGGCTCTCAGTCGCCAGCCTCAACGGGTGCAGACATGCTCTGGGAAAGTAAAGGCGGCCGGCGTGATGCTGACACATCACCCATCGTGTGTCGACGGTCAATAAAAAATACAGGCCTAACACTGTATTGACCTATATACCACAGGTATGAAAGGGTTCCTTTTTTCTTTTTTCTGTAAATGTAGTAGAAGAGTGCTTAAAAAAGTTGAAGATCCACAGTTAGGAGGAAGAAAAATATATAATGTCTCTGTATCGGGTAGTGAGCAATTGTGAAATAGTAGCTTGTTTATACAGGGTGTTCAACTTAAAACGCCCAACTGATAAATGAAATTTGCCAGGTCCCATTGCATCTAGTCTATTTACTATTTAAACCGGTTCTGACTAGCTTGTCCTCCGTCACATTTGTTCATGCCTTTTCCCCACTACAATTACACCATCACACAACCTTGACCTATACTCCATAACTGAACCTTCTCATTTCCATACATATATGCCAGATTAGTTTCATTCACAGGCTGCTTTTAAATTGAACACCCTATATAATACAGTTTTAAAATGTCTATTCATCATCGTCATCACATAGCTCGTCCTGAGCAGAACTTTGCCACCCCAACAGTCCTCAGGAATTTCTCTCTCTCTCTCAAAGGCCAGATGTCCTGCCTCTGCAGCTGTCATGTTCAAACGATCAGTAACATCCTGAATCCATTTTCTCCGTGGTCTTCCTCTTCTTCTCTTTGCTGTATCCTTTCATGATGGTCTTCCCCAGCCCTTCATATTTTTTTATATTTAAAAAATATCTAAATTTTTCTCTTTCTTTTGTAGCATCAGCCAGTTTCTTTGTTTTTAAATTCTTCTGGATAGATCTATTTGTTCTCTTCTCTGTCCAAGATATCAGAAGGACTCTTCTGTAACTTATATTCAATAGTACATTATCCCTTTTTTCCACTGCTTTATTAAATGTCCATGCTTCACCCATACTTGCCACTGGAAATATGCATGCTCTTAGTATTCTGATCTTTGTTTTCTTATCATTTTCGTTCCTTACTGTTTTAGTTGTTTAATTTTTGTAAAATGATATTATGAGAGAATATTCAATGAGAGACAGAGAGAAAAGAGAGAACTTTGTTAAAATAAGAAAATTTGATTACTTAGATTTAATTAGTTTCCTTTCATTGATATTATTTGGACAGAATGGATTCCTAATTAATATCTTACAATTATATCGTCCAGTTAGAGACTTTGTTTTAAATGTTTAAACTTTTGAGTAATCTTTGTTTTCTCTCTGTATAGTTTGTAACCAAAAACCAATACTAAATGAACCACTGTCGCCGTCTTTGATATTTCTGACGTATGACTTACAGAAGTCGAAGGCAACTTTTGTTGGTAAACTAACCATCCATTCGTGTAGACCCTGTCACCTTCACTACAATTTACTTTTGGGGTGGCCTTGCCGTCTGCATTCTTGGCCACATAATTCATCTCTTTTGCAACATTTGTTAATTTGATGACTGTTGAAAAGGTGTTGCCGAATATTGATGTCACAGGTACCTCGCCCCAACCGCATCAATATTCGTGAGTCCATATACTAGCGGAACAGTGTCTGCAGCACGGCCAATCCACAATTCGTTCCTCTTTAAGTGACTTCCATTTCTTAAACTGAGCTGCTCCTTTAGTGGATGATCTGTTTTAGCTTTATTTTTGAGATACCCCATGTCTGCTAGGTAGATTTGATACGCCATGTTGAAACTTCATTGCGTAAAAAAAGGGAGGCAATAAAACTATATATTGTCGCCAGGTGTAGATAATGGTAGGTTATGACTCTTCATGTAAAATTTTTGTAGTTTGTTTGTTAGCTGTTGTCTGCCTTTGCTATATAACTCTGGAGTTATTGTTTCTTGTTGTATGAACATGTGTATATCATATCTGGCTCCTGGCAACATAAGAAAAAACTAACACAGACTGGAAACCATAATTTCTGTTTATTGGGGGTGGGGGTGGATAGGGCGGATTTTACATTTTTGAAAGAACACAGTAAGATTTTCTGTCATTGTACCATAGAACACAGTAAGATTTTCTGTCATTGTCACACAGAAAGATTTTCTGTCATTATACACAATTCTACGGTCTGTTTTTTATTGCAGAACTTTAATAATATTGATATTCCTTAACTTTAACTGAATTTGAACATAATGTAACACTGTTTTAGCTTATTGTGTTTTAAAAATACATTTGTTTGTATCTAACAATACTGGAATGTGGGGTCACGACGTTGTGGTCTTATTTCCTACAATAACCTTCGCCCCCGGGTCTTATGTTATCAGGTCGAAGATCATACCCAAACTCTCACAAAAACACATCTATGGATCTATTGTCTCTTGTTGTATGGAGATTTGTATATCATATCCAAGCTCTCATAAAACTCATCTATGGACCCTATTTGTCTCTTGTTGTATGGAGATTTGTATATCATATACAAGCTCTCACATAAAACTCATCTATGGATCTATTGTCTCTTGTTGTATGAACATTTGTATATCATATCAAGCTCTCACTAAAACTCATCTATGGATCTATTGTCTCTTGTTGTATGGAGATTTGTATATCATATCCAAGCTCTCACATAAAACTCATCTATTGTCTCTTGTTGTATGAACATTTGTATATCATATCCAAGCTCTCACATAAAACTCATCTATGGATCTATTGTCTCTTGTTGTATGGAGATTTGTATATCATATCCAAGCTCTCACATAAAACTCATCTATGGATCTATTTCTCTTGTTGTATGAACATTTATATATCTATCCAAGCTCTCACACAAACTCATATCTGGAAATTGTCCAAACCCTTTTGCTGTCTATACCAAGAGTAATGATAACCTGAAGGTAGTTGGTCATGCTAACATCTAGTGAGATCTATTCTTCCACTTTTGGTAGGGATGCAACTGTGGTCACCTGGCTAATTGTTCTCTCAGCCTGGGCCATCCACAACATGTCACGTTTGATTCTCGTAACATTATTCAATAAATTGTCAACCTAGGATTATTGATAACCTTCTTCTCTACAATTTTTTAATGTCAGATTGATCAGTTATAAACATAAATGTCAAACCAGTATTATCTATGTTGTCAGAACAAGATCCCAAAAATATATATATTTTTTTAAAAACTTTTTCTGTACATTAAAAAAATTAGTAAAAGTTCTCAACAAAAATGCAGCCCCTTATTTTCATTGTTTTTTGTACACATGTTTATTTCAGATTCAATATTGCTAAATAAAGTTGCCAGAATAAGAACGAAAATATTTTTTTTTTCTGTACACTTTTGTTGTCTGTACACTTTTTAAAAAATGTGGATATTTGTAAAGAACAAATTTAGGAGATTCAGAATAGATGCTGTTATTTTTACTCTGTACTTTTGTATATCTTCCGTGTACATTACTTGAAAAAAAGTTCATAGTCTAGTACTATCAACATTTCTCTTCTTCAGTGTAAACATTTAGCTTGTCAAATGAACACTAGCAAAAACAGTTTTCAGTCTTGGACTGTTGATATCCTTCATCTGTGTAAACATTTAGCTGCCATCTTGTATATGTCTGGGAAGAAATCAGTTTCAATCCAAAACAATATTATTCTTCTGTGTACACTTTTCTGTAGCATGTATGTTCTAAAGAAATCATTGTTTATTCTACAAATGTTGATACTATTTACCTATGTCCCCTGTGTTGTTCAACAAATATGTATGAAATCAAAGACTGTCTATATTCGTCCCTTTTCATCCTATTTTTCCAACAACTAAATTATTATTTGAAAGAAACAATCAGTTGAAGACTAGTAAATTTCATTTGATTATGTGTAGACTTTTAGCTGTCAGAATCACATTAGTCATGAAAAAAATTCTTTCCCCCAAAGCTGTCAATATTCTTCTTCATATGTAAACACATTTTTTTATTCAGATTGAATATTTTAATATAAATTGTTAGACTAAGATTATTGATAACTTTCTTCATATGTAAACACATTTATTATGTCAGATTGAATATTTTAAAATAAATTGTTAGACTAAGATTATTGATAACTTTCTTCATATGTAAACACATTTATTATGTCAGATTGAATATTTTAAAATAAATTGTTAGCCTAAGATTATTATTTTCTTTCATAAAACACATTTATTATGTCAGATTGAATATTTTAAAATAATCTGTTAGACTAAGATTATTGATAACTTTCTTCATATGTAAACACATTTATTATGTCAGATTGAATATTTTAAAATAAATTGTTAGCCTAAGATTTTGATAACTTTCTTCAAAGTAAACACATTTATTGTGTCAGATTGAATATTTTAAAATAAATTGTTAGACTAAGATTTTTGATAACTTTCTTCATATGTAAACACATTTATGATGTCAGATTGAACATTTTAAATAAATTGTTAGACTAAGATTATTATAACTTTCTTTATATTACACATTTATTATGTCAGATTGAATATTTTAAAATAAATTGTTGATAAGATTATTGATAACTTTCTTCATATGTAAACACATTTATTATATCAGATTGAATATTTTAAAATAAATTGTTAGCCTAAGATTATTGATAACTTTCTTCATATGTAGACACATTTATTATGTCAGATTGAATATTTTAAAATAAATTGTTAGACTAAGATTATTGATAACTTTCTTCATATGTAACACATTTATTATGTCAGATTGAATAATTTAAAAAAAAATTGTTAGACTAAGATTATTGATAACTTTCTTCATATATAAACACATTTATGATGTCAGATTGAACATTTTAAAATAAATTGTTAGCCTAAGATTATTGATAACTTTCTTCATATGTAAACACATTTATTGTGTCAGATTGAATATTTTAAAATAAATTGTTAGACTAAGATTATTGATAACTTTCTTCATATGTAAACACATTTATTATGTTAGATTGAATATTTTAAAATAAATTGTTAGACTAAGATTATTGATAACTTTCTTCATATTAAACATTTATTATGTCAGATTGAATATTTTAAAATAAATTGTTAGACTAAGATTATTGATAACTTTCTTCATATGTAAACACATTTATGATGTCAGATTGAACATTTTAATATAAATTGTTAGACTAAGATTATTGATAACCTTCTTCATATGTAAACATATTTATTATGTTAGATTGAATATTTTAAAATAAATTGTTAGACTAAGATTATTGATAACTTTCTTCATATGTAAACATATTTATGATGTCAGATTGAATATTTTAAAATAAATTGTTAGACTAAGATTATTGATAACCTTCTTCAGTGTACACTTTTTAAATGTCAGATTGAACATTTATTAATCAGTGTGCTTTCTGGATCTTTATATATTAATTTTTCCAGTTAGCGTTGCCTGGTTCTATGTTACTTTTTTGTATTGTCTTGTGTAAGTACTTGTGAGACACTCTATCACAGGCTTTCTCTTGCTCAAGGGACAGTATTGTTGTCTGTATGTTTTTGTCGTGTGTGTATTGAATTATGCCTCTTGTGAAGTGTGTGTGTTGATGATGTGTCTACCTTGTATGCTGCATTGATGGTCTGTGTGAGCCAGGTCTTTCATGCAGTTTTAAGATTAAGGTTTAGAGTATTTTATCATTTTGGATTTTGGTCTGTAATTTGTCGTTTGTGTTTATAACTGTTTGTTTTGTCTTTAGAGATTAGTGTTATGTATGTTTAATTAATGTTGTGTGGTAGTTGGTTTCGTTGAAGAGCTTCGTTTAGTACTTTTAGAAGAAGAGGATCTATTATGTGGGAAAATGTCTTATAGAAACCAGCGGTTGGTCCGTCCAGTCAGGGTGTCTTGTTCTCTTGTAATATATTTAAGGCTGTGTATAGGTTTGAAATTAACATTGTAAAAATTAACATTGCAGACGAAGATTCATATATCAGCCTGTATATAGCTCTTTACTATATGGCTCAGAAACATGGACAGCCTACTCAAGGCACGAGAGAAGACTTAACATCTTTCACCTTCGATGACTCCGCAATATTATGAACATCAGGTGATACGACAAGATAACCAACTATGAAGTACTGCAACGTGCAAACTTGCCTTCCATCATGGGCATGCTAAGCAGTAGAAGACTTCGATGGCTAGTGCATGTGCGAAGAATGGACAATGACTGCATTCCAAAACAAATGTTGTTCTTTGAACTTTTGGAGGAAGAGGCACCAAGACAGACCACTGCTCAGATATAAAGATGTATGCAAGGCCTCAATGAAAAACGTTTCTATCGGTCCCAGTAAATGGGAAAAAACTGGATGATGATGGAGATATATGGAAAACAAGATTACGCAAAGGTGCAGAATCTTTTGAAGTGAGACTTAGGGATGGGTTGAAAGACAAGAGAGACAAGCGAAAACTCAGAAGTTATCACAATGAAACACTTGCAAATTGATCGCCTATAAAAACGAAAAAGTCCACATATATCCCTATATATATATTTGACAGTGTTAGTGGTTGGTCTAAGATGTGTTTGCTTTGGTCCGTCAGTTTATTGACATGTGTCATGAATTTTTCCAGCTGATAGTTTGTTTCTTCTGCGTTGTAAAGCTGTTTGTAATATTTATGGAAGAGTTGTTTCTTCTGTGATGTAAAGTTGTTTGTAATATTTATGGAAGAGTTGTTTCTTCTATGTTGTAAAGCTGTTTGTAATATTTATGGAAGAGTTGTTTCTTCTGTGTTGTAAAGCTGTTTGTAATATTTATGGAAGGTGTTGATTATTTTTTAACTTTCTATTATGGTTTCTCCTTTTTCATTTGTAATCTCTTTTATTTTCATCGGACTTTGTATGTTTTGTTCTACTGGTAAAATTGTTTGCTGTGTATCTCTGGTACAGCGTTGTTAAGTTTAGTTCTGTGCAAAGCTTATTGGCATATACTTTGTGTGTATTTGTTAAGTTCTTCATGAAGTATGTGTATTTGTGATGCGTGTCGATCTATCAGTTCTGTTAACCTCTTCTAGTATTTTTATTTGTCGTTTGGATTGTTTCTGTATTTGTGTTAATAAGATTTTTGTTACTTTCTTTACTGTGTTTTTCAATAGGTTCAATTAATTTATTAAGTTGTCTGTAGGATGTCGTTAAACTTCCAGTGTGGTGATCTGTTATTTGTAGTGTTGGTTTGGTCACATTTAGTGTTATGACTACTGCTTTATGATCTGTGAATTGTAGTGTTGGTTTGGCTGACATTTAGTGTTAGGACTACTGCTTTATGATCTGTGAATTGTAGTGTCGGTTTGGTTGACATTTGTGTTAGGACTATTGCTTTTGTCGTGAATTGTAGTGTCGGTTTGGTTGACAAGATACAAGCAACAGATAAACTATACAAAATACTTTCTAATAGAACAATAACACAGAAGTAGATACAAGCAACAGATAAACTATACAAAATACTTTCTAATAGAACAATAGCACAGAAGTAGATACAAGCAGCAGATAAACTATACAAAATACTTTCTAATAGAACAATAATACAGAAGTAGATACAAGCAGTAGATAAACTACACAAAATACTTTCTAATAGAACAATAATACAGAAGTAGATACAAGCAGCAGATAATCTATACAAAATACTTTCAAATAGAACAATAACACAGAAGACAGCAGTAACTAACACTAGAAATAGAATAAAATGGACTCTGACAGAGCAACTAGAAGATCTGGGCTTCGCTGATGATATAGCCCTTCTGTCACATACACGAAATCAGATGCAGGATAAGCTTAACACATTGAATCAAAGGTCCCAGCATCTAGGGCTGAACATTCATAAGGGAAAGACAAAGATAATGAGAATTAACCAAGCAAACGAAAACTCGATCTCCCTGGATGAAATCCCACTTCAAGAGGTAGAATCATACACATATTTTGGTAGCAATGTAGACAAAGAGGGTGGAACAGATAGAGATATCACAATAAGAATACAGAAGGCATGAGGAGCTTTCATTGCTCTGGGAAACATTTGAAAGTCTAAGGAAATCAAATCTAGAACAAAAATTCGGATATTTAACTCTAATGTTAAAGCAGTTCTACTGTATGGGTCAGAAACATGGAGAACAACTAAAACAATAGCTCATAAATTGCAAACATTCATCAACTGGTGTCTGCGCAGAATAGAGGGAATAAGATGGTATGATAGGGTCATAAATGAGGAACTTATGGAGAGAACAAGACAGAATCCAGTGAACGAACAGATTATAAAAAAGACGCTGGCGCTGGATATGACACACTTTGCGAAAACCTGAGGGGGATATAACAAGAAGGTTCCTTGCCTGGAACCCACAGGGACAGTGAAAGAAGGGGAGGCCGAGAAATACATAGAGACGAGATTTGGAGGTAGAGATCAACAATATAAAGAAGAGCTGGAGGAAGCTGTAGGAGATAGCTAAAGATAGGAAGACTTGGCATGAGTTGGTTGAGGGTCTTTGCCCCAATCCGGGGTAAAAGGCAAAAGATACATTTGTCCAGAAGAAACAGAAACAATATTTACCTACAGAACACACATGTCAAGAAGAAGGTCAAGGTTAGACAGGGTCTACACACACACGACTTTCAAAATTAACCAAATAGAACACGTTTCAAACACACTACAATTCACAGATCACAAAGAAATAGTCCTAACATTAAATGTCAACCAAACCAACACTACAAATAACAGATCACCACACTGGAACTTTAACGACGTCTTACAGACAACTTAATAAATTATTTGGACCTATTGAAAAACACAGTCAAGAAAGTAACAAAAATCTTATTAACACAAATACAGAAACAATCCAAACGACAAATAAAATCAATAGAAGAGGTTAACAGAACTGATAGATCGACACGCATCACAAATACACATACTTCATGAAGAACTTAACAAATACACACAAAGTATATGCCAATGAGCTTTGCACAGAACTAAACTTAACAACGCTGTACCAGAGATACACAGCAAACAATTTTACCAGTAGAACAAAACATACAAAGTCCGATGCAAATAAAAGAGAATACAAATGAAAAAGGAGAAACCATAATAGAAAGTTAAAAAATAATCAACACCTTTCATAAATATTACAAACAGCTTTACATCACAGAATAAACAACTCTTTCATAAATATTACAAACAGCTTTACATCACAGAATAAACAACTCTTCCATAAATATTACAAACCGCTTTACATCACAGAATAAACAACTCTTTCATAAATATTACAAACAGCTTTACATCACAGAATAAACAACTCTTCCATAAATATTACAAACAGCTTTACATCACAGAATAAACAACTCTTTCATAAATATTACAAACAGCTTTACATCACAGAATAAACAACTCTTTCATAAATATTACAAACCGCTTTACATCACAGAATAAACAACTCTTTCATAAATATTACAAACAGCTTTACATCACAGAATAAACAACTCTTTCATAAATATTACAAACCGCTTTACAACACAGAAGAAACAAACTATCAGCTGGAAAAATTCATGACACATGTCAATAAACTGACGGACCAAAGCAAACACATCTTAAACCAACCACTAACACTGTCAAATATATATATAGGGATACATGTGGACCATTTCGTCTTTACAGGCGATCAATTTGCAAGTGTTTCATTGTGACAACTTCTGAGTTTTCGCTTGTCTCTCTTGTCTTTCAGCTCATCCCTAAGTCTCTCTTCAAAAGATTTTTCACCTTTGCGTAATCTTGTTTTCCATATATCTCGATCATCATCCAGTTTTTTCCCATTTACTGGGACCGATAGAAACGTTTTTCATTGTTTGTTTGTTTATTAGGGGATTAAAGCCTCTTTAAGCCGAGGCATGCCCTTTCAACCTAAGGCGAACCTTTAATTGGTTATATCAGAGCGTGTAGGCCAACAAACATGAAAAATAAGAATTAACTCCTTTCGGAGAATCCAACTTGCATACATCTTTATATCTGAACAGTGGTCGGCCTTGATGTCTCTTCCCCTCCAAAAGTTCAAAGAACAACATTTGTTTTGGAATGCAGCCATTGTCCATTCTTCGCACATGCACTAGCCGTCGAAGTCTTCTACTGCTTAGCATGCCCATGATGGAAGGCAAGTTTGCACGTTGCAGTACTTCATAGTTGGTTATCTTGTCGTATCACCTGATGTTCATAATCTTGCGGAGTCATCGAAGGTGAAAGATGTTAAGTCTTCTCTCGCGTCTTGAGTAGGCTATCCATGTTTCTGAGCCATATAGTAAAGAGCTAATTACACAGGCTCGATATATTTGAATCTTCGTCTGCAATGTTAATTTTTACAATGTTAATTTCAAACCTATACACAGCGTTAAATATATTAAAAGAGAACAAGATACCATGACCAGACGGACTAACCGCTGGCTTCTACAAGACATGTAGCCACATAATAGATCCTCTTCTTCTAAATGTACTAAACGAAGCTCTTCAACGAAACCAATTACCACACAACATTAATTAAACATACATAACACTAATCTCTAAAGGCAAAACAAACAGTTATAAACACAAACGACAAATTACAGACCAAAATCCAAAATGATAAAATACTCTACACCCCTAATCTTAAAACTGCATGAAAGACCTGGCTCACACAGACCAGCAATGCAGCATACAAGGTAGACACATCAACACACACACTTCACAAGAGGCATAATTCAATACACACACGACAAAAACATACAGACAACAATACTGTCCCTTGAGCAAGAGAAAGCCTGTGATAGAGTGTCTCACAAGTACTTTCACAAGACAATACAAAAAAGTAACATAGAACCAGGCAACGCTAACTGGATAAAATTAATATATAAAGATCCAGAAAGCACACTGATTAATAAATGTTCAATCTGACATTTAAAAAGTGTACACGGAAGAAGGTTATCAATAATCTTAGGCTAACAATTTATTTTAAAATGTTCAATCTGACATCATAAATGTGTTTACATATGAAGAAAGTTATCAATAATCTTAGGCTAACAATTTATATTAAAATATTCAATCTGACATAATAAATGTGTTTATATATGAAGAAGAATATTGACAGCTTTGGTGTGAAAGAATTCTTTCATGACTAATGTTGATTCTGACAGGCTAAAAGTGTACACATAATCAAATGAAATTTACTAGTCTACATCTGATTGTTTTTTTCAAATATATTTTAGTTGGTGGAAAAAATAAGATGCACAAGCGACGAATATAGACAGTCTTTGACTTACACATATTTAAGTTGAACAACACAGAGGACATAGGTAAATAGTATCAACATTTGTAGAATAAACAATGATTTCTTTAGAACATACATGCTGACAGAAAAGTGTACACAGAAGAATAATATTGTTTCTTGGATTGAAATCTAATTTCTTTAGACATATACAAGATGACAGCTAAATGTTTACACAGAAGAAGAGAAATGTTAATAGTACTAGACTATGAACTGTTTTCTCAAGAAATGTACACAGAAGATATACAAAAGTACACAGAGTAAAAATAACACCATCTATTCTTCAACTCATAAATTTGTTCTTTACAAACATCCACATTTTTTAAAAAGTGTAGAGACAACAAAAGTGTACAGAAAAAAAATATTTTCGTTCTTATTCTGACAACTCTATTTAGCAATATTGAATCTGAAATAAAAATGTGTACAGAAAACAATGATAATACTGGGCTGCATTTTTTGTTGAGAACTGTTCACTAATTTTTTTTAATGTACAGAAAAAGAGTGTTCAGAAAAAAAAGAAAATATATCTTGCGATCTTATTCTGACAACATAGATAATACTGAGCTGACATTTATGTTTAGAACTGGACAATCTGACATTAAAATATTGTAGAGAGAAGAAAGTTATCAATAATCCTAGGCTGACAATTTATTGAATAATGTTACGAGAATCAAGCATGGCATGTCATGAATGGCTTAGGCTGAGAGAACAATTAGCCAGGTGACCACAGTTGTATCCTCCCAAAAAGTGGAAGAATAGATCCCAATAGATGTTAGCATGACCAACTACCTTCAGGTTATCATTACCCTTGATATAGAATGCAGAAATTTGGGCAATTTCCAGAGATGAGTTTTGTGTGAGAGCTTGGATATGATATACAAATGTTCATACAACAAGAGACAATAGATCCATAGATGAGTTTTATGTGAGAGCTTGGATATGATATACAAATCTCCATACAACAAGAGACAATAGATCCATAGATGAGTTTTATGTGAGAGGTTGGATATGATATACAAATCTCCATACAACAAGAGACAGTAGATCCATAGATGAGTTTTGTGTGAGAGCTTGGATATGATCTTCGACTCCGATAACATAAGGCCGGCGGGCACAGGTAAATATTGTAGGAAATAAGACCACAATCGTCTGGTGACCTCGCATTCCAGTATTGTTAGATACAAACAAATTTATTTTTAAAACAACACAATAAGCTAAAACAGTGTTACATTATGTTACAAATTAAGTTTAAAGTTAAGGAATATCAATATTATTAACAGTTTTCATCAATAAATAAACAGACTCGTAGAATTGTGTATAATGACAGAAAATCTTACTGTGTGTATAATGACAGAAAATCTTACTGTGTTCTATGTGTATAATGACAGAAAATCTTACTGTGTTCTTTCAAAAAATGTAAAAATCCGCCCTATCCACCCCCACCCACAATTAAACAGAAATTATGGTTTTCCAGTCTGTGTTAGTCGGTCTTATGTTGCCAGGAGCCATGTATATGATATACAAATGTTCATACAACAAGAAACAATAAATCAAGAGTTATATATGTCTTCGGAAGACAACAGCTAACAAACAAACTACAAAATTATACATGAAGTCATAACTCTTACCATTATCTACACCTGGCGACAATATATAGTTTTATTGCCTCCCTTTGTTTACGTCAATGAAGTTTCGAACATGGCGTATCAAATTCTACCTAGCTAGAGCATGGGCGTATCTCAAAATAAAAGCTAAAACAGATCATCCACTAAAGGAGCAGCTCAGTTTAAGAAATGGAAGTCACTTAAAGAGGAACGAATTGTGGATTGGCCGTGCTGCAGACACTGTTCCGCTAGTATATGGACTCACGAATATTGACTGCGGTTGGGGGCGAGGGATACCTGTGACATCAATATTCGGCAACACCTTGTCAACAGTCATCAAATTCAACAAATGTTGCAGAGAGATGAATTATGTGGCGATGAATGCAGACGGCAAGGCCACCATTAATGTAAATTGTAGTGAAGGTGACAGGATCTACACGAATGGATGGTTAGTTTACCAACAAAAGTTCGCCTTCGACTTCTCTGTAAGCTCATACGTCAGAAATATCAAAGACGGCGACAGTGGTTCATTTAGTATTGGTTATTGGTTACTAAACTATACAGAGAGAAAAAAAACACAAGATTACTCAAAAAGTTTAAACATTTAAAACAAAGTCTCTAACTGGACGATATAATTGTAAGATATTAATTAGGAATCCATTCTGTCCAAATAATATCAATGAAAGGAAACTAATTAAATCTAAGTAATCAAATTTTCTTATTTTAACAAAGTCTCTCTCTTTCTCTCTGTCTCTCATTGAATATTCTCTCATAATATACATGGCTTTACAAAAAATTAAACAACTAAAAACAGCAAGGAACGGAACTGATAAGAAAACAAAGATCAGAATACTAAGAGCATGCATATTTCCAGTGGCAACGTATGGGTGTGAAGCATGGACATTTAATAAAGCAGTGGAAAAACGTATAATATACTTTTGAATATAAGTGTTACAGAAGAGTCCTTCGTATATCTTGAACAGAGAAGAGAACAAATAGATCTATCCAGAAAGAACTCAAAATTAAAGAAAACTGGCTGATACTACAAATAAGAAAGAGAAAATTGAGATATTTTGGACATATAAAAGATATGAAGGGCTCGAGAAGACCATCATGGAGAAGGCATACAGGCAAAGAGAAGAAGAGGAAGACCACGGAGAAAATGGATTCAGGATGTTACTGATCGTTTGAACATGACAGCTGCAGAGGCAGGACATCTGGCCTTTGAGAGAGAGAGAAATTCCTGAGGACTGTTGGGGTGGCAAAGTTCTGCTCAGGACGAGCTATGTGATGACGATGATGAATAGACATTTTAAAACTGTATTATATAGGGTGTTCAATTTAAAAGCAGCCTGTGAATGAAACTAATCTGGCATATATATATGGAAATGAGAAGGTTCAGTTATGACGTAGTATAGGTCAAGGTTGTGTGATGGTGTAATTGTAGTGCGGGAAATGGCGATGAACAAATGTGACGGAGGACAAGCTAGTCAGAACCGGTTTAAATAGTAAATAGACTAGATGCAATGCGTACCTGGCAAATTTATATTTATCAGTTGGGCTGCTTTTAAGTTGAACACCCTGTATAAACAAGCTACTATTTCACAATTGCTCACTACCCGATACAGAGACATTACTATATTTTCTTCCTCCTAACTGTGGATCTTCAACTTGTTTAAGCACTCTCTTTCTCACTACATTTACAGAAAAAGAAAAAAGGAACCCTTTCATACCTCGTGGTATATAGGTCAATACAGTGTTAGGCCTGTATTTTTCATTGACCGTCGGCACACGATGGGTGATGTGGTCAACATCACGCCGGCCGCCTTTACTTTCCCAGAGCATGTCTGGTACCAAGTTGAGGCTGGGTCGACCTGAACCCAGACCACTAGCCTTGCGAAGCGAGTTCACTAACAACTACGATACAGCGGCTCTCCATTTACAGAGCCAAATATAAACTGATAGGCCTGCAGACAAATTATTGGAAATCAGACCACAGCTAACCACGTGACCACGCATTCCAGTATTGTTGTAAATAGACGAATTCTTTTTTAAATGAACACAAAATGTTAAATCAAAGTTATATTATACAACAAGTTAAGTTTAACAATAAAAAATATCAATATTATGAATATGTTTCATGAATAAGTAACCGTAGACTCACAGAATTGAGTAAAATTGCAAAAAAGCTTGTGTTCTATCAAACATATATATATTCTAGTTTCCCCCTTCCCCAACTGAAACTAGGTCAGGGGTTTTCACGTAAGTCCGCAGGTCAATAAGTTTATAGTTGGCTGTGCTTTAGCTGACCAAACATTAAATGTTGGTAAACGTTTAGTAGCTAGTGTCGACAAAATCAAATGAGAACTTTGAAGAAAGAAATTATCATTGACTTGTTAGACTGGTCAATGAAAGTTGTCAAGTTGAAATCATTGACACGAGAAACTAATATAATTTTTATCCAACATCTAAAATTATTTGTTGGTCATTTTTTATATAGATAATTCGTTATTATCATTATCATCAATGGCATCATCATCATTCTCATCATCACCGGAATCTTCATTATTATCATCATAGTTATCATCATTTTTGAAGGAATTCGACACTCTCTTGTTTAGTTTAAACTCGTCACCCCAATTTTTTTACCCTGATCACTCTCTCGTTTAGTTTACCCTCGTCACTCTCTCGTTTAGTTTACCCTCATTACTCTCTCGTTTAGTTTATCCTCGTCACTCTCTCATTTAGTTAACCCTCCTTACTCTCTCGTTTAGTTTACCCTCGTCACTCTCTCGTTTAGTTAACCCTCAGCACTCTCTCGTTTAGTTTGCCCTCAGCACTCTCTCGTTTAGTTTGCCATCGTCACCCATAGTTTAGTTCACCCTGGTGACTCTCTCGTTTAGTTAACCCTCAGCACTCTCTCGTTTAGTTTGCCCTCAGCACTCTCTCGTTTAGTTTGCCATCGTCACCCATAGTTTAGTTCACCCTGGTGACTCTCTCGTTTAGTTTACCCTCGTCTTTCTCTAGTTTAATTACTCTCGTCACTCTTTTGCTTAGTTTACTCTCGTCACTCTCTCAATTAGTTTGTCCTTGCCACTCTCTCGATTAGTTCACCCCCGTCACTGTCTCGTTTAGTTTGCAGTAGTCGTTATATGTTTTATTTTGTTTCGCAAGAAGTCTCTCTGCTGTTGCCGACCTCTTGTTGATTTCGGTCCTCTTCTTTATTAACTCTAGACTTTCTCTAACCTAAGATACTCCTCCAAGTTGGAGACATTTCAGAGCAAATGTTTAAGAAGAATCCTGCAAATTTTCTGGCAAAATACCATAACAAATGAGAAGCTTTTCAAACGAACAGACAGTGCATCGTTGGAGACCATCATTAATCCTTTCGCTGGCCCGTCTGCCCCGCGTGTTCGTAACACGTTGGACTACGGGTGACTATCCTTCTGTGTGTGCGAGTTCAATTCCGCGGGATGGCAGAAAAAGCCACAGATTCCCAGATTTACGGTGTTCGTGGCACCGAACCGAAGGGTTACGATGTCCATGACACCGAGCCGAAGAGCTGAAAAGCTCAAGTCTTCAGGATCGAAAAAAATTTTTAAATCCTTTCGCTGCTACATACTTTCTCAAGGCTAAGCTAAAAATAGCTACTCTTTGTTTCTAGGTCACAAACGTGAATGTACGCCTATAAGCAGTGACAGTAGCAATGTATAACGTGTTAACACATTTTTAGCCTACAGAGGAGAAATCATAACAGACGTGTTAATGCGTCTTTGGAAGTGAATGGTAAAAACGTATATATACGTCCTTAGCAGCTAAAGGGTTAAGAGACGATGATCGAGGTGGTTTGTACATGTATGTCGTATGCCAGTGGGGACATTGACTAGGACAGCTCTCAGGTAGACAGCGAATGGGAAGAGAAGGCATAGATGTCCAAAGGAAACAGGGAGAAGATCGGTGAAGAAAGAGTGAGTTGAAGGCGTGTGACCTAACGAAGGAGACGGTTGGTAGAAATGCAGCATAAAGACAGCAGTAGAGGTCTCTTGTTGAAGTCGTATGTGTATATGGGGACACGACGAGGATATAGATAGAAGATACGCCTCTGATGACAAGATTCAAGAAATATAACGTAATGTCACAGACATTTAATGTGTTATCAAATTGTGAAGAACGATCTAGAAAAACTATCAAAGTAAATGAAGATTTAGATGTGGGAGGATGTTGTAGAGGAAGATTGTGAGAACATATCTTGAAGGAAATAAAATAATGGTAGATGAAAGAGATTACATTACGAGGAAGACCAAGAGAGACTCTGCGTAGAACCATCACCAGAGAAGGCTCAACGATGGGCCTAGTAAACATTAAAGACCTAAAACAGATAGCAACGAACCGCGAGACATGGAGAGCTATGACCTCTGCCCTATGCGCCGCCCACAGGCCCAAGAGGAAAGACTAACTAACTAAGATGAAAGAGAATTTCTGAAATAGAAATATGGAGAAAATGTCAGATAATTGTTGAGAGAATTTATAAGTTTCATTTCTATAACTAACACATGATGATGATAAATGTTGTATTTTATTTGTTGTATCCTGACAGATTGAGGCAACCCAAGCAAAGTTAATCCCTCTTAAGTTTTTCAAGACAATGTCTACTCGTATCGGCTTAGGATGGTAGCTTACTACATCAATAATTCAAATTTCAATCTGCTGATGCATCTGGTAACAGCTGGATCAGTACTGTTGCCAACGGTTCTATTAGAAAGTATTTTGTATAGTTTATCTTCTGTTGTATCTACTTCTGTGCAGCGCCTTATTAGCCTAGTAGCAGAAGTAGCAAATGCTACTGTCCCCGCGCATCTAGGGACCCCGCGCCTATGTGACAGATGAAAATGGAAAAATAACCAGATGTTATATCAAAAACACGCAAGCTGTCTGAATTTTTAAATGTCGTTTGTGATGGTGCTGAATCCAACGAAATCGAAGCAGAAAATACAGAAGACGTGTCCCACTGTGTAGTAGATGAAGGCAGTGCTATAGAAGAATCATCATTACCAATATTATCATTAAGATCAGCAACTTTTCACGATTTAGCCACATTTTCACAAGACAAACTGAAATCGAATGTACAGCAAGTCCTCCCAATTTAGCCATATCATTTTCAAGCCAAAGAGAGGCAGAAAGCACAGCACATGCTTCCAATGTAGCAACATCATCTACAAGCCAAAAACACAACGAAAGTAAAATGTACTCAAACGATATTGGTGAATGCCAAACAACTTCAATCGAGATTATTGGATTGTGAAAGAAAGTAGCGAAGTGGAACATATGAACAGTGATTTCATGTCTTAAAAAAAAACAAAAAACATACGATAAAGAAAACAATCCACGATTTTGTCGAAAGTCGTTTTTCACATACACACATACACCAACAAACAAAAATCACGTGAGAGATTGGTTGTGTTATACAGAAACTAAAGGACAACTGTTCTGTTTTGTTTGCAAAGTTATTGATTTAGGCTGTACCATAGAGTGACTGGCGTATTTGGAATACTTCGGCAGTTAAAATCTATTACAGCAGAAGAGATCTTGAAAAGAACTCCAAATATTGTCAGCTCTTACCAAGAGGATTTGGAAGAAAGCCTAGGCGACGAACTTATGCAGTTCACTGAACTTCTTAAAATTAATGTAGCTGCTGCTATTAATAACGAGAAGCATGAGGCTCTTGAACTGCAATTTTATAAACTTATAATGGAAAATTCATTAGAGTCGTGTTTCCCAAATGTAGAAATAGTCTTACGAATTTATTTGTCTTTAATGATTACTAACTGCAGCGGAGAACGTTCTTTTCAACATTAAAGCGTATAAAAGTGAGTTAAGGAACATGATGGGACAAGATCGTCTAAATAACCTCACCTTAATGAACATTGAATGTAATTTACTTAGAGAAATTGATTTGTCTAGTGCTATCTCTAAATTTGCTCACATTAAATCGAGACAAGTTCGTAAAAGTTGTGTTTTATTTTATTATCATACAAAACCTAGGGCCCCGCGCTAAAATTTGCTACGGGCCCGCGCTAGCCTAATCCGGCACTGCTTCTGTGCTATTGTTCTATTAGAAAGTATTTTGTATAGTTTATCTGTTGCTTGTAGCTACTTCTGTGTTATTGTTCTATTAGAAAGGACGAGGTCTTGAGTTACACAGTTAAAATTTCCTCCTATTACAATGTGTCTTTTTTGGTATAATATAATATAATATAATATAATATAATATAATATAATATAATATAATATAATATAATATAATATAATATAATATAATATAATATAATATAATATAATATAATATAATATAATATAATATAATATAATATAATATAATAAAATATAATATAATAAAATAAAATATAATATAATATAATATAATATAATATAATATAATATAAATATATGTAGAGGTCTTCATAAAATGCTGGTTGCTCAGGTCTGTTTGTATGTTCTAGCATTAGAACTACTCTTGGAGAAGATTAGACAAGACAACATCATTAAATGCACTTTTATTTAAGGGAAAGGAGAACAGAAGTTGGTTTCTTACGCAGACGACTCTGATTTCTTCAAGCCAAACACAAGATCTGTAGAAAATAACGACAGAGATGAGGTGTAGCCCAAATTATGGAATAATTGGTTCGATGTCCAGTGAAGATGATTCGATGACTAAACTAAAGCTAATCTAAATGTTGTAAAGGAGATCTGAGCAATTATTGATCAACATGGATAGCAATGACGATGAAGGTGATGATGTTCATGATGAAGATGCCGATGATGTTGAAAGTGAAGATAATGATGAATAAACTAAACAAATAATGACAATAAAACACAAAACAAAAACAGTTTTAATGTTGACGAAAAAATGAAATCAGTTTCTGGTATTATTTAATTTATATTGACAACTTTATTGACCAGTCTAACAAGTTATTGGTCATTTCTTGCTTCAATGTTGTCATTTGATTTCTTTCTACAATGTTGTCATTTGATTTCTTTCTTCAATGTTGTCATTTGATTTCTTTCTTCAATGTTATCATTTGATTTCTTTCTTTAATGTTGTCATTTGATTTCTATCTTCAATGTTGTCATTTGATTTCTTTCTTCAATGTTGTCATTTGATTTCTATCTTCAATGTTGTCATTTGATTTCTTTCTACAATGGTGTCATTTGATTTCTTTCTTCAATGTTGTCATTTGATTTCTTTCTTCAATGTTGTCATTTGATTTATTTCTTCAATGTTGTCATTTGATTTATTTCTTCAATGTTGTCATTTGATTTCTTTCTTCAATGTTGTCATTTTATTTATTTCTTCAATGTTGTCATTTTATTTCTTTCTTCAATGTTGTTATTCGATTGGGAGGGAATTGCCAACATTGTTTATATCGATCAAACTGCAGATCGGTGTAAATATTCCATTGCTTTGCCGATTAAGAACAACGTCTTCAATACCCTGATCTTCGGAAGTAGGAGTTAGCAATCTGTATATATTAACTGTTCTACCTGCTTGTGACACGTCAACCTGTCAGGATACAACAAATAAAACACAACATTTATCATCATCATGTGTTAGTTATAGAAATGAAACTTATAAATTCTCTCAACAATTATCTGACATTTTCTCCATATTTCTATTTCAGAAATTCTGTCTTTCATCTACCATCATTTTATTTCATTCAAGATATGTTCTCACAATCTTCCTCTACAACATTCTCCCACATCTAATTATTCATTTACTTTGATAGTTTTTCTAGATCGTTCTTCACAATTTGATAACACATTAAATGTCTGTAACATTACGTTATATTTCTTTAATCTTGTCAGCAGAGGCGTATCTTTGGTTAGAGAAAGTTTAGACTTAATGAAGAAGGGGACTGAAATCAACAAGATGTCGTTAACAGCTGAAATACTTCTTGCGAAACTAAATAAAACATGTAACGACTAAACTAAACGAGAGAATGAAGAGGGTAAACTAAACGAGAGAGTGGCGAGGGTAAACTAAACGAGAGAATGAAGAGGGTAAACTAAACGAGAGAATGAAGAGGGTAAACTAAACGAGAGAGTGGCGAGGGTAAACTAAACGAGAGAATGAAGAGGGTAAACTAAACGAGAGAATGAAGAGGGTAAACTAAACGAGAGAGTGGCGAGGGTAAACTAAACGAGAGAATGACGAAGGTAAACTAAACGAGAGAATAACGTGGGTAAACTAACCGAGAGAGTGACGAGGGTAAACTAAACGAGATAATAACGTGGGTAAACTTATCGAGAGAGTGACAAGGGTAAACTACACGAGAGAATGACGTGGGTAAACTAAAATATATAGTTACGAGGGCAAACTAAACACGAGAGTGAAGAGAGTAAACTAAACGAAAGTATGACGAAGGTAAACTAAATGAGAAAGTGCGGAGAATAAACCAAACGAGAGTGGGACGAGGGTAAACTAAACATGATTGGTTTATGAACACTAAAGTAATTGGGATAAACGCAATGACAGGAGAGAACATACAAACAGATGATAGTGAGCTTGAGAAAGTAATGAGAATAAATTCAAGGACTGAAGGACATATACAAATAGATGATACAGAGCTAGAGATGGGAACAGATGCTATTCACAATATATATATGAAGCTGCAGTAAAACTATTTGATTGGCAAAACACGTAATCACAAAGTACTGTAGTTTTATAAATTACAAAAGACAATGACAAAATACAGCAACGTTTCGACCAACAAGGCCGTTATCAAGCAATCGAACAACAGGAGTGATGAATTAAAAAAACATATGGACGACTACATACAAACGTTTCTAATGAAAATCTGGGAATAAAAACGAATAACGAAATAAATATAACACAAAAAACACACATGAAAACTAGAAATAGAACGAAAGAGAAACAATGAAAAATCTAGTAAATATATAACTTGAATACATGCAACGTATGCTCATATAGATTACAAGGCATGGGATTAGCAAGCACAAAGAAGCAGAGGAATGTAATACGTTGAGCCCACGTGGTCGCAAGGTGCCATATAACGAAATCAACTGATTCTCCAGAGCAAATCGAGTGCGATTATTCAATGAACATTATCGGATAGCTGTGACCTGGACATCGTGAGCTCCTAAAAGGCCAGTATCATTGAAATGGGTGGCTACAGGGGTCACAGAACAATGGCGTATGTCGCGCAAGTGTTGGGCGAATCGGTCACTGAGCCTCTTGCCTTTCTCGCTTATAAAAGCCTTGTTACACCGCTTACAGATAATGACAATAGATAAGATTGCGGGACTCGCATGTGAAACCATCGTCAATAAGAAACGTGGCTAAAGGAAAAGATACAGTACGCGTCTGTATCACATAAGCACACGTGTTGCAACGCCGACGACCACACTGGACAGTACCAAAATGAGTCTAGATATTGGACTTCAGGCGACTGTGTACCAACATATCCTTAAGACTTCTGTTCCGTCTGTAAGTCACCAAAGGATAGTTGGGGAAGTCTGAACGGGTATCAAGATCTGACTTAAGGATAGACAAATGACGGAATAAAACATTTTTCACCAGTGAACTATGGGGGTGGTAAGTTAAGATATGTTTTACCCTGTCAGAGTTAGTAGTCCTATGCTGGATGGTAAGGGCCTGCTGGCGAGTGATTTTCTGAACTTAATGCATAGCAGATACAAACACCTTCTACGGGTATAGGCGCCTGCGGAAAAATCAAGCATCTCGCGAGCTCTATCAAGAAAATCATCGTCCTCGCTACAAAGGCGACGAAGGCGCAAGAGCTGCGAGAATGGCAAAGAGTCACGACAAGCCTGGGGATGGGAAGAAGTATAAAGGAGAAAACTATGTGCATCAGTATATAGTAATAGTAATGTCAAGAAAGTTGACACAAGTAGTGGAGATGTGAGAAGTAAAACGAATAGAAGGGTTGAAAACATTAATAAAATTTATGAAGCGTGACAAATCGGTTTCAGGCATATCAGTAATGCCAATACAGTCATCAATGTATCTGTGATAGACAGACGGAAGAGGGCCATCATATGTAGTCCACACTAGGTGTTCAAGATAACCCATGAACAGAAAAGCCTACAAATGTAGTGTTCTTTGAAATTCGTCACTCCTTTTGTATCGTTTGCTTGATAAAGGCCTTTTGGTCGAAAACTTGCTGTTTATCGTCACTGTTTCTATATTTTGTAAAACTATAGTACTTTGTTTGTACGTGTTTCGCTACGTCAAGCGTTCAATTCTTTATAGTTTTGTGCATCTACATTCATAACGCATTTTATTGTACAGTCTGCTATAAGACATTATCTGTTACTCCTCTATTTACTATTGTATATTGTATTATGTTTGTCTTGTCATGGTCTATAGCATAGGTTCCCAATTAGAAGAACATGTGAGAAAAATACATCCTGGTAGAAAAGATGAAAATGTATCATATGTTCAAGCTTAGAGATCAACATCCGAGACGTCCAACTTTGCCTGGTATGTTTTCGGCGGCAGAAAAACAAGAAAATGATGGGTTACCTTTTCATGCAACATTTTCTACTTATTGCTAAATCTGAAAAAGTGCACAATATTGGCAAAGAATTGATATTGCCAGCTGTGATTGAGGTTCAGCGTTCTGTACTGCATACGCTGTGGTCTGAAATTATTTTTAAGTCTCACTGAGAAATAACACAGTGTAGAGAATAATCGTCGAAATGATGTTTTGACGACTACTTTTGAAACTTTCTTTATAAATCGATGCGACTTCTTTACCAACAAATGAGTCTTTACTTCTGGCGCACGTTCGCTTCATAAAAGATGAAAAAATTTGTCATGAACTATTATTTGCAATAACATTAGAAATGAACAATAAAGAAAATATATATTTGTCTTATTGGAATACCATTTTTAAGAAAAAGAATTCCGCTGAATAATATCTTGTCTGCTGTCGATTGTGCTCTGGCAATGGTTGAACTCTACAGCTTGTTGATTTTGTACTTGAAAAAACTGTCCCAAATGTAGTCGCCGTGCATTGTGTGATTCACCGATAACTTCTTCTTCTTGTTTGCGTTCGTTCTTTACGACCAATTTTAATCACTCTTTGTGATATGTTTGATCTTTGCCAAGAACGTGTATACGTTGCACATTAGTTTGTAGGCCCAAACGCATAGACTTCTACACGTTTAGAACATGTGCATCCGATTTCAGCCAAACTTCCTTAGTCGCCTCTTACGACATGCGCGGCAGGTAACAGTGGTTCTATTCTTTACACCCCAAATTTGGGCCCCGGTAACCACTCGGGCGTCAGCGATAACGTTTTGTTACAAACAATCTTAGTAATTGCCTTCATCGCTCCCTACAGCATGTAATTACAGTAGTAAACATGACCAGAAAAAAATACTCTCGATGAAAGATTATTTAGAAATGTTTGTAATGAAAACGACGAAGACTTAAATCGTTTAATATCGCACACAGAAGTTTGTTGGCTGTCAACAGGTACCTCTCTAAAATGATAAAATGATGTTAGGAACTCTTTGAATGAAATACAAAGTTTTTTTGGAAAATAAAAATGATTCTTTTAAAGAGATTATATTGACAGGTTATAGCAATATTGCTTATCTGACAGATTTATACAACAAATTTAATGAAACAAACTTACACAACTGTAATGAAATTATTATAATTTGATCAAAGGAAAAGCAATTAGTTTCAACGCTTATGTCAAAACTTGCGTTGTATTAACATTTGACAATTTTATCATTTTTCAAATCTTTCTTTAATGGAAACAACTGATGTCGATATTCTAGTTTATAGTCAGCATTTGGAAGCACGAACAGAAGATTTTGCAATAAGTTTTCAGAATTTACTCAATATGACCAATCCAGATTGGATCGTAGAACATTCTTCAATATTACACATGCCTTTTGGTTTTCAAAACGTGGGCTAACTGTTGTGTCTAGTGACGGCGCCTGTAAAATTAAGAAATTCTCTTCTGATTCTGTACTGTGATTTAAAGATATTCACATGGAACGCACATATTCTATAGTTAATACAGGGTTACTATGTTTTATGTTTTTTTCCCATTCGGGACGCGATGCAGATAGGTAGAATCTGATCATTTGCAGGGCGGTTGTGTAGCAATCAACGACTAGGGAATGCTAATCAGAAACAAATGTTTGCAGAAACAGATGCACGAGGCCGTAAGGTGCATAACATGGTGCAACGACCCCTCAAAATGAGGAATGGGATAACGGATTCTATGGTCGCCGTTCTGCCCCCGAGACTTAGCCACATTGAAAGAATATTGGACCAATCATCACCAGGGTGGCCAAAAATAACTGCTGGTGATCACTAGTGCTAAACGAAAATGAGCGGCAGAAAAATCTTGCAGATCAAACCCACCAGACTCGGGAGACTCAATATAATCCACTGGAGCACCGAGGACATTTACACCAGAAAGCAGGCCCTAGCAGTGAGGATCACAATTTAAAAATAGACGCTGCATGTATTCAGGAAACACTTTCAATCCCCTCCCGCACATGGAAAGGGAGGGGGAGGGGTGGTCCTCATATTTGTGAGCAACATAAACACAATGAAACAAATAGAAGTCGACACAAATGGGAAAGCATAAATCATAGAAATTGACATCTTTGTAGACAACTAACATATTCAAATGTACAATATATATTGTCTCAATGACAGAGACCTTATGCTGGAAGACATGACATTAACCAATACAAATTGTCTAGTAGTGGGAAATTTTTACAGCCACTCTGAAAGATGGGGATACCAAGTCACCAATGCAGCGGGGGGAGGTAGAACAGGGAGAAATAGATATCAACCTGCAGCTCGTGAATGGACTCGATGATCCACCAACATTCTACTCAAGAAGATAAAAATATATCCCCTCAGACCTCCTCTTTGCCACCGGTAACATAGCCCAACATCTACCACTACCAACATCTCCATCGATAATCATCTACTAAATCAAGTAAAGATTTCACATACCTGGGGAGCATTTTTCAGCAAATGGAAGAATAACTAATGAAATTCAACACAGATGCAACAAAGCAAATCAAATGATAGGGCAAATGGCGCCAATTTTAAGATGCAAACACGTCACCATGAACACAAAAAGAGCAATGTTCAACACAATCTTTCTCCCACATTATGTTACCAGTGCTAAACTTGGACGCTGACAACAAACGATAGAAGAAAACTAGTCACAACAGAGATGAAGTGTCTACGCAGAATGCTGGGTGTAACAAGAAGAGACCGGTTGAGAAATGAAGACATCAGGAAAAAGTGGGTACAACATCAGTACTAGACTTCATCAAGAAACAACAAATTAAATGGTTCGGTCACGTAAGCAGATTACCATCAGACAGTGCACCCCAAAGAGCAATGCTGCTCCGATACAATGGGTACAAAGCAAAAGGCCGGCACGCAAAAGATGGACCTCAGAGATAACAGAGGCGACGAAAGAGACTATATACGAAGCGCATACTAAGGCCTGTTTTAGAAATCTCTTCCTGACCTGACGCTGTGAGGCATACAGGATTCGAGAAAGAAAGAAAAGAAAGAAAGAACATAGCCCACAACTTGAATCAAACATTTATGGAACAACTAGGAGACAATGATCACAAACCTGCCAAGGTCTCCTTGAACCTTAGATTGAGCCATAGTCTAAAAACCAATGCCCCGGTACAACTACACAAGAGCTGTCTGGGCATAGTTTGCAAGGCTCAGCGACATCTACTGTGACCCCATAAAGACACACCAAAAATATGAGGAAAATGACAGACCTACTCAACATATTCATTTTGAGGGCAGCAAGAAAATCAATTTCTAGAAATGCAAGAAGAGACTACAAGCCTTGTTGGTCAGAAGAGATCCAAAAATTTTAAGATGAAGTGAGTCAGGTCAGAGAAAGAGTAAAAACTGAGCAGAGCATTTACAGCAACATATCATTCAAGGCGACGATTATCTTGTCGTACCACCTGATGTTCATAATCTTGCGGAGACATCGAAGGTGAAAGATGTTAAGTCTCCTTTCGTGTCTTGAGTAGGCTGTCCATGTTTCTGAGCCATATAGTAAAGAACTAATTACACAGGCTCGATATATTTGAATCTTCGTCTGCAATGTCAGTTTTGTATTGTCCCACGCTCGCTTTGATAGTATGCCGAATGTAATAGCCGCACTTCCTACACGAGCGTTGATTTCTTCATCAAGAGAAAGGCTGGCAGTGACCATGGACCCGAGATAGCAGAATTTGTGAACTGGTGTTAGATGGTTGCCATTTAAAGTGATATTTGATGTGTTACCTCCCTGACCTAATACAACTGTTTTGGAGACACTTATAGGGGAAGCATAGCAGTAAGGCAATTATTGAACAAGTTGTTCCCAAGGAGGGTCCTGTCTCCACGCTACTTCTAGTTTTTTATAAATGATTATGGAAATCGACAACAAAGTGCACAGTGCAATCTACACTGATAATCTGACACTGTGGACACGATACGAATGAATAGCAGTAGCCATCACAAGGATGCAAATTTTAATTAAAAAGCTAGGTAAATAGACCAGGTCTTGACTGCCCTTTATAAATGAAAATGAAACTAAATTCACAGTCTTAAGCCTATCCAAGAAGAAATAAATGCTCAAACTCAAGTTCAATGACCACCTACTCTCAATGGACGAATGTCCAACATATATGGGAATGATAATGGACAGCACGCGGACGTAGAAAACACAGATACATAAAGCTGGAAAAAGAGCAAAGAAGAGAATGTGGATCATGAACAAACTAGCAGGATCCAACTTGGGTGCGGATGGTAGCATTATGAAAAAGCTTTACACTGGGAGAGTTCGACCAGTACTTGAGTATGGCATATCAGGCTGGGTCATAATCTCCAAGACACACTTCATAAGGGTAAGCTGAGTGTTAAGTCTGGACGCACGGATCATCACTGGAACCATAAGTCTATCTCTATAAAAATACTGGAAACGGCTATAGGAGGCAAACTCCATAGAACTTGATCACACAGACCCAATATTGGTACTGGCTCAACTAAGACATATACAACCAGCCAGCACCTCTCTTCCCTGGTCATTCAGGCTCCCAGAGCTATATGCCCTCAATGCAACTGTAAAAATGGCAGTACAACATATGAAACAAAATCATGGAAAAATAGTGCTTTTGACAGACGCATTTTCTGCTATCTCAGCACTGAAATCTGAAAGTAGCACAGAATTAAGTATCTCAAGTCAACCTTAGTCCAGTTGTCTCATGATTCTGAGAGTGTAGTAATCATGGATAAAAATTGTGGCTGCAAAGTCAAATTTTAATATTATATCTACGCTTATATGCTGCAGTCAGAAGTTGTTTATTGTATTCCCATCATCATATTTAGCTGCAAGAGGATTTAGCATGGTCACCAGACTATTCACAAGGAAACGAAACAGACTGTCAATAGAGTAATGCGGTGGTTTAAGATTATTGCTGACAAAAATGGCACCAAACATCGACAAATTAGTTTCATCACATCAAGCTTAGCTCTAATTAATACATTATAACATAAATTATATCACTGTCGATGTGCGTTACAGTAATATTGATATTATCTTGTAATAAAATAACTGAAAAATGTGTCCTTGTTTTTCCATTTATAGTATATCAATATAGTTTACCCAAGGGCGCTAGGAATTCTTCACGAAAAAGGTGGCGTTCATTCAAAAAAGGTTGGGAACATATAGTCTATAGCAGTGTTTCCCAACCTGTTTTGTGCCATGCCCCACCAAAGCCTTTCAAAATTCGTATGCCCCCTATGTAGAGTGACCCTCGTAACATATACAAAAAATGCAATTGTTCTCTGAAGAAACTTAACTGATAGGTTTGGGTCAAAGGCACATGGGGACAACGTCGCGCCAGGATTAGTGAGCTGGCACTAATCTAGACCCTGCCCTCACCTCCTCTTGGTGAATCCTGAAACAGACGGTAGTTCAGATCTGGCTAAGAGGGCAGGTGTCGTGGGAGAGCTACTATGGGGCAAGCAGAGATGCAAAGGTAGTCGCGCTAGATGGGATCCGCTCGCAACACAGACGAGCAAATGTCCACAGTAACTATTAATGCTCGTTTTTTCCGGCCGATAGGAAAAGCTGGAAGGATAAACATACAGGACATCCATCGAAGAGACGTGGACCCGCGTGAGGCGAAACTCGGACCCGCGGATGCTCTGAGTCCGAAAATGCTGGGAGTCGAGCTGAGCTGCACGTGGGCCCACATAGGGCGAGACTCGGACCCACATCTTAGGGATCACGATTTTGAGCCCTAGAGTTGGACAACCCAGGCAAAAACCTGACGGTGAGCATGGCGAAAACCTGACGGTGACGATAAGGCAAGCACAGGTACAAAGCGGGCACGCATGCGGACGATACACAGGTGGGCCTACATGGGGTGAAACCCGGATCCCCATCACAGGGGTGGGGGCCCGGGTTAAATCCCAGGCAGGGACAGCCCAGGTAAATTCGGGCGCGATTGAACGACGGCAATGGTGAAGTAGGCACCAGGGCAGCGCGAGCAAGCATGACGATTATGCACGTGTGGACCCACATTGGGCGAAACCCGTGCTCCATCACATAGGTGGGAACCGGCTGAGCCCAGACGGAAACAGCACAGGAAAATGTGGGCACGAATAGAATTGACAGAAAGGGTGAGGCTGGCACCAGGTCGAAGCGTGCACGGGTGAGCCCACAGGCGGGCAGAAAAGCATGGCACAGCAGGTACAGCAAGCGAGGCAGGCAAGAGGGTGTGCGGACCACTCGAATGTGCAGAAAAAAAACTAGAAAACCTAGCAGAGGCCAAGCCAGTGTGCGCTTCCGCTCGCAGGGAACTACTGTTGCCTTGTAGTTTGATTGGGGACAATCAAAGTCTAGCGGAGCAAACCGTACACAACACTGATGGCAAACAAAGGTGACCACAAAACGACCGGTTCGCTTCGCAGATGGCGCTCATAAACCCGGAAGGGCATGCCACCTAAGGGTCGCTACTCTAAAGGAAAATAACATTCTGCTGCCTTTCAGGTTTAACTGGGGACATCAAAGCGCTAACGGTGAGCGGATCTAGTAAACGCTAATTGAAACCGAACACACCACCAAAGCGTAAACAACTGAGTTCCAATAGGTACTGAAGGTTGTGCACGCACATCCGTTTTTTATGTTTGGCTGTTTATATATCACATTAGAATAATCAAAACGACATAAGAACGATCGCGAGAGAGAGAGAAATGATAAGTTTTAGTAAGAAATCACGACAATTGTTAAGGAAACACAGTAAGTAAATTTTCAAAACATATAATGGAGAATTGAAATTCAAGTACGATATCATTTTAATGAAAAATTTGCTATATTATTTTAATTATTAGTAATTATTTATTACTTACATTTAGTGAGATCCTTGTACTTGATGCATGCTGGGAACAGATTTTATGTTAGGTTCCAATTTAGTCACATGTCTTCAGTCTCAAGTCTTCTCGTGTGTTACATCCAGCCCATGTTTTTTTAGCAGCAAATCGGTTATGACATTAAGGCCACATTCAGCTATATATGAAGATGGAAACGGTAACAATAATTTTCATGAATATTTGGTTGAATTTGTATATTTGATTTCTGTATCCTCCCAAAGCCATGCCATCGCTCAAACACGTACAAACAAAGTACTGTAGTTTTACAAAATACAGAAACAGTGACGATAAACAGCAACGTTTCGACCAAAAGGCCTTTATCAAGCAAACGACACAACAGGAGTGACGAATTACAGATAACACATACAAATGGACGATAGCGGAAACATGCAAATGAATCTAATGAACTGGGAATAAAAACGAATAGCGAAATGAGTGCAACACAAAACTAGAAGTGGAAAAGAAGAGAAACAATATACAATCAAGTGAAAATATAAATTATATATATGAAGCAAATACACATATAGATTACAAGGCATGAGATGAGAAAGTACTAAGACGCATAAGAATGTAATGCGTTGAGTCCAAGAGGCCGCAAGGTACCATATAACGAGTCCATTCCCCTTAACGATGAAATTGCCCCGTGTGGGGCGGGACCCACGGAAAACAGGGTTCTATAGTATTATCATCTGTTCTTCAGTCGTCTGATGTTAACTGCTGCTATGAGATATCCATGAAGACAATGTTGATATATTGATAAAGATAATGTTGATA
Organism: Arion vulgaris; assembly: GCA_020796225.1. Lineage (NCBI taxonomy): Eukaryota > Metazoa > Mollusca > Gastropoda > Stylommatophora > Arionidae > Arion > Arion vulgaris. The sequence goes on from CM036775.1 coordinate 8,456,242, forward strand.
TATCGATGAAGATAATGTTGATATATCGATAAAGATAATGTTGATATATTGATGAAGATAATGTTGATATATTGATGAAAACAATGTTGATATATTGATGACGATAATGTTGATATATTGGTGAAGATAATGTTGATATATCGATAAAGATAATGTTGATATATTGATGAAGATAATGTTGATATATTGATGAAAACAATGTTGATATATTGATGACGATAATGTTGATATATCGATGAAGATAATGTTGATATATCGATAAAGATAATGTTGATATATTGATGAAGATAATGTTGATATATTGATGAAAACAATGTTGATATATTGATGACGATAATGTTGATATATTGGTGAAGATAATGTTGATATATCGATAAAGATAATGTTGATATATTGATGAAGATAATGTTGATATATTGATGAAAACAATGTTGATATATTGATGACGATAATGTTGATATATTGGTGAAGATAATGTTGATATATTGATGAAGATAACGTTGATATATTGATGAAGATAATGTTGATATATTGATGAAAACAATGTTGATATATTGATGACGATAATGTTGATATATTGATTTAAGATAATGTTGATATATTTATGAAGATAATGTTAATATATTGATAAAGATAATGTTGCTATATTGATGAAGATAATGTTGATATATTTATGAAGATAATGTTGATATATTGATGAAGATAGTGTTGATATATTGATGAAGATAATGTTAATATATTGATAAAGATAATGTCGATATATTGATGAAGATAATATTGATATATTGATGAAGATAAAGTTGTTATATTGATGAAGATAATGTTGATATATTGATGACGATAATGTTGATATATTGATGAAGATAATGTTAATATATTGATAAAGATAATGTCGATATATTGATGAAGATAATATTGATATATTGATGAAGATAAAGTTGTTATATTGATGAAGATAATGTTATTTATTCAAGTATGGACATCAACAAAGGGAGACAATAGAACCAACTAGTGGCACCGGGTGTGGATAATGGTGAAAGTTATCCCGTTTCTTTGTATAATCTTGTAGTTTGCTTGTTAGACGCTAGCAGTCTGAAACACAGAATAGAGAGTTTTTCATGACTGCTGTCATGGGAGCCAAGTTCTGTAAGGGACAAGCTACTTGATGATGATGATATTATTAGGTTATAATAGATAGCAGAGGCGGCGAAAGACACTGTTTAAGAAGTGCACACAACAGACCGTTCTATAAATATTTTCTTCTCATGATATTTATGACAACTGAGTGAAAAAAGTAATACAAGAAAGAATTCAATCAAGTGCGGTGCCTGCCGGCGTAGGCGATCATGTCTCTCCACAACTCTCTTTGCTTGGTGCATGTAAGTTCTGACGTCAATATTTTGTCGAACCATGATGTCAGGCCATCCAACATCTTCTCCCTCTGTCTTCCACGATCTCTCCTTCCCTGAATTTTACCTGTAGTCACCAAATGTTCTAAACCTTCTCTCGCATTATATGCCAGAAGAACCTTGATTGTCGGATTCTTATTCTTTTGATAAAGTTTTCTTTGTGTACAGGCCTGATTTAAAATATCATCATTTGTTTTCTTTGCTGTCCATGGCATTTTCAACATTCTTCTGTAAAACCACATCTCTGTGGCTTCCAATGATCGTATTGATTGTTTGTTCATTGTCCATGATTCGCTGCCATACATAAGAATCGGTTCAATATAGCACTGCAGTACTCGTTTTCGCAATGTCATTGGTAGTGAGTTCACGCATAGTGTGCTCTTCATTTTCATAAAAGCTGCTTTCGTTTGAGCTATTCTACTCTAATCTCTGTGTACATCTTCCATCTGATGTTAGGAATGTTCCCAGATACTTGAATCGATGGATTTGTTTCAGTGTTGTGTTATTTATTTTGATATCACATGTTGGTGTTTCTTGTTTCTTGGAGACAACCATAACCTCTGTTTTCTTTATATTCATGCTTAATCCTTTCTTTTCACTTTCTCTCACTAATATATCTATCAGGTCTTGCAGATCGTGTTCATTTGTAGCCATGAGAATTGTGTCATCAGCGTATCTTAGGTTGTTTATATTTTGTCCACCGACTGCTATTCCTGTCTTCTATAGATCTCATGATGTTTTCGCTATATAAGTTGAATAGGTCTGGTGAGAGTACGCACCCTTGCCGTACTCCTAACTTTATCGCCTGATAGATTCCAATCTTACTCTCTAGTCTAATGGCTGCGCTTTGTTGCCAGTACACATTCTTGATCAGTCTAAGATCTTTACCATCAATATTTATACTTTCTAACATGCTGATTATTTCTCCATGTTTTACTTTATCGAAAGCTTTTGAGTAGTCTATGAAACATAGGTATAAGTCTAACTTCATTTATATTGATCTTTCCATTATTGTTCTTATTGTATATATTGCGTTGTTTGTTCCTCTGCGTTCAACAAAGCCACATTATTTTTCCTTAACTTCTGGTATTATTCTTTTTCGTACCCTTCTCATAATAATGCTGAAAAGTAGTTTTGTTACGTGACTCATGACTCTGATTGTGCGGTGTTCTTCACATTCTATCGTTGCTGCTTTCTTTGTTAGTGCTATAAAAATGGATTGTCGTAAATCTTTGGGTACATATCCGGTGTTGTAGATGTCATTGAATAATTTTGTTAAAACTCCTACGCCCAATTCGCCTGTTGCTTTTATTTCTTCCGTTTTTATATTGTCTGGACCTGGGGTTTTGCCTTTTTTCGTGTGTCTTATGGCATTGATAACTTCGGATGGAAGTATTTGTGGTCCTTCATGGTTGTATTGATGTTTATTTCTTGTCTGTTATCACTGTATAAATCCTTATAAGGAAGCCAGAACAACCATCGGCTGGCACTACAGAGACAAATGGACAAAAGACCATCCTCAGGCTAACAACAGTGATGGATACTATGGTCTGTCTCGTAGCGAACAAGTTGCCATACTTCGCCTCCGTACCGGCCACAACAGGCTACGCGCCCACATGTACAATAAATTCAAAATAGGCACAACTAGCATGTGCCCATGCAAAAAGGCGGATATGACGGCAGAACACGTTCTGCAGGATTGTCAACGGATAGCAGGTTTAAGAAACGGATAGCAGGTTTACGACATGCAAACATTGAAGAACCTGAAATACTAGTAAGTGAGGTAAGAGAAGCTATTAAGAGAAGCCCAAAGAACAAGGCTGGGGGAATTGATGGAATAACAGCAGAAGCAATAAAGGCGTGTGGAGAGATAGGAGTAACCTGGGTACATTACATCTTCAAGAAGGCATGGGAAGAAAGAACTGTCCCTTCAGATTGGCAAAAAGCTATTATAGTACCAATATGGAAGAAAAAAGGTAAAAACAAGACTGTAGTACATATAGAGGCATCTCCCTCCTAAGCCATGTGGGGAAAATGTTTGCAAGAGTTCTTGAGCAACGAATAAGACCAATTGTGGAGCCAACACTCAGCCCACAACAGTTTGGATTTAGAAAAGGAAAAGGGTGCACAGATGCAATATTTGCCCTAAGACAAATTAGTGAAAAGACTATAGAACACAAAAATCAAATGAATATAGCCTTCATAGACCAAGAGAAGGCATTTGATAGGGTTAACAGAGACATATTATGGGATGTTCTCGAAAACTACGGAATAAAAGGAACACTGCTGGACTGTGTTAGAGCCATATATATGGAAAGTGAAAGTGCCATACGAACAAGCGCCGGACTCACAAATTGGTTTCCAGTAACATCAGGAGTACGGCAAGGATGTGTATTATCACCTCTTCTCTTTATTATATACTTGGATAGTATCACCAAAATAGATGAAGCATCACTCAACGCAGACCAACAAAATGAACTGCTCTTTGCTGACGACCAGTGTATATTCCATAATAATATTGAACAGCTTCAAGAACACATAAACTTACTCAACAATAGCTGCCTCAAATACAACATGAAGATCAATATTCAAAAGACAGAAGTCATGACTATAAGTAGAGAACAAAAAGATATCAACATAAAAATAAATGACCAAACGCTAAAGCAGGTGAGAGAATTCAAATACCTTGGAAGTATCTTCACATCTGATAGTAGACTGGACAGAGAGATCGAAACTAGAATCCAGCAAGCCAACAACATTACATACCAGCTTACCCCAATTTTGAAACACCCAGCTATTCCAGTAGTGACTATAAGACAGATTATAAATTCAATCTTTCTACCAACACTGTGCTACAGAGCCAAACATGGGCACTGACAAAAGAACAAGAAAGGAAAATTACCACATGCGAAATGAGATGCCTGAGGAAAGCAGTAAATAAAACAAGAAGAGACCATATAAGAAATGAGGAAATTAGAAGAACAGTCGGAACAACACCTGCTATTAGATTTATTGAAAACAGAGACTCAAATGGTTTGGCCACTTGGTCAGAATGAACCCGAATACACCAGTTGCAAGAGCGTACAACCTGAAAATTGAATCATCAAGAGGAAGGGGCAGACCAAGAAAAAGATGGCTTGATGGAGTTACAGACATCTTAAAACTCCACAATACCACACCATATCAAGCGACCGAGCGTGCATTATCTCGGAAACCGATCATCAGTTAAACCTGCTATGCCTAGCGGCAAAAAGCAGAGAAGGACAAAAGAAAGAAGAAGTATAGGTTTGACAGTGTTAATGGTTGGTCTAAGATGTGTGTGCTTTAGTCCGTCAGTTTATTGACATGTGTCATGCATTTTTCCAGATGAAGGGTTGTTTCTTCTGTGGTGTAAAGCTGTTTGTCATATTTATAGAAGGTGTTGATTATTTCTTAACTTTCTATTATGGTTTTCCTTTTTCATTTGTAATCTCTTTTATTTGTCTGTGTCTTTGTACCAGTTATCAGTCATATGAGCACTATCATCAAAGCACTCCGGACACGTCTATAGGTGCTCCGATCTCCGCCTCAACAAATCCAGCAGCATCCAGCGGCCCAACAGGCCAGGTCGATGTTGATTATAATTTTGTATAATTTGTTAGTAGGTATCTCTGGTACAGCGTTGTTAAGTTTAGTTCTGTGGAAAGCTCATTAGAATATATGTTGTTTGTATTTGTTAAGTTACTCATGAAGTTTGTGTTGTGATGCTTTTTGGTCTATCAGTTCTCTTAGCCTGATAGCCTTTTCTAGAATGTTTGTTGTCCTTTGGATTGTTTCTGTATTTGTGCTAATAAGATTTTTGTTACTTTCTTAACTGTTTTTCAATAAGTCTCAATAATTTATTAAGTTTTCTGTAGGATGTCGTTAACCCTTAACCATTGGGATAATGGGATTTCGATCATTTATGATCGATGAAACATGCCTATTTAAGTGGCCATAATTTTATATCCATTTTGCATTTAAGTTGGTAAAATTTATGTTATCTAATACAGAACATAAGATAATCTAATAAAAATTATAAAAACAATAATTATATGTTTTTTAGATGTCTAATCATGTTGACTGGAGCACACCTCATTTCCCACTTGCCATTTTGTAGAAACGTCCAAATTTCTCCAGCCAAAAAGCCCATAATAGGTGATAAAATGGATTCAAATTACTCAGATTACTGTCCTGATGAAGACACCAGTGATTCTTGAAATATCTATGCTTGGGTCAGATAAACATTCTATGCCTGTGCCACTTTGAGTCTGTTTGCAAGATGCCCGATAACTTTTTTTCCTGATTATTTTGTCTATCAAATATCATTGCGTAATCATATTTTTGTTCAACAATATCTTTTACTTGTAAGGTTTAGAAATTATATATCTATTTAATGTTTATGTATGCTACTATAAGTGTTAGTTCTTTATAGGCTGCTTACTAGACCAATTCGGCATCATTTTCTCTTGAAGGCCAAATTTATTGACTTTTTTTCTTTAAAATATGAACATATTGAATATTATAAATTTCATGATTACTGCCTTTCATATTTTCCAAACATGTTTAAATTCAAATATGTTTTGCAAATATGAAGACTTTAAAAGACTGTAATAAAAGATTCCATTATATTCGTCATACTTATTTTTCCTTCTTTGTGACTGTAAAAATGTGTCATTTGTAGAATAATCTATTTTTAGACTTTTCGTAAGTAGGTCACGGATATCATAAATTACATCACACTTATGTTAAAAGAACATATCCTGATAGCCCATCCAATTAGCTTTCAAACCATGTATAACATGCCTATTGTCAATGCAAAGAACTTGTATGGTTGCTAAATATAGAGCAGGGCATCAAAATATAGAAAAACCTTAAAACCTGCCAATGGTTAAGAGCTAAACTTCCAGTTTTATGATATTTTATTGATAGTGTCGGTTTGTTTGACATTTAGAGTTAAAACTATTGCTTTGTGATCTGTGAATTGTAGTGTTGGTATCGTTGACATTTAGAGTTAGGACTACAGCTATGTGATCTGTGAATTGTAGTGTGTTTGAAACGTGTTCTATTTGGTTAATTTTGAAAGTCTTTTGTGTAGAACCTGTCTAACAGTGACCTTATTCTTGACATGTGTGTTCTGTACGTGAAGGTTGTTTCTATCCCTTCTGGAGAAAAGTGTCTATGAGAGATTGTTTTTTTCTAGTTTTTTGTGTAGTTTATCTGTTGCTTGTATCTACTTCTGTGTTATTGTTCTATTAGAAAGTATTTTGTATAGTTTATCTGTTGCTTGTATCTACTTCTGTGTTATTGTTCTATTAGAAAGTATTTTGTATAGTTTATCTGCTGCTTGTATCTACTTCTGTGTTATTGTTCTATTAGAAAGTATTCTGTATAGTTTATCTGCTGCTTGTATCTACTTCTGTGTTATTGTTCTATTAGAAAGTATTTTGTATAGTTTATCTGTTGCTTGTATCTACTTCTGTGTTATTGTTCTATTAGAAAGTATTTTGTATAGTTTATCTGTTGCTTGTATCTACTTCTGTGTTATTGTTCTATTAGAAAGTATTTTGTATAGTTTATCTACTGCTTGTATCTACTTCTGTGTTATTGTTCTATTAGAGAGTATTTTGTATAGTTTATCTGTTGCTTGTATCTACTTCTTTGTTATTGTTCTATTAGAGAGTATTTTGTATAGTTTATCTGTTGCTTGTATCTACTTCTGTGTTATTGTTCTATTAGAAAGTATTTTGTATAGTTTATCTGTTGCTTGTATCTACTTCTGTGTTATTGTTCTATTAGAAAGTATTTTGTATAGTTTATCTGTTGCTTGTATCTACTTCTGTGTTATTGTTCTATTAGAAAGAAGGAGGTCTTGAGTTTCACAGGTAAAATCTCCTCCTATTATAATGTGTTGTTTTTTATAATTTATAAATAAATGTGACAAGTCTTCATAGAATGCTGGTTGTCCGGGTCTACTTGTATGTTCTAGCATTTGTACCACTCTTGGAAAATATTAGACAAGACAACATCATTAACGGCACTTATAATGAACGGAAGTTGGTTTCTTACGCAGACGATGCTGTCTTCTTCCCGCCAAACACCAGATCTATAGAAAATAACTAAGGAGATGAGGTGCATTAGAAGAGACGCAGGTGTTACAATAAGAGACAAAATTAGAAATGAAGAAATAATACTTGATATGAAACCAGCCATAAAAGAGCAATAGATTAAATGGCTTGGAGATCTGACAAAAATGCCTTGGTATCATCTAACAGCTCTCTGCCAGTGTCAGCAGACGGAACAGACACCGAAGCATATCCTGCAAGACTGCCCTCTCCATGGTGAGATGAGAAGCAACATGTGACCACGCCCATCCGACCTGAAAACTAAGCTTTGGGGAAAGCTGACAGACTTGATTCTGCCTGCTCAGTTTGTGGTACACAGTAAATTAAGCGCATGACCAGAGATCGCTGAAGAAGAAGAATGAAGACGAATCTACCACATAGAGCCACATTGAATGGTATGAAGTGTACAACGAATGCTACCTCATATTGGCTGGTTGGAAGAACCATCGTCTGATATTGGAGGACAAGCAGCCGTTTCTCGATATTAACCGTCACCATGACCCTCATATCCACCTGGTCTTTACGTGCCTTCCCTCTAGTGAAAGTGAGAGAGATGAGATTGAAACCGGGAACTGCCAGACATGAACACTTTGTTAGTGTTACAAGATGTTGAATTAATCAACACAGAACTACCAGACATGAACACTTGGCTAGTGTTACAAGATGTTGAAGTAATCAACACAGAACTGGAGTGATCAGTTACTTGACGATGATAGAAATGTGGAAAGGACGTGTAAATGATTCAAGTAATAGTGATGAATCTACAACACTAACCAGACTGCAATAATACCAAGTCAAATATGGTGTAGCTGGACAAGAGCACTATACTAGTAGCCAAATAAAGAATAGTAAACCAACATAAATCTGGTATCGTTAGTAGCCACACGCCGAGTGATATAAGAATATCAGATCACGAATGGACTATTTGGATCGATGTGCGGTAATGATGATCTGTCGACTAAACTATAACTAAATTAATTGTTGAAGCGAAGATCTGAGCAAATATGGACCGGTATGGATAGCATTGATGAGGAAGATGGTGAAAATGATGATGACAATGATGGTGATGATAATGTTGGTGATGTTGATAATGAATAAACTATACAAATAATGACAATAAAACACAAACAAAAATAGTTTTAATGTTGACGAAAAAATGAAATCAGTTTCTGGTATTATTTAATTTATATTGACAACTTTATTGACCAGTCTAACAAGTCATTGATCATTTCTTTCTTCAATGTTGTCATTTGATTTATTTCTTCAATGTTGTCATTTGATTTCTTTCTTCAATATTGTCATTTGATTTCTTTCTTCAATGTTGTCATTTGATGTCTTTCTTCAATGCTGTCATTTGATTTCTTTCTTCAATGTTGTCATTTGATTTCTTTCTTCAATGTTGTCATTTGATTTCTTTCTTCAATGTTGTCATTTGATTTCTTTCTTCAATGTTGTCATTTGATTTCTTTCTTCAATGTTGTCATTGGATTTCTTTCTTCAATGTTGTCATTTGATTTATTTCTTCAATGTTGTCATTTGATTTCTTTCTTCAATGTTGTCATTTGATTTCTTTCTTCAATGTTGTTATTTCATTGTTGGAACTTGTCAACAGTTACTGTTCACCGTTCATTAGCTGTGCCACTCTAGAGAGAATTTCTGTAAGGTCTTCATTGGTTAGCGAACTTATATATTGGTCCATTAAGAGAATGTCTATATCTAGAAAATCGTCAGTTGCACATTTAAGAATCAAACTGGGATCAGTTTGTGACACATCAACCTGTCACGATACAACAAATAAAACTACAGCATTTATCATCATCTTTTGTTAGTTATATAAACGAAACTTACATATTCTCTCAACAATTATCTGACATTTTCTCCATATTTCTATTTCAGAAATTCTGTCTTTCATCTACCATCATTTTATTTCATTCAAGATATGTTCTCACAATCTTCCTCTACAACATCCTCCCACATCTAAATCTTCATTTACTTTGATAGTTTTTCTAGATCGTTCTTCACAATTTGATAACACATTAAATGTCTGTGACATTATGTTATATTTCTTTAATCTTGTCATCAGAGGCGTATCTTTGGTTAGAGAAAGTTTAGACTTAATAAAGAAGGTAACCGAAATCAACAAGATGTCGGTAACAGTAGGAAGACTTCCTGCCAAACTAAACAAAACATATAACGACTACTGTAAACTAAACGAGAGAGTGAAGAGGGTAAACTTAACGAGAGAGTGACGAGGTTAAACTAAACGAGAGGGGGACGAGGTTAAACTAAACGAGAGAGTAACGAGGGTAAACTAAACGAGAGAGTGACGAGGTTAAACTAAACGAGAGAGTGACGAGGGTAAACTAAACGAGAGAGTGACGAGAGTAAACTTAACGAGAGAGTGAAGAGAGTAAACTTAACGAGAGAGTGACGAGAGTAAACTTAACGAGAGGGGGACGAGGTTAAACTAAACGAGAGAGTGACGAGGGTTAACTAAACGAGAGGGGGACGAGGTTAAACTAAACGAGAGAGTGACGAGGGTAAACTAAACGAGAGAGTGACGAGGTTAAACTAAACGAGAGAGTGACGAGGGTAAACTAAGCGAGGGAGTGACGAGAGTAAACTGAACGAGAGAGTGAAGAGAGTAAACTTAACGAGAGGGGGACGAGGTTAAACTAAACGAGAGAGTGACGAGGGTAAACTAAACGAGAGAGTGACGAGGTTAAACTAAACGAGAGAGAGAGGTGGACGAGGGTTAACTAAACAGGAAAAAAATGCAAATAAATATAAGAGTGATTAATGTAACCTAAGCAAGATTGGAATAAGAGCAACACAGATAAAACCAAAGGAATAGGGATAAACCCGAGAACTGGAGGATACATACAAATGAGGATACCGAGTTGGTGAGAGTAATGAGGATAAAACCGACAACTAAAGAAAACATACAAATAGAGGATACCTAGCTGGAGAGAGTAACAGATGTTAACAACTTGAGAATCACTGATTTTTCATATGGAAACATTGTAGTTGAAATTAAACAAAGAATTGCAAGAACAAATGAAGTTTACAAGCAAGTTTTACAACATCTGGAGATCTAACATTGACGACACTAAGACAAAACTCTGGATATACAAAACATATGTTAGGACAGTTCTCTTCTATGTAGCTGAGACTTGGAATACAGAAAGAAAATAGAAAGTTTGTTAAGTCGATTCCAGTGTCGACTTTTTAGAAGAATATTCGAATACTGTATTCGTTAACTACACCTTAAATATCAACATAATTGGTCTCTTTGTCTCCGGAGGCAATAGGTTTTGTGTTACGTAGTTTGTTCTGTGCAGAATCATAACATTTCTTGTGGCTGTAATGGTATATCCTAGATTGGCAATATTTGCTGTAGTTGCTGCAGGTAAAACTGGAGTCTGGAGCTGATACATAGTATGTTCTCTCTTCTCTCTGCGCTCTTGTTTTCCTCCATATGTGATGGTGTTTTCCTTTTTTAAGTCCCCATCACCCACTGTCACTCACCATGCTTGCTTGTCTTTGACAAACCGCTCACACTTTTCTTTGTCTATGCTGCATGGAGCTAGATGACACTTGCGGGGGCAAATGAAGCGTAGCAATGAGCGCCCATGCTGTCTAGTACCTGTTTCGATTTGAGCATACATAATATACTTTTTGTTTTACCATCGCTCATACGGCACACGTGTCCCAGACATCTCAGATGTCGCTGACTTAGCAAAGTGTACATGTTTGGAATGCCAGCATTGTTCAGAATTTTTATATTGGAGATGTGGCCCTGCCATCGGATGTTGTATATTCGTCTGAGACAGCGCATGAGGAAGGTGTTGGGCGATGTTTTTGTCTGGCATATGTGGACCACGTCTCACAACCATACAGTTTTATTTTAATCTAGACAGAACACAGGATAATAATACTTACCAGAAGGAACATCACGAGGATGGAGAAAATTAGAGTTGTCTTCATGTTTCTTGGTTTGTACGTACCTGTAGAGTGTCACTAACCGTGAGGAGATAACTGATCTCTGTTGATCCTAATACTTATATACATGTTCCTGATCTCAATATAGAATATTAATATGTGACACGAAATCATAAGTTATACATTGACATAATTTATGTTCTTGTTTTATGTAACTAGTTGTTCGTTTTATGTTTCTTTTCATATTCATGAAGAGTGACATCTGTTTAGCTAAACCAGTGGTTCTAAAATTTTTCAGCTGGCGTCCCTCTTAAAGATAAGACAAGACTGCTACGCTTCATGATTTGATCACTTTCTCCGTCAGAATTAAATGTAAGTTTCAAAGAGAAACTGAAAAATTGTGATTCTTTTTCTGAGCTTTATGACAGCACTGTCTCCTAAACACAATAACATTTACAGTAAGAAATATTTCACAATAACATTGACAGTGAGAAATATAAACACAATAACATTGACAGTGAGAAATAGAAAATGTTTACATAAACCAACTATTTGACAAGAAATGTGTAAACAATGTCAACATGAGTCACAAATCCATTATGTTCTTTTTGTTTTGTAAGGAAACTTTAAACTTACAGTTTCAATGGAAAAAAAACTATAGATCTTCGTAAAACACATAATGATTTTGAATAAGAGCTGCTCGGAGCTTTTTTAAGTGTAAAAGAGTGATCCATTTGGCGTTTATGAAGGCTCCTACATCTTCTGTCTGCGATTTTGTTCTTAACCAAAAGTCCGTTAAACATTACAATTTGAGAATCACTGTCTGTTTGTAATCTGCTTCTTCTTCTTTTGTCGTCACACTGCTACCAGGTTGTTGCCTAGTGTCGTGGTTTTCTGTTTTTGTCTTGCGCTGTTATGGTGGCTTGTGTGATTGTTATCTTTAATCTGCTTACGCGGTCGAACCAATTAATTTATTATTTCTTGATGACGTTCAGTACTGATCGGAAAACGAATGAACTATTTGATGTGACGTGTGGAGATAACGATCTGTCAACTAAACAGATGCTGAAATGAATTACTGCAATAAAGATGATGAATGATAGAAAGAATAAAGACAATGTGTACAATAAAAATGATAAATAACACACAAACAGACTGCCAATAATAAAAGTTGACCCTTAACGTCTGTTATTTATTCAAGTAAGGACGTAAGTAAAGGGAGACAATAAAATGAACTAGTGGCGCCAGGTGTGGATAATGGGGAAAGTTATCCCGCTTCATTGTATAATCTTGTAAAATTATAGTTTGTTTGTTAGCGGTTGTCTGCTGGACACATAACTCTGGATTTATTGTTTCTTCTTGTGTAAACATTTGTATATCTAATCCAAGCTCTCACGCAAAACATGCTTTGTTTATCACGATCTATTTATGATGTCTTTATTTGAATATCAAAGCAGGCAGTGAAGTGGGATGCAAAGGGTTCACGAAAAAGAGGTCGACCTAAGGAGACCCTGAAACGAACTTTGCTGAGAGGCAGGAAATATTGGTCTCAGTTCAATGGAAGAGATTGAACGAGTTGCCCAGGATAGAGCGGTATGGAGAAATTACTTGCAGGCCCTATGTAACGTATAACGGTACGAGAGGAATTATTATTATTATATTGTGTTGCTCCAGTCAACTTGCACAGAATATAGCAAAGTTTTTCATAAATGCTGTCATATAGCCAAGTTCCGTTGAGGACAAGCTACTTGATGATGATGATGTTATTATGTTATAATAGATAACAGAGGAAACAAAAGATACTGTTTATGAAATGCACACAACAGACCGTTCTAGAAATCTCTTCTTCTCATGATATTTATAACAACTGAGTGAAACAAGTGATAGAATATAAGAAAGAATTACACTTAATATTCATGGACTAAGAAAATGAGTTTGACAGAATAAATAGAAACATTCTTTGGGAAACATTAGAAAATTTTGGCTGAAATCGGATGCACGAGTTCTAAACATGTAAAAGTCTATGCGTTTAGGGCCTACCAAACCAATGTGCAACGTATACACGTTCTTGGCAAAGATCAAACATATCACAAAGAGTGATTAAAATTGGTCATAAAGAACGAACGCAAAGAAGAAGAAGAAGATTAGAAAATTGCTGGGTCAATGGGCAACTTCTAGACAATCATCATCATCAGGTGCAGTGCCGGCTGGCGTAGGCGATCATGGATCTCCACAAATCTCTGTCTTTTGTGTTTGCTATCATCTCAGATGTTGAGACTCTTCCGTGCTTCTGAAGTCAAGCTACCAAAACTTGTACCTCTCTATCTTCCTCTCTCTCGTCTGCCCTCGATTTTACCGGTGGTTACACTGTGTTCTAAATCGCCCCTACTCATCAATTGCCCGAAAATGATGACTGCCTCTTTCTTATATTGATGATAAGCTTTCTCTGTGTCTTGATCTCATTCAACACGTCAACATTAGTCATTTTATCAGTCCATGGCATTCTCTCATTCTTCTGTAAAACTACATCTCTGTGGCCCTCAGAGATTTTTCTGTGTGTTCATTATCCATGACGCGCATCCGTATGTCAGTATTTGTTCTATGTAGCACTGTATAACTCTCATTCTGATCTCAACTGACAATGACTTGTTGCATATAATGCTTCTCATTTTCTGAAACGTTGTTTTCGCCTGCCCTATTCTGCTCTTTATTTCTCATCTGCATCTGCCATCTGATGTTACCAGGACTCCGAGGTATTTCTTCTTCTTCGATCATTCTAGGCCTGTTTTAATCATTCTCTTTGTGATATATGAACAGCCCTACATCAGAACGTAATATACGTGCACCAAGCTTCAGCACCTATTTGAGCACAGTTGTTTATCCTTCGGTGGGGTGTTCGATTTCAGCTAGCTATTGTGTGCGGATTCGCTACTTCCGCTAGCCTTTAACTGTCCCCAGCCAGACCCACAAGGCAGTGGGCTGCTATTTCTTTCAGGGAAGCGACCCTTAGACGGCCTGCCCTACCGGGCTCATGAACGCCGTCTTCCCAGCAAACAGGTCATTTTAATGAACACCTTTTTTTGCAGCCCGTTCAGGTTTGTTTACGGTTTGCTCCGCTAGCCTTTGGTTGTCCCCAATTAATCTACATGGCAGCATTAGTTCCCTGCGAGCAGGAACGCGCACTGGACTTACCCCTGCTGGACATTCCAGTTGTTTTGCACATTTGGGTGGGACACACACCCGCTGCAACGCTGCCGCGCTTGCACTGGTTAGCCTCTGCTGGGCTCCCCAGTTCTGCATACTTTGGTGGGACGCACACCAGCTGCAACGCTGCCGCGCTTGCACTGGTTTGTCTCTGCTGGGCTTCACAGTTCAGCTCATATGGGTGGGACGCACACCCTCTTGCCTGCCATGCTCGCTGCTGCATCGCTTGCCTTGCCGGTCTGAACCTCGATGGGGCCCACTATCGTGCTTGTTCTGCCCTGGTGTCTACCTCACCATTTCCGTCAATTCCAACTGGGCTTTTCGACTTCGTCGGGGCAAAGCTGAGTTCGCTCCTTGATGACCTTGTACGACTCGATTTGACTCCCAGCATACTCATCGGCCCTCGAGCAGTACCTCCGTGGGAACGCAAAAGAGAGAGAAAGTAGTGACTCAAGAGATAGCATGCGCGGGTTCCGAATTTCGCCGCACGCGGGTCAACTTCCATTCAATGGTTTTGATTCGTCCGGAAGAGTTGGGCATTGATAGTCACTCTGGGAGTTCGCTCGTCTATGTTGCGAGCGGACCCCATCAGGCATGACTACCTTTGCATCTCTACTTACACCAGAGTAGCGCTCCCCAATCCCTGCCCCCTTAGCCAGACCGGAACCTAAGTCTGTTTCCAGGGTCACCACGTGGAGGTCGGGGCAGGGTCGTGGTAGCGGCCCTCGCTAACCCTGGTTCATGTTACCTCCATGACCTCTTGAGTCTTTGACCCCGGATTCCGAGGTATTTAAATTGCTGTACTTGTCTTAGCTCAGTTCCATTTAATGTCATGCTGCATTTTTTCCGTTTGCTTTTTGATATGATCAAACTTCTGTCTTATTAATAACTTTTAGACAATATCAGAGATCAGAGAAAGCATGACTAGAGATAGCATGACTAGAAAAAGCATGACTAGAGATAGCATGACTAGAGATAGCATGACTAGAGATAGCACGACTAGAGATAGCATAACTAGAAATAGCATGACTAGAGATCAGAGATAGCATGACTAGAGATCAGAGATCGCATGACTAGAGATCAGAGATAACATGACCAGAGATAGCATGACCAGAGATAGAATGACCAGAGATAGCATGACTAGAGATAGCATGACTAGAGATCAGAGATAGCATGACTAGAGATAGCATGACCAGAGACAGCATGACTAGAGATCTCTGAAGAAGAAGAAGATATATTAATTACTGACCCCTGTACGGATTCAATCCATTTTCTGTGTACCTACCCAGCCTCAACCTTCCATATATTACTCAATGAATCACTCAGAATGTACGCATGAGTATAGTTCTGTGACTCTAGTCAGAGTAGGATGTTAGTCACCATTAGTATCTCCATGCTACTTGTTGCCATACTATAGTCTGTCCATTAATTCGTGAGCACGTTTGAAATTGATTTTCTCGAAAACTACCTGTTGGATCTCAGTGATTTTTGCATGCAGCCTTAGAATATCCATGACGCTAAAATAAAGCTAACCAGTAGTCCATAGATGCTACGGATTTTGCACATAGGCGAATTCCTTTGATCTTTTATGACAATTGCAAATACGCGGCTCAAAGTTTAGATTTTACAGTAATCCTAGAATTTGTCCATGTCAATTCTATTCATAGGTGTATCTCCATATTAACTTGATAGGTCAAGTAATTAAGTGTGTTGCCCTTTATGTGCAATCGTGAACTTGGATACAATATGCAACAGTTAGTCCTCCCTTCGGTCACCATTAGACCCCAGGGTGTCTTAACTTCACCACAAATTGTATGATGGTAGACGCATTTGGATATGGAAATGTATACGTTGCTATTTTTCAGTCTGTAATCAAAATATGATTTGTATCATCCCGAATCTGACGATTCCATGAGGTTGATAATTGTTACTGGCTGGACAAATTGTAATCCATCTCGGTGCCAGTACTCGTCTTCCTCTCGAGCACATGTTCAACACACTTCTTCCAGAACTGCATGTCTATCATTGAGAAGGACTCACGTGTCAGAACTTCAACATCACACATTTTAAACGTCCTGTTCTGTTCGGCAACTTACCCTTTTACTTTAGCCCAGACAAGCTCTATCGGATTGAGCATGATATGGAGGTAGTCGTAAAGACGTGTGGCCGTATTCCGCAATGATTTTGTCAATATGAAACACCTTTGTCTTATTTGTCATCCTCACCAGGTGCAACAACTCGGGTTTCAAATATGTATCATCGAAGCTGACATTTTCCTTAGCAAGCCAAGTCCTAATTTGATCTTTTGTATTTGATGCAGTTGGTACTTTGTCTTCCGCTGACACTGCGTTGTGATAGGATGCATTATCCATTACCAAGCGTGATGGTCTGTTTAGAATTGGAAGTAGATCTTTCTCCATCCAGTGCCTGAAAATATGTCCATTCATTTCTGTGTGGTAGTCCCTACCGTCAGTACTTTTTGATTGGAAAATAAGTCCAGCGTCATGGACAAGACATTCTTCACTACTTCCTGCATGTGTTAGTATAATACGCTGGCCTTTGCTGCTTGGTATTTTTCTTTTCTGTTTACCGTCTACTGATTACCATTCTTTAGCATTGGTGTGGTGAGCATTGACCCAGGATTCGTCAAAATATACAATATCATAGCCTTGCCTCCGCCGCTCACGGATCTGCCTCAGGTATTTACTTCGGGCAGCAATTAAATGTGGCTTTTCACAAATAATATTCCTGCCGCCTATAGTTTTTCTGAAGGTGAAGCCGGCGGCTCTTACAATTTTCCATAGAGTACTTTTAGAAATGTCTATGCTGCAATCTGATTGCAGTTTTAATTTCAGTTTCCTGAGAGTAACAAGTTGATTTGTCGCAAACATTTTCAAGAGCTCCCGTCTTATGACATCTATGTCAAAGTCGTCAATTGTTCTTTTCCGTCCTTGCTTGTCATTACTGCACTTTGTGTCCTGTTTAATCCATCGGGAAAAGGATTCTCTATTCAGACCAAGCGCCAGTTGCGCTCGTTTCTCAGGGTTATGAATATCGCAATATAGATGACCTCTCTTAGATTTCCTACGGAAGTGTTGGTATAGTAAAACTGTAACCTTCTGCATTGTTATAAATGTGCACTTCAGACTCATTATGAATGTGATATCAATGTCAGTTTTGATAAGCCAACAAATATGATAAAATAGCTTCATACAAATAGCGAGATACGCCTATAACTATACAACGGTATCCCAATTATAACGTCATATGCTTTCCGCTTTCAAAGTCGACTGGGTTCGGTGCACGGGATTTCGTGAAATTGTTGTATACTCACGATATTTCTATGTTACCATAATGTATTTTTAGAACAACGCGCCTGTGTACCGTAGATCTGTTACTATTGTGTACAATCCGGTGAGGTTGATTTTAATATAACCTGAAGAAGAAATATTTCAAACTACATCAAATTTTCTTGGAAAAAATATTTCTCTAGCGTCATGGATATTCTAAGGCTGCTTGCAAAAATCACTGAGATCCAACAGGTAGTTTTCGAGAAAATCAATTTCAAACGTGCTCACGAATTAATGGACAGACTATAGAGATACCCCCCTGGTGAAGATGATATATATGCTTGACCTTCTGTCACTGCGCTCCCGTCATGCAATCGCCCAAACCAAGACATATATCCGGGTTACTACTGACAAGAGACATCCACTACACAAGAACACTAATGATGTTGAGGGCACAAGAATCAAGCGTGGCGTGTCGTGGATGGCTCAGACAGAGAGAACAATTGGACAGGTGACCACAGTTGCGACCCTACCAAAAAGCGAAGAATTGATCCCAACAGATGGTAGCATTACCAACTATCTTAACGTTATCATTACTCTTGGAAGACAATGTAGAGATTGGGGCAACATGAAAGCTGATCTCGCAGTTAAGCTGCTGATAGAAGATAATGCAAGGGATGATGATGTTGTTGTTTATACCGATGGCCTCAGTCGATGCTTTACAAGATCCAGAAGGACACGTTTCGGTGTGAGTGGGTGTCGTCTATAGAAGTTTCTAACCTCTAGGGACTCACGTGGATATACTGTCCTGCGCATGCGGGTGTTTGCTGTATTGAGAGAGAGAACAGGCTAGCACCAACAGCAGCGATTGTTGGGGAGTTGAATATAGATAAATGGAATGTTCTTTGGTCTCTTCGCAACTGTCTGTTGAATAAGGACACTAAAATAGATGTTGAGTCGATCTAACGATTTAGGCAGTTTGGAGTTACCCGGTGTACAAGTAGAACTGGATGCCTGAGGGACAGAATTAGGAGTGTGTTTAATCAGCGAGCTACAGGAACCATCAGCATGCATACTTTACGATATCTGTTGGCGGAGACTGAGCACCTATGGGTCTGCTCGGATTGCAATGGCGTCAGTTTAGTAACCAATAATCAATACTAAATGAATCACCGTCTTCTTCTTTTGATATTTCTGACGTATGAGCTTACAGAGAAGTCGAAAGTGAACTTTTGTTGCTTTTTGTTGGTAAACTAACGATCCATCCGTGTAGATCCTGTTGTACTAGTGAGGTTATTTATACCAGGAGATAATAAGTAAAGATATATTTCTAGTAAAATGCAAGCAAGGAAGGAATGACCAGGCTATATAATAAAATCTTAGTAAGTCAAGGAGAAAAAAAAAAAAAAGTGTACCTAAGAAAATTGGACGCAATTTTGAAATGTATTGTGTAGTAAACATCACGTGATATCCGGGGTATTATTTAACGACGTACTTCTTGAAGGGTTGGTATCAACGCATTTTTGATAATGACGATGAATTTATGACCGATAGGAAAATTCAATTTTTACTATTTTATAGAAACATGTTCGAGAAGAATGACTCGATTGTACGGTGCAGTCTGGTAAACAAGGGAAGCAAATTATTGAAAAAAAGGGTTTGACAGAATAGATATAAGTATTTCTTTGGGAAACATTAGAAACTATGGGATCGGGGGAAAACTGCTAAACAATATCAGAGCAATATACACAAATAGACACAGTGTGTAGAACAACAGACGGAATGACAGACTCATTCAGAAACAAAATCAGGAGTAAGACGTGGTGTGCTCTCACCTCTTCTTTCAACATATATAGACAGAATAGTAAAAAGACACAGTGCAAAGAACTTGTGACAAGACAATATCACGACGCCCAATTAACCCCAAATCAACAATGCTTTTCCAGATGACCAAAAGTTTAATCTATGAAGATGAGATCACTCAACATCACATGATTACCAATAGCATGTAAAAAGTACAACATGAAAATCAACAAACAAAGGCCGGAGCCCCGGAAAATCAGCAGAACACCAAGCCAACAAACATACAAATAGATAAAACAAGTAAAAAAAGTTTCTGAATTCAAATATTTAGGCAGCATTTCTAAGAGTACGGAAAACGCGATAAGAAATAGAAACAGTTGTCAAAAAAGCAAATTTTGGTGACCTACCAGCTGGCACCATTACTACATGTACCCCAACACCAAAGATCAAGATGGAAGTGAAAAGACAGATGATAAAAACATTTTTCTACCAACACTTTGTTACCAGTGCCAAACTTGGTCTCTTAGAGCAACACACCCGAAAGCTCACCATGTGTGAAATGAAATGCTTCAGGAAGGCAGTGGGAGTCACCGGGAAAAGACAGACTACGAAATAAGGACATCAGAAAGCAAGTGGGCATAACTTCATCCAGCGAATACACCCAAAGACAACAAATGCAGTGGTTTGGACATTTAATAGAATGAAATACAACCAACAAAATAACACATACAATAAAAGTGATCAGTCTAGAGCTAAGGGAAGACCAAGAAAAGATGGTTGAAAAATATCAAGGGCCACACTACACAAACCGGATACACAATCAAGGGCGACTCATCTGGACCTATAATTCATATTAAAGCTCCCATCCCTACGCTTAACATTGGAGAGTGGACAGCCAACTACATCTTCCACTGAGAAAAGACAATAGATAAATGAAAACATCTATGAGAGATTATTTTTCTAGTATTTGTGGTTTATCTGCTGCTTTTATCTACTTCTGTGTTTTTGTTCTATTAGAAAGTATTTTGGGGTGGTTTTTCTGTTGCTTGTATCTACTTCTGTGTTATTTTTCTATTAAAAATATTTTGTATAGTTTATATGTTGCTTGTATCTACTTCTGTGTTATTGTTCTATTAGAAAGTATTTTGTGTAGTTTATCTGTTGCTTATATCTACTTCTGTGTTATTGTTCTATTAGAGTTATTTTGTATAGTTTATCTGCTGCTTGTATCTACTTCTGTGTTATTGTTCTATTAGAAAGTATTTTGTATAGTTTATCTGTTGCTTGTAACTACTTCTGTGTTATTGTTCTATTAGAAAGTATTTTGTATAGTTTATCTGCTGCTTGATCTACTTCTGTGTTATTGTTCTATTAGGAAAGTATTTTGTATAGTTTATATGTTGCTTGTATCTACTTCTGGTTATTGTTCTTTGAAAGTATTTTGTATAGTTTATCTTTGCTTGATCTACTTCTGTGTTATTTTCTATTTGGAAATTATTTTGTATGTTTATCTGTTTGCTTGTATCTACTTCTGTGTATTGTTCTATTAGAAGTATTTTGTATAGTTTATCTGCTGCTTGTATCTACTTCTGTTTTTTATTGTTCTATTAGAAAGTATTTTGTATATTTTATCTGCTGCTTGTATCTACTTCTGTGTTATTGTTCTATTAGAAAGGACGAGGTCTTGATTTAAAAGGGGTTAAATTTCCCTCCTATTATAATGTGTTGTTTTTATAATTGGTAAATATATGTGAAAATTCTTCATAAAATGCTGGTTGTTTGGGTCTGTATGTATGTTCTAGCATTAGAACTTCTTTTGGAAAAAATAAGACAAGACAACATCATTAAAGGGACTTTTTTATAAAGAAAAGAAGAACGGAAGTTGTTTCCCCACGCAGACGACACGACTTCTTCCGCCAAACACCAGATCTGTAGAAAATAACGACGGAGATGAGGTGTCTTAGAAGAGCTGCAGGTGTGACAATAAATGACAACATTAGAAATGAAGAAATCAGAAAAAGACTAAATGTGAAACCAGTCACGCAATTCATAAAAGAACAGGTTAAATGGCGGGCCCCCTGAAAAAAATGCCTGGTATCATCGCCACAGAGAGCCACACTGAATTGAGACGATTTCGGAGAAATGTCACTGTATATTCGATCGTTGAAAAATCAGCGTCTGAGACGGAGGGCAAGCAGCTTTTCTCGATATTAGTTGTCACCATGAGTCTCATCTCCGCCAGGTCTTTACGTGCCTTTACCCCATCGAGATTGAAGAGATGTGACTGAAACCGGGAACTTCCAGACATGAACACTTTGCTATTGTTACAAGATGTTTAATTAATCAACACAGAACTGCCAGACTAGAACACTTTGCTAGTGTTACAAGATGTTGGATTAATCAACACAGAACTGCCAGACTAGAACACTTTGCTAGTGTTACAAGATGTTGGATTAATCAACACAGAACTACCAGACATGAACACTTGGCTAGTGTTGCAAGATGTTTAATTAATCAACACAGAACTGCCAGACTAGAACACTTTGCTAGTGTTACAAGATGTTGAATTAATCAACACAGAACTGGAGTGATCAGTTACTTTACGATGATAGAAATGTTGAAAGGATGTGTAGATGATTCAAGTAATAGTGATGAATCTACAACCCTCCTAACCAGACTGCAAGAATGTGTGTGTAGCTAGACAAGAACACTATACTGGAGGTGAAAGTGGAATAGTAAACCAACAAAGAACCAGGGTCGTTAGTTGCCATACGCTTAGAGACATACTGAGGAAGAGATTGGAACACTTATTGACATATTGATTGATTTGATTGATTGATTTGATTGATTGATTGATTATTGCACCATCATTATTGCACTTCGGTAAATAACAACATTTTATAGGATAAATATTTTAAAGATATTTTAGTAGGAATTATTTTTGTACAACTTTTTCTAATGAAGTTTTCCCAGGCAGCGGTTTTGCAGCCTGCTCTTTGTGAATTTGAACTATCAGTTTTTCATTTAGGTGCTCAAATTTAACATGAGAACTATGTTTTCTAATCCGTCTCCGATAAGACTAGAAACTTGATCTCACCTACACTGAGATCAGTGATCTCTAGAAAATATTTCGATATCTTCATGACAAAGCAAACCGAGTACCTTTGGAACTCAAGGCGAGCACCTAACCTCTACGTCACAAAGACCCCCAACTTATGGAATAATTGGTTCGATGTCCAGTGATGATGATTTGATGTCCAGTGATGATGATTCGATGTCCAGTGATGATGATTCGATGTCAAATGATGATGTTTCGATGTCCAGCGATGATGATTCGATGTCCAGTGCTGATGATTGATGTCGTGATGATGATTCGATGTCCAGTGATGATGATTCGATGTCAAGTGATGATGATTCGATGTCCAGTGATGATGATTCGATGTCTAGTGATGATGATTCGATGTCCAGTGCTGATGATTCGACGTCCAGTGATGATGATTCGATGTCCAGTGCTGATGATTAGATGTCCAATGATGATGTTTCGATGTCAGTGATGATGATTAGATGTCCGTGATGATGATTCGATGTCCAGTGATGATGATTCGATGTCCAGTGATGATGATTCGATGTCCAGTGATGATGACTCGATGTCCAGTGATGATGATTCGATGTCCAGTGCGGATGAGATTCGATGTCAGTGATGATGATTCGATGTCCAGTGATATGATTCGATGTCCAGTGATGATGATTCGATGTCAGTGCTGATGATTCGATATCGAGTGATGATGATTCGACGTCAGTATTGAATTCGATGTCCAGTGATGATAATTCGATGTCAGTGATGATGATGTCGATGTCGAAGTGATGATATTCGATGACTAAACTAAGCTAATGCAAATGGTGAGAATCGGAAATTGCCATTCCCGTGAGGTATGATGATGTTCATGAATGGGGATTTTAAAGTGAAGAAATGTGAATAAACTAAACAAAAAATCAATAAAGAGAAAACAAAAACAGTTTTAATGTTGACGAAAAATTGATATCAGTTTCTGGTATTATGTTAATTTATATTGACAACTTTATTGTCCAGTCTAACAAGTTATTGGTCATTTATTTCTTCAATGTTGTCATTTGATTTCTTTCTTCAATGTTGTCATTTGATTCCTTTCTTCAATGTTGTCATTTGATTTCTTTCTTCAATGTTATCATTTTTATTTCTTTCTTTAATGTTGTCATTTGATTTCTTTCTTCAATGTTGTCATTTGATTTCTTTCTTCAATATTGTCATTTGATTTCTTTCGTCAATGTTGTTATTGATTTCTCTTCAATTTGCTTTGATTTCTTTCTTCAATGTTGTCATTTGATTTCTTTCTTCAATGTTGTCATTTGATTTCTTTCGTCAATGTTGTTATTTGATTTCTTTCTTCAATTTTGTCATTTGATTTCTTTCTTTAATGTTGTCATTTGATTTCTTTCTTCAATGTTGTCATTTGATTTTTTTCTTCAATATTGTCATTTGATTTCTTTCTTCAATGTTGTCATTTGATTTCTTTCTTCAATGTTGTCATTTGATTTCTTTCTTCAATGTTGTCATTTGATTTCTTTTTCAATGTTGTCATTTGATTTCTTTCTCAATGTTGTTATTTGATTTCTTTCTTCAATGTTGTCATTTGATTTCTTTCTTCAATGTTGTCATTTGATTTCTTTCTTCAATGTTGTCATTTGATTTCTTTCTTCAATGTTGTAATTTGATTTCTTTCTTCAATTGTCATTTGTTTTTCTCAATTTGTCATTTATTTCTTTCTTCAATATTGTCATTGATTTCTTTCTTCAATGTTTCATTTCATTTCTTTTCTCAATGTTGTTATTTGATTTTCTTTCTTCAATGTTGTCATTTGATTCTTCTTCAATAGTTAGTCATTTGATTCTTTCTTCAAGTATGTCAGTTTGATCTTTCGTAAACCAATGTTTTAAATTTCTTTCTTAAAATTTTCATTTGATTTCTTTTTTAATTTGTCATTTGATTTCTTTTTCAATTTGTCATTTGATTTCTTTCTTCAATTTGTCTTTGATTTCTTTCTTCAATTTGTCTTTTGATTTCTTTCTTAATTTTTCATTTGATTTCTTTCTCAATTTGTCATTGTTCTTTCTTAATTTTATTTTTTTCTTTCGTCAATGTTTTTTTTGATTTCTTTCTTCAATTTGTCTTTTATTTCTTTCTTCAATTTTCATTTGTTTCTTTCTTCAATTTGTCTTTATTTTTTTCTTCAATTTGTCATTGTTTCTTTCTTCAATATTGTCATTGATTTCTTTCTTCAATGTTGTCATTTTTTTCTTTCTTAATTTTCATTTATTTCTTTCTTCAATTTGTCAGTTTTCTTTCTCAATTTTTATTTTTTTCTTTCATCAATGTTGTCATTTGTTTTCTTTCTTCAATTTTCTTTTGATTTTTTTCTTAATTTGTCTTTGTTTTCTTTCTTCAATGTTGTCATTTGATTTTTTTTTTAATTTATCATTTTATTTCTTTCTTAATGTTTCATTTGTTTTCTTTCATCAATTTGTCATTTGATTTCTTTCTTCAATTTATCTTTTTATTTCTTTCTTCAATTTGTCATTTGATTTCTTTCTTCAATTTGTCTTTGATTTTTTCGTCAATTTGTCATTTGATTTCTTTCTTCAATTTGTTTATTTCTTTCTTCAATGTTTTATTTAAATGGAACCCAACATTAAATACACTTTGTTCGGATTATAAAACATCGAACCTTCCATTTTAGAAAAATTCAAAAAAAGACGCATTTTGGGTCGCAAACGACCGGATCTTTTAGATAGAAATGAATTTGTTGTTTGGGACACATCAACCTGTCAGGATACAAAAGTAAAACTACAACATTTATCATCATCATGTGTTAGTTTTAGAAACGAAACTTATAAATTCTCTCAACAATTTTCTGACATTTTCTTCCTATTTCTATTTCAGAAATTCTGTCTTTCATCTACCATCATTTTATTTCATTCAGATATGTTCTCCTATCTTCCTCTACAAAAGACTTCATGAAACTAAATAAAACATATAACGAATACTGTAAACTAAACGAGAGAGTGACGAGGGTAAACTAAACGAGAGAGTGAGAGGTAAACTAAACGAGAGAACGAAGAGGGTAAAATAAACAATAGAGTAAACTAAACAGGAAAACCATTTGGTAAATATATATGTAAGTGATTAATAAAAACAACATGGTTGGACTAAGATCAATATACATAAAACCAAAATAATATGGATAAACCCGAGGACTGAAAGAACACACACAAATAGAGGATACCGAGCTGGAGATAGTAACAGATGCTAACAACTTGAGAATCACTGATTCTTCATATGGGAACATTGTAGTTGAAATTAAACAAAAATTGCAAAGAACAAATGTAGTTTACAAACAAGTTTTACAACATCTGGAGATCTAACATTGACGGCACTAAGACAAAACTCTGTGCGTGGGCTTTTTCAGCACTCTCGAGAGGAAAATAATAAGAGAGGCCAGTGGGGTCTACAGCAACCACAAGTAGTTTGAAAATGGAGGTTAGTGCGGTGTACAGCGGTGAAATGGTTGGATCTCACAACTACTCTCCTGTTTTCATATTCAGTGACTCCATGAGCATGATTCGTAAAGTCGAATCAGGAATGGTGATACTCAGCTGGGTGGAGGTACTCGTACAGACAATGATTAGATAAATCACCTTCATTTTTGTCCCTGGGCAAGCAGAGGTTAGGGTAATGAACGAGCTGAATAGATTGGCTCTTAGCAACAATATCAGAAGGAGCTGCCATGGATCGAAATGACATTCTTTCCGCAATGAGCGAGTCTTTCTGACCAGAGGAGTTTCAGGGCTGTGAATTTCACTCGCCGACCAGATTGAGATATGGATAATAATATTGGTGCAGCCCGAAAAGAACGACATACAAATTTACAAACAGATTGCTTAATCAACATCAGACTGACGTGATGGGCCGCTGGACGCAGCTGGATTTCCTGAGGCGGAGATCGGAGCACCGGCGGACATCTCCGGAGTGCTATGATGATAGTCCTCATATAACTGATTACTGAAGACAAAGCTCAGAATATACAAAGCATATGTTAGGACAGTTCTCTTCTTGTAGTGAGACTTGGACAGAAAGAAAATATAAAGTATGTAAGTCGATTCCAGTGTCGACTTCTAGAAGAATATTCGAATACTGTATTCGTAACTACAACTTAGATATCAGCATAATTGGTCACTTTGTTCAGGAGATATTATGTCTTTTGTCACGTAGTTTGTTCTGTGCTGAATCACAACGTCTCTTGTGCTGAGACAGGAGCTGATACATAGGATGTTCTCTTTGCCCTCTGCACTCTTTTATTGCCTCTATATGTGATGTTTTTATTTTATTTTTGAGCCACCCCTCTGTGTCGTTCGAAATGCTTGCTTGTTTTGGGGAAACTACTCACAGTTTTCTTTGTCTATGATGCATGAAGTTAGATCACGCTTGCAGGTGTCAATGATGCGTAGAAATAGGAGCCAATGCTGTTTAGTACCTGCTTTGAGTTGACGATACAGAATATCATTTTTTATTTTACCATCGCTCATACAGCAAACGTGTCCCAGCCATCTCGGACGCCCTGACTCACAATGTGTTCATGCGTGGAATATCAGAACTGTTCAGGATTTCTATATTAAAGACGTGGTCCTGCTATCGGATGTTGTATATTCGCCGAGACAGGCATGTGGAAGGTGCTGAGGTGATGTTCTTGTCTGGCTTATGTGGACCACGTCTCAGTTCCATACAGTTTTATTTTAACTTAGACAGAGCAGACGATAATAATACTTACCAGAAGGAACATCACGAGGATGGAGAAAATTAGAGCTGTCTTCATGTTTCTTGGTCTGTACGTACCAGTAGAGTGTCACTAACCGTGAGGAGATAACCGATCTCTGTTGATCCTAATACTTATATACGTGTTCCTGATCTCAATATAGAATATTAATATGTGACAAGAAATCATAAGTTATACATTGACATAATTTATGTTCTTGTTTTATGTAACTAGTTGTTCGTTTTATGTTTATTTTCATATTCATGAAGAGTGACATCTGTTTAGCTAAACTAGTGGTTCTAAAGCCTTTATCATTTGTTGTCTCTCTTGAAGATGAGGCAAGACTACACGCTCCCACACTTTTGTTCTCACTTTCTCCCCAGAATTGAATGTAAATTTCAAAAAAACGATAAACATGTTTCTCTTTCTCTGAGCTTTATGACAGCACTGTTCCTAAACACAGTAAATTGACAAATATAAACACTAACATTGACAGTGAAATATAAACACAATAACATTGACAGTGAGAAATATAAACACAATAACATTGACAGTGAGAAATAAAACACAATAACATTGACAGTGAGAAATATTAACACAATAACATTGACAGTGAGAAATATAACACAAAAACATTGACAGTGAAATATAACCTGTAATAAAATTAATGAAATTTTACCAACAATTTGAGAAAAAATATCCAACATTGAAGTCAAAACCAATGATATTTTTGTTATTTTAAAAAAAATTTTAAACTTAGTTTAAATGATTAAAAAAATTATTTAACTAAAAAGAACAAGTTAATACAAAAAAACTTTTAAAAAATAAAAATCATTTCGAATAAGCTCTCCAGTTTAAGTGTAAAAAGGAGCCATTTGTTTTTTAAAGGCCCCCCATCTTCTGTCTGCGATCTAACGTTGAAAATTAAATTTTTTTCCAGTCAAAAATTTCACTTTTAAAACCCCTGTCTGTTGATAATCTGTTCGTGATCGAAACAATTTTTATTTTTTTCTTGATGGGTTGTACAGATCGGAAAACGAAAGTACTATTTTTATTGACGTGCGGATAAAAGATCTTTAACTAAACAGATGTGAATTACACAAAAATGATGAATATAAAAAATGGGGCCTTTTACTAAAAAAGTAAATATTATACAACCAGATTGCAAATAACAAAAACTGTCTTTTTTTTATTCAAATACGGACGTCACAAAAGGGGCAATAAAAAACTAGTAGCCCAGTGTGGATAATGGGGAAAAATTATCCCCCTTTTGAAAATCTTGTAGTTTGTTTCCTTCCCTTTTCGTTCCCGGCCCAGCCCGATGGACCAACCCATCATAATTTTACTGTTTTTTTGGGGCTCCGTTCCCCCACAGCTTTTTAAGCTCTGTGTGTTGTGGAGTATCTTTTTATACCTGCTAAAGTGGACAGTCTTCAAATTTCCATCATGTCTGCCATATTATGGCCGGCTAGTTTAATTTTTAAAATTTGGAAAATTGGGGTCTGGCTTGTTGTGGCCGGAGGAGGCGAAATAGCACTTGTTCACTGCGCGAGAACCATAGTATCCGTCACTGTCTGTGTATGCGGGTGGGCTTTTGCCACTTGCTTCGATAGTGCAACCGATGGTTGTTTGACTTCCTCATGCTGATCTCGAGATCAGTCCTGGGGTAGTCGCCCGCCCTCTTTGGCTAGCTGTCGGCCGCTTCGTTTCCCCTAATGTTGCAGTGTGACGGTACCCACTGGATGAGTGCGTTGGGTGAACTCTTGTTCAGCGAGGACGTTTTGAGCTCATTCATCTCAGTTTTGCCGACGCATTTGAGTGCCTGATGACGATGGAGCATCGGTGAATATCCGACTTTTGCGGTGGTGTTTCTTCTCCCCAAGATCATTTCGGCGCCTTTTGATTGCCTCTGCCTCAGCTCGGTAGTTATTCGAGTATTTGCCAGTTGCAATCACTTTCTTGACCGTGACTTTCTTTGAGATTTTAAGCACTATTCCTCCTCCCCATCGCTTTTGCGTTTTTGCCGACCCGTCCGTGAGACGTGCGCCCACTCATTTTCGGAATACTCTGATTCTATGTGCTCTTCTGCTGCAGTTTTTCTGTCGAGGTTCGTTTGATCCCTTTTACTCATTATGCCTGGGATTGATTCCCTTGTTCTGGCTTTTTTGTTTTCCATGGCGGCACTTGTCGATTGCCGGGATTGGTTTGGCTGTGCATTTGGACAGGACTGGATGGTCTGTGGTCAGTGCGTTAGAATTCTAACAAGAGATCTCTGTATTCTCCACTTTCCGGATTGAAACATTCTTTCATGCATTGGATGCGATTTGAGCCGTTTGAGTTTTCCGCAAGTACTACTACTTTCTTGTCCCTTCGGTCAGTCATTGGTTGGATGCCTGTGTTGGTCTCCATCGCCTTGATGGGCGTGGACTTTATGGCTCAAGTGATAATGCGTAGGGCCGTTTGACTGCTGCTCACTTTTGCGATTGCTTGTTCGATGCATTGCCCCACGCTGCCATACCGTACTCTGGACCGTCTCACTCTCCAAGTAAAGTGTCTTGAAAATTTCTGCTGTTTGCTCCCATGTGAACCTGCGAGTTTAAGCATCATTGTTGCCTATGCCCTCGCTTTTGCCGTAGCATTCTCGATCTAGGTCCCAAGTCAGCTTTCTGTCGA
Source organism: Arion vulgaris (assembly GCA_020796225.1). Classification (NCBI taxonomy): domain Eukaryota; kingdom Metazoa; phylum Mollusca; class Gastropoda; order Stylommatophora; family Arionidae; genus Arion; species Arion vulgaris. Next base: position 8,486,553 of record CM036775.1, read on the forward strand.
GTGTGACTCCTAGGTACGTTGGGGTTTTATTTTCTGGAAGGTTCTGCCCATTGACTTTAAGCGTTATCTTGTAATCTTGTTCTGGAGAACACAGTGTAAGTGGTCTTTGAAGGTTTATTTTCATATTCCACTTTGCTGACCACCTTCAAGGTTATTTAATTAGCTTGCAGTCGATTTTCTGCTGTGGGCATTGACTCTTTTCTCGCCCATATTGCCAAGTCGTCGGCATAGGCAGAGGAACTCGTTCTGGGAGGCATGTTGCAATGTCATTGACGAAGACTAGAAAAAAGTCGGAACACCCATCGCTGGTACCGCTTCCCAAAAGGCCGTCCCCATGAGGGTTTAGGGGTTCGTTTTTTTTAAACCTGTCTCGCCGCTGGACCCCTTTTTCTGTATTTTGTTTCCCCGCCTTTAGCAGTATTTGTCTCCACTGACTTGCCTGCTCTGCCTCCCCTTGTCTTCTCAAAGGGCTTTTTTAAGCTTCTGAACCTCTGCTGTCCCTATGGCTTGTAATCCTTTCGTGCGCCTCTGGGGATGGTTTGTCCGCCTTCAATTGCTTCTGACAGTTCCCCGCCCCGATTCGCCCTTTTCTTGTCCATGTTGATTCGTTCAACATTTGCATCTCATCTCCCTACTGTTTTCCCAAATTTGGGTCTCTTTATTCCAGTAATACATTTTGGCTCAGGTACAAAATTGAGTCTACTTGCAATTGACAGGTCTATGGTCACTATCCTAGTTGGATGGGGAAACCATCAGACTACTTTGGTGGATATATCGCCTTTGTTGCAAAGGCCAAATCAGGGTACTCGTTGTGTGCCACGTTCTCGGTTTTGTTTGTTAGACGTTGTCGAGGGCACTACTCTGGATTTATTTTTCTTGTGTATCTTATCTTATCTTATCTTATCGTAACAAAATTTTCCGTGAAGCGCGTGGGAAGTTAGTTTCCTATCTTGTGTCAGGTGTGTTGCGCTGACGTTGTCGTCCATGCTTTCGGGGACTCTGAGATTTATCTATCCATCGTGTTCTTCTCCTGCCTCGTGCTCTGCGCCTAATTGTCGATTTTTTAGGCACGTGATGGTAGTAATGTGGTTCCATTCTCATTAGATGGCCGAACCATTTAGTCTTTGCCTTCTCGATGTACTGTATGCATAGTATGTACCAACGATGTTTCGATATTCTCATTAGATGGCCGAACCACTTGGGGTCTTTGCTTCTCGATGTACTGTTATGCATGTATAGTACCAACGATGCTTCTTGTGTAAACATTTGTATATCATATATGTAGCCTCCGACACATACGGGCCCATTCGCCCGGAATGGTAACTAAAATTCCTGTTTAATGGGGCTGTTTTTTTATAAGTGTTTGATAGAACATTGTATGGTTTTCTATAATCATATACAACTCTCAGGTCCATGGTTTTTTTGGATGAAAACTATTAATAATACTGCTATTCCTCAATATTAAATGATAATACTGCTATTTCTTAGTATTAAATGATAATACGTATTTCTTAGTATTAAATAATAATACTGCTATTCCTTAGTATTAAATGATAATACTGCTATTCCTTAGTATTAAATGATAATACTGCTATTTCTTAGTATTAAATGATAATACTGCTATTTCTTAGTATTAAATGATAATACTGCTATTTCTTAGTATTAAATGATAATACTGCTATTCCTTAGTATTAAATGATAATACTGCTATTTCTTAGTATTAAATGATAATACTGCTATTTCTTAGTATTAAATGATAATACTGCTATTTCTTAGTATTAAATGATAATACTGCTATTCCTCACTAAATGATAATACTGCCATTCCTCAGCATTAAATAATAATACTCTATTCCCTCAGCATTAAATGATAATACTCTATTCCTCAGCATTAAATGATAATACTGCTATTCTCAGAGTTAAACATCATTTGTAGCATAATATAACGATGATTGAGCATGATGTGTTGTTTTAAAATAGATTTGTCGTTATCTAACAAAATTGGAATGCCAGGTCAAGCAACGATTGTGTCTTATTTCCTACAGTTTTCATCTGACTCCTAGCCTTATGTTATCGGAGTCTAATATCATATCAAAGCTCCCGAGCCATCTCAGGCGACCATCTCAGACGTCGCTGACTCAGCAAGGTGTACGTGCTTGGAATGCCAGCATTGTCCAGGATGTCTATGTTGGAGATGTGGTCCTGCTATCAGATGTTGTATATCCGCCTGAGACAGCGCATGTGGAAGGTGCTGCGGTGATATTCTTGTATGTCTTATGTGGACCACGTCTCAGTTCTATACAGTTTTATTTTAACTTAGACAGAGCAGACGATAATAATACTTACCAGAAGGAACATCACTAGGATGGAGAAAATTAGAGTTGTCTTCATGTTTCTTGGTCTGTACGTACCAGTAGAGTGTCACTAATCGTGAGGAGATAACTGATCTCTGTTGATCCTAATACTTATATACATGTTCCTGATCTCATTATAGAATATTAATATGTGACACGAAATCATAAGTTATACATTGACATAATTTATGTTCTTGTTTTATGTAACTAGTTGTTCGTTTTATGTTTCTTTGTCTATTCTTGAAAAACGACATCTGTTTACCAGTGGTTCTAAACTTTTTTAAGTAGGCGTATCTCTTGAAGGTGATGCAAGACTACCACTCTCCCCACCTTGTTTTCCTCACTTCCTCTCGCTGAATTAAATGTAACTATCAAAAAGAAAACGAAAACAAAAACATGTTTCTTACTCTGAGATTTATAACAACACTGTCCACTAAACGCAATAACATTAACAGTGAGAAATTAAACCAAGAATAAAACTAATTGTTGACACAAAATTTGAGAAAAATGGCAATATGAGTCAAACATCCATGATGTTTTCGGTTTTTTAACGAAATTTTAAACTTACAATTTCAATGGACAAATACGTATTTTAACTGAAAAAACATGTTAATGCAACAACTTATTAAACACGCATTTCTTTCGAATGCGAGCTGCTCAAAACTTAGTTAAGTGTGAAAGAGTGAGCCATTTGGCGTTTATGAAGACTCCCATCTTTGTCCGCGATCTAGATTTGGGACACTTCACTTTAATCTTAGCCAAATGTTCGTGAACCATTACACTTTGAGAATCACTGGCAGTTGTATTCTGCTACGTAGCCGAACAAATTAATATCTTTATTTCTTGATGAAATTCAGGACTGATCGGAAAACGAATGGGTTATTTGATGTGACGTACAGGGAATCCGGCAAAAGAATAAGAATCCGGCAATTCAGGTTCTTCGGGCATATAATGCGAAGAGAAGGTTTAGAACATTTGGGACAACAGGTAAAATTCAGGGAAGGAGATATCGTAGAAGACAGGGGGGAGAAGATGTTGGGTAGCCTGACATCATCGTTCGACACAAGAACGACTTCAGAACTGAGTACATGCATCAAGCAGAGAGAGTTGTGGAGAGACATGAGCGCCTACGCCAGCAGGCAGGCATTGGATTGATTGGTAATCTGCTTAAGAGGTCGAACCAATTAATTTGTTATTTATTGATGGCGTTCAGTACTGATTGGAAAACGAATGGGCTATTTGATGTGACGTGCGGGATACGATCTGTCAACTAAACAGATGATGAAATGAATTACTGCAATAAAGGTGATGAATGATAGAAAGAATAAAGACACTGTGTCCAATAAAAATGATTAATATCACACAACCAAACTGGGGGCACAGGCTCAATTCTAGGTACAACGGCGAGCCAGGATTAGTGAGCGGGTACTAGTCGATGATCCTACCCCACCTCCACGTGAAGACTCGGAAACAGACAGGTGATCCTGTCTGGCTAAGCTGGTAGAGATCGAGGGAGAGCTACTCTGGTATAAGTAGTGATACAAGAACAGATACGCGGGTGCATCGTCGATTGAGGTATTATTTCCTACAATTTTCACCTGAGCTAGCCGGCCTTATGTTATCGGAGTCCAAGATCACACCCAAACTCACACGCAAAACTTGCTTTTATTTTATCACTATTTGATTCTTGTATCTATATTGTTTTTATTGATTTCTTTTCTATATTGTCCGTACCTGCAGTTTTCCTTTATATGTTTCATTTCAACTTTCCCTTTGACTAAATCGTTACCAATGTTTGATGTTAATGAAAACTTGAGATAAAATATGTTGTCCGTTGTTTGAAGATGATATTGATAATAAGAACGATGATAACGAAGATAATGTTATAGTAATGATGGAGATGATGATAAAAATGATGATAATGAGGTAGATAATAATGAACAATACCTTTCTATCCCTCTCTCCTCACTCCACGTCTACATATTATAACCCTTCCTCTCTCTCCTCCACACACATATATTATAATCCTCTACCTCTATCTCCTCCACTTCCCCCACATATTATAACTCTCATCTCTCTCCTTCTTTCCTTCATCCACATATTATATGATCGTTCACACATAAATTCTACAAGTTTGGCTCAGAAACACAATGACAGTTTGCAGTGATGTCTCTCTATCTTGCACATACCTGCATCTACTTCATCGATTGAAGGCGTGGCTATATTCTGGGCGGGTCTGAATGTACACAAAACTAAAGGGGAATTATTGAATTATTGTTGATATCAAACTAGTAAGAAAACTGACTGATGTTACAAATAAGAATGAGACAACTGAACGTAATGTGGCTGGACACATTAAGAATACATTGTGCATTGGGCATTCCCTTAATTATACACAATATCTACAAGTCCATGGTTATTTATTTGATGAAAAATGTGAATAATATTGTTATTCCTTAGCGTTCAACATTATTCTTCTTCTTCTTCTTTCTTTTGTCGTCACACTGCTACCGGTTGTTGCCCAGTGTCGTGGTTTTCTGTTTTGTCTTGCGCTGTTCTGGTGGCTTGTGTGATTGTTATCTTTGCTCTTTCACAGGATGCTGCCAGGCCATCTAACCATCTTTCCGTGGTCTTCCTCTTGCCTTCTTTCCCGATGTTCTGTTGTAGAAGACTCTGTATACTGTGGATCAACATTATTTGTAACATAATATAACATTGATTTATAATGTTGTGTTATTTTTAAAATAGATTTATCTTGATCTAACAATACAGGAATGCGAGGTTACACAACGATTGTGGTCTTATTTTCTAACATTTTTACCTGAGCCCACCGGCTTTTGTACTGAGGCCTCGATCAATTCTAAGCTATTTTGATCAATTCTTCCCCTTTTGGTAGGGATGCAACTGTGGTCACTTGTCTTTCTTCTTTGCGTTCCCGGCCTAGCCTGATGGACCAACTTCTATCATGAATTTTACTGTTGTTTTTGGGACTCCGTTCCTCCGTACAGCTTTTCATGAAGCTCTGTGTGTTGGGCCAGTACTCTTTTCGTATACCTGCTAAACGTTGACAGTCTTGCAAGACGTGTTCTGCCGTCATGTCTGCCATATTGCATGGGCAAGCTAGTTGTCCAATTTAAATTTATGGAACATGTGGGCTCTGAGTCTTGTTGTGCCGGTACGGAGGCGAAATATGGCAACTTGTTCACTGCGAGAGAGACCATAGTATCCGTCACTGTCGGTCACTTGTCTAATTTTTCTCTCAGCCTGAGCCATCCACAACATACCACGCTTGATTCTCGTAACATTATTCAATAAATTGTCAGCCTAGGATTATTGATTTTAAAAAAAAATAACCGATCCAGAAGCACTTGAGCTGTCAGCTCTTCTGCTCGGTGCCATGGGCATCGTAACCCTTCGGTTTGGTGCCACGAACACCGTGAATCTGGTGAGCCTGTGGCTTTTCTGCCAGTTCGAGGAATTGAAAACGCACTCACATGGAGCTTGTCACCCGTAGTCCAACGCGATACGAACACGCTGGGCAGACGGGCTAGGATTAAAGATAACTTTCTTCTCTCTACACTTTTTTTAATGTCAGATTGACCAGTTCTAAACATAAATGTCAGCTCAGTATCATCATTGTTTTCTGTACACATTTTAATGTCAGATTCAATATTGCTAAACAAAGTTGTCAGAATAAGACCGAAAATATATATTTTTTCTATACACTTTTGGTGTCTGTACACTTAAAAAAAAATGTGTATATTTGAAAAGAACATATCATTGAGCGTAAGAATAGACGCTAGGTTTTTTTCTATTCTGTGTACTCTTGTATTCCTTCTGTGTACTATTGTCTATCTTCTGTGTACTCTTGTATATCTTCTGTGTACTCTTGTATATCTTCTGTGTACTCTTGTATATCTTCTGTGTACTCTTGTATATCTTCTGTGTACTCTTGTCTATCTTCTGTGTATATTTTTATGTCAGCTGTAGCATTTCTTGAGAAAACAGTCCACAGTCTAGTACTGTCAACATTTTCCATCTTCACAGCATAAAGGGGCACCAGCTAAAATCCTACTGAGGCAATTAACACCACTATTATCACATAACGAGATACCGCTAAACACTAAAGCAAATCTTGTCGCAACGATTTTCTGGTCAACACTATTTTACCCGTGTCAAACATGGCCAATAACAGCAGCTAATGAGTGGAACATTATAACAACGGGGATGAGGTGTCTTAGAAGAGCTGCAGATGTGACAATAAGAGACAAAATTAAAAATGAAGAAATCAGAATATGACTGCATGTGAAACCAGTCATGCAATTCATAAAAGAACAACAGATTAAATGTTTTAGAAACCTGACAAGAATGCACTGGTATCGCCTACCACAGAGAGCCACACAGAAAAAGTATAACGAATACAGAGCAGAAATCAATAAAAGCTATCAAAGTGCATTAGAACAAGCACTCACACTGCAACATAAACGGAAATGAACACGCCGACAAGCTAGCTAAAGAAGGCGGGCGACTACCTCAGACTGATCTCGAGATCAGTTATGAGGAAGCCAGAACAACCATCGGCTGGCACTATAAAGAAAAATAGACAAAAGACCATCCTCAGTACAGCAACAGCGACGGATACTATGGTCTGTCTCGTAGTAAACAAGTTGCCATACTCCGCCTCCGTACGGGCCACAACAAGCTCAACGCCCACATGTTTAACAAATGTTAAGTTGGTACAACTAGCCTGTGCTCAAGCAAAAAGACGGACATGACGTGATAGCAGTTATAAGAAAAGAAACCTGGCCTCAAAACACGAGCTGGAGAAACTGTACGGAGGAACGGAGTCCCTAAAAACACGGTAACATTCATGATAAAGTTGGTTCATCAGTCTAGACCGGGATCACGAGAGAGAGAGAGAGAGGAGGAGATAGAGAGAACAAGCACACAGAAGATCAATACATCCCTCTCCCTAATACTTGTATAAAGAAGTCAATGATGGAAGAGAAGAAGAAAAGTGTCTTTTTCATGATCTGGGACAGTTTCTTCTTCCCATATTTTTTAAAATAGGTCTCATTCCTGGCTAGTATCATCTGCCACTTTGAGCATTTCTGCAGTAATGTTGTCACCACCCCCTGCCTTATTGTTTATCAAGGAACGGATTACCTCCTTGACCTCAGCTACACTTATCATTTCTTCGTTAATTGGTAGGAGCTGTTTCTTGCCTCTTCGTCAAACTTGAGTAGTACTGGCGGATCAGGTCTATTTAATATTTCTTCAAAATGTTCTGCCCATCTTTTCTTCTGCTCGGTATCTGATGTTAGAACTTTACCATCTTTACTCTTTATTGGGCCACCCTTTGAAACAAATGTTCCAGTAAGTTGTTTTAGTGTGTTGTATAGCATTTTACTGTTTCAAGTCTTAGCTGCCTTTTCCCCTTCTTCAGCCAGTCGATTGAGATATGATCTTTTATCTCTTCTAGCTGCTCTTTTCACTTCCTTGTCTTTTAGTCTATATTCCTCTTTAGCTTGGATTTCACCTGTTGCATCCTTAGTATTAAATATTGCTAGTTTCATCTTTCTTCTTTCTTGAATACATTTCCAGGTGTCATCGCTTATCCAGGGTTTTCTGTTTTTCGTCTTTAATCCTGCGCTACTATTTGCTGCCCCAATAGTGTGTCCTTTATCTTAGTCCATTTGTCTTCAATGTTCTGTTCATTTTCACCATTGAGTAACTCGAACCTTTTCTTAAGTTCGAGCTGATATTCCTTTTTTACCTCATTATTTTGTAGCCTTTGACTGTCTATTCGCATTTGTTCTTTTTTAGTATGGTGAATTTTCAATTTCAGTTTCAATTTACCTATGCATAAATTATGATCACTTCCTACATCTGCCCTCTGTATGCACGGACATCCAGCAATGATGTTCTAAATTGTGTATACACATATGGTCAATCTGATTCCTGGTCACTCCATCAGGTGAGTGCCAAGTAAAGTAAGTTTATGAATTTCCTTATGTGTAAAGATGGTACCTCCAATTACTAAGTTTGACAGCATACATAACTCCTCCAGTCTTTCTCCATTCTCATTCATTGTGTTTATTCCTTGTTTTCCTATAGCTCTCTCTCCACAAAATGATTGTCATCAGCAACCGTCATTGATGCACTAAGTGCCCAGTACACCACCTGGCAGGTCGGTTTACCGGTATGGCGTCCTTTCTTACAATTTTCTGTAGCTCTTTAAAATTGCCTGCCTGCCCAGCTTGTTCGTAGCGCGTTGGACGACTGGTTACAAGGTCCCTATGAGTGCGGGTTCAATTCCGCGGTCTAATAGAAAAGCCACAGGTTCTCCAGATTTACGGTGTTCGTGGCATCCGACCGAAGGGTTACGATATCCATGGCATCGAGCCGAAGAGATGAAAGCTCAAGTGCTTCTGAATCAGTAAAAAGATAAAGCTCTTTAAATTTCTTGTGGTGAGGTAGCTGGCCTCACGAAAAAGTTCTCCTTTTTCATTTGAGCTTTGAACCGGCATTGGCGGAGTTCTAAAGCCCACATTACACATTCGATAACTTATGATCGTTCATGCATAAATTATACATGTCACGCTCAGAAACACAATGACAGCTTGCAGTAATGTCTCTCTATCTTGCTCACACGTGGATCAATGCATCGATTTAAGGTGTGGCTATTTTCTGGGCGGGTCTGAATGCATACAAAACTAAAGGGAATTATTGAATTGTTGTTGGTATCAAACTATAGTTCGTTCCAAAATTCGTGATCATCTTTACCGACCGATATAATATCACCCACTTTGACAGAAATTCTTGATTTTTGCATTTTTATATAGGTAACAGTGACGACGTTCCAAAAGTATTTTTGCCCACCCAAACCTTTAGGTCTGTAAGAATTTTATAATATGTTATTACTAAATTTACCGCAATGTTGATCTGGTATACTTGTCGAAATTTTACAATACGATTGTCAAGTTTGTCTATAACTAAGCATTTCCGTGTTCCAAATGCAATTCAGTGCACGTCAAAATCGGAAATCCCGTGGAATTAATCAGTTCCAATGTTTCCTACCGACTGTCATTGGCGTATGTACGCAACATTTACTTTCATTTATAGAAGTGGAAAGTATCATTTGTTCACTATGTGACCTTTCTTTTATAATATGTAATAGGAATACGCCTTTGCAATCATTCGCCACCATTTTGTGTATTACTGTAAGTTCTAAACTTTGATTATCATTTTGTTGTGCTTATACAAAAATTATATAACAAAAAACGTTTTTGCATCAACTAAGCTACCTACCAATTAGTTAAACATGGATTCGTAACGTCGTGAGGTATATAAGACTGCATGCACAAAATTACTTGTATCCATCAGATAGATTTCGATCAAATTAAACCTTAGTGTGATCACGAATTTTGGAACGAACTATAATAAGAGTATGCTCAGGAAGATTAACACAGTCTGGTTTCGGAGACAGTGGTTGCAGTAGCTGAGTAGGAAGATTAACACAGTCTGGTTTCGGAGACAGTGGTTGTAGTAGCTGAGTAGGAAGATTAACACAGTCTGGTTTCGGAGACAGTGGTTGTAGTAGCTGAGTAGGTGTGTGCTGACAAAAATAAGTTTTATTATTGTGTCAGAGTATGCAGGTGTTAGTTAGTCTTTCCTCTTGGGCCTGTGGGCGCGCATAGGGCAGAGGTCATAGTTCTCCATGTCTCGTGGTTCGTTGCTATCTGTTTTAGGTCTTTAATGTTTACTAGGCTCATCGTTGAGCCTTCTCTGGTGATGGTTCTACGCAGAGTCTCTCTGGTCTTCCTCGTTTTCTTTTCCCTCTGGTGTCCATATGAGGGATTGGTAAGGAGTCTTCTCTCATCCATTCTAAGTGTGTGGCCGATGTAGTTCCAGCGGCGCTTTCTTATAAAATTTGATACATTTTCTTGCTTGGTCTCTTGTCTTATTGTGTATTGGGTCTGAAATCTGACCATTTGAGGTTCAATATTCTTCTAAGACATTTATTCTCAAAGTTATCTAATTTTCTTTCTAGAGCTTTTGTTGCTTTCCAACTCTCGCATCCATAAGTTAATACTGGAATCACACAAGATCTTTAATTTTAAGTGCTTGCTGAGTGAATTGACTTCCATATATTTGACAATTTGTTAAAAGCACTTGATGCCAATGCGATTATGTGTGGAATTTATGGCGCTGTATCCCCCGTAGATGTCATCATACTCCCCTAGGTATGTAAAACTTTTGACTTTTTCAAGAGTGTAGTTTTTAGTTGGATATTTTCTGGACTGCTTTCTGGAATATTTTGATGCAGGTGTAAAGGAAAATGATAAGCTTATTCAACACATCGAAATGGTAGCACACGTTATGGGGACTGCGGCGTTTTCAAGACAACGACATCGAGCATGACTATGGAGATCACCGCTGCCTTCAGGGCTCTGTTATGGGTGGCTGAGCAACGGGTAACCCATACGATTATCATAACAGACTCGATGAATATGCATCAAAATATTGAATCTGGAAGTCTGCGCGTGGAATGGGTGGACAGCATTCGGAGATCACATCTCCAGAAAATGACTTTACACACCTGGACATGCTGGAGTTCAGGGTAACGACGAGCGTTACTTTCTTGCAAACAATGCCCCGATTCAAGGGGACAGAAGTATGGACAGAGCCGATGTTATCAATGCGGTACGCTCTCATTTATGTGATGTGGGCGGGTCTTAGACACTGGAACGAATCCGAGAAATAGACGTTAAGTTTGGACATACCAGAGAGAAGGTATACTAATCAAATTCTGATGGGTACGGTGAGCAAATGGGCTTTGGGATGGCTGCTGCATCGGAGGACAGAGCCTGAATGGGAATGTTCAATGTGCCATGACGTCGATCGCCATCATCATCATCATCATCATCATCACCATCATTGTCATTATCATCCCAACAATATCTGAATGGCTGAATTAATCGTTGTTAAATATTTCCATTCTCTGAGTTTATCTACAGCCGAACTGTAATTTTCTTATTATTGGCATAATTATTTTATTGTTTTAATCTTTTTATCATTTATATAATCTGGTTTTTTTTAGATAATTTTTTTATTTTTTAATATATATTTTTAAAATGACTTTTTTAAAACTTTGATTTAGATAATTTGCTTCATATTTTAGATAATTTGCTTCATATTTTAGATAATTTGTTTCATATTTTATATAATTTGCTTCATATTTTAGATAATTTGATTCATATTTTAGATAACTTGTTTCATATTTTAGATAATTTGCTTCATATTTTAGATAATTTGCTTCATATTTTAGATAATTTGCTTCATATTTAGATACATTTTTTATTGGACAGCGTGTAATTTTGTAAATATACAGTGAACATTTAGCAAAAACAAATAAAATTAAATAATTAAAGAACAAAAAAGAATCCAAGTCAGAAAAAATATATTGTTAGGGCCATGGATATAACAAAATGAATAACTTATAAAGAATCAAAGAAGTGAGAAACAATGCACAGTTAGGGCTAATGTTATAGTTAGTTAGTTAGTTTATTCCTTTCGAGCCAAAGGTGGCACATAGGGCAGAGGTTTTAGATCTCCATGTGATACGGTTCTTTGCTAGCAGTTGGAGATCTTGTATGGTTTTACATCCCAATAGTTTACTTTCTTGTTGGATGGTTGGTCTTTGGTCTTCCACGTTTTCTTTTCCCAACTGGTGACCACATAAGGACTTGTCAATGTTATAACTAAATGAATAACTTATAAAGATCAAAGAAGTGAGACAGAATGTATAGTCACGGTCAAGGATATAACTCCGGGGTGCTATACCGGCAGGGTTCCCCACGCCGGACAGGTAAAAGGAGAAGAGATCAGACTAAATGGGGCCTCCTGCAGGTTGAGGGTTGTGCGATACGCTAGCTACCCATCCATTTAAAAAAGAACGTTGCCATAGAAACCAAAAACAAATTGTTCAAAACTAAACTTTCCCGGGAGACCATTAAAAAAACTGCCAGAGACAGAGAAAAGTGGTGAACAACCGTTGAGACATTATGCTCTATGAGAGTGGTGCATTCAGTATGACAACAAGCAGCATTGACAATGGAGGCACTGGCGGTGATCAATGCACTACTCTGGCTAGAGTCACAAAACTACACTCATGCGTGCATTTTGAGTGACTCATTGAGTATGATCCGAAAGGTGGAGGCCGGTTCGGTGCGCAGGCAATGGACTGAATCACTGCAGACGTCAACAATTTGCAGAATTACACTTCTCTTTGTTCCGGGGCACATGGGTGTCGTTGGCAATGAGAGACCAGACAGGCTGGCTGGCTCTGCCGCTATATCAGACGGCCAGTCAATGGACAGAGCTGACATCGTGAACGCCCTCATAGAGCGTGGCCGCAGAAGACCTTCATCTAAACCAATCCACGTCAACTACTAGATTGCGAGAACTGGGTTTGAAGATTGGTGTGGCAAGAAAAGAACGGTACAACAGGTATACGAGTAGGCTCATCAATCAAAATAGAACTGGTACGGTCAGTCGCTGGACGCTGTTGGAGATATTGCGAAGGAGATCGGAGCACCTATGGACATGTCCGGAGTGCAATGAAGATATTCCAAACTGAAATTGAAACTGAAACTCCATGAGAAGCGGAGTGGAATAAGTAAGTAAGGGTATAACTTGTAGGAGAAACATTACAGTCAATCTTTGATCATGTCGTGGCTGCGGCACATGACCGAAACTGGTGTATACTGCGTCATTTAATAGTTATTGAGTTAAATCTGGTATAAAACACCATATACTAGAAACAAGACACTTAATTATCCATATTTGATTTTTATTAAAGATAGACTTAAGTTTAAATTTGAAATCCACGAAGTTTCTGAACTACTTAACAATGAACAATTAACTCAAGGAATATTGAACACCCACTTGACAAACTTTTCAGTCAGAACCGATTTTCCAACAAGTCATCTCACGATCCAAAACGTATTATAAAAACAAATATTTTCAAGATCCATTTGATTCGTTTTTGTGTGAATAGTTCTTTTATAGAATGCATAAATTGAGTTTATAAACCACTGCTTTGAACTCCGTGCATTCTATTATATGAATATACTCCTGTGCTCAATGGGAATTGTATATTAAAAGTCAGAGTTTAATAAGTTTAGTTTTAGAATGCATGTAGAAATAGTTCCAGAACACGACAACCTTGACCTAAGAGTTGTGATTTTACAAATTTTTAACCAGAAATCAAAATTGTGTTAAAAAAAAAAAAAAAAACCAAATGATGAATATTTTGAAATGCGACTAGATAGTAGAAAAGTTGTTTTTGTTTCGTGTAATCATGTTTGATTTAACCATTTTATTGAATTCATTTAAAATATTGTTTGTGTCAGAGCATGCAGGTGTAAGGGAAAATGAAAGCTAAGATATGTTTGCAAGTATGGTTGTTGTAAAACGCTGGCTAGCAATGTACTAATTCTAAATTATCTACGGGAGATTGAAATGATGTGTAAATGATGCAGGTAATAGTAGTGAAACTACAACCCCAACCAGACTGCACGAATCCCATGCTAAATGTGGTGTAGCTAGACAAGAGCACTGTACTGGTAGCCAAAGACGAATAGTAAGCCAACAATGTGTGTTGCTATTGCGACAAGAAGAGAGACATACTGAGGAGAAGATCGAAGCACTTATGGAATAATTGATTCGATGTGAAGTGATGATGATCTGATGACTAAACTGAAACTTGTGTCGTTAGTTGCCACAAGCAGAGAGACATACTGAGGAGAATATCGAAGCACTTATGAAATAATTGATTCGATGTGCAGTGATGATGATCTGTCAACTAAACTAAACAAATCTCTATAAAGTAATCAGGGAGGCAAGAGAGGCAGGGTGGACCTAGAAATGCATGGAGACGAATTGTAGACACAGAAAGATAAGAGGTGGGAAGACCTGGATGAACTAAGCTGGCTTGTTCCTTACAATTTTGGTCGAAGGAAATTTGTTGATGCCTTAAGCTTCAAGGGAGTTAAGAGAAGAAGCATCTTATAAGGGACACGACTTTCGTGCTGTCATCATTTCTGTTTATTATCATAATCAATGTTACTGTAAACACTTTTGTATCGTTTGCTTGATAAAGGCCTTTGTGGTCGAAACGTTGCTGTGTATTGTCATTGTTTTTGTATTTTGTAAAACTACAGTACTTTATTTTTACGTGTTTCGCCATTCTACATAGTTTTACTGCAGTCTCCATCTATATTGTAAAACTCTCATACATTTGTCAGCCATCAAATAGCTTGTCTAGATCAGAACTTTGCCATCCTAACAGTCCTTCGGAATTTCTCTCACAGAGGTCACAAGTCCCGCCTCTGCAGCCGTCATACTCAGATCATCATCATCAAGTAGCATGTCTTGAGTAGAATGTTACCACCCTAACAGTCGTTCGAATTTCCTCTCACAGAGGTCACAAGTCCCGCCTCTGCAGCCGTCATACTATGATGATCATGATCAAGTAAGTTTGTCTTGAGCAGAATTTTACCACCCTAACAGTCCTTCGGAATTTCTCTTTCTCACTGACACAATGTCCCGTATCTGTAACCGTAATGCTCAAATCATAAATTACATCCTGAATCCATCTTTTACGTTGTCTTCCTCTTCTCATCTTCGTCGGGATGTCTCCTTTCTTGATGTTCTTCTTCAACCCTTCGTTTCTCTTTATATGTCCAAAATACTTCAATTTTCTTTTTTGTAGCATCAGCCAGTTTTCTTTGATTTTGAGTTATTTCTGGATAGATCTATTTGTTCTCTTCTCTGTCCATGATAAAACGAGGTCTCTTCTGAAACACTTACATTCAAAACCACATATAAATTTTCCCACTACCTTCTCAAATGTCCATGCTTCACACACATACGTTGTCAATGGAAATATGCACGCTTTTAGTATTCAGATCTTTATTTTCTTATCAGTTCCATTCCATACTGTGTTTTAGTTTCATTTACTTTATAATATACACATTTTTAATTATAGTTATTAGACATTTTTATTTTCAGTTTAAAATTCGTACAGGCAATGTTACTTGGTATTAAATTTGTTCTTTTATTTCATATAGCAATATTTGATTCGGGAAATAAGTGCAGAAAATTACAGTTTTTTATAATCATCGTAGCGTAAACATTGAACATTTTTTGTGAGGTCACAGGTCAAGGTCTGTGGGTTGTAGAGAAGTGACTCCGGGCACGTCAGGACCAGAGGAACATCGTGTGCACAGAAGAGGAACTGACGACAGTTTCTTGGATGAGGGAACAGTCCACTTGGTTCAGGACACGGTGTTGGATCTACATCAGGAGCAATAGAGAACAAATCAAATATAATTATTAATGAGGTGTCGTTATGCGAGTCTAGATATCGTTACTGATATATCGTTATCAATATGTCGTTACTGATATGTCATTACTGGTATATCGTTACTGGTATGTCGTTACTCGTAATAACAATAATAGTAGTCCATAGCGAGCGATGATGACAACAGTCTCAGACGTGTGCTGATGCACCTCTCTAGTGCGCTCGAAGGTGACTGTAGAGTCCAATCCCAGAACAGAATCCCCTACCACAGTGGGGCATACATGATCATGGTTAGACATGTATGTGTTGTGTGCTCTGTCTTTTCGTGCAGCTCGATTTCTCTGTGCCCGAACGGCATGATGATTCTCAGCTATGCGGGTTCCTCTCGTATTGTTACAACGCCACATTTGGCGATTTTGCGCAAGGGATTCCCAGGACGTATTGTCTATATCGAAGCATTTCAGAGACACTTTAAGAGCGTCTTTAAAGCGTTTTTCTGTCCACCAGCTAAACGTCTGTTCCCTTCAAGCTCGCCATACATCAACTGTTTTGGGATGCGTTTATCAGGCATCCGACAACGTGCCGGCCCATCTTCCTTGGGCGTTCTGCAACAGGCTGTTCACGCTTGGGATCTTTGCTCTTGTGAGGACTTAATTTCTGGAATTTTGTCCTGCCAGTTTATTTTTAGTATTCTGCGTAGACAGCTTGTGTGGAAGTGTTTAGTTTTCTTTCATGTCTGCTATACACTGTCCTCTGTCTCGCTTATGCTACACAGCTGGTTAGCACTATCATTGGCTCAGAGTCAACTGCTAAACTTCTAATATTATCCGCTTTCACTTCTAAACAGTGAATGTCCGAACGCCATATTGTACCTTCTTGATCTCACCGTCAATGTCACTTAGACTTCAATACCAATTCCGTCAATCTCTATGTCTTAATGTCAATGCTATATGTCATCATTCTGATATGTGCACTTCTAATATCAACTCAATGTCACTGCTAATGTCCCTTCTAATATCACTCTAATGTCACTCTAATGTCACTGCAATGTCACCTTCTATATCACTGCATGTCACTTCTAATATCACCTTCTAATGTCACCTGCTACATTCCATTCTAATATCATTGCTTCAATGTCACTGCAATGTCCCTTCTAATATCACTCAATGTCACATTCTAATGTCACCTTCTAATATCAACTCTAATGCTCATCTATGTCACCTTCTAATGTCACCTTCAATGTCACCTTCAACACTCTAATCTCTCTTCTAATGTCACCTGCTAATGTCACATTCTAATATCAATCCTTTAATGTCACTTCTAAACACATTCTAATATCCTTCTAATGTCACCAATGTCACTTCTAATCACTTCAATGTCACCTGCTAATGTCACATTCTAATATCAACTTCTAATGTCACCTCTAATGTCACTTCTATGCCTCTTCTAATGTCACCTGCTAAGTCACTTCTAATATCAACCTAATTCACCGCTAATGTCACTGCTATTGTCACCTTACAATATCACCTTCTAATATACCCAATGTCACCTTCTAATGATCATCATCCGCTAATGTCACCTTCTAATGTCACCTTCTAATGTCACCTTCTAAAGTCACCTTCACCTGTTTGTGTCAGTGCATATAAACTACACTCTAATAACTGCTGCCAAAATGAATATCGTGATATCTTTACAGAAAGCCATCAACCATAGTAAACGAGTCGTCGATTTTCTAGGTACTACTTATACGTTCAGTAGTTTGCCATTGCTCTCTGTACGGTAAGGTCTATTCTTACAGTTCTCTAAAACCCACGTCAACGAATTTGCTTCTAAATTGCCCGCTGCGGAGGTTGAATCAGGTACTTTTGGATTATGATCGAACTAACCACTGTTTTAAGCTACAGACGCACGCAAGTGAGGCTATGACTATGAAAGTCTATTCGTATGAAATGTTCCATCAGTCTGCAATGGTCAGTTCCAATGAAATATTCCATCAGTCTGCAACGGACAGTTCGTATGAAATATTCCATCAGTCTGCAATGGACAGTTCGTATGAAATATTCCATCAGTCTGGAATGGACAGTTCGTATGAAATATTCCATCAGTCTGCAATGGACAGTTCGTATGAAATGTTCCATCAGTCTGCAACGGACAGTTCGTATGAAATATTCCATCAGTCTGCAATGGTCAGTTCCTATGCAACAAAAAAATTTAATCTGCTGATGTCTTTAAAGATGGCGAATTGAGTCACAAAACACACACACACACACACACACAACTAGACATTGGAACGAGTGCAAGAATGAAGAGTTTAGTTTGGACATGTCTGACAGTATCGTCTTTGGGGAAGAGAGAAAAGATATACTAATCAACTTTTCACGGTTACGGTGAGCAAATGGACTTTAGGGTTACTGCTGCAGCGGAGGAAAGAGCATGCATGGGAATGCCCAATGTGCCATGACGTCGATCGCATAACATAACATAACATAACATAACATAACATAACCTAACATAACACACACAACAATTCACCACCAGATACAGAATGACAAGGGATGTGATGAAAGCAACGTTCCACAAGCGACATGCTACTACTTAAATATTTCTGTTCATGAAAACCTTAATTGAAATCTGAACTGGATCACGTCTTTTCCATTTCTACGTTGTAAACTAACAACATCAGCATAAGAAAGAAAGTTGAGAGAGAACCTTGCTTGAATTACATTGAGAATAACA
Organism: Arion vulgaris; assembly: GCA_020796225.1. Lineage (NCBI taxonomy): Eukaryota > Metazoa > Mollusca > Gastropoda > Stylommatophora > Arionidae > Arion > Arion vulgaris. The sequence continues at coordinate 8,505,011 of CM036775.1, forward strand.
TAACATAACATAACATAACATAACACACACAACAATTCACCACCAGATACAGAATGACAAGGGTGCAGGAATAGGCACAAATCTCATCATTTTGTGGTAGTTTAGTTTACCTGCATCCAGAATGGAATTGGACAAATCTAGTTCAGACTGTTCAGGGGGCGTGACCGGAAGATATTCTAATTCTGGTAGACTGTGCATGGCATCGCGTCGGATACCATCTTGAGTGCAGTCTGTGACAGTCTCCCAGAAGTCGCACATATGACCTTGTAACCTAGACAGGAAGTAACAAACACACTAATAAACATACAATGTATAATACTGATGGTGCTAGAAGAAACAAGAAGTTACGTCTTGCTCTTTCTCTCTTAATCTCTCAACTCTCTCTCGTACACCCCGTACACTCTCTATACCTCTATCTATGTTGGAGGTCTCTGTGGCTAAGTTGTTAAGCCCTTTGCCTTATGAGTCGAAGGTCGTGGGTTCGACTCCGGACCGCGCCGTTCTGTTCATGAGTGCAGTTTTTTCCAGAGACTCCTAGGATTGTTGCTGGAGCTACGAAGTTCGTGCTTTGTGTAATACTCTCGGCAGGTGGCATACCATTTCTGCGGAGAGGGACCCAGCCATATGGGGTAAAACCCGGTGCAATGAAGTCAATCCTTCGGCTGTAAAACCCTTTTAAAACTCTTAAAATCTCTCTATCACTCTCTCACTTTGTCACTCTATCTATACCGCTAACGTATGCCAGTGGGGGCATTGGCTAGGACAGCTCTCAGATGGACAGCGGATGGAAAGAGAAGGCTTGGACGTCCAATGGAAACATGGAGAAGAACAGTGGAGAGAGAGTTTAAGAAGTGTGGCCTGATGTGGGAGAAGGTTGGTAGAAAGGCAGCAGAACGGCAACAGTGGAAGTCTTTTGTGGAAGCCGTAAGTGTCATTCGGGACACGGAGAGGATATAGATCCCTGTTTCCCAACGTGGGGTCCACGCCCCACAGGGGGGCATTTTCCTCGTTAAGGGGGGCAATGGACTCGTTCAGAGTTTAACTAATGTACATGATGTTGAAAAACCGATATATCGGCTTTCGGATGTCTGTTGACACAAATGTATGTTGCTTCACAATCACGTTACTGAAGTTTAAAAATAATATAAGGGAGGGGGGGGGGTGGGTGTCATACGAATTTTTGAAAAGCTTTTGGTGGGCATGGCACAAAAAGGTTGGGTAACACTGACATAGATAAATACCGCTATCTCTCTCTCCTCTTTCCTACATTTTCATTATCTTTATCCTTCTCTCACATATTTTCTTTGTCGCACTTTCTCCTACCTCTCACTCTCACCATCTCTCACTTTCTATCTCTCTCACTCTCCCCTTTATGCATGAAGGCTTGCTTTCTTATTTATCATTTAACGCTCCATATCGATCACTTGTTAACCACTCTTTGTGATTTGCAGGGTCATGACGTGCTAGGGTACAGATAGGCGGCCGCATCAGGCGGCGCCAAATCGGGGCGGCATAAGCGGCGAAATCAAAATACAATTTGAAAAATTTAAGGCGCGGAATTTCGAAGACCTGCATCATAGTGAAAAAATATACCGCACAGCCCTGGTGATTTGTATGTGATCCGAGACTAAGAGCAATTGTAGTTTGTGTCAGTTATGCACCTATTTTTTTAAATATAAAACACTATGATTGAATCTTGCATAGTAGCTATGGTTTCAATATTTATAAGAAACTAATATTTCTAATATCAAAGCAACACATTGAATATGACGATGGAGGAGGTAGGAGAACTTACTATAGACAGAGTTTTTCAGTCGGGATGTGATGAAAGCAACGTTCCACAAGCGACATTCTACTACTTAAATATTTCTGTTCATGAAAACCTTAATTGAAATCTGATCTGGATCAGGTCTTTTCCATTTCTACGTTGTAAACTAACAACATCAGCATAAGAAAGAAAGTTGAGAGAGAACCTTGCTTGAATTTCATAGATAAACAAAGAATGAAGTGGTTTGGCCACTTAATAAGAATGTATCCAAACTCCACAGTATACAGTCTTCTACAACAGAACATCAGGAAAGAAGACGAGAGGAAGACCACGGAAAAGATGGTTAGATGGCATAGCAGAATCATGTGAAAGAGCAAAAATAACAATCACCCAAGCCACCAGAACAGCACAAGACAAAATCAGAAAACCACAACACTGGAAAACAACCCGGTAACAGTGTGACGACACTGGGCAACAACCTAGTAACAGTGTGACGACACTGGGCAACAACCTGGTAACAGTATGACGACACTGGGCAACAACCTGGTAACAGTATGACGACACTGGGTAACAACCTAGTAACAGTGTGACGACACTGGGCAACAACCTGGTAACAGTGTGACGACACTGGGCAACAACCTGGTAACAGTGTGACGACACTGGGCAACAACCCGGTAGCAGTGTGACGACACTGGGCAACAACCCGGTAACAGTATGACGACACTGGGCAACAACCCGGTAGCAGTGTGACGACAAAAGAAGAAGAAGAAGACAGAAACTAACAACCACACTTTATTTATCAATTTAATCTCACCCCCTTCCCTCTCGATTCTTACCGGAAAAATGTGTGTACGCCTATGCAAGCACTCAAAGAAACACATAACTTACCTGAAGAAAGTTCCGGTAGGACAGGTAAAAGTGAATCTCGTGTGTAGAACACACCTGTGAAAAATATCACAGAACAGGTTGTCCCTGAAGAATCCATCCGCAACATCTGGGCACACAAAGTCTTGTATACCTGCAGACTGACCTTGAGAGTCAGACTCTGGACTTTCTGAGGAGGGAATCAAAATCTGGATGCAAGTGCAGACATAAGAATAGTCAGACGCCTGTCTATATATTCTCTAATCCTGCTTTGTCTGTCAGCGTCATGTCGAAAAAAGACACCTGGAGTGAGTCTCCATATCTGCTGTGTACAAAGTGAAATTTAGTTCCTTGGACATTCCGTCGATCCATCGTTTACGTGGTCGTCCGCTGGGTCTGTTACTGATGAATCTGAATGCTAGTTCTCGGTGTTGAAGGTACAAATCTCTAATCTAAAGTTAACCCATTCGCTCATCTGAACCAATATACTGGTTCGAGTTTTATTTTTAGAAGACGCAACGCCGGTATATTAGCTAAGTGGACAGCCACAAGTGGCTTGCCAATGGAGATACAGACGGTACAGAGGCGGTGCTGAGGATGGCATCTCATGATTTCTCTCGTTTTTTTTATACTCAGTGACTCCATGAGTATGATTCGTAAAGTTGAAACAGGAATGGTAAAATGAAATTGGGAGGAGGCACTGATACAAACAGGGATCAGAGAAATTACCTTCATTTTTGTCCCTGGGCACTCAGGAGTGAGGGATAATGAACGAGCTGATAGGGGTCAAAGGCTCATGAGGTCATGGTGGTAACATGAGCCAGGGTTAGCGAGGGGGCGGGCTAACCAAGACCCTGACCCCAACCTCCACGCGGTGACCCTGGAAACAGACTCTGGTTCCGGTCTGGCTAAGAGGGCAGGGATCGGGGAGAGAAAACTACTGGTAGTGGTAGCAGTGCAATTACGGAAACACAATAAAGATACATACAAACAAAATGCACAAATCTCCTGACCGATGTCCAACAAGATATTGCCCAAGTCCCTGAACGCAAAGAAACAGCAACGAAACGTCTCTGACATGGATGAGAGGTGCATCCAGTGACCAAACGTATGCCCACGTAGGGCGAAGCTCGAAGCCCTGAGGAGGGGCAAACATTGCCAGCCCGTCGGCAAGAATAAATAAGACAGGACCGAAACGAATAAAAGTGTACCCTCGTGTTGGTGCGAGAGAAGATTGCAGCTGACCCCGCATCGGTAGCCTGGTGCAGATACATGTACTGGGCAAGGTTTGCCGAGCGCAAAAGAACAAGTTGCGTTTAGTGCATAACGAAACTACCCGCCCCGGGAAAACCGAGCAAGGTACTGTGCGATTAAAAATTAACATCCCCGGAAGAACTGAGGTTGGTGATGATACCTAACGGAACTGCCAGCCTTGGGGCAACCGGGCAAGGTTCGATTGCAGTCGTAACTAACATCCCCGGAATAACTGGGGCGGGTGATGGCGGCGAGCGCAAAATCCTCAGTTACGCTGATAGCGCCGACTGAAACGACCCTCCACATTGTTTGTACTCGGCCCCAAGCCAGTGCTTTCGAGGTCAATTGCAAATTGCCACGTACCAATACGCGTCTAGAAAAGGCTGAGAATGTTCCTTCTCCGGATCATACTCAAAATGTACGGTAAAGCAAGGCCGACAATGTACGGATCAGACAGGAAATTCGGGTCTGAACATTGGCGAAGGCCGATACTTTACACGGTGTTTTATACGAGTAAGACGCCGTCCGAGGATAAGCTTACAAGCCCCTAGAAATATTTCTCAGTCAGAACGGGCATAAACAGCGTAACTCACTGTCCCGGCGTAGATCACAAAACCCAAAAATACGGCAAAGCTGATCGAACCCTAGGGAAGCTCACCCTAGTAAATCAAAAGCTGGCTGAAATCGAACACCCCACCGAAGGATAAGCAACTGAGCTCAAATAGGTGCTGAAGGTTTGGTGCACGTACATTACGTTCTGATGTTTGGCTGTTTATATATCACAATGAGAATGATTAAAACAGGCCTAGAACGATCGAAGAAGAAGAACGAGCTGATAGATTGGCTGGCTTGGCTACGATACCAAATGGAGTCGTAATGGACCGAAACGACTCACTTAAAGCGTTGAGTCTTTCCGAACAGATGGGTTAATCTGGTTTTAGGAAAACAATTTTTTGTTATAGTTTTGTTGCAACATTCACATAAACACGATCTTCGCACTTTTGTAATCTTGTTTTATTTTGTACCCATTCTACTGCTCCGCTAACCCCATCATTTATTTTTTCCACTGGAAGAATCGTCAGCATCTAAAGGTGTTCAAGACAAAAGTAGCTTGTCAACGGAGCCAATCTGGATATATTTATGAAAATAAGAAGGTTAAATTATGACGTAGTATAGGTTAAGCGTATGCAGCTTAGGTGGTAGTGACCACGATCACAATCCAAGAGTACCTGGTTCAAACTTCGCGTCAGGCAGTTTGGAAGCAAATTCGTTTCCGTGGGATTTTACGAAAGGTAAAAATAGACCTCACTGTTCAAAAAGCAATGACCTAGAATATCAATGACTGGTTGACTGTGGTTGATGGCTACGTCCTGTAAAGGATATGCTACGTTTTTCATTTCATAAGTCAAGTGCACACGTCTTTTTGCTATGGTGTGTAATTATGGTGCGGGAAGGGGCGATGAACCAATGTGACGTAGAGCGAGCTAATCAGAACCGATTTAAATAGTAAATAGACAAAACGCAATGTGTATCTGGCAACTTTTGAATTATCAATGGAGCATCTTTTATCTTGAACATCGTGTATATTAATATTACTATTGTTACTATTATTAGTTGTAGTATTGCAACTATCACATGGTGCCCTCGTCTCCACAACCATCAGTCAGATGCGCCCCCTTTAACTTGCTGCCTTGCAACGTTGGCTGGGGACATCAAAAGGCTAACGGAGAGCGAACCCAGTAAACGCTGGTTGAAATCGAACACACCACCGAAGGATAAGCACCAGAGCTCCGATTGGTACTGAAGGTTGTGAACGTATACCGTTCTTGGTATTAAGCTGTTTATATATCACATTTGAAGGATAAAAACGGCATTAAGAACGATAACGAGAGAGAGAGAGAGTGAGAGAGAGAGAGAGAGAGAGAGAGAGTGAGAGAGATGCGCTTCCAATATATAACAACGTTGAACATCAATGGTGTAGTTCTTACCACTGTAAGAGATATGTTGCTTGTAAGGTTCCAACGCTACTTCATCGCCCCACTGAGGCAGCCCTGACTGTGTATTTTCTATGTCCTGTCTCATTTCCGCTATCTGACACCCTGGAACTAGCTCGCGCCAAGTACAGACTCCAATGTCAGAACTGAAGGCCGTGTTAGCTTGACATGTGTGCCTGGAACAACAAAACAGATACCAATATTAAACACCAGATGTCAATATCTAACAGTGACGAAGTAAGAAATGTTACCAACCAGGGGTGGTGTGTCATACAACACTCAACACTTTAAACATGGGCGGAATACCATACAACACCCAACACTTTAACCATGGGCGAAGTGCCAAACTTTTCCGAATTGCTAAATTCAAAAAATAAATTAAAATCAACTAAAAATTGAGGAAACATTAAATTATAATTGGTTTTGTTTCGGTTTCAAATTGTAATCATAAACATTTTGATGTGTTCAAATCTCAACCAGGTGTGTCCGCTTACCTGTAGGGTACCTTTTTAAAGCAGTGAATAAAAATTGAGCAATTGCTGGGGTCCGGGTAGAGGCCATGAGCTTCTGGGCAGGAGAATGGGGCCATCTGAAGGTTAGGTACTGTGGACAAAAATAGTCGTTTTATTTATAATCTCGTTAATAATCAGATTATATTATCATATAATTAAAGTCGAATCAATATTGGTGAGACGCAACTGGGTGGAGGTACTGGTACGGACAGAGATCAGAGAAATCACTTTTATTTTTGTCCCTGGGTACGCAAGAGTCAGTGGTAATGAACGAGCTGGTAGATTGGCTGGCAAGGCTATGAAATCAGAGGGAGCTGCAATAGACTGAAATGACAATCTTATTCTCAAATATAGGTGTCGATAGTGATGCAGCCGAAAAAAACGGCTTACAAAATATGCAAAGAGATTAATTAATCAACATCAAACTAACTGGCGTTTTGGACACCTGGACGCTGCTGGACTTGTTCAGGTGGAGATCGGAACGTCTATAGACGTGTCCGGAGTGTTATGATGGTAGTTCTCATATAACTGATGACTTAACTGGCCTGTTGGGCCGCTGCTGGATTTGTTGAGGCGGAGATCGGAGCATCTATGGACGTGTCCAGAGTACTATGATGCTAGTTCTCATATAACTGATAATATTATTCCTACATTTTTTGGGGTCTTATTCTTCTTTTTCTTCTTCTTCTTTTTACATGTCTAGTACTAGTCTGCAGGTTTTAAAAAGGTACATTTCTTTTCTGACTTGTGAAGCTTCAAGTATGAGATTGAACCAACAACGCTCTTGTTGTCCGAGTCGATAGTCGAGTGCTTAAGTTTATGTTGTGTCGCGGTATTTATGATGCATACATCAGTTGGTCAGTCATCCAGTTTGTGACATATCATTTTTGAGACCGGATTTGCCTTCTCTATTCGATACTGACCTGCCCGTCTGCCCAGCGTGTTCGTAGCGCGTTGGACTGCGGGTACTAGTCCTCTTGTGTGCGGGTTAGATTCCGCGGACTGGCAGAAAAGCCACAGGTTCCCAGATTCACTGTGTTCGTGGCACCGAACCGAAGGTTACGATATCCATGGCACTGAGCCGAAGAGCTGAAAGCTCAAGTGCTTCTGGATCGGAAAAAAATCGATACTGACCTAACAGACTACAGTTCAAAGATACTGACCTAACAGACTACAGTTCAAAGATACTGACCTAACAGACTACAGTTCAAAGATACTGACCTACCAAACTACAGTTCAAAGATACTGACCTACCAGACTACATTTCAAAGATGAGCCACAGTAGAAAGATTGTCTTCTTGCACTGGGTTTTACCCCATATGGCTCGGCCCCTCTTCAAAAATTGGTGTCCTATCTGTCGATAGTATTGCATAAAACACGAACACCTTAGCTCCGGTAACAATCTTAGGAATTTCTGGAAAAAAATGCAAGGTGAAACAACGACGCGGTTCGAATTCGTACCACGACCTTCAGAACGTAAGACAAAGTCTTAACCACTTAGTCACAGATATCCTCCACATCCACAGGCTGCAGTAAGACTGCCTATTACTAAGATTCACTACTGAAATGTGAAGTAGTTTGTTAGCTGTTGTCAGTGAAATAAAAATGATTTAATAAGTGAGCACGTTAGCAAATATCAAACAAAATGTCGATGGTGAATGTTTAAAGCTTATAAATTATTATTCGTTCTCCATGTTTTTGACCCATATAGCAGAATTGATTATTGAAGGTCATAGAGATGGGGTTTTACAGAAGAATGGTAAAAATTCCATGGTCTTCTAAAATTTCTAATGTTGATGTGTTGAAAGAAATCAATGCGCGGAGGAAAACTTATTATCAATATAAGAAAGAGGCATTTATTTCTGGGCAGGTTATGATCCAGGTTAAGAGAAGAGAATAGCGATGGGTCTTGCATACTCTGTTGAAGACACAGTCAAGTGTTACTGGACAAGCACTTGAGTGGAACCAGAAAAGTAAAACGGAAAAGGAGACTCCTCTAAATAGACTTGGAGACGAAATATTCTTGAGGAACTGAAGAACGATGGACTATCCAGAGACGCTGATACTATCCAGGGACGCTGATACTATCCAGGGACGCTGATACTATCCAGTGACGCTAAGACTATCCAGTGACGCTAAGACTATCCAGTGACACTGAGACTATCCAGTGACGCTGAGACTATCCAGAGACGCTAACACTATCCAGGGACGATAAGACTCTCCAGGGACGCTGAGACTATCCAGGGACGCTGAGACTATCCAGTGACGCTAAGACTATCCAGTGACGCTGAGACTATCCAGTGACGCTAAGACTATCCAGTGACGCTGAGACTATCCAGTGACGCTAATACTATCCAGGGACGCTAAGACTATCCAGTGACGCTGAGACTATCCAGGGACGCTGAGACTATCCAGGGACGCTGAGACTATCCAGGGACGCTAAGACTATCCAGGGACGCTGAGACTATCCAGAGACGCTAAGACTATCCAGGGAGGATAAGACTATCCAGTGACGCTGAGACTATCCAGGGAAGCTAAGACTATCCAGTGACGCTAAGACTATCCAGTGACGCTAAGACAATCCAGTGACGCTGAGACTATCCAGTGACGCTGAGACTATCCAGGGACGCTGAGACTATCCAGAGACGCTAAGACTATCCAGGGAGGATAAGACTATCCAGTGACGCTGAGACTATCCAGGGACGCTAAGACAATCCAGTGACGCTGAGACTATCCAGGGAGGATAAGACTATCCAGTGACGCTGAGACTATCCAGTGAAGCTAAGACTATCCAGAGAACCTATAATGAAAACAGCCAGAGACTAGGGAAAAGTGGGCAAAAATTGTTGATATTCTATGCTCCACAAGGAGCCGAGATAAATAATGAGTGAGTGAGGTTTATGAGAGATGCAGATTGTGTTTGCGACAAATGATGTATCACCCAGTCCTACCTGTATCATACAGTTTATCATCAAATCCTCTACCCATAATGCAGCTCTTCACGTACAAGCTGTCCACGCATGCGGCAACCATGACGTCATATCCTGTACCATTTGGACAAACCATGCGAGTTGCTAAGCCTCCGTTGCATGTGTAGAAGATGCTGCAGTTGTTTACATCAGGGAAAACACCATTCTTCTCTGGACATTTGTAATCTGTTTAAGTTTAAAGGGGGGACAATTTATTTAGTTAAACTTATTGTTCACAGAAGAATGATATAGAAACAGAACAAGAGTTTTGCCAAAAGAATCGAATAATTGATTGATTGATTGATTGATTGATTGATTGATTGATTGATATGACAATGTTCTTTGCATGTCGGTGAATACCCATGCGTGCTCCGATCTATTTCTTGCACATGACGTTTTCAATGCGAATGTGCACGAATATTATAGCACCAGTGAGGGTCCCAGCTGTAATTGTATAGCACCAGTGAGGGTCCCAGGTGTAATTTTATAAAACCAGTGAGGGTCCCAGGTGTAATTTTATAGCACTAGTGAGAGTCCCAGGTGTAATTGTACAGCACCAGTGAGGGTCCCAGGTGTAATTTTAAAGATAGTGAAAAATGTTTTAGTAGTTTTTATTAAAATATTTAACAAATTAATTGTGTCCAGGGAGCGGTTTCATATCCTCAACATGGGGAGCGAGCTGAGTAACTTTGGATTGAGAGGTAACCAATTATCAAGTGACCTGATCAAGTTATCTATGCCATTTTGTGATGTAGATAATGATGCTCGTCCATCACGGGTGATGATGACCACAAAAATTTTCATCCAAGGGAATGTAGTTGCGATATGTTTGTCTGTGTGTGCGTAGATGACTAGTGAGCCCGATACGGGCTTGAAATGTTCGTGTACAGTGTGGACAAGGTATACTTGCACTTGTGGGAAGTATTACTGCCTTTCTGTTTTGACGTTTTTGCTTCATCCGTGCTGTTCTATGTCTGTAGATAATATCACTGTGTCGTCAGCATGTCTTAATTCAGGTATTTCCTGACCTCCCATCACCAGAGCGTCGTAGTTCTCCATCTCTGTAGATTCTCTGACATTCCTCATGATGTTTTCAGCATATATGTTGAATGGTTACTGTGACAAAATGCAGCCTTGTCTAACTCATTAGTCTATGCCAAACTACTCTGATGTTCACTCTTCTTTTCTCACAGCTGTTTGCTGGTCTTTATATAGTATTTTTACAATATACACTAGATGAGGTGAGAACACCATCTCTGACATTATGTTCCATAACTTGTGGTGTATTGCACAATCAAAGACCTTTGAATAGTCAATAAAGCAAGCAGATAGGTCTATGTTATACTCTCTACATTTCTCAATGAGGATTCTCATATTTAATATGTGCTCTCTAGTTTCTCTGCCTTTTCTGAAACCAGCTTGCACAACGTTGATCTCCTCTTACAATTTATTGTGGATTCTTCCCATGAAGATTTTAAGCAAGATCTTACTAGCATGGCTGATTAGTGCCACTGTTCTATCATTTATGCACTCCTTTTGATTGCCTTTTTTGGTATTGGGATAAATATAGTTCTCTTCCACTCCCTTAGCCATATTTCGCTATTCCATATCTGTTTGTAAAGTGCATGATATATGTTGATCGAAACGTTGCTGTATTTTGTCATTGTTTTTGTAATTTGTAAAACTACAGTACTTTGTAATTACTTGTTTTGCCAATCAAATAGTTTTACTGCAGTTCCATATATATATACTGATATATTTTTGCACTCTGTTCTCCTCCGGTATTAATTAACGCTGCTGTTATTTCATCACATCCAGGTGCTTTCCCATCTTTCAGATTTTTGATGACCCACTCTACTTCAGTGTTGGCTCCGGTTCTATTTCTTCTGTGCTGCTGTCATTTTCGTTGTCAATAAAATCAGTTTCCGCATACATTACGCTGCAGTATTCCTTCAAGCGTTTAAGTACATCATAATTTTCTGTCAAGGGACAGCCCAGTTTGTTGTAGATTATCTTCCAGCGTGGTTTAAACTTGCCAGTCAGAGATCTACATGTGAAGTGCGTTGCCTGCGAAAAGTTACCAATAACACAAGAAAAGACAGAATCACTAACATCAGCATAAGAAAGAAATTTGGCACAAAACCGTGATTGAATTACATAGATAAACAAAGAATGAAGTGGTTTGGCCACTTAATAAGAATGCATCCAAACTCCACTGTATACAGTCTTCTACAACAGAACATCGGGAAAGAAGGCAAGAGGAAGATCACGGAAAAGATGGTTAGATGGCGTAGCAGAATCATGTGAAAGAGCAAAATAACAATCACACAAGCCACCAGAACAGCGCAAGACAAAAACTGAAAACCACGACACTGGGCAACAGCCCGGTAGCAGTGTGACGACACTGGGCAACAACCCGGTAGCAGTGTGACGACAAAAGAAGAAGTCAGATATCTCGTCGTCTCTCTGAACATTTCTTTAGTGTTTCCCTTTATCTGTAGTTCCTCTATCTTCGTACAGCTGTCTATTAAGTATTGCTTCTTATCACATCTTGTGTTTTTTCTTATTTTGTTTTGATAGGCTTTTTGTATTCTTGATTGTCTAAGTCAGTTGTTCTACTTTTTGGTTTTAACCCTCTCTTCCTCATCATCATCAAGTTGCGTATCCTTTATAGGACGTTACTGTCTTTGCAGCACATCTGAAATTCACTCTGTCTCTTGCCAGTTCACCCACTTCATCGATGGTCATATTCATGGTTTCTTTAATATCTTGTAGCCATCTTCTTCTTGGTCTGCCTCTGCATCCTGGGACCCTGCCCTCTAGTATTGTTCTTTCCAGGCCATCGTGACGCTTAATGTGACCAAAGTATGTAATTTTTCTGTATAGTATGTTGTTTATCAGCCTATTCTCTTTAACATTTAGTTCTTTCAGGACATCAGTGTTCTTTCTTTTTCTGTCCATGGTATTCGTAGGATCTTTCTGTAGCATTTAGTTTCGAAGGACTGGATTTTCGTTCTTAATTTCTGTGTAATAGTCCATGATTCACACCCATAAGTAGCCACTGGGAAAATGCATGCTCTCAATATTTTTAATTTTAATATTTTGTTGGTGTTTTGCCACACGTTCTTCATTGTGTTTAACTTCTTGATTGCTATTGCCAATCTTCTTGAGATCTCTTTGGAGCAGTCACGTTATTGTTAATTATTGAGCCCAGATATTCGTAGCTCTCTACACATTGGAGTTCTTCATTGTTAACCCTCTCCTCAGTCGTGTCAATTCAAGTGTGTCATCTGTTATCCATTTATTGTTATGTATTTTCTTCTTCTGTGGTATTAGTTCACTGGCTGCTGACATATCGCTTAATTGACATATTAATTAATTTATATATCGCTTGTTAAATTTAACTTAACCCTTCCGCCCTGCTGAGCTGATACACTGCCTCACAGTATTTTATAAGATGACCCAAAGCCAGTATAAGGGTTAATTTAATATAAGTCAAAGTAAATGTGTCCGGAGGTAAAGTAAATTACGGAATGTAAGGTTAAAATACATATTCAAGATTTATGCACAAAACAGAATACCTTTCTGATCTAAGCTGGATTCCTTTTTAGGCGTTTCAATCTTAGTTTTATTTTTAGGAACTTTCTTGACGGCCAGGCTGTCTTTCAGGGCGTGTCGGAACAACTTTGATCTTGAATGTCTTGTTCATACAAATTACAGATCAAGCTGTACCTGGTCAATGTCATTCTCATCGAGTTTCGCTGCCAGATGAGACGTGCAAGTTTGGATGTCGAAGAAGCGTCGTTATGGCAATGGTATTTGATCGCTATAAAGGGGCAGAGGTCAGGTTATTGTGATTGTGTTTGTGGTGGGAGTGCGTCAAAATAAAGTGTACTTGGCTGGTTGATAACATATGCATCAATGTAAATAAACGTAGCAAATGTGTAAAGCAGAAGACGAGTGAGATGATGATGGCAATGAGAGTACGACGATAGAATAAGGATGACGATAGATGGACTAGGACGACAACGAACAAGTGAGACAATGAAGACAAAGGAATGGACTGAGAAGACAAGGGAGGATCAGATGGGCAAGACAAGCTGGCAAGGACGTGAGACAGACAAGTGAAGACGGATAGAGACAAGGATGGCGTAGAGACAAAGACAACGATAAGACAGATACGATAACAGACAACGATGAAGACAAGGATGACGATGAAGACAAGGAACGATGATGACAAGACAACGATAGAAGACAAAGGATGACGATGAAGACAAGACATGAGCAAGGATCGATAAGAAAGACAAGTGATAAAACAGATGAAGACAAAGACGAAGAAAAGACAGTGAGGATGACGATGAAAGGATGACGATGAAGACAAAGACAACGATAAAGACAAAGACAACGATGAAGACAAGACAACGATGAAGAAAGACAACGATGAAGACAAGGGAAACGATGAAGACAAAGACAACGATGAAGAAAGAACGATGAAGACAAGAAACGATGAAGACAAAGCAACGATGAAGACAAGGATGAGGAAGACAAAGACAACGATGAAGACAAAGAAACGATGAAGACAAGATGACGATGAGACAAGGACAACGATGAAGACAAGGATGACGATGAAGACAAGGATGACGATGAAGACAGGATGAAGATAAGGATAACGATGAAGACAAGACAACGATGAAGACAAAGACAACGATGAAGACAAGACAACGATGAGAAGACAAACAGACAACGATGAAGACAAAGAGATAACGATAGAAGACAAAGACAACGATGAAGACAAAGACAACGATGAAGACAAAGACAACGATGAAGACAAGGATAACGATGAAGACAAGACACGATGAAGACAAGATAACGATGAAGACAAGGATACGATGAAGACAAAGACAACGATGAAGACAAAGACAACGATGAAGACAAGGAGAACGATGAAGACAAAGACAACGATGAAGACAAAGACAACGATGAAGACAAGATAACGATGAAGACAAAGAAACGATGAAGACAAAGATAACGATGAAGACAAGGATAACGATGAAGACAAAGACAAGAAGAAGACAAAAGACAAACGATGAAGACAAGGAGACGTAAAACAGATGACATGAAGACAAAGACAACGATGAAGACAAAGACAACGATGAAGACAAAGATAACGATGAAGACAAGGATAACAGAGAAATGATACGATGAAGCAAAGACAACGATGAAGACAAAGACAACGATGAAGACAAAGACAACGATGAAGACAAGACAACGAGAAGACAAGGACAACGATGAAGACAAAGATAACGATGAAGACAAGACAACGAGAGACAAGATAACGATGAAGACAAAGACAACGATGAAGACAAAGACAACGATGAAGACAAGATAAGTGAAGACAAAGAAACGATGAAGACAGAAACGATGAAGACAAAGACAACGATGAAGACAAAGACAACGATGAAGACAAAGACGTGAAGACAAGAAACGATGAAGACAAGAAGATAAAGACAGGATACTGAAGACAAAGATAACGATGAAGACAAAGACAACGATGAAGACAAAGACAACGGAAACGGATACGAAGAGATAAGGATGACGATGAAGACAAGGATAACGATGACGATAAAGATGAAGGCACAGACAACGACAGACACATGGACGAAGATAAAGATAACGATGGCGATTGAGATAGAACTGACAATGAAGACATTGTAAACGATTAAAACAATGGCGACCATGGGAGACAAAACGACGATTGAGACAAGAAAAATAATTAAAACAATGTCGATAATAAAGGCAATGACTGCAACAAATACATGGAGGACGATGAAAACCACATCGATAATGAAAACAATAACAACAACGATGAAAATATTGACGAATCTTACCGGTTGTGTCGTCTTCTTGTAAGTCGTCCTCGTGAGGACATGGAGGAGCCAGATCGGAGGAGACACAAGATAAAACAGTCAGGTGAAATACTTGACCGAAAGGACAATCTCTGTAGTGGTTGTTCAAGGTTGGAAATAGAAGAAAGAAGTTTAGTATGAACATTTAAAACAAAATAGGATTTTGTTTTAAAAAGTACATGTCAAAATCACTGTCTAACATCATAATTGATAAATTGCAGCTAAGCTGTGAAGCGGTAGGCCAAATGGACTAGAGTGTGGGCTCCAATGCGGGAGACCATGGTTTAAACCCCGATTACAAATTTTTTTTCCGATTCCAGAAGTACTTGAGCTTTGAGCTCTTCCGCTCGGTGCCATGGACATCGTAATCCTTCGGTTCGGTTCCACGAACACCGTAAATCTAGAGAACCTGTAGCTTGTCTGCCAGCCCACGGAATTGAACAGCACTCACATGGGGGCTTGTCACCCATCACCCAACGCGCTACGAACACGCTGGACAGTAGGGCTCAACCCTCGATATGGCCAATCAGTTTTTCTCTGTCCGGTGCATAAATAAAAATCATAACCTGAACAGTTTCCTCGACTGTACTAGCAATGCGGCATTAACTTCCTCAAGCCTCAGGCTCAGGCTCGACCCGCCTATTCGACACCAAATTAAAAGTGTATTACATGCCTTATCGACAGCTTTTGGGGTGGGAGAGGGAGGATGGGGGGGCTAAGCTAGAGGAAGATTTTGTCTGCAGAATTATCTACGGCAGTGGTTCCCAAAACCTTCTCAGTCGACACCCCCCTTTGAAGATGAGGAAGACCCCATAACCACCTTCCCCCTTCTCTCCGCCTTTTCCGTTTTTCCCCAACCGAATGAAATATATAATTTTCAATATGCAGACGAGTAAGACTATGTTTACGAGCTTATCAGCATGTCCACTAAACACATGCTACGAGCTTTATAACAGCACTGTCCACTAAACACAATAGCTATCTGAGCTTTAACAGCACTGTCCATAAACACAATACATTGCAGAGAATTAAACATTAAAAAACAACTAAATTTTGAACAGAAATTTTTCGTAAAATGTCAACAAGAGTCAACACAACAGCTTCTTATTAATTTGTCAAAAATTTGGAACTTTAAAGCTTCAATAGAAATATGTATTTTTTAACTTTAAAAACAAATTAGTATAAAAACTTATTAAAATACAAAATCCACTAAATTTTCAAACGTTTCACGCATCTCCTGATAGTGCCACATACATAACATGTTGAGAACCATTTATCTACGGGATACTAGTCTAGTTAACCCATAATATTGCGGTTATTTCCTTGAATCAATATTATCGATAAGATTATCTGGCATGTACTTGCAACATAACGGAACTCGGTTCCCGTCCAATGTGGAACGGCTAGGATACTTTCCAGGTGATATTTGATATCATGATAGGTGAGATCAAGTTCCTAGTCGTATCGGAGATGGACGATAAAACGTTGGTCCAGTTTTCAAGTTGAAAAATGAAAATCGTGGCATATCTTTAAAAGGGCGTAGCCATCAACCACAGTAAACGTGTCGTTGATTTTCTAGGCACCACTTATACGTTCAGTAGTTTGCCATTGATTTCTGAACGGTGAGGTCTACTTATACTTTTGTAAAAATCCCACGGAAACGAATTTGCTTCTAAACTTGCCCACCGTAAGGTTTGAACCAGGTACGCTTGGGTTCGTTATCAAGCTCACTACCGCTTGAACTACAGAAGCTCACTGTTAAGCAGGCAAAATAATCAATGGCAGTGTAAAATTTGATTAGAAAATGCTGGAAAACCTCAGCCTGATAAAAAATTGTAATGTCAAATAAAATGACACTATCTATATACTAAAAATTACATGGGAAACCCCTGCCATTGCTTCGGCGTGCATGCTTTGCCGCTGAGATACTTCTGTGTTGAAAAGAGATTGAAGCACTCTTGGATGTTATACCCAAAGTTCAATGAGGATAAAAACTAAAAATATTCCGTAGTCTTTGCAAGCCGCAGTGTATGCGCTATCTATCACTTCACATTTCTAACACACCAAGTATGCAGAACGAAGACGGGCAAATTCCGTTCCTTATTTGCTGAACTTCAGGTGTGGAAGTTGAACTCACACCCGTTTTCTTTCCGATTTCAAAAGTGAATGCTCTACTCATTAAAGTAATTCGTCCTACATGCAATGATGATTGTCCTATCCATCAATCAATCAATCAATCAATTAAACAAGCTAATGATAATTGTGTTTGAAAGATTGTTTTCTTCAACGTTGCAGTGGTCGTTCGTGTATTCTCACTTCAGTCCAATATCATCTAGTGGCGTATGAAAGTGTTTACAGTGTTATATATTTAGTCTCTTAAAAGAATATATCTTTTGTTAATTGATTGATTGATCGATTGGTTGATCGATCGATTAGTTGATTGATTGATTGATTGATTGAATGATTGGTTTATTGATTGATTGATAGGACAATCATCATTGCAATTCGGTGAGTAACCATGTGTGTTCCGATCTCTTTCTTACACAGGAAGATCTCAGCGGGAGTAAGAAAACTCCGTAGCAACGACGAGGATCTCCGATGTAATTTTGAAGATTTTATAACCATTTTGTGGAAATTTTATCTTTTTAATTTTTCTAATGAATTTTGCTCAGGCAGAGACTTTCCAGCCTGCTCATCTCGACATTTAACAGCAAATGCTTCTTTCACGTGCTCAACTTGGACGAATGACCTACGTTTTATCGTTTGTCTCCGATAGGTCTAGCATCTCGGATAAACTGGACATGCAGAGACATTGAACACGTACCTTCGATAAGCTTGTCCTCCCTGGCAGTGGTAGTACACAGAACAGTTTCTGGGATCTAGGAAGTGACCGTCGGACTCTGGACAACGAAATGGTTTGACCAAACCTGTAAAACATAAACAAGTCAGAATGAAGATTTTTTTTTTTTTTGTGGTCCGCTTTCAACTCAGACGAAGTTTCATCGTTTGTTAATTGTTTCCAATTTCTTACAATGGCAGCAGCTGCACATTGTAAATTACTTTACACTGGCAGCCGTGTGCTCAATGTACTCGTAATTAGTATTCCCTCGCCATACAGGCAGATTTTCTCCGACTTCAGAGGTACTCACGTTATCGTCCTGAGTAAGACCAGGGACTCGAACAAATGCCGGACAGTAGGTTCGAACCCGAGCTATGAGGCGTCTCACAGCCAGCAGGCCGAGCTACTATCAACTACTCTAGGCAGTCCCCCAGAATGAAGATGAAAACTAAAACATATCTGCATGTTTTGTTAAGAAAAATGGACACGAGCAATGTCTATTGTTTCATGCTCTCTTGAAGTATCCTTATCATCAGGTGACGTGTCGGCTGATATAGGCGATCATTAATCTCCACAAATCTTCTTTCTCCGGCGTTTACTATCATCTCAGATTGTGACCCTCTTCCGTGCCACAAAGACAGGTTATCAAAAATGTCTCTCTCTGTCTTCCTCTGTCTCGTCTACCCTCGATTTTACCAGTTGTTACAATGTGTTCTAAACCTCCCTACTCGTCACATGTCAGATAAATGATGACTACCTCTTTCTTATATTGATGATAAGCTATTTCCGTATCTTTACCTCATTCAACACCTCCACATTTGTCATTTTAACAGTCCATTGAATTCTCATCATTTGTCTGTAAAACCACACCACTGTAGCCATCACAGATTTGTCTTTCTGTTCACTTATTATCTGTGACTTGCATCCGTATGTCAGTATTTGTTCTATGTCGCACTGAAGTTTACAAATATGGACATGAGAAATTACTCTTGCCCCATTCTGTCATGAACGATTCTACCAATATTTATGTTGGATGAAAACAGACATTCATCATCATCGTCAAATAGCTTGTCCTGAGCAGAACTTTGCCACCCCAACAGTTCTCCGGAATTTCTCTCTCTCATAGACCAGATGTCCTGCCTCTGCAGCCGTCATGTTCAAACCATCAGTTACATCCTGAATCCATCTTCTCCGTGGTCTTCCTCTTTTCTCTTTGCCGGGATGTCTACTTCCATGATGGTCTTCTTCAGCCCTTCATGTCTTTTTATATGTCCAAAATATCTCAATTTTCTCTTTCTTATTTGTAGCATTAGCCAGTTTGTAGCATCAGCCAGTTTGTAGCATCAGCCAATTTGTAGCATCAGCCAGTTTGTAGCATCAGCCAGTTTGTAGCATCAACCAGTTTGTAGCATCAGCCAGTTTGTAGCATCAGCCAGTGTGTAGCATCAGTCAGTGTGTAGCATCAGTCAGTGTGTAGCATCAGCCAGTTTGTAACATCAACCAGTTTGTAGCATCAGCCAGTTTGTAACATCAGCCAGTTTGTAACATCAACCAGTTTGTAGCATCAACCAGTTTGTAACATCAACCAGTTTGTAACATCAACCAGTTTGTAACATCAACCAGTTTGAAAGCATCAACCAGTTTGTAACATCAACCAGTTTGTAGCATCAGCCAGTTTGTAACATCAACCAGTTTGTAACATCAACCAGTTTGTAAGCATCACCAGTTTGTAACATCAACCAGTTTGTAACATCAGCCAGTTTGTAACATCAGCCAGTTTGTAACATACAACTCAGTTTGTAGCATCAACCAGTTTGTAACATCAACCAGTTTGTAACATCAACCAGTTTGTAACATCAACCAGTTTGTAGCATCAGCCAGTTTGTAACATCAACCAGTTTGTAACATCAACCAGTTTGTAGCATCAGCCAGTTTGTAACATCAACCAGTTTGTAACATCAGCCAGTTTGTAACATCAACCAGTTTGTAACATCAACCAGTTTTCTTAAATAGACATTACACAAGCTCTACAGTATTTTGCAAAATTAAAATGTGAAAAAAAGATCAGACACTCACAGGGTGCTCTGAAATGGAATCAAGGAGACAAGAGAGACAGGGAACAACATAGAGAGACACGGAGACGAACTCTATAAAGAGAAGGAGAAGAGGTTGGAAAGACCTGGAATAAACTAAGCTTATTTGCTCAAGACAGATCTGGTTGGGGGAATTTGCTGATGTTTTATGCTTCAAGGCGAGTTAAGAGAAGAAGAAGAATAGAAATGGCTTTGTAACATCCACATGAAAGACTGTATAAATGTAGCTAGATATAAAGTGGACTAGAACTCATAGTGGAAGAGGAGTATGAATCAAAAGGAGCACTTGGTTTAGAGGAACTGGGGGTAGGAAGAGAACAGGCAAACTGAGTTATGTAAAGATCAAGCTGATGATTCATAATTTAAATCAGTATGAATGAAGCGAAAGAGAAGATCATTAATGCTCTGAATGCAAATGCTAAAGAAGAATACTTAGAATATCATGGACGGAGAAGAGAACAAACGCTCCTGTTCTGCAACAGATAGATATTAAAGAGAGTTGGCTATTACAAAGTATAAAAACAAGGAAAATTAAATATTTCGGACACATCAAACGACATGAGTGCCTGGAGAAATTAATTGAGGAAGGAATAGTGCCTGGAAGAAGAACGAGAGGAAGACCTAGAAAACAATGGGTGCAGAATGTCATTGACGATCTGAGAATGACTGCTGCTGACACCGGCCAACTTACACAGAACAGCGAGTTTTTCAGGAATGCTGTAATGGGAGCCAAGTTCCGGAAGGGACAAGCTACTTGATGATGATGATGAACTGACTATCGGGGAGCATTGACTCATCAACAACATCATGTTCCGGATAATGAAGTATTTCGGTTCAGGTTAAACGACACAGCGGTTTGGAGAGAACAGTAATGGAACACAGGGTACCTGTCTTTAGAGGCAGGGGAAGACGGAGACGGAGGTGGCAGCGGGACAAACAAGAAACCTTGACCATGACACTGGAGTAGGTGGGAGAACTCGCTAGAGACAGAGAGTTTCTCAGGTAGGCTATGATGAAAGCGACGTTTTGCAATGGACACCCTACTTAAGGATGATGCTGAACTGACAGATTTACCTAAATTCTCTACATGCACCGAGCAGAACACTATGTCAATAAATACGTGAATGCATGGGCGTATACTTAATTATTTTATTTTAGGTTATTTCAAAATGAATAGCACAATTTTAGTTGGTAGTTTACAACGCGGAAATGGAGAAGACCAGATACACAAGAAGCTGTTTTATGAAAAATCATTTTCCAGGGTGGAACTTGCCTCCCCTCCCTCCGACTTAACGTATGTACGCCCTGCTTCAATGGTAAAATATTTTTTTTTTATGAAAGGAATGGATCTAAATAAAAACGGCACATAATGTTTATAAAACACAAATATGATTGGACATGTCATGTTCTTCAATCTCTTGTCGACATACTGTTGGATGAGGACATTAAAATTGATGTTGAATCAATCCAGCGATACAGGGAGTTTGGAATTACACGTTGTACGAGTAGAGCTCGATGAATGAGGGGCAGAGAGAGGAGTTTGTTTAACCAGCAAGCCACATGAACCATCAGTATGTTTGTCCTTCGACATCTGTTGGAGGAGACTGAGCACCTATGGGTCTGCTAGGAGTGATGTTACGTCAGTTTATTAATTAATAACGTGCAGAGATCGTGTATTGACAAACATGATTTATATATACATAAAAAAACTTACCTGTGACCATATAAGGAACAGACTTGAAGCTAACATTCAACCTTCGCTCCGACTTTGATGTGGTTAATATTGTCAAAGGCGTAGTCATATCATCATTCTCTGTCACACCCTCAACGTGACTGCTTGAGGTTGTCGAATTCATTGATGGTAATTTATTGGGCAGTGTTGTGAGGTCAAAGTTCGATAGTTGACCTCTGTGTATCGATTGGCTGCTGCTGACATCAGATGGAAGATTGGACTTCTTCTCTACCAATTTCTTATTATTTTCCTCTTGAATCGTCTCCAAATTTCTCAAGTTATCAACTGGTTTTAAACCTGCCTCTTGTTTGAAAGAAAGTTGAGTCGTTCTGGGATTACTGGAGGCGTTACTGATTTTCTCAACTGAACCGGAGTCTTGATTTGGCGATAACATTTCATCTTCCTGTACACTGTCCAGCGTAATCATATCATTAATATTAACTTTATTGATCTCAATACTTGTTGTCTCAGGATGGACGCCATCATTACTACTTGCTGTTGTGATATAATTAGTATCAATATTGTATTTGGATGTTGATGAATTTGTGTTCAGTGTATTCTGCTCAATTTGAATATTGTTATCGTTGTGATGAATATCATCTTGATTGTCTTTGGTCTGTTTAGAGTGAACGTCGTCTGAAATTGTGATCGAGTTGGGGTTAAAATTTTCAACATTTTGTGCAGGAGTTGATCTTCTTTGGCTTGTGTTCGAATTTTCATTATTCCCAGACGATATCTGTGCAAGAACCGTGTCTTTATCGTCATCATATTCTGCGTTGTTTCTAATATGGTCGCCATTGTTAAATGTTGATACGTTGTTATGGTGATTTAGGCGGTGTAAGTCCACTTTAGTTTCCAAGTTGATAGTTTTGTGTGTTTTCTTGTGGTAGTCTGTTTGTATTTGATCTTCTAAGTCCGCGGTTGAATCATTCAATGACGCTATTGAATCTATGTCAATGTTTAAAGTTTGAAGTGGGGTCAAGGTTGTATAATACTGGTCTTTATCATCATCTGTGTTAGTTGGGTTGCTGGTTGTCGAGGTAGTTGCCATGTTGAAATTGATTGTCGAAAGTTGAGGTATATTTTTGTTAACTTCTAATACATTTATCTTGCTAGTTTGCTCTACGTTATCATCATCATGTGTAGGGTAGAGGTCGGCAGCATTGTTATTGTTGATGTTAGCAAACCAGGCCGGTAACAGGTCTATGTGTCTGTCGTCATCATCATTGTCGTCTGCCAGGATACTGTTGATTGTGGTTTCCGTTTCTTCATGACCGTGACCCACTTCATCTGTATTACTAGTCGGGGGGTTGTTGTTGTTTAAGAAATCTGAGTTCTTATCTTCGTTCTGAAATCGTGAAGGACTTTTAGATTGGAATAGGATACTCGACGATGTCGTCTCCATAGATGCACTTGGAAGCGATTTGTAACTTTGTGTAGAACCTAATGGTACGTTAGAGATCACTGCCTTCTGAGCTAGTGATGGCTTCGTGGAATGAACATGCGATTCAGATTCCTCTTTGTTAATTGGATGTACATGATCAAATTTCTTTTCACTTTTTGCTGCGGCATGGGAGATATTTGATTCAACGTTATGACTGTGGTCTTCTCTAACTTTGTCTAATGTTTCATCGATTTCTTGAGAAGCGGCCAGGATTGCTTCAAGAATAGGATCAATGATGTCTATATCTGTCGTGGGGGTCTGTTTCTGCTTCGTCCATGTGTCAATGACGCGGGGTGTGACTGTAGTCTTTGAAACTGCCACCACTTTGTTGTTAAGTAAACTTTTTGCTTCAGCATCTATCTGAGCCTGGCTGCACTCGTTCATCTCCGAGCCCCAGTTACATATTTGTGTTTCCGGGTCAAAAGTCGTTCTTGGAGGGCATGAAAATGTCACAGGCTTCCTGTTGACACACCGGATGAACTTCCGACAATTAGTCACGTCTGGGTACAATCTAGTAGGATTTATACACAAACCATCTGGTTGCTGGCACTGAGCTTCATCAATTCCTAGTCAAGGAAGAAATATGAAGTATTAGTTTTACAACAAAGTGACATAGTATCATTAAAAATTAAAATCGTGACATACCTTTACATGACTTTGCCATCAACAACAGTAAACATGTCGCCGATTTTCTAGGCACTACTTATACGTTCAGTAGTTTGCCATTGCTTTCTGAACGTTGAGGTCTATTTTTAGAGTAAGTAAAACTCCAAGTATTGTGGTTGATGACTACGTCCTTTAGGATATGCCCCGATTTTTATTTTTTCAAAACTCCAAGAAAACTAATGTGCTTCCAAACTTATCCACCGCGTAGTTTGCACCAGATATTCTTAGCCAGATTTGCACATGCTTTAAAAAACACCGTTTTATCTTTCATGTCCTTTTTTTCAGTACCTTGGTATATGCAGGTTGTGTGTTAGTGGCCCTTCTGACCTTCTGCCACAGTTTGACAGCTCGTCTCTTAATCAGCCAGGTTTCAGCGACGATTTCATTCCACAATGGATGCTATGTCAGATTCCTCTGTATATTGCGAGGAGACCTGATCTTGCTGATAGTGTCATACCGAAAGCTGTGTGCACGTTCTCTGTGCCCCCATGTTCTGCGTTTCTCGACCAGGATCATACAAGAACAGTGATGACTGTCGTGATATCCAAGCATACTCCATTTGCACAGAGCGGCAACAGAGCGGCAACAGAGCGGCAACAGAGCGGCAACAGAGCCGCAACAGAGCCGCAACAGAGCGGCAACAGAGCGGCAACAGAGCGGCAACAGAGCGGCACTAATGTCACATCAATGACACTGTCAGAGTCCCCTGGTCTACAGTAAAACTATGAAATACTACAGTAAAACTATGAAATACTACAATAAAACTATGAAATATTACAGTAAAACCATGAAATACTACAATAAAACTATGAAATATTACAGTAAAACTATGAAATACTACAGTAAAACTATGAAATATTACAGTAAAACTATGAAATACTACAGCAAAACTATGAAATACTACAATAAAACTATGAAATACTACAGTAAAACTATGAAATACTACAATAAAACTATGAAATACTACAATAAAACTGAAATACTACAATAAAACTATGAAATACTACAGTAAAACTATGAAATACTACAGTAAAACTATGAAATACTACAATAAAACTGAAATACTACAATAAAACTATGAAATACTACAATAAACTATGACATACTACAATAAACTATGAAATACTACAGTAAACTATGAAATACTACAGTAAACATGAAATACTACAGTAAACTATGAAATACTACAATAAACATGAAATACTACAATAAAACTATGAATACTGCAATAAACCATGAAATACTACAATAAACTATGAAATACTACAATAAAACTATGAAATACTACAATAAAACTATGAAATACTACAGCAAACATGAAATACTACAGTAAACTATGAAATACTACAATAAAACTATGAAATATTACAGTAAAACTATGAAATACTACAGTAAAACTATGAAATACTACAGTAAAACTATGAAATACTACAATAAAACTATGAAATACTACAGTAAAACTATGAAATACTACAGTAAAACTATGAAATACTACAGTAAAACTATGAAATATTACAGTAAAACTATGAAATACTACAGTAAAACTATGAAATACTACAGTAAACTATGAAATACTACAGTAAAACTATGAAATACTACAGTAAAACCATGAAATAACTACAATAAAACTATGAAATACTACAGTAAAACTATGAAATACTACAGTAAAACTATGAAATACTACAGTAAACTATGAGATATAACAGTAAAACTATGAAAAACTATATTTTCAGACAAAAATTCTCTTGTAAACTGAAAGATGCGTTCTTGATTCAAACCCGCAACCTTCAGAACGCAAAGGTAAAGGGCTTAACAACTTGGCCACATAGATACATTTTGATCAATGAATATGGATAAATGAAAGACTAGACTACTGTTACAATAATCATCTTACCTAATAATACTGTTACAACAGCCATCATTATGTGGATGGCAATCATATTCAAATGTTGCGATGAGGATGTTGATATAATGTTGTATCCAAATATTGAACTCTGAATCACGGAAAGAAAAAAAGGGTTGCAATATTATTTTAGCATTTGTGAAGAGGCCGATAATAAAGTTGATAACAGGCTGCGTTAGTGTAGGATTCAGAGGGGCCGGGCCCCACCAAAAATAATGTGTAACGTGTATTTATTATTTAGTAAATTAAAATATAACCTAACGCAAAGCAGTGATTATCCCGAAAATTTGTCTCTGGCCCCACCAACAAAAACGATCACGAGCCGCCACTGATTAGTGACCACCTTGCGGTGGGAATTCTGGAGTCCA
Organism: Arion vulgaris; assembly: GCA_020796225.1. NCBI lineage: Eukaryota > Metazoa > Mollusca > Gastropoda > Stylommatophora > Arionidae > Arion > Arion vulgaris. The sequence continues at coordinate 8,531,323 of CM036775.1, forward strand.
GCTTAGGGAACATATATTTTAGCATGCAACGCGGTAAGTGATTGATCTAATAAAACCTTAATTCTATTCTTGAAATGAAATGAAAATCATGGCATATCCTTCACAGGCTTCGCCATCGACCACAGTCAACTAGTCGTCGATTTTCTAGACACCAGTTATGCGTTCAGTAGTTTGCAGTGCTTTCTATACGGTGAGGTTTTTAAAGGACGATTTATCAGTTTTTCCAATTCACTTCTAAAGACGCATTAACACGTCTGATGTTATCTGTCCTCTGGGGCTAAAGACGTATTAACACGTTATACACTGCTACTGTCACTGCTATAGGCGTACATTCACGTTTGTGACCTAGAAACAAAGAGTAGATATTTTAGCTCAGCCTTCGGAAAGTATGTAGCAGCTAAAGGGTTAATGTAAGTAAAAGTCCACGCCGAACAAATTTGCTTTCAAATTTGCTTTCAAACTGCCGGCAGCAGAGTTTAAACCAGATACGCCATTACCACTTAAGCTACAAACGCTCAGGTAAAATATAAGTATAAAGACAAGTAAATTAATTGGCGACCTATCTCAAGGTAGCAATTTTGATTGCACAGGAAATGTTAAAAAGAAATTATGATACGAATTGGCAAGGCAACATCAGCTTTTAAAGTCTAAATAAAATATGGAACTGCAAGTTATATAGTATTAAACTAAATTACGAATTTTCCATTCAAATGTTTATCAATAACATATGCAAGCGAGATTGGAAAATCACTAAATATAGAAAGGAGTTGAATGCATTTGAAAATAGATGTCTGCGAAATAATGAATATAAATGAAAGAGTTCAGGAAGTGATTCTTCTCTTCATCGAACGTTCTATATTGACCATTATTTATCACTCTGTGTGATTTGTATGTGATCTCAGCCTAAGAAACAGTTGTACTTATGCCAGTTATCCACCACAAGTAAGTCAGCACATAACGCTTTTTATTAACTATGACAGCTTCCCTATGCCCCTACCTCAGTTGCCTTCACAACATGCCTCGCATATATCGTGTTACTATTCTTTGCTCCACTTGAGAGTCTCGGTAACAAACAGGCGAGGAGATGTGATGAAACATAGAAATGTTTATTCAACCACTAGTAACAACTGTTATAAGAAGGAGAAGATGGAGATGTGTTGACACACGTTCAGGAGAAATGTTTATTCAACCACTAGTAGCAACTGTTATAAGAAGGAGAAGATGGAGATGTGTTGGACACACGTTCAGGAGAAATGTTTATTCAACCACTAGTAGCAACTGTTATAAGAAGGAGAAGATGGAGATGTGTTGGGCACACGTTCAGGAGAAATGTTTATTCAACCACTAGTAGCAACTGTTATAAGAAGGAGAAGATGGAGATGTGTTGGACACACGTTCAGGAGAAATGTTTATTCAACCACTAGTAGCAACTGTTATAAGAAGGAGAAGATGGAGATGTGTTGGACACACGTTCAGGAGAAATGATCAACGAATATCACAGCAGGCATTGAAGTAGGATGCAAAGGGTTCAATAAAGAACAAACGAACTAAGGAGACCCTGAAACGAATTTTACTGAGAGAGACAAGAAATATCGAACTTAATTCAATGGAAGAGATTGAGCGAGTTGTCCAGGACAGAGTGATATGGAGAAATTACTTGCAGACCCTATGTAACATTGAGAGCCGCTGTAGCGTAGTTGTTAGTGAACTCGCTTCGCAAGGCTTGTGGTCTGGGTCCAGCTCCAGCAATGCGCGTGGAATTTTTCCCGACCACGACGGCTCTCAGGTCGACCTAGCCTCAGCTGGGTACCAAGCATGCTCTGGGAAAGTAAAGGCGGCCGGCGTGATGCTGACCACATCGCCCATCGTGTGCCGACGTTGAATGAAAAATACAGGCCTAACACTGTATTGAGCTATATACCTCCAGGTATGAAATGTTCCTTTACCTTTGTAACATTGAACAATACGAAAGAAATATATAACTCTTCTAAATAAACTTGTTGTTGAACTTTGAAAGTGGTGACTATATTAACACATTTTAAATTGGCCGTAATAACAAAACTACTTAAATGTGCAATTTAAACTAAGAAAGCCCAACTCAACCTAATTTGGCCTTCTATACGTGTAGTTTCAAAATAATATGTGCTATGTGAGAGAACCAAAATCTTGATGAAAAGTTTCCACACAGCTTTCAACCTGGCAAACGAATACTAGTCCTTCTCCAAGACTTGCTAGCTTGGTTTATACTGAAGCGACCAAAACTATCGTCTTTTATTTAAGCTAGGAAAGTCACGAACTTCTAATTCACTGGATTAGCGTCGCTTCAAACTTGGCTACATTTTAAAGAGCTAACCATTTGCTGTGATTTCATTGCCCACAAATAACATCTGTCAATATGTTATTGTTTCTTAAATCTATTTTTATATACGTCTAGTGTTGTCATTTCGTCATTTTTGCCAAATTATAAGTTTTAGTTGATTTCTAACTTCAACCTGGCACCTTCCAACAATGAATGATTCTTTAGTAAAGCTTGTAGTTAATCCGTTTGACCCCATCATTGTTGACATGGGAAACGGCTACAAGACTGTACTAAAAATAAAATCTAGTCATAGTCAAGCGTAAAGATCAAAGGAGGTTTGGTTGACCCATTGAGATTAAGAGTTGATCTGTGTCGGCTATTTGGCGTCAGACTTTGGAGAATGATCAAAGGGAAGAAATTGTGTCAAGAAGAAAACAGATTGTATTAGCTTCTCTCGGTAATACCATCGCTGAGGTTCTCCGACAACTTGCGCTTAATCTGAACAAATAGACGAATTATTTCTCCCTTTGGGGAGGGGGAAGGGGAGAGAGATATAACACAGTGACATTTTAAGATAAACAGTTCTTTCTGTGTTTGTGTGTGTTTGTGTGTGTCTTTTCTGTGTACGGAGACATATGTAGGCTTCGTGGTAGAGAGAGAAGATATAGTAATCAACTTCTCATGGGTACGGTGAGAAATGAACTTTGGGATGACTGCTGCAGAGGAGGACAGAGCATGCATGGGATTGCCCAATGTGCCATGACGTCGATCGTATAACATAACATAGCATATGTGGGCTTGTACGTGTGTGTGTTTGTGTGTGTGTGTGTGTTTGTGGAGAAATAGTAGCGTGTTCTATGTTTAAGAAATATCGGTGTGTGTGTGTGTGTGTTTGTGTGTGAGTATGTGTGCGTGCGTGTGTGTGTGTGTATGTGTGTCCGTCCGGCAGACAACAGCTAACAATCAAACTACAAAATGATACAATGAAGCGGGACAACTTTTCCCATTATCCACACTTGGCGCCACTAGTTGGTTTTATTGTCTCCATTTACTTACGTCCATATTTGAATAAAAACATTTTTTTCCCCACAAGAGCAAAGATCCCAAGCGTCAACACCCTGTTGCAGAAAGCCCAAAGAAGATGGACCGGCCACGTTGCTCGAATGCCTGATAAACTCATCCCAAAACAGTTGATGTATGGCGAACTTGAAGGGGCAGACGTTTAGCTGGTGGACAGAAAAACGCTTTAAAGACACTCTTAAAGTGTCTCTGAAATGCTTCGATATAGACAATACGTCCTGGGAATCCCTTGCGCAAGATCGCCAAATGTGGCGCTGTAACAACAAAAGAGGAACCCGAATAGCTGAGAATCATCGTATTGTTGAGGCACAGAGAAAACGAGCAGCGCGAAAAGGCAGAGCACACAACACGCACATGTCTAACCTTGATCATGTATGCCCCACCTGTGGTCGGGGATTCTGTTCTAGGATTGACTCTACAGTCACCTCCGCACACACCAGAGAGGTGCAACAGCACACGTCTGAGATTGTTGTCATCATCGCTTGCGATGGACGGCTATTATAATAACATTCAAGTATGAAGATAGTTCTAATATTGTGTTTATATTTAGAGGTCAAATCCTCATATTGCAGAGACAAGACCTGTAGTTATAGAAAATCTGAAGACTGAAGCAACACTGGATATGATTATGAGAAAATCTTGCAGTAGAAACTGGAGACTGAAGACAAACACTGGATATGATTATGGAAAACTGAGAGACTGAGACAAACACTGATAGATTAGGAAGACTGCTCAAAGACAAGAAACAGACCAAGTCATCATATTTCGACTACGAACCGGACACTGCAGACTCAACAAACACTTATATAGACTAGGAATAAGTCAAACAGCTCTCTGCCAGTGTCAGCAGGCGAACAGACACCAGAGCATATCCTGCAAGACTGTCCTCTCCTGTGTGAGCTGAGAAGCAACATGTGGTCACACCTAGTCGACCTGAAAACTAAGCTTTGGGGAAACCTGACAGACCTGATGCTGACTGCCCAGTTTGTAGTCCACAGTAATTTAAGCGCATGACCAGAGATCACTGAAGAAGAAGAACAATAAAAAAAACAGAAGTTAATTGTCAGATTTTGTTATTGTTAGTCTGTTTGTGTGTTATTTATCATTTTTATTTGACACATTGTCTTTATTCTTTCTATCATTCACCATCTTCATTGCAGTAATTCATTTCACCATCTGTTTAGTTGACAGATCGTTATCTCCGTACGCCACATCAAATAACCCATTTGTTTTCCGATCTGTACTGAACTTCATCAATAAATGACAAATTAATTGCTTCAGCCACGTAAGCAGATTACCAACAGACAGTGATTCTCAAAGTGTAATGTTTCTCGGACTTTTGGCTCAGATCAAATTGTGGTGTACAACTCCTGGTGGCGGACATAAGATACGGGAGCTTTCATAAAGCCAAATGCTCACTCTTACACACTTAACCAACTTTTGAGCAGCTCTCATTAAAAATGATATTGTATTTTAATAATTTTTTGTATTAACTTGTTTTTCCAGTTAAAAAACGTTTTCCCCATTGAAACTGTAAGTTCAAAAGTTAAAAAATAAACAAAAACATCGTGGACTGTCGACTCATGTTGATTTTTTTCTCAAATTTCTTGTCAAAAATTAGTTTTTTAAAAAATGTTTATATTTCTCACTGTCAATATTATTGTGTTTATATTTATGTCAATATTATTGTGTTTATTTTCTCACTGTCAATATTATTGTGTTTTTTTCAATGTCAATGTTATCGATTTTATTTATCATGTCAATGTTATTGTTTTATATTCTCTGCAATATTATTGTGTTTATATTTCACTGTCAATATTATTGTGTTTATTTCAATGTCAATGTTATCGATTTATATTTATCACTGTCAATGTTATTGTGTTTATATTTCTCACTGTCAATATTATTGTGTTTAGGAGACAGTGCTGTTATAAATCTCAGAGTAAGAAACATGTTTCATTGTTTATTTTAAAATACACTTTAATTCTGCTGGAGAAAGTGAGGAAAACGGGTTGGGAGATGGTAGTCTTGCCTCAACTTCAAGAGCGACGCTAAATTAAAAGTTTTAGAACCCTGCTTTATCTAAACAGCTGTTGTTCTTTATGAATACGCATAGAAATATAAAACGAACAACTAGTTATATAAAACGAGAACATAAATTATGTCAATGTATAACTTATGATTTCGTGTCACATATTAATATTCTATAATGAGATCAGGAACATGTCTATAAGTATTAGGATCAACAGAGATCAGGTATCTCCTCACGATTAGTGACACTCTACTGGTACGTACAGAACAAGAAACATGAAGACAGTTCTCTCTCTCTCTTGCGTTCCCGGCCTAGCCTGATGGACCAACTTCTATAATGAATTTTACTGTTGTTTTTGGGGACTCCGTTCCTCCGTACAGCTTTTCGCGAAGCTCTGTGTGTTGTGGCCAGTACTCTTTCGTATACCTGCTAAACGTGGACAGTCTTGCAAGACGTGTTCTGCCGTCATGTCTGCCATATTGCATGGGCACAGGCTAGTTGTGCCAATTTTAAATTTATGGAACATGTGGGCTCTGAGCTTGTTGTGGCCGGTACGGAGGCGAAATATGGCAACTTGTTCACTGCGAGAGAGACCATAGTATCCGTCACTGTCTGTGTACTGCGGATGGTCTTTTGCCCATTTGCTTCGATAGTGCGAACCGATGGTTGTTTTGACTTCCTCATAGCTGATCTCGAGATCAGTCTGGGGTAGTCGCCCGCCCTCTTTGGCTAGCTTGTCGGCCGCTTCGTTTTCCCTAATGTTGCAGTGTGACGGTATCCACTGGATGACGGTGCGTTTGAGTGAACTCGTTAGTTCAGCGAGAGACGTTTTGAGCTCATTCATCTCAGTTTTGCCGACGCATTTGAGTGCCGTGATGACCGATAGAGCATCGGTGAATATCACGACCTTGTTGCGTGTAGTGTTTCTTCTCTCAAAGATCATTTCGGCCGCCTCTTTGATTGCCTCTGCCTCTGCTCGGTAGTTATTCGAGTATTTGCCAGTTGCAATCGCTTTCTTGACCGTGACTTTCTTTGAGATTTTCAGCACTATTCCTCCTCCGCCATCGCTTATTGCGTTATTTGCCGATCCGTCCGTGTAGACGTGCGTCCACTCATTTTCAGGGTACTCTGATTCTATGTGCTCTTCTGCTGCAGTTTTTCTGTCGAGGTTTGTTTGATCCCTTTTGCTCATTATGCCTGGGATTGATTCCCTTAGTTCTGGCATTTTGTTTTCCATGGCGGGCACTTGTCGATTGCCGGGATTGGTTTGGCTGTGCATTTGGACAGGACTGGATGGTCTGTGGTCAGTGCGTTAGAGATTCTAACGAAGTTAGATCTCTGTATTCTCCACTTTCCGGATTCAAACAGAAGACAGTTCTAATTTTCTCCATCCACGTGATGTTCCTTCTGGTAACTATCATTATCCTCTGTTCTGTCTAGGTTCAAAAAAATTATGTATGGTAGTAATGTAACAGTTTTATTATTGGCAGGCTAGTTCTCCCATCTCCTCCATCAGGGAGTAATGGCAGGAAGTTGTCAGCGAATATACACAGAGAGTGTCAATCCTGTTTTTTTTTTTTTGGCTTTTAAAAGTCTGAGTGAGTGTTGAAAACGTAACTGAAGAACAGACTGTTCGACGACAATTTGTGTGACATCTGAGAATTCATTGATGTCTTTGATTTCGTGAATCAAAGGAAAGGGGACCATATATATATACCAGGATCTAGCACAGACAGGAGGAGAGAAGAGGCCAGGAAACTAGCAGAGGGCCACAGGCAGATATATAGAGCCAGAACTAGCTGATACTAGAACATACAGAGACGAGCATGAAACTCTAGCAGAGATATAAGGCAGATACAGTCTGATCACGGTGGCTATAAGTCTGATCACAGAGACTTGAAGTCTGATCACAGAGACTAGAAGTCTGATCACAGATGCTAGAAGTCTAATCACAGAGGCTAGAAATCTAATCACGGATGTTAGAAGTCTGATCACAGAGACTAGAAGTCTAATCACAGAGGCTAAAGTCTCTCACAGAGGCTAAAGTCTAATCACAGAGACTAGAAGTCTGATCACAGAGGCTAGAAGTCTAATCACAGAGACTAGAAGTCTGATCAATGAGGCTAAAAGTCTAATCACAGAGATTAGAAGTCTGATCAATGAGGCTAGAAGTCTGATCACAGAGACTAGAAGTCTGATCAATGAGGCTAGAAGTCTGATCACAGAGACTAGAAGTCTGATCATTGAGGCTAGAAGTCTGATCACAGAGACTAGAAGTCTGATCAATGAGGCTAGAAGTCTGATCACAGAGACTAGAAGTCTGATCCCAGAGGCTAAACGTCTGATCATAGAGACTAGAAGTCTGATCTCAGAGGCTAAACGTCTGATCACAGAGACTAGAAGTCTGATCACAGAGGTTAAATCTGATTCAGATTGAGTCTGATCACAGAGACTAGAAGTCTGATCACAGAGGTTAGAAGTCTGATCACAGACTAAGTCTGATCAATGAGGCTAGAAGTCTGATCACAGAGACTAGAAGTCTGATCAAAAAACAAGTCTGATAAAGAGACTGGAAGTCTGATCACAGAGGCTAGAAGTCCGATCACAGAGACTAAGTCAATACAGAAAAAGTTTAAATAAATATATTTAAATTGATACAGACTTGAGTCAGATAGAGGGAAAGAGTGTGTGGATATGAATGTTCAGATTTAGTAGAAGTTAGATATAGAGACCAGGTCATAAACCTCTTTCTGGTTTTACCGTGTCCGGGGTTGGCACGACTACCCAAACTATCACAGTACTTTTTATGTCTTGCCGTGTCCAGGATATTCCCCCACCCTGGTACAGTGAGACGTAGACCACAAATGCCAGACATAAACATCGCCTCAACACCTTCCACAAGCGCTGTCTCAGGCGAATATACAACATCCGATGGCAGGACCACATCTGAGCGACGTCTAAGATGGCTGGAACACTTGTGCCGTATGAGCGATGTTAAAATCTAAAAAGATTTTCTGTATGGTCAACTCGTAGCAGGTACTAGACAGCATGGACACCCATTTCTACGCTTCATTGCCACATGCAAGCGTGATCTAACTTCATACAGCATAGACAAAGAAAGTTGTGAGCGGTTTTCCCAAAACAAGCAAGCATAGCGAGCGGCAGTGAGGGATAGCTCAAAAAGAAAATAAGTAAAACATCCCATGTTGAGGCAAAAGATAGCGCAGAGGACCGAGAGAGCATCCTATGTATCAGCTCCAGACTCCATTTTTACCTGAACCAACTGTGTAACAGGTGTATTGAAACTTTTATTTGATCCTGTTATATTATTAACGTTTATACTATCCTAAACACTTAGAATATGTCAACACCTGGTACCAAACTATCATATATGCAACTTTCTTTTTTTGGTTCTATTCTATGCGTAAAAGGTTATCACTATACTTGTACCTCTAGTTATTCACTTCGCTAAGTTGCATATGTATACAAACATTTCATGAAACGCTCACATTAAAATACACATTACATAACACTGAAAGTTAAAAAATGTCACAGATTCCTTCTACGGGAACTGGTTCTTCTATACTACTTAAATTACGCCGTCTTGATGCGCGTCCATTACGGGTGATGATGACCACAAAATTTTCATCCAAGGAAATGTAGTTGCGTTATGTTTGTTTGTGTGTGCGTAGATGAGTAGGGAGCCCAATACGAGTTGAAATGTTCTTGTCCAGTGTGGGCAAGGTATACTTGCACTTGTGGGAAGTTTTACTGCTTTCTACTTTGACGTTTTTGTTCCATCCGTGCTGCTCTACCTGCCTCGAAGACCGAGGAACAGTGTCGAAGAAGTGTACGCCATGCTGATCCGTTTTAAGCAACATTCTCCCAGCCGTCGAAATCCATGCCAGAAGACCCCATCGAGCCCTTGAGTGTATCACTGAATTGCCCTCTCCGACCACCCTGTAAGCGCCTACTGCCATACAGCCCACCACAAAAGAGTCGTTCTTGTATTCTGCAATCTGGCACTCGAGCATCGTATCCCACCCATTGCATCTGGGACTGCATAAAGACTGTACAGGCTCTGGGGAGAGCAGCTCTTTTTAGGACCTCTGTGTCTGGGATATTGTCATGCCATTTGATGTTCATAATCTTTTTACACCATCTTAATGTGCCGATCGCTCCACTGTTCTACTCTAATTTCTTAATTATCTGTCTGATATCATTCGAATGTACCACTCTATCTCTACACACAATATTTCACACGTTTTGGCTTTAAATTGCAACCCTTCTAAATCCCACTGTATACCAGTTAACTTGAAGCTCAAACTATTGACGAAGTAGAACTGGATCGTTGTCTCTGACTAAATCACATGGCTTATGCTTGACAACTGACCCACCTGGTAACTATTGCTCTTAACAGTTCAAATCAGGCTGAGTGATGATTAAATGCGATGACGTTGCACATTCTCAAGGAACAACTCTGTAGAACTAAAGTCTAATGATGACTATGTCAACCTAAGATGAAAAATATTCTGCCACATGGTTGATGGCTACCGATCTGCAGCGTTTAGCACAAGCTGGGGCTTGGTGAAACTCGACGACTTTATCTGTTTAAACTCTAGCTGGTTATGAAATACACTGCTTCTTGAGTTACGTTAATAACTACTTACCTGCATAAGTCAACTGTAAACCGCATGGTCTCTTCTACTTTACCAAACTTTGATACGCTGCCATACGCCAGACAGCCTCTGACTGCGATCTCCTGTTCTTCTATGTGTTCGTCCGAATGTGTCCCGTGGTTCTGTCCGAATCTTCCGTGCTCTTCTCCACGGAATATCTGCCTATTCTTTTATGCACTTGGGCGGACGATATTCTTTGGACCTAAAAGTAATTCGTCCAAACGGAAGTCATGAGTTGACTGACCTAAGGCAATACTTTCTGTTACTAGTACTTTAACATACTTTCTGTTTTCTTTCTGTATTCTAAGTCTCAGCTCCATAGAAGAGAACTGTCCTAACATATGTTTTGTATATCCAGAGTTTTGTCTTAGTGTCGTCAATGTTAAATCTCCAGATGTTGTAAAGCATGCTTGTAAACTACATTTGTTCTTGCAATTCTGTGTTTAATTTCAACTATAATGTTCCCATATGAAGAATCAGTAATTCTCAAGTTGTTAACTTCTGTTACTATCTCCAGCTTGGTATCCTCTATTTGTATGTGTCCTGCAGTCCTCGGGTTTATCCCCATTACTTTTGTTTTATAATGTTGATCTTACTGTAGTCGTGTTGTTTAGATTCATCCCACTTGTATTTATTTGACTAACCGTTTCTCTCTTTCTCTCTCTCTCTCTCTCTTGCGTTCCAGGCCTAGACTGATGGACCAACTTTTATCATGAATTTTACCGTGGTTTTAAGGGACTCTGTTCCTCCGTACAGCTTCTCGAGAAGCTCTGTGTTTTAGGGCCATGTTTTTTTTCTAATACCAGCTTACCGTTGACAGTCTTGTAGAACGTGTTCTGCCGTCAACCGTTTTTCTATTTAGTTTGTCCTCGTCCTCCTCTCGTTTAGTTTACCCTAGCCCCACTCTCGTTTAGTTTACCCTCGCCCCCTCTCGTTTAGTTTATCCACGTCACTCTATCGTTTAGTTTACTTTCGTCACTCTCTCGTTTAGTATACCCTAGCCCCACTCTCGTTTAGTTTACCCTAGCCCCACTCTCGTTTAGTTTTCAGTGGTTGTTATATATTTTTTTTAGTTTCGCAAACAGTCTTTCTGCTGTTGCCGACATTTTGTTGATTTCGATCTCCTTCTTTATCAGGTCAAAATTTTCTTTAACCAAAGATACGCCTCTGATGACAAGATTCAAGAAATATAACGTAATGTAACTGACATTTAATGTGTTATCAAATTGTGAAGAACGATCTAGAAAAACTATCAAAGTAAATGAAGATTTAGATGTGGGAGAATGTTGTAGAGGAAGATTGTGAGAACATATCTTGAATGAAATAAAATGATGGTAGATGAAACACAGAATTTTAAAAATAGAAATATGGAGAAAATGTCAGATAATTGTTGAGAGAATTTTTAAATTTCGTTTCTATAACTAAAACATGATGATGATAAATGGTGTAATTTTATTTGTTGTATCCTGACAGGTTGACGTGTCACAAACAAAACCCAGTTTCGGCCCTATAGATCGAGTCTCTAGTCTAGACGGCAAACCTACGTTTTTGACAGACACATTATCTGACCTTGAAGGAAGTCGAATTCCTCCTGTAATCCCAGGAAATGACGTGCCACATACCAATTTAAACGTTACACTCGATATCTTTGGGTCGATACAGCCGACAGACGGTATACTATAACTGTTGGCAAGCTCCCCTCAATCAAATGACAACATTGAAGAAAGAAATCAAATGACAACATTGAAGAAAGAAATCAAATGACAACATTGAAGAGAGAAATCAAATGACAACATTGAAGAAAGAAATCAAATGACAACATTGTAGAAAGAAACCAAATGACAACATTGTAGAAAGAAATCAAATGACAACATTGAAGAAAGAAATCAAATGACAACATTGAAGAAAGAAATCAAATGACAATATTGAAGAAAGAAATCAAATGACAACATTGTAGAAAGAAACCAAATGACAACATTGTAGAAAGAAATCAAATGACAACATTGAAGAAAGAAACCAAATGACAACATTGTAGAAAGAAACCAAATGACAACATTGAAGAAAGAAACCAAATGACAACATTGTAGAAAGAAATCAAATAACAACATTGAAGAAATAAATGACCAATAACTTGTTAGACTGGACAATAAAGTTGTCAATATAAATTAAATAATACCAGAAACTGATTTCATTTTTTCGTCAACATTAAAACTGTTTTTGTTTTATGTTTTATTGTCATTATTTGTTTAGTTTATTCATCATCATCATCATTATCATCATTATCATCATTATCATTATCTTTATCATCATTACTTCTTAATTTTCCTTTTCGAATGCCCCGTATCGACACATTGTGTCATCATTACGATTATTATACCTTATCATCATCATTATCATCATTGATATCCATACTGGTCAATTTTTCTTGAACACTCCTTATCGATCACTTGTTAACAACTCTTGTGTATGTGATTCGAGTCTAAGAGCAATTGTACGTAGTGCCAGTTATACGCCTACAAGTCTGCCAGCACATTCAATTTCTGTGACTGTTTTTCTTTACTAAGGTAGTTTCCATGCCCCTACCTCAGCCACCTTGTTTTATCGTTTGATTCACAGAGTTTTAAGACGTTCTTGCGTGGGTTGTTCCTTTTCTTGAACTTCCAGAAAGATTTCACTTGCTAGACGGTTGTTCAAATGTATTACGAGTCTCGTGTGTTGCCGGGCTCACAATGGGAGCAAAGAATAGTAACATATCGACCTACAAGGCATGTCGCAAGAGACGACTGAGGTAGCAGCCCTGGGAAGCTACCCTAGTAAATAGAAAACATTGCAGAACTCGATTATGCTAGCCTACATGTAGGCGCATTACTGGTACAACGTACAATCGCTCTTAGTCTCAGATCACATACAATTCACAAAGAGTGGTTAACAAGTGGTCGATATGGAGCGTTCAAAGAAGAAGAAGAAGATGCATTCTTCAATCATTTTACGCTGGCGTAGGCGATAGAGCGTCCATCGACTCGGACACAACTAAGTTATGAGTTCAACCCCACGTACAAAGTTCCACAAGTAAGGAAATAAAATCTCTCTCCTTCCTCCTGCACAAAGTTCCACAAGTAAGGAAATAAAATCTCTCTCCTTCCTCCTGCACAAAGTTCCACAAGTAAGGAAATAAAATCTCTCTCCTACCTCCTGCACAAAGTTCTACAAGTAAGGAAATAAAATCTCTCTCCTTCCTCCTGCACAAAGTTCTACAAGTAAGGAAATAAAATCTCTCTCCTTCCTCCTGCACAAAGTTCTACAAGTAAGGAAATAAAATATCTCTCCTTCCTCCTGCACAAAGTTCCACAAGTAAGGAAATAAAATCTCTCTCCTTCCTCCTGCACAAAGTTCTACAAGTAAGGAAATAAAATATCTCTCCTTCCTCCTGCACAAAGTTCCACAAGTAAGGAAATGAAATATCTCTCCTTCCTCCTGTACAAAGTTCCACAAGTAAGGAAATAAAATCTCTCCTTCCTCCTGCACAAAGTTCCACAAGTAAGGAAATAAAATCTCTCTCCTTCCTCCTGCACAAAGTTCTACAAGTAAGGAAATAAAATCTCTCTCCTTCCTCCTGCACAAAGTTCTACAAGTAAGGAAATAAAATCTCTCTCCTTCCTCCTGCACAAAGTTCCACAAGTAAGGAAATAAAATCTCTCTCCTTCCTCCTGCACAAAGTTCCACAAGTAAGGAAATAAAATCTCTCTCCTTCCTCCTGCACAAAGTTCTACAAGTAAGGAAATAAAATCTCTCTCCTTCCTCCTGCACAAAGTTCTACAAGTAAGGAAATGAAATATCTCTCCTTCCTCCTGCACAAAGTTCCACAAGTAAGGAAATAAAATCTCTCTCCTTCCTCCTGCACAAAGTTCTACAAGTAAGGAAATAAAATCTCTCTCCTTCCTCCTGCACAAAGTTCCACAAGTAAGGAAATAAAATCTCTCTCCTTCCTCCTGCACAAAGTTCCACAAGTAAGGAAATAAAATCTCTCTCCTTCCTCCTGCACAAAGTTCCACAAGTAAGGAAATAAAATCTCTCTCCTTCCTCCTGCACAAAGTTCCACAAGTAAGGAAATAAAATCTCTCTCCTTCCTCCTGCACACATACCAGAATACTAAGAGCATGTATATTCCAGTGGTAAGGTATGGGTGTGAAGCATGGTCATTTAACAGGACAGTGGAAAAAAATATATGTGCTTTTGAATATAAATGTTTAGAAATGTGGAGAGACAGGCATTTCGGAAACTAACAGTCTAAAAATGATACGGTAAATATTATTTCTTCAGACGAGTGTGTGTATTAACCTAGTTTTTACCTATATCGCTTTTAAGGACATCAGAGATAACAGAGGCAACACAACACACTGTTTATGGAGCGCACACAAAAGTCGGTTCTAGAAATATCATTATAACCTGACGATGTGATGTAATAGTTAGTTAGTTAGTCTTTCCTCTTGGGCCTGTGGGCGGCATAGGGCAGAGGTCATAGCTCTCCATGTCTCGCGGTTCGTTGCTATCTGTTTTAGGTCTTTAATGTTTACTAGGCCCATCGTTGAGCCTTCTCTGGTGATAGTTCTACGCAGAGTCTCTCTTGGTCTTCCTCGTTTTCTTTTCCCCTCTGGTGTCCATATGAGGGATTGGTAAGGGAGTCTCTCTCATCCATTCTAAGTGTGTGGCCGATGTAGTTCCAGCGGCGCTTTCTTATAAAATTTGATACATTTTCTTGCTTGGTCTCTTGTCTTATTTGTGTATTAGGTCTGAAATCTGACCATTTGATGTTCAGTATTGTGATGTAATGACAATGAGCAAATCTCAGTCACAAAAATTAACTACATATGAAATACTTTACCTGTGAAAAGTTATCAACAACATCAGAAAAGACAGACTCAACAACATCAGCCAAGAAAGAAAGTTTAAACATAACCTTGCTTGAATTACATTGTGAAACAAAGAATGAAGTGGTTTAGCCACTTAATAAGAATGCACCCAATCTCCTGTGGAGATCAAATTCAACCTGCAATTAACACTTTTGTAATCTAGCAGTTGATGTGGATAGGCTAAAATGAAAATCCGATTCACTGCCACAGTCTATGAGGGTATTCAGAATGTCGGCTCTATCTATCGGCTGATCCTATGATATGATGGCAGAGTACGCCAGCCTGTCTTTCGAAGCAGTCAGAGATGTCGAACCAGCCACCACCTTTCGGATTATACTCAATAAATCACTCAGAATGCACTCATATGTGTAGAGCTGAACACAAACATCAGATACAGCATTGGGTTCCTGCGAGACCTCAAGAAAAATAGCAGTGGTGTAAAGTAGGTAGACTTGAAGGGAAAACGAACGAACACATCCATCGTCAGCAAAAATTATGTGCCCAAATGCCTACAGCGTTTCCATGCCCAAATTGGGCTAGTCAGTCATCTATATACACATCAAATGTAACAATATTAACAATTAAAAAACTGTTATCTCGAGAGCTGATGAAAATTTGATGTACAGAGTTGTCTTATCATTACTTATTATAGACGAACAACAACGTCTACAGTCCTCAATGTGTGTATTTGTGACATGTGTTTCTGTATATGTTTTTTGTATGTGTGTTTCTTTACTTGTGTTTTGTTATATGTTCTATGTATGTACGTGTTCTGTGTACGTGTGTTTATGTGTACGTGTTTGTTCTGTGTCGGTGCTTCTGTTCGTGTGTTTCTGTGGTTGTGTGTGCACGGGTACGTTCTTGTACGTGTTGTTCTGTGAATGTGTGTGTTCTGTGTAGTTGTGTGTTCTGTGTACGTGTGTGGATGTGTGCATGCATATATCCGTGACCAGATCGACGGGTTTAAAGAAAAAATTATAGGAAATAAAACCACAACGTCGCTGACCTCCATTCCAGTATTGTTCGATAAAGGAAATTTATTTGAAAAACAATTTACCATACTAAATCAAGGTTTATTTTAAATGAACAAATTCAGTTTAACGCTAAAATATCAGTAGTAGTAAAATTTTCATCACTAAATAACCAATACTCGTAGAATTATGTACAATTTTCGCATCTGAGCTAGTCGGCCTTTGTTGCCGTGACCACATTACCCTTTCGCAAATCCCCAAATGTGGCGCTGCAACAACCGAGGGAACTCCGCTGAGAATCGTCTTGATGAGGCGCAGATAAAACAGCTGCGCGTAAAGACATAACACACACACACACACACACCACCCATCATGTTCAACAATGTTTAATTATTTATATATGGAAATGTATTGTTTGATTCTACATTTGTGTGATGTGTGGAAGTAAATTCTTCATTTATATTGTATCCTTTGTTGATAAAGGCCTTTTGGTAGAAACGTTTGTTATTGTTATTGCATTTTGTAAACTACAGTACTTGTGTTTCTGTTTCTCCAAGTATTTATATCATCATCATCATCAGTTGCGTATCCTTTATAGGACGTTGCTCTCCTTGCAGCACATCTGAAATTCACTCTGTCTCTTGCCAGTTCACCACTTGTCGGTGGTCCTATTCATGGTTTCTTTAATATCTTGTAGCCATCTTCTTCTTGGTCCCCTCTGCGTCCTGGGACCCTGCCCTCTAATATTTTCTTTCCAAGCCATCTGACGCTTGATGTGACCAAAGTATGTAATTTTTCTGTATTGTATGTTGTTTATCAGCCAATTCTGTATTTATATATGATAATAATAACAATAATAAATATCATCATTTATGTGAGGTCTATCATCATAACTCTCCGGACATCTCCCGGTACTCCGATTCCCCATCAATAAATCCATCAGAGCACCCAAAGGCCAACATGCCAGTTCGATGTTGATTAATCAATCTCTTTACATATTTGGTGCGTCGTTCTTTTCAGGCTATACCAAATCGATATCTATCTCTTACAATCTGATCAGTGACTGGGATTTAAAGCCTGAAAACTAATATCATATTAATTTCTATGTTTCCTTATGTAGTACATCAAACAATATCGAACATGATTATGGAGATCACCTCTCTCCCCAGGACATTCTCGTCGGTCCCGGAACAACAGGCCATCGATGCCATTATCATATCAGACCAGATTTCCAAAAAACAACGAAACCCTGGCCTAAACGTGTAATGGTAGCATATCAGTATATATATGAGACTGCAGTAAAACTATTAGATTGGCGAAACACGTAATCACAAATTACTGTAGTTTTACAAATTACAAAAACAATGACAAAATACAGCAACGTTTCAAAAAGGGCCCCCTTTATCAGCAAACGAACAACAGGAGTGACGAATTTAAAATAAACAATTACATTTGGACGACTAAGCGGAGACATTCAAACGTTTCTTATGAAAATCTGGAATAAACACGAATAACGAAATAAATGTAACACAAAAACAATAAAAACTAAAAATAGAAAAGACGAGAAACAATAAAACATCAAGTAAATATTAACTTGAATATGCATATATGCACATATAGGTTACATGGCATGGAAGAAAGTACTAAGAAGCATAGAAAGTAGAGCGTTGAGTCCTTAGGGGCGCAATGTACCATGTAACGAAATAAAACGACTCTCACGAGAAAATCGACTACGATCATCAAAAGGAACATGATCGGATGGGTTTTCAACTTTCTTGACATCACTATCACCATAAACCTATCCAATATCACAACATCAGTATATTATAAGCCTACTGACGCACATAGTTTTCTCCTTTATCCTCTTCCGTTCACCAGGGGTTTTTGTGATTCTTTGTCCTTCTCCCAACTCTTGCGTCTTCGTCGCCTGTGTAGCTAGGACGATAGTTTTCTTGATAGAACTCGCAAGATGCTTGATTTCTTCCGCAAGAGCCTATACCCGGAGAAGGTGCTTGTATCTGCTATGCTTCGAGTTGAGAAAATTACTCGCCAGAAGGCTCTTACCACCAACATAGGACTTCCAACTCTGACAGGGTGAAACTTATCTTAACTTTCCACCCTCATGGTTCACTGGTGAAAAATGTTTTATTCGTCATCTGTGTATTCTTAAGTCAGATCCTGAGACACGTTCAGTCTTCCAAAACTATCCTCTGGTGGCTTCCAGACGGGACAAAACTCTTAAGGATATGTTGGTATACATTCCTATTAAATCCAAGATGAAAGTCATTTTTGGGACCGTCCAAATTGACCGTTAGCATTGCAATACGTGTGCTTATGTGATCAGAACCGTATCTTTCCTAAAGCCATGTTTGTTATTGAAGATGATTTCACAAACGAGTCCCGCAATATAATCTACGTCATCATTTGCAAACGGTGCAACAAGGCATATATCGACGAAACAGGCAAACTGCCTAGTTAACGTTTTGGCCAACACTTTCACGATATACGCCAGTGCTCTTTGACCCGTAGCCCTCTTTCAATGTTACTGACAATGTGGGAGATCGCGACGTCCAGGTGAAAGCCATCCGAATCATGTTCCCCTGATGATCAAATCGATTTGCACTAGTGAATCGTTTCATTTCATTCGAACTCATGGACTCAACGCTCTACATTTCTATGCTTCTTACTACTTTCTCTTCTCATGCTCCATATTCTATATTTTATATGTTCAAATGTACATAAGTTATATATTTACTTTGATTTTTTTATTGTTTTCTTCTTTTCCCACCTTCTGTCCCGATCAAGTTTGGACACGACTTTCATCTGAGCCAAAAGTCGAGAAACATTACACTTTTCTTCTTCGATGTTCTAGCCTTGTTTTTATCATTCTCATTTGTGATATATAAACACAAACATCAGAACTAATGTACATGCACCAACCTTCAGCACCTATTTGAGCACAGTTGCTTATCATTCGGTGGAGTGTTCGATTTCAGCCAGCTATTGTGTGCGGATTCGCTTCTTCCGCTAGCCTTTGACTGTCCCCAGCCAAAACCCACAAGGCAGTGGGTTGCTATTTTCTTTCAGTGCAGGGGACCCTTAGACGGCCTGTCCTCCAGGGCTTTTGAAACCATCTACCCAACAAATCCGGTCGTTTTAATGGGCACCTTGGTTTGTCGCCCGCTCGGGTTTTTGAACGGTTTGCTCCGTTAGGCGGTTGTCCCCAATCAGCCTACAATGCACAGTAGTTCCCCGCGGGCGGGAAAACTGGCTTACCTCTGCTGGGCTTTCCAGTCGTTTTGACAGTGGGTGGCACTACACCTCTTTCTCCACATGGCGCCCTCACTGGTTTTGCTTCTGCAGGGCTCTCCAGCACATTTGGGTGGGATAAAACCCTCTGCAACGCTGCCGCTGTCGCTGCCGCGCGCCTCGCTTGCACTGGGTTTGCCTCTGCTGCTTCTGGTTCTGCACACTTGGGTGGGGCGCACACCCTCTTCCGCTGCATTGCTTGCCTCGCTTTCCACGCTTGCCACGCCGGCCCCTTTCTTTGTCCTGGTGCCTACCTCACCATTTCTGTCAATTACATTGGGCTGTCCGACTTCGATGGGGTAAAAGCCGAGTTTCACCCCATGATGCCCATGTGCAACTCAGCTCGACTCCAAGCATGCTCATCGGCTCTTGTGCAGAGGTTCGAGAGAGAGCATGTTCGGGATCCGAATGTTGCCACACGCGGGACACCGTTTCTTCGGTGGCTTTGGGTCGTGCACCATCTCTGTGATGGGCCAGTGCTTTGACCTATGTGGCTCTGCTTGCGGTTCAACTCAGCGCCCATCATACTCATCGGCTCTTGGGCAGAATTCCAAGAGAGAGTATGCTTGGAATCCGAGTTCCACCGCGCGATGTTCCACGTGTATCATTCCTCCTTTTCCCATCGGCCGGGAGAGTCGAGCATTGATAGTCACTCTGGGAGTTCGCTCGTCTATGTTGCGAGCGGATCCCATCAAGCATGACTACCTTTGCATCTCTACTTATACCAGAGTAGCTCTCCCCGATCCCAGCCCCCTTAGCCAGACCGGAACCAGAGTCTATTTCTAGGGTCAACTCGTGGAGGTTGGAGGCAGGGTCTTGGTTAGCGTGCCCCTTCGCTAACCCTGGTTCATGTCACCGCCATGACCTCATGAGCCTTTGACCCCACATTACACTTTGAGAACCACTGTCTGCTGATAATCTGATGACGTGGTCGAACCAATTAATATATTTAGTGATGGCGATCAGTACTGATCGGAAAACGAATGACCTATTTGATGTGACGTGTGGAGATAACGATCTGTCAACTAAACAGATGATGAAATGGATTACTACAATAAAGATGATGAAGGAAGACAATGTGTCCAATAAAAATGATAAATAACACACAAACAGACTGTCAATAACAAAAGCTGACCATTAACTTCTGTTATTTATTCAAGTATGGACGTCAGCAAAGGGAGAGAATAAAACCAACTAGTGTCGCCAGGTGTGGATAATGGGACAGTTATCCCCTTCATTGTATAATCTTATAGTTTGTTTGTTAGCTGTTGTCTGCTGGACACATAACTCTGGATTTATTTCTCTTGTAGTACAGCTGTAGATCATATCCAAGCTCTACACAAAACTTGCTTTTATTTTATCAAGATTTATTTCTTCTATCTATATTGTGTTTATTGATTTCTTTTTCCTACATCGTCTGTGGCTGCAGTTTTTCTTGTTTTGTCTCTGAACGTTCCCATTTACGAAATGGTTACAAATGTTTGATGTCAATGAAAACTTTTGTTGAAATATGGTGTCCGTTGTTTGAAGTTGATGATGGTTATTGTTTACTGGTTATTGGTTACTAAACGGACGTCATTGCACTCCGGGCAGATCCATAGGTGCTCAGTCTCCCCAACAGATATCGAAGAGTATGTATACTGATGGTTCCGTGGCTCGCTGATTAAACACACTCCTCACTCTGCCCCTAAGGTATGCAGTTCTACTTGTACACCGGGTAACTCCAAACTGCCTAAATCGCTTGATAGACTCAACATCGATTTTAGTGTCCTCATCCACAGACAGTCGCGAAGAGACCGAAGAACATCCCCCTTATCCATCTTCAACTTTCCAACAATCGATTTTGGTAATAAGAAAGATGATGAAGATAATGTTATAATGATGAAGATGATGGCAATAATGATGATGATTATGATGTTAATAATGAATATATTGATAATTATGAAGATAATAATGATGAGAGAAATTATAATAGTAAGATGATGATGATGATAATCACGAAGATGATGATAATCACGAAGATGATGTATTAAAATGATGAGAATAAAGAGGAAGGGAGAAAATGATGCTAGTGATGAAAATAATATTATAAATGATGAAGATGACGATGGCAGTGATAAAAATAATAAAAATGATGAGGATAATGTTAATATATCGATAACGATAATGTAGATATCTATTGTAGTTGTGCATTGCCAGCAAGGTTTATTGAATTAGAGCAAGGAGTGAGGCAGAGCAGGCACAGTCAGTGGAGACAAACACTGTCTACAAGGCGGCAGCAGCAAAATACAGAAGAGAGGTAAAACGAGCGGCGAGACAGAGTTGGGTCAAAACAACCGACTCCCTGAACCTCGATAGGGACGGCCATAAACTGTGGAAGCTGGCCAAAGCGCTGAGCGATGAAAACACTAGCAGACCACCTATAGTCCTCGAACAAAACAACAAGATGGCTTCGGTAGGAAGCAGCAAACATCCTGATGCAACAATATGCCGAAGTCAGCAGAGTAAGCATAGCGAAGGAAAAGTTGATGCCACAAGAGAAAGCTCGGGCTCTCAAGGCGAGCCGAGGAAAGCAGATAGTCACCTAACGGACACATTCACCAGTAACGAGCTGGAAGAGGCTTTAAGGGACCTGAAACCCAGAAAGTCGCCAGGAAAAGATGGGATCACCAATGAGATGCTTAAAAACTTGGGAATCAGAGCAAAGGTCGCTCTACTGTCCGTTCTCAACATTGTGGAAAACAGGCATGGTACCGCAAGAATGGAAAGAAGCAATCATGGTGCCCACCCTAAAACCAGGCAAAATAAACTTGACCAGCGAGTTACAGACCAATAGCCTCCTAAGCTGCACGGCAAACTTATGGGCGCATGGTGAACAAACCTTATCCTGGCACTTGAAGCAAAGGGCTGCTATGGCACAACAAGGCGGTTTTCGGAGATACAGATCCACAGAGGATCAAGTAACCTACATTGTCCAGGAAATCGAGGACGGTTTCCAAGAAAAGAAACAGACACTGGCAGTTTTGGTAGATATGGAGAAGGCTTTTGACACAGTCTGGAAAGAAGGATTAAGCAAAACTGCTCACCCTCGGCGAAAAGGGGAAGAATGTACAATTGGCTCGATAGATACCTAGAGAACAGAACAGCAAGGGTTCAGGTTCAGGGTACAAAAGTATGAAGGCCACACTGGAGCAAGGCCCCCCAAGGAGGAGTGCTCTCACCGACTCTCTTTCCAGTCTTCGTCAATGACATTGCAACATGCCTCCCAGAACGAGTTCACTCTGCCATGTATGCCGACGACTTGGCAATATGGGCGAGAGAAGAGTCAATGCCCACAGCAGAAAATCGACTGCAAGCTACATTAAATAACCTTGAAGTGTGGTCAGCAAAGTGGAATATGAAAATAAATCCTTAAAAGACCACTTACACTGTGTTCTCCCAGAACAACAAGGATTACAAGATAACGCTTAAAGTCAATGGGCAGAACCTTCCAGAAAATAAAACCCCAACGTACCTAGGTCATTCGACGAAAGCTGACTTGGTACCCAGATCGAAAATGCTACGGCAAAAAGCGAGGCATAGGCTAACAATGATGCGTAAACTCGCAGGTTCCACATGAGGAGCAAACACCAGAATTCTCAAGACACTTTTCTCTGGTAGAGTGCGACCGGTCCTATAGTACGGTATGGCAGCGTGGAGCAATGCATCTAACAAGCAATTCGCAAAAGTGAGCAGCAGTCAAAACCGGGCTTTACGCATTATCACTGGAGCCATAAAGTCCACGCCCATCAAGGCGATGGAGACAATCACCGGCATCCAACCAATGACTGACCGAAGTGACAAAAAGTAGTAGTACTTGCGGAAAAACTCAAACGGCTCGAATCATCAATGCATGAAAGAATGTATGAATTCGGAAAGTGGAGAATACAGAGATCTAACTTCGTTAGAATCTCTAAGGCACTGACCAGAGACCACCCAGTCCTTTCCAAATGCACAGCCAAACCAATCCCGGAAATCGACAAGTGTCCGTCATGGAAAACAAAAATGCCATAACTAAGGGAATCAATCCCAGGCATACTGAACAAAAGGGATCAAACAAACCTCGACAGAAAAACTGCAGCAGAAGAGCACATAGAATCAGAGTACCCTGAAAATGAGTGGACTCACCTCTACACGGACGGATCGGCAAATAACGCAATAAGCGATGGCGGAGGAGGAATAGTGCTAAAATCTCAAAGAAAGTCACGGTCAGAAAGCGATTGCAACTGGCAAATACTCGAATAACTACCGAGCAGAGGCAGAGGCAATCAAAGAGGAGCGGCAGAAATGATCTTGGAAAGCACTACACGTAACAAGGTCGTGATATTCACCGATGCTCTATCGGTCATCACGGCACTCAAATGCGTTGGCAAAACTGAATGAGCTCAAAACGTCCCTCGCTGAACTAACGAGTTCCCTCAAACGCACCGTCATCCAGTGGATACCGTCACCCCTGCAACGTTAGAAACGAAGCGGCCGACAAGCTAGCCAAAGAGGGCGGGCGACTACCCCAGACTGATCTCGAGATCAGCTATGAGGAAGTCAAAACAACCATCGGTTCGCACTATCGAAGCAAATGGGCAAAGACCACCCGCAGTAAAAGACAGTGACGGATACTAAGGTCTCTCTCGCAGTGAACAAGTTGCCATATTTCGCCTCCGTACCGGCCACAACAAGCTCAGAGCCAACATGTTCCATAAATTTAAAAATTTGGGACAACTAGCCTGTGCCCATGCAATATGGCAGACATGACGACAGAACACGTCTTGCAAAACTGTCAACGTTTAGCAGGTATACGAAAAGAGTACTGGCCACAACACACAGGCTTCATGAAAAGCTGTACAGAGGAACAGAGTCCTAAAAACAACAGTAAAATTCATGATAGAAGTTGGTCCATCAGGCTAGGCCGGGAACGCAAGGAAAGGAGTTTCTATTGAACACTTTTCCCTTCTGTATACTTTTTACCTTCTGTATACTTTTTTTATTCTGTACACTTTTTCTATTGTACACATTTTGCTTCTGCACACTTTTTCGGCTCTTAGGTCGACCCAGCCTCAACTGGGTACCAGACATGCTCTGGGAAAGTAAAGGCGGCCGGTGTGATGTTGACCACCTCACCCATCGTGTGTCAATGAAAAATACAGGTCTAACACTGTATTGCCCTATATACCACCACAGGGTATGAACAGGGGTTTCCCAAGAAGAATTCAACACTTTTCTTCTGTACACTTTTTCTTCTGTACACTTTTTTTTATGTACACTTTATTTTACTGTATACTTTTTCTACTGTACACTTTATTTTACTGTATACTTTTTTCTACTGTACACTTTATTTTACTGTATACTTTTTTTCTACTGTACACTTTTTCCACTAGTACACTTTTTTCCCACTGTACACTTTTTCTACTGTACACTTTATTTTACTGTATACTTTTTTCTACTGTACACTTTTTAAAAAATTGAATATTTGTAAACAGTGATGAGTTTAAGAATATATTGTTTCTTATACTTCTTGTATATCTTATGTGTAGATTTTTTATGTCAACCGTATCATTTTTTGAAAAAAGGGTTCCAAGCTATACTTGTTCTTCCTTTTGTAACTAAAAAAATGTATATACTCACTGCTCTGTACACTTTTTCTTCTGCCGCATTACCAGATGTTGTGTACTATTGTATATACCATGTGTACATATTATTTATCCAAGGAAATATATAAATTTGCAATAATAAAGCAATGTCATTTACCAGCTAGATCTTCGCTAGAGAGGGTTTTAAGTTAACCATGTAGATTCGTGACATCTAAGGAACCATTATCGGTTTTGTCGTGAGAACGTGTGGAAGGAAGTCGTACATTGAAAAGTGATAATTGAGACACGCATATGACTACATTTAGGGTCAACCAGATAGCTGTCAGCGATGCAGAAACAACCCCGGGTAGCGAGAACGCGCCCAATTCGACTGATCCCGACATCCCGTCGAAATCGTGAGGTAGCTACACCTCGTCTGGGCAGATCACCCACTATGACTTCTACCTGCAGTGCCTTTATTATTGCTCATTGTGAGCACGGCACTGCGAGACCACTGTCGATGTTTTAAAATTTAAGTGACCAAATTTCACCTCACGACGAGTAGCTGCGGGCTACGGACACAAACGTTACCTGCCTCTTATCGCTGGGAACCTTACCCATTTGGGGAGTACAGGAAAGACTCACGCAGCCGTCGAGACTTTGTTCGCAGTAATATTTGAGACAAGCATACGACTACACTTTTAGGTTCAACAACATATCTGTCAGCGATGCAGAAACATAACGCCGGGTAGCGAGAATGAGCTAAGAACTAGCCGTCAGACTTATCCCACATCCCCAGCGAAATCGTGAAAGGGACTACACCCCGCCAGGATAGATCGCCACCTATATTTCTACCTGCAGAGCCCTATTTCTCGTCGTGAGATCAGGGCTCATTATCGAGACAATTGTCAAGTTTTTAAAATATCAGTAACGTTTCAGACGAGGAGCTGCGGGCTACGGACACACAAAATTGTCTGTCTCTTATTGCTGGGAGTCTGACCCGCTGTGGCTAGCAGGGGTGAGACTCACGCAGCCGTAGAGAATATGAGCGCAAGGCGGGCGACACTGGCATTGTACGGTCACTGTCTATCTTGATCGATGTGCAAGCCAAGAAGACACACATTGGACATGGTACACCAGATATAGTATGTTCCGGGAGTGGTTTAATGTTCGCCCGTTGTCGTATGATTACCTTTGTAAAAATGTGATTTCTGTACTTAGCCAATTTTATTCTGTTCTACGAGCGATGGTCCCCTCCACCGTAGCTCGACTTAGGTAAGAGCTAGAGTTCTGAAATTTGGAAACCTGCTATTGTTTACTAATTCGAGTCGAACAGCAGTATTAATTTTTTTGTGGGATCAACGATTTGGTCATTTTGCTCGGGTACGAAATGGAGTAAAACTCATTAAAAAAAACTATCATTTTCATAAAAGTACGTTTTATATTCATCATCATCATCATCATCAAGTAGCTTGCCACTCCCGGAACTTGTCTCCAATGACAACAGTCCTGAAATACTATGCTCTATGCAAGTTGACCGACGTATTATATTGGATTTGAGAAATGAAAACAGCGCCGATAAATGTGAAAAATGAACCAAAATAAATTAAAATTGTACAGAAAATGTCATACTTTCTAACCAATTCAATTAATGAGGCGACGGGTTAGGTTTGAGCGAGTATTTAAAACTTGGGTTTCCAGACCAAAGCGAATGAAACTGTCGTTTCTGCTGTAAAAATAAAATACGTCTGCTGCGTAAATGCTTCGCCTTCCTTTGCGTTCCCGGCCTAGACTGATGAACCAATTTTTATCATGAATTTTACTGTTATTTTTTGGGGCTCCGTTTCTACGTACAGCTTTTCGCGAAGCTCTGTGTTTGTGCCAGTACTCTTTCCTTATACCTGCTAAACGTTGACAGTCTTGCAGTGCTGTCATCCAGTGGATACCGTCACACTGCAACATTAGGGGAAACGAAGCGGCCGACAAGCTAGCCAAAGATGGCGGGCCACTACCCCAGACTGATCTCGAGATCAGCTATGAGGAAGTCAAAACAACCATTGGTTCGCACTATCGAAGCAAATGGGCAAAAGACCACCCGCAGTACACAGACAGTGACGGATACTATGGTCTCTCTCGCAGTGAACAAGTTGCCATATTTCGCCTCCGTACCGGCCACAACAAGCTCAGAGCCCACATGTTCCATAAATTTACAATTGGCACAACTAGCCTGTGCCCATGCAATATGGCAGACATGACGGCAGAACACGTCTTGCAAGACTGTCAACGTTTAGCAGGTATACGAAAGAGTACTGGCCACAACACACAGAGCTTCGCGAAAAGCTGTACGGAGGAACGGAGTCCCTAAAAACAACAGTAAAATTCATGATAGAAGTTGGTCCATCAGGCTAGGCCGGGAACGCAAAGGAAAGGAAGTTTTCTACTGAACACTTTTTTCCCTTCTGTATACTTTTTTACCTTCTGTATACTTTTTTTTTTATTCTGTACACTTTTTTCTATTGTACACATTTTGCTTCTGCACACTTTTTCGGCTCTTAGGTCGACCCAGCCTCAACTGGGTACCAGACATGCTCTGGGAAAGTAAAGGCGGCCGGTGTGATGTTGACCACCTCACCCATCGTGTGTCAATGAAAAATACAGGTCTAACACTGTATTGCCCTATATACCACCACAGGGTATGAACGGGTTCCTAAGAAGAATTCAACACTTTTTTCTTCTGTACACTTTTTTCTTCTGTACACTTTTTTCTTCTGTACACTTTTTTCTACTGTACACTTTTTTCTACTGTACACTTTATTTTACTGTATACTTTTTTTCTACTGTACACTTTATTTTACTGTATACTTTTTTTCTACTGTACACTTTATTTTACTGTATACTTTTTTTCTACTGTACACTTTATTTTACTGTACACTTTTTTTCTACTGTACACTTTTTTCCTACTGTACACTTTTTTCTACTGTACACTTTTTTCTACTGTACACTTTATTTTACTGTATACTTTTTTCTACTGTACACTTTTTAAAAAATTGAATATTTGTAAACAGTGATGAGTTTAAGAATATATTGTTTCTTATACTTCTTGTATATCTTATGTGTAGATTTTTTATGTCAACCGTATCATTTTTAGAGAAAACGGTTCACAAGCTATACTTGTTCTTCCTTTTGTAACTAAAAAAAATGTATATACTCACTGCTCTGTACACTTTTTTCTTCTGGCCGCATTACCAGATGTTGTGTACTGTTGTATATACCATGTGTACATATTATTTATCCAAAGGAAATATATAAATTTGCAATAATAAAGCAATGTCATTTACCAGCTAGATCTTCGCTAGAGAGGGTTTTAAGTTAACCATGTAGATTCGTGACATCTAAGGAACCATTATCGGTTTTGTCGTGAGATCGTGTGAAGTCGTACATTGAAAAGTGATAATTGAGACAAGCATATGACTACATTTAGGGTCAACCAGATAGCTGTCAGCGATGCAGAAACATAACCCCGGGTAGCGAGAACGCGCCCAATTCAGAGCTGATCCCGACATCCCCGACGAAATCGTGAGAGTAGACTACACCTCGTCAGGGCAGATCACCACACTATATTTCTACCTGCAGTGCCTTTATTGCTCATTGTGAGAGCACGGCACTTTGCGAGACCACTGTCGATGTTTTAAAATTTAAGTGACCAAATTTCACATCACGACGAGGAGCTGCGGGCTACGGACACAAACGTTACCTGCCTCTTATCGCTGGGAACCTTACCCATGTGGTGAGTACGGGAAAGACTCACACAGCCGTCGAGACTTTGTTCGCAGTAATATTTGAGACAAGCATATGACTACACTTTTAGGTTCAACAACATATCTGTCAGCGATGCAGAAACATAACGCCGGGTAGCGAGAACGAGCTAAGAACTAACCGTCCAGAGCTTATCCCCACATCCCCGGCGAAATCGTGAAAGGGGCTACACCCCCCCAGGGTAGATCGCCACACTATATTTCTACCTGCAGAGCCTCTATTTCTCGTCGTGAGATCAGGGCTCATTATCGAGACAATTGTCAAGTTTTTAAAATATCAGTAACGTTTCAGACGAGGAGCTGCGGACTACGGACACACAAAATTGTCTGTCTCTTATCGCTGGGAGTCTGACCCGCTGTGGCTAGCAGGGGTGAGACTCACGCAGCCGTAGAGAATATGAGCGCAAGGCGGGCGACACTGGCATTGTACGGTCACTGTCTATCTTGATCGATGTGCAAGCCAAGAAGACACACATTGGACATGGTACACCAGATATAGTATGTTCCGGGAGTGGTTTAATGTTCGCCCGTTGTCGTATGATTACCTTTGTAAAAATGTGATTTCTGTACTTAGCCAATTTTATTCTGTTCTACGAGCGATGGTCCCCCTCCACCGTAGCTCGACTTAGGTAAGAGCTAGAGTTCTGAAATTTGGAAACCTGCTATTGTTTACTAATTCGAGTCGAACAGCAGTATTAATTTTTTTGTGGGATCAACGATTTGGTCATTTTGCTCGGGTACGAAATGGAGTAAAACTCATTAAAAAAAACTATCATTTTCATAAAAGTACGTTTTATATTCATCATCATCATCATCATCAAGTAGCTTGCCACTCCCGGAACTTGTCTCCAATGACAACAGTCCTGAAATACTATGCTCTATGCAAGTTGACCGACGTATTATATTGGATTTGAGAAATGAAAACAGCGCCGATAAATGTGAAAAATGAACCAAAATAAATTAAAATTGTACAGAAAATGTCATACTTTCTAACCAATTCAATTAATGAGGCGACGGGTTAGGTTTGAGCGAGTATTTAAAACTTGGGTTTCCAGACCAAAGCGAATGAAACTGTCGTTTCTGCTGTAAAAATAAAATACGTCTGCTGCGTAAATGCTTCGCCTTCCTTTGCGTTCCCGGCCTAGACTGATGAACCAATTTTTATCATGAATTTTACTGTTATTTTTTGGGGCTCCGTTTCTACGTACAGCTTTTCGCGAAGCTCTGTGTGTTGTGGCCAGTACTCTTTCCTTATACCTGCTAAACGTTGACAGTCTTGCAGTGCTGTCATCCAGTGGATACCGTCACACTGCAACATTAGGGGAAACGAAGCGGCCGACAAGCTAGCCAAAGATGGCGGGCCACTACCCCAGACTGATCTCGAGATCAGCTAGAGAAGTCAAAACAACCATTGGTTGCACTATCGAAGCAAATGGGCAAAAGACCACCCGCAGTACACAGACAGTGACGGATACTATGGTCTCTCTCGCAGTGAACAAGTTGCCATATTTCGCCTCCGTACCAGCCACAACAAGCTCAGAGCCCACATGTTCCATAAATTTACAATTGGCACAACTAGCCTGTGCCCATGCAATATGGCAGACATGACGGCAGAACACGTCTTGCAAGACTGTCAACGTTTAGCAGGTATACGAAAAGAAACTGGCCACAACACACAGAGCTTCGTGAAAAGCTGTACGGAGGAACGGAGTCCTAAAAACAACAGTAAAATTCATGATAAAAGTTGGTCCATCAGGCTAGGCCGGGAACGCAAAGGAAAGGAAGTTTTCTACTGAACACTTTTTTCCCTTCTGTATACTTTTTTACCTTCTGTATACTTTTTTTTTTATTCTGTACACTTTTTTCTATTGTACACATTTTGCTTCTGCACACTTTTTCGGCTCTTAGGTCGACCTAGCCTCAACTGGGTACCAGACATGCTCTGGGAAAGTAAGGCAGCCGGTGTGATGTTGACCACCTCACCCATCGTGTGTCAATGAAAAATACAGGTCTAACACTGTATTGCCCTATATACCACCACAGGGTATGAACGGGTTCCTAGAGAATTCAACACTTTTTCTTCTGTACACTTTTTTCTTCTGTACACTTTTTCTTCTGTACACTTTTTTCTACTGTACACTTTTTTCTACTGTACACTTTATTTTACTGTATACTTTTTTTCTACTGTACACTTTATTTTACTGTATACTTTTTTTCTACTGTACACTTTATTTTACTGTATACTTTTTTTCTACTGTACACTTTATTTTACTGTACCTTTTTTCTACTGTACACTTTTTCCTACTGTACACTTTTTTCTACTGTACACTTTTTCTACTGTACACTTTATTTTACTGTATACTTTTTTCTACTGTACACTTTTTAAAAAATTGAATATTTGTAAACAGTGATGAGTTTAAGAATATATTGTTTCTTATACTTCTTGTATATCTTATGTGTAGATTTTTTATGTCAACCGTATCATTTTTAGAGAAAACGGTTCACAAGCTATACTTGTTCTTCCTTTTGTAACTAAAAAAAATGTATATACTCACTGCTCTGTACACTTTTTTCTTCTGGCCGCATTACCAGATGTTGTGTACTGTTGTATATACCATGTGTACATATTATTTATCCAAAGGAAATATATAAATTTGCAATAATAAAGCAATGTCATTTACCAGCTAGATCTTCGCTAGAGAGGGTTTTAAGTTAACCATGTAGATTCGTGACATCTAAGGAACCATTATCGGTTTTGTCGTGAGATCGTGTGAAGTCGTACATTGAAAAGTGATAATTGAGACAAGCATATGACTACATTTAGGGTCAACCAGATAGCTGTCAGCGATGCAGAAACATAACCCGGGTAGCAGAACGCGCCCAATTCAGAGCTGATCCCGACATCCCCGACGAAATCGTGAGTGAGACTACACCTCGTCAGGGCAGATCACCACACTATATTTCTACCTGCAGTGCCTTTATTGCTCATTGTGAGAGCACGGCACTTTGCGAGACCACTGTCGATGTTTTAAAATTTAAGTGACCAAATTTCACATCACGACGAGGAGCTGCGGGCTACGGACACAAACGTTACCTGCCTCTTATCGCTGGGAACCTTACCCATGTGGTGAGTACGGGAAAGACTCACACAGCCGTCGAGACTTTGTTCGCAGTAATATTTGAGACAAGCATATGACTACACTTTTAGGTTCAACAACATATCTGTCAGCGATGCAGAAACATAACGCCGGGTAGCGAGAACGAGCTAAGACTAACCGTCAGAGCTTATCCCCACATCCCCGGCGAAATCGTGAAAAGGGACTACGCCAGGGTAGATCGCCACACTATATTTCTACCTGCAGAGCCTCTATTTCTCGTCGTGAGATCAGGGCTCATTATCGAGACAATTGTCAAGTTTTTAAAATATCAGTAACGTTTCAGACGAGGAGCTGCGGACTACGGACACACAAAATTGTCTGTCTCTTATCGCTGGGAGTCTGACCCGCTGTGGCTAGCAGGGATGAGACTCACGCAGCCGTAGAGAATATGAGCGCAAGGCGGGCGACACTGGCATTGTACGGTCACTGTCTATCTTGATCGATGTGCAAGCCAAGAAGACACACATTGGACATGGTACACCAGATATAGTATGTTCCGGGAGTGGTTTAATGTTCGCCCGTTGTCGTATGATTACCTTTGTAAAAATGTGATTTCTGTACTTAGCCAATTTTATTCTGTTCTACGAGCGATGGTCCCCCTCCACCGTAGCTCGACTTAGGTAAGAGCTAGAGTTCTGAAATTTGGGAAAACCCGCTATTGTTTACTAATTCGAGTCGAACAGCAGTATTAATTTTTTTGTGGGATCAACGATTCGGTCATTTTGCTCGGTTACGAATGGAGTAAAACTCATTAAAAAAAACGATATCATTTTCATAAAAGTACGTTTTATATTCATCATCATCATCATCATCAAGTAGCTTGCCACTCCCGGAACTTGTCTCCAATGACAACAGTCCTGAAATACTATGCTCCATGCAAGTTGACCGGCGTATTATATTGGATTTGAGAAATGAAAACAGCGCCGATAAATGTGAAAAATGAACTAAAATAAATTAAAATTGTACAGGAAATGTCACCAGTGCTACATACTTTCTAACCAATTCAATTAATGAGGCGACTGGTTAGATTTGAACTTGAGTTTCCATACCAAAGCGAATGAAACTGTCGTTTCTGCTGTAAAAATAAAATACGTCTGCTACGTAAATGCGTTGGTTGTTCTTCAACACAAATGCTGTGTTTACATTTTGTAACTAACTAATATGACTATCACGTGTGTGTTGACGAGGTTTACATTTTGTAACTAACTAATATAACTGTCACGTGTGTGTTGATGAGGTTTACATTTTGTAACTAACTAATATAACTGTCACGTGTGTGTTGATGAGGTTTACATTTTGTAACTAATATGACTATCACGTGTGTGTTGACGAGGTTTACATTTTGTAACTAACTAATATAACTGTCACGTGTGTGTTGACGAGGTTTACATTTTGTAACTAACTAATATGACTATCACGTGTGTGTTGACGAGGTTTACATTTTGTAACTAACTAATATAACTGTCACGTGTGTGTTGACGAGAAGAATGAACATCTACGGACAGACAGGAAGAATGAACTATCACGGACAGACAGGAAGAATGAACATCTACGACAGACAGGAAGAATGAACATCTACGGACAGACAGGAAGAATGAACATCTACGGACAGACAGGAAGAATGAACATCTACGGACAGACAGGAAGAATGAACATCTACGGACAGACAGGAAGAATGAACATCTACGGACAGACAGGAAGAATGAACATCTACGGACAGACAGGAAGAATGAACATCTACGGACAGACAGGAAGAATGAACATCTACGGACAGACAGGAAGAATGAACATCTACGGACAGACAGGAAGAATGAACATCTACGGACAGACAGGAAGAATGAACATCTACGGACAGACAGGAAGAATGAACATCTACGGACAGACAGGAAGAATGAACATCTACGGACAGACAGGAAGAATGAACATCTACGGACAGACAGGAAGAATGAACATCTACGGACAGACAGGAAGAATGAACATCTACGGACAGACAGGAAGAATGAACATCTACGGACAGACAGGAAGAATGAACATCTACGGACAGACAGGAAGAATTGTTAGCGACACAAATCATAAACGCTGACCGATAAACTAAAAATAGCTCTTACATATTCTTTCTTTGTTTCCCTTTTTTCTCGCTCCATAACGACCACTCTATCATTTGTATGTGATCTGAGCCTAAGAGCGATTAACGATGTGCCAGTTATGCGCCTACCAATAGGCCAGCTAATCCTATTTCTGCGATGCTTTTTATTTACTAGGGTAACTTCCCTCGACCTGACCACTACATCAGTCGCCTCTTACGACATGCCTTGAAGGTCCTTAATCCCTAAACAACACACACATTTCCTGGCCGAAGCCCGCAAAAATTATGCCCAAAGTTCAAAAGCCAAAGCGTCTCATGAAACAAAACTCTGTCCTCCCTCGCAGGGAACCGCTGCTGCCTTGTAGTTTATGGTTGGGGGCAACCAAAGGCTAGCGGAGCAAACCGTAAAAAAATCTGAACGAACGAAAAACCAAGGTGTTCATTAAAACGACCGGTTGTGGGAAGACAGCCTCATAAGGCCGGGAGGGCAGGCCGTCTGGGTCGCTGCCGGAAAGAAAATGGCAACTCACTGCCTTGTGGATTTTGGCTGGAGACAGTCGAAGGCTAACGGAGAGCGTACCCAGTAAACGTTGTTTGAAATCTGATGCACGCCCGAAAGATAAGCACCAGTGCTCAAAACGGCACTAAAAGTGTAACGTAGCTACCCATGCTAAGGCTGCATGGACCAATTTTTTTCATGAATATGTCTTTTAATAATGAATCTCGATATGGTTTCTACGCCTGAGAAGACCCGCCGGGCAGGACGAGTGTCGGGCCCCATGCCTCGAAGGGGCCCGTTTTATGCTACCGACGGTCCCCGCCCTCCAACTCGGCACAGCAGCGAACGAGGTAACCGGGTTAAAGTTACTGGTTCGATACGGTAGAGTATTGGCCATCAAAAATTAAATATCACCCAATGGAATGCGGAAGGTATCCATTACAAGAAGCAAGCACTCGCAATAAGACTTGCAGAAGACGATATAGATGTTTCGTGCATCGGAAACGCATCTAAATACCAAGCACAGATTCGAGATTAAAAGTTGCAAACCTTCAGAACAGATAGAGAAGGGCACAAGGTGGAGTCCTCACCCTAGTTAGAAATGGCATTCCAACCAAGCAGATGGAAGGAACAAATGGAAGCGCCGGCGCAGTAGAGATCATAGGCGTTCAAATCACGTGTACCGACATACAGATTCTTCTGTATAACCTTTACTGTCAAAGTTACACCCCGCTGTCACTCGAAACAATGAATATCAGTGACACTTCATGCATTGTGGTCGGCGATTTCAATAGCCACTCTGAGAGATGGGGCTACCCCGAAACAAACAGCAGAGGCGTAGAGGTAGAAGACTGGGAGATAGAGAACAACCTGTTCCTTATCAATGCCGCAGACGATCCACCAACCTTCTACTCGAGAACGTGGCATACAACGAGTACCCCGGACTTGGCCTTCCCAACAAGCGACCTATCCACCAAAATGCTCCTTACGGTTACCCAGCAACTAGGAGACAGTGACCATAGACCTGTCAAACTGAAAATAAACCTCAATTTCGTACCAGAGCCTAAAATGTGGTTGCCACGGTGGAACTATAAGAGAGCAAATTGGAAGCAGTATGGGGCACTGACTGATGCAAATGTTGAACGAATCAACATGCATGAATAGAAAAACATGCGAATCGTGGCAAGGGAACTGTCACAAGCAATCCTGAAAGCGGCACTGGGAACCATCCCTAGAGGCGCACGAAGGATTACAAGCCATACTGGACAGCAGAGGTTCAGAAGCTTGAAAAGACCTTGAGAAGACAAGGAGTGAGGCAGAACAGGCACAGTCAGTAGGCAGCCAATACTGCCTACAAGGCGGCAGCAGCAAAATACAGAAGGGAGGTCAAACGAGCGGAGCGACAGAGTTGGGTTAAAACAACCGAATCTCTGAACCTCGATAGGACAGCCATAAACTGTGAAGCTTGCCAAAGCGCTAAATGATGAAACACCAGCAGACCACAAATAGTCATCGAACAAGAAAAGAAGATGTCCTCGGGTAGGGAAGCAGCAAACATTCTAATGCAAAAATATGCCGAAGTCAGCAGAGTAAGCATAGCAAGAGAAAAAGTCGATGCCACCAAAAGAAAAGCACGGGCTCTACAAGGCGAGCCAAGAAAGTCGATAGTCACCTAACGGACATATTCACCAGTAACGAGTAGGAACAGACTTTAAGGGACCTGAAACTCAGAAAGTCGCAGGGCAAAGATGGGATTGCCAATGAGATGCTTAAAACTTGGGTAACAGAGCAAATGCCGCTCTATTGTCCGTTCTCAACATGTCGTGGAGAACAGGCATAGTACCACAAGAATGGAAAGAAGCAATCATTGTACCCATCCTAAAACCAGGCAAAAACAAACTCGACCCAGCGAGTTACAGACCAATA
This sequence comes from Arion vulgaris, assembly GCA_020796225.1. Classification (NCBI taxonomy): domain Eukaryota; kingdom Metazoa; phylum Mollusca; class Gastropoda; order Stylommatophora; family Arionidae; genus Arion; species Arion vulgaris. The sequence goes on from CM036775.1 coordinate 8,567,693, forward strand.
AGCCTCCTAAGCTGCACGGGCAACTATGGAATGTATGGTGAACAAACGGTTATCTTGGCACCTGAAAGCAAAGGGCTGCTTATGGCACAACAAGGAGGTTTTCGGAGATACAGATCCACAGAGGATCAAGTAACATACATTGTCCAGGAAATCGAGGATGGTTTCCAAGAAAAGAAACAGATACTGGCGGTCTTGGTAGATATGGAGAAGGCGTTGGACACAGTCTGGAAAGGACTAAGGTTGAAACTCCTCACCCGCGGCGTAAAGGGAAGAATGTACAATTGGCTTGATAGATACCTAGAGAACAGAACAGCAAGAGTTCAGGATAAAGGGTACAAAAGCATGAAGTCAATACTGGAGCAAGAGTCCCCCAGGAGGAGTGCTCTCACCATCTCTTTCTAATCTTCGTCAATGACATTGCAACATGCCTCCCAGAATGAGTACACTCTGCCATGTATGCCGACGACTTGAATATGGGCGCGAGAAGAGTCAATGCCCACAGCAGAAAATCGACTGCAAGCTACGTTAAATAACCTTAAAGTGTGGTCAGCAAAGTGGAATATGAAAATAAATCCTTCAAAGACGACTTACACTGTGTTCTCCCAGAACAACAAGGATTACAAGATAACGCTTAAAGTCAATGGGCAGAACCTTCCGGAATGCAAACCCCAACTACCTAGGAGTCACACTCGACAGAAAGCTGACTTGGTGCACCCAGATCGAAAATGCTACAGCAAAAGCAGTTCATAGGCTCACAATGATCGTAAACTCCAGGTTCCACGTGGAGCAAACGCCAGAATTCTCAAGACACTTTACTCTGGTAGAGTGCGACCGATCCTAGAGTGAGTATGGCAGCTTGGAGCAATGCATCTAACAGCAATTTGAAAAAGTGAGCAATAGTCAGAGCCGTGCAATGCGTATCATCACTGGAGCCATGAAGTCCACGCCCTTCAAGGCAATGGAGACAATCACCAGCATCCAACAAATGACTGACCGAAGTGACAAAAAGTAGTAGTACTTGCAGAAAAACTCAAACGGCTCGAATCTCATCCAATGCATGAAAGAATGTATGAATTCTGAAAGAGGAGAATACAGAGATCTAACTTTGTTAAAATCTCTAAGGCACTGACTGCAGACCATCCAGTCTTTTCCAAATGCAAAGTCAAACTAATCCCGGCAATCGACAAGTGCCCAATGGAAAACCTAAATGCCAGAACTAGAGAATCAATCCCAGGCATACTGAACAAGGGAGCAAAAAAACCTCCAAGAAAAATTGCAACAGAAGAGTACATAGAATCAGAGTACCCTGAAAATGAGTGGACGCACGTCTACACGGACAGATCGGCAAATAACGCAATAAGCGATGGCGGAGAGGGAATAGTGCTTAAAATATCAAAGAAAGTCACGGTCAAGAAAGCGATTGCAACTGGCAAACACTCGAATAACTACCGAGCAGAGGCAGAGGCAATCAAAGAGGCAGCCGAAATGATCTTGGAGAGAAGAAACACTACACGCAACAAGGTCGTGATATTCACCGATGATCTATCGGTCATCACGGCATCAAATCGTTAGAAAACTGAGATGAATGAGCTCAAATGTCCCTCGCTGAACTAACGAGTTCACTCAAACTGCACATCATCCAGTGGATACCGTACACTGCAAGTTAGGAAACGAAGCAGCCGACAAGCTAGCCAAAGAGGGCGGGCGACTACCTCAGACTGATCTCGAGATCAGTTAGAGGAATCAAAACAACCATCGGTTCGCACTATAGAAGCAAATGGGCAAAAAACCACCCTCAGTACACAGACAGTGACGGATACTATGATCTCTCTCGAAGTGAACAAGTTGCCATATTTCGCCTCGTCCGACACAACAAGCTCAGAGTCCACATGTTCCATAAATTTAAAATTGGCACAACTAGCCTGTGCCCCTGCAAATAGCAGACATGACGCAGAACATGTCTTGCAAGACTATAGCAGGTATAAGGAAAGTCATGGCACACACAGAGCTTCGCGAAAAGCTGTACGGAGGAACGGAGTCCCTTAAAATCACAGTAAAATTCATGATAAAAATTGGTTCATCAGTCTAGGCCGGGAACGCAAAGGAGAAGAAGTTCCTTTTGAACATGGGCTTATTTTGCGGGCTTCGCCTGGAAATGTGTGCGATTGTTCAGGGATTTCCAGCCCATGCATTGCTTTTCTGAGTTCACACTGCCAACACTGATATTTTCGCGGACGCTCGCAAGCTGCTGTTTCGTGCTTTTGAACTTGGGCATATTTTAGCGGACATCGGCCAGGAGATGCGTGCTTTGTTCAGGATTTTCGGCCACTGCACTGCTTTTTCGTGTTTGCACTTCTACCTTACTTGTAGGTCTCCCCGATCCCTGACGCTTAGACAGACCGGAACCTAAGTCTGTTTCCAGGGTCACCACGTGGAGGTTGGGCAGGGTCTTGGTTAGCGCGCCCCTTCGCTAACCGTGGCTTTTGTTACCGCCATGACCACCAGCCTTTGAACCCACAAGCTAAATCTTCTTCTTTGCGTTCCCCGCCTAGCCTGATGAACCAACTTTTATCATGAATTTACTGTTGTTTTTAGGGACTCCGTTCCTCCGTACAGCTTTTCGCGAAGCTCTGTGTGTTGTGGCCATGACTCTTTCCTTATACCTGCTAAACGTTGACAATCTTGCAAGACATGTTCTGCCGTCATGTTTGCCATTTTGCTCGGGCACAGGCTAGTTGTGCCAATTTTAAATTTATGGAACATGGGATCTGAGCTTGTTGTGTCCGGTACGGAGGCGAAATATGGCAACTTGTTCACTGCGGAAGAGACCATAGTATCCGTCACTGTCTGTGTACTGAGAGTGGTCTTTTGCCCATTTGCTTCTATAGTGCGAACCGATGGTTGTTTTGATTTCCTCATAACTGATCTCGAGATCAGTCTGAGGTAGTCTCCGTCCTCTTTGGCTAGCTTGTCGGCTGCTTCGTTTCCTAACGTTGCAGTGACGGTATCCACTGGATGACGGTGCGTTCGAGGAACTCTTAGTTCAGCGAGGGATGTTTTGAGCTCATTCATCTCAGTTTTGCCAACGCATTTGAGTGCCGTGATGACCGATAGAGCATCGGTGAATATCACGACCTTGTTGCGTGTAGTGCTTCTTCTCTCCAAGATCATTTCGGCCGCCTCTTTGATTGCCTCTGCCTCTGCTCGGTAGTTATTTGAGTATTTGCCTGGGGCAACCGCTTTTGACCGTGACTTCTTTGAGATTTTAAGCACTATTCTCCTCCGCCATCGCTTATTGCGTTATTGGCCGATCCGTCCGATACGCGTCCACTCATTTTCGGTACTTGATTCTATGTACCTTCTGTTGGTTTTTTTGTCGGGGTTTTTTTGGGCCCCTTTTTGTTCAGTATCCCCGGGATTGATTCCTTAGTTCTGAATTTTTGGTTTTCCCCAGGCGGGATTGTCGTTTGCCGATTTTTTGTGTTTTAAAAGGATGAGGGCAGGGTTTTAGGTTGAGATTCTCAGTTGATTTTGTTTTCCCATTTTCCCGAATTCATTTTTTCCGGCTTGATAAATTTCGACCCGTTTGAGTTTTTCCGCGTACTACTACTTTTTGTCATTTCGATCAGTCATTGGTTGGATGGGGATTGTCCCATCGTTTGATGGGGGACTTAGGGCCCCGGATGATGCGTAAGGCCCGGGTTTTTACTCCCTACTTTGCGAATTGTTGTTAGATGCATTGCTCCAAGCTGCCATACCGTACTTAGGATGGTCGACCTACCAGAAAAAGTGTCTTGAGAATTCTGCGTTTGCTCCCAGGGGGAAACCCTCGAGTTTAGCATCATTGTTAGCCGTTCTCCTTTTTTCCCGTAGCATTTTGATTCAAAAGTCAGCTTTCTGTCGAGGTGACTTGGGTATTGGGGGTTTTTTTCTCGGGAAGGTTCCCCATTGATTTTAAGGGTTTATCGTAATTTTGTTGTTCTGGGAGAACACATGTAAGTCGTCTTTGAAGGATTTATTTTCATATTCCATTTTTGCTGACCACATTCAAGATTATTTAACGTGCTTGCAGTCGATTTTCTGCTTTTGGGCATTGACTTTCTTTTCGCCCATATTCCAATGTCGGTACATGGGGAGTGTATGTTCTGGGAGGCATGTTGCAATGTCATTGACGAAGATTGAAAGAGAGTCGGTGAGAGCACCCCCCTTGGGGGACCCCCTTGCCCAGTGTGGCCTTCTGCTTTTGTACCCAAACCCTGAATGTTTGGTTCTGTTTTCTAGGTATCTTTTTATTTGAATTCTTTTCTTTAGGGAGGGTGAGGAGTTTCAACCTTAACCTTTTTTCCAGACTGTGTCCAACCCCTTCCATATCTACCAACACCCCCAGTGTCTGTTTTTTCTTGGAAAAACCATCTCGATTTCTGGACAATGTAGTTACTTGATCCTCTTGGATCGCCTGAAAGCCCCCTTTTTGTTGTCCCAAAAAGGCCTTTGTTTTCAGGTCCCAAGATAACGTGTGTTCACATGCCCCATTTTTTGCCTGCAGCTTGGGGAGGCTTATTGGTCTGTAACCCGGGGTCGAGATTTTTGCCGGTTTGGGGAGGGTACCATGATTGTTTTTTTCCCTTTTTGTAGTACTATCCCCTTTTTCCCACGACATGTTGAGAACGGAAGAGAGCGGCCTTTGCCTGTTACCCAATTTTTTGCATGTCGTTGGGAACCCCATTTTTACCGGGCGATTTTTGAGTTTCGCCCTTAAAGCCTCTTCCAGCTCGTTACTGGTGAATTTTCCGTTAGGTGACTACGACTTTTTTTGGGCCTGCCTTGGAGACCCCGTGCTTTTTCTTTGATGGCACGATTTTTTCCGCTATGCTTACCTGCACTTCAAATTGGTGCATTAGGATGTTCGCTGCTTTACCTGAGGACATCTTTTTTTCTTTTCGATGACAGGTTTGCTCGTGTTCTATAACCCTCGGGGCCAGTTTCCAGTTTATGGCCATCCCATCTGGGTTCAGGGATGGGGTTTTTTTGACCCTTTGTGGGCCGCCGTTTGACCCCCCTTCGTATTTTGCTGTTTCCGCCTTGGGGCAGTTTTGGGCTGCCACCGACTGTGCCTGTTCTGCTCACCCTTGCTTTCAAGGTTTTTTTCGCTTCTAACCCTCTGTCCAGTAGGCTTGAATCCAGGGCGCCTCAGGATGGTTCCCGTGCCGTTTTCGGGATTGCTTCGACAGTTCCTCCCAGATTCGCAGTTTTTTTTTTTTATGCATGTCTATTCGTTCAAATTTATCAGCGTGCCCCAACGCTTCCAAATTTGCCTTTGAGTTCCCCCGTGGCCCATTTTTTAGGCTCGGGTACAAATTTGAGGTTTATTAGCGGGTTGACCGGTTTAGGGTCACTGTCCCCTAGTTGGGGTAACCGTACGTACCATTTTTGATAGGTCGCGTGCGAAGGCCGTCGGGGTATTTTTGGGCCAGTTCTCGAGTAGAAGGTTGGGGGATCGTGGGGGGGCATTAAAAAGGAACAGGTTTTTCCCATTCCCAGTTCTACCCTACGCCTCTGCTGTTCGTTTCATAAGCCCTTTCAGAGGGCTTTGAAATCGGACCAGTGCATGAAGTGTCACTGATATTCAGTTTTGAGTGACAGCGGGTGTAATTTGAATAAAGGTTAACAGAAGAATCGTATGTCGACACGTTTTTTGGGACGCCATGATCTAACTGCCCGGGGGTTTCCTTTGTTCCTTCCATCTGCTTGGTTGGAATGCCATTTCTGACTAGGTGGGGACCCCACCATTGTGCCCTTCCGGTCTGTTCTGAAAGTCTTTTAAACCCTTTTTTAATTGAACTTATGTCTGGGATTTGATGCGTTTTTTATCAGAAACATCTATATGTCTTCTGCAAGCTTATTGCGAGTGCTTTTTTTGTAATGGATACCTTCCGCATTCCATTGGGTGATTTTTAAATTTTTTTAAAAATTCCCGACCGTATCGAACCGTAACTTTAACCCCGGTTACTTCGTTCGCTGTTTGCCGAGTTGAGGGGGGGACCGTGAGAAAGGGGGCCCCTTTCGAGACATGGGGCCTGGCCCCGTCCTGCCCGGCGAGATTTCCCAGGCGAGCACATATCGAATTTCCCAAAAAAAACATATTCAGATAAATGTTCCATGCAGGTCAGCAGGGGTAGCTAGCACTTTCAGTGCCTTTTTGGGCCTTGGGGGCCATCTTGGGGCGTGTATCCTTTTTCAACCAGCGTTTGCTCGGTTCCCCCTTTAAACCCTTTTGACTGCCCCCACAAAACCCAAAAGGGCAGTGAGTTGCCATTTTTTTTTCAGGGCAGCTCCCCTTAGATGGGCCCTCCCGTGTTATGGGGATCTTAACGAACCCGGGCGTTTATGAACACCTTGGTTCGTCACCGTTCAGGTTTTTTTTCGGTTTGCTCCGCTAGCCTTTGGTTTTACCCAACCATGACACCACGGCAGGGGAGCCCTGCGAGAACAGAGTTATGTTTTATGGGGGGTTCCCCTAAGACTTTTGTTTGCGGTCTTCGGTCGGGAAATTTTGTGTATTTTCAGTACCAGTTTTCGATTGCAACACGTTTTGTTTTTGCGGACTCAGACTCTACTGTTTCGTACTGTTGAAGTTTGCGTATTTTTAGGCTTTGGGAAGGAAATGTGTATTTTGGCATTTACTCATTTCAGTGACAATGGTTTTGTTTGTGGGTTCGTACTCTGTTATCTCCAGTTCTTTTTGAGTATGGACATATTTTGCGGGTTCGTCCAGGAAATTTTGATTTTTTTTATTTCTGTTCGATACGTTGCGTTTTCAAGCCACACTGTCACCATAAAATTTTCACGCTGCTGTTTGGCCCAAAATTTAGAGGACTATGGCCAGGAGATGCGGGGAATTTTCCCGGGATTTTCCTGTTTTGTTTCACATGTTTGCACTTTAAGGGCTCCTGATCCCTGCCCCCTTTAGCCAGACTGGGAAACCTAAGTCTGTTTCAAGGTCACGGTGGAGGTTTGGGGGGGTCTTTTACCCTCCCAACCCGGCTCATTTTTTCCGGGGCCCCCCGGGGTTTTTACCCCTTTGGGGTTTCTATTCTTCCTTCTAAAGTAAGTGTCTTTTCAACTAAACCACATTTGACTTCACAAATAGAAACAAAAAAAATGCAAAGAATAACACTTAATGAAAACTGATTAATTTAATGAAGAAAATTTTTCCCAAAAAATATATGTAAAAATATTCCAACAAAAAAACAGAAAATATTTCAGAACCTTCACCCCAAAAAAAAGTGGACTTTAGTAACCTTAACCTAAAATAAAAATTTTTTACTAAATAGGAACAAAACTTAAGTATTTAAGATCCCGATCTTGGAACAAAGGTTGTGAGACATGGGACTTTTACCAGGGGGAGATATCATTAATGCATTTGAATACAAAAGCACAGAAGATACTTAGAATTAAAAGGAAAAAAAACAAAGATTCTGCTTGCAGCTTGATATTAAAGAGAATAAAAAAATAAAAACAAGGAAAATTAAATATTTCGGGCAACAAATGACATGAGTGTAGAGAAGGGGAATTTTTGGGAAAGGGAAAGGTATGGGAAAAGAAGGAGAAGAAGATGAAGACGATGGGGGAAAGTTATGCGATCAAGAATGACGCTGCTGACGCCGGTCAACGTGCAAAACAGAGAGTTTTTCAGGGCTTTTCTGTGAGTCAAGTTCTGGAAGGGGGCAAGTACTTAATGGGATAAACCCAAATACTTGTTTTATTTTTCCAGCCCCCTTTACTTCCACAACGTGGGATTTATTGGTTTAAAAATGGTCGCCCTTTTCCCCCTCTGTGAGAACAGTCGCCATTGGTCAGTCTCGGAGAACTATGACATTTCAGTCTCAGTTTAGAACAGTCACCATTGGTCTAGTCTCGTTTAGAATTAGTCACCTATTGGCCTAGTCTCGTTGGGGGAACTAGTCACCATTGGCCAGTCTGTAAACTAGTCACCTTTGGCCCAGTCTCGTGAGAATAGTCACCTTTGGCCTAGTCCCATTTTGGGGAACAGGGCCATTTCAGTCTCAATTTTTGAACTAGTACCTATTGGGCCAGTCTGTGAGAACTAGTTATCTATTCCTAGTCATTTTGGGAACTATGCCTATTGGCTAGTCTCAGTTGAGAATAGTCACCTTTTACCAGTCCGTGGGGAACTAGTCACCCCTTGGCAGTCTCAGTGAGAACAGTCACCATTGGCCAGTTCTAGTTGGGAACTAGTCGCCCATTGGTCTAGTCTCAGGGGAACTACGACTATTGGTCTAGTCTCAGGAGAACTAGGACTAGGTCTAGTCTGGAGAACAGTCACCATTGGCCAGTCCTGTGGGAACAGTCGCCCCTTTTGGGCTAGTCTCGTGAGAAAGTCGATATTGGTTAGTCTCAGGAGAACTAGTCGACTATTGGTCAGTCCAGTGAGAATAGTCGCCCTTTTGGCAGTCTCAGGAGAATAGTCGACTATTGGTCTGTCCAGTTTGGGAACTAGTCGCCTATTGGTCTAGTCTCAGTGAGAACTAGTCGATTGGTCTAGTCTCAGTGAGAACTAGTCGACTATTGGTTTAGTCTCAGGAGAATAGTCGCCATTGGCTAGTCTCAGTTTAGAACTAGTCGACTATTGGCCAGTCTCGTTTAGAACTAGTCGATATTGGTCAGTCTCGTTGAGAACAAACATAAAAAGCAAGGGCCCTGTGGTGTGAGGAGGGGCCGCCTCATGCCAAAGGTACCAGGTTGCCCCTGGAACTATCTTGAAATTTTTTTTGGGGGATCCCTGATCTCAGTGTAGGTGAGACGAGTTTCAGTTCTATCGAGACAGACGATAAAAAGTAGGGGACCATGTTCAATTTGAGCACGTAAAAAAACCTTTGGGAGTTAAATATCGAGAAGAGTAGGCTGGAAGCCGCTGCCGGACAAAATTCATTAGAATAGATTTAAATTAAAATTCCTACATAAATATCTTCATTATCTTCAAAATTACATCGGAGACCCTGCTATGTAGTTCGTGAACTGCAACTGATATTTTTCCTGTGTAAGAAAGAGATCGGACCACACATTGTTACTCACCGAAGTGAAATGATGATGGTCCTATCAAGCAATCACTCAAACTGAGAAGTAGAAGTTTCTGGATGGATGTTGAATGTATAACCTTAACCTGGAGTTGAGGGTCTAAGCAAAATGACAAGTACCTATTCTCTCAAAATACTACCAGACACGAATGTGCAGACTGCCTTTTACTTCAATAAATGCAGTAGCGGCTCGTGATCACTTTTGTTGGTGGGGCCAGACACAATTTTTCGGAAAAATTATGATTTTGGGTTGTGATATTTTAGTTTATAAAATAATAAATACACGTTACACATTATTTTAGTGGGGACCGGCTCCACTGACCCTTTATGACAAGCCGCCACTGAATACATGTATTCCTTTTCTAATTTAACACTCACCAATCCATGAATATGTGGAAGATAAATCGACCGGTAAATCATTTTAATATTTATTTCATCTTCTGACATCCCATGCAAACCCTACTTGATTCCAAACGTATGGACTGTGTCTTTCCTTTTGATGAAACCAGTGGCGGCTCGTAATCCTTTTTTTTGGTGGGCCAGACTCAAATTTTCGGAAAAATCATGGTTTTGGGTTAGGTTATATTTTAGTTTATTAACTAATATATACACGTTACACATTATTTTTGGTGGGGCCTTGCCCCACAGGCCCTTAATGACGAGTCGCCACTGGATGAAACAGTAAGGAGGAGTTTGTGCAAAATGGCAGGCACATTCCTCATATCAGCTGCTCAGGCTAGGCACAAATGAAGAGGAGACTTTATCCTTGATTTCAACTCCGACACAACACGGAAAGAAACACGACCAGTCGAAGCCACGGGAGCAATGAAATAAAGTGCGAAGGCAGGGCCAGTATCAGTGAGTTAACGCTAAACAAGATTCTAGTATGTGTTTACAAGGTGGTCCTGAAACAGATGCACACGAGTTGACAATGCAGGTAGGATCAAATAGAGCTGATGGTTGTGTAGCGAGAGACTGGAATGATATGATACGAACTGAATAATGGATTGTAGAGCGTAGGTTCGATCTGAACGACCATGCTATGTGAGTAGCGACTGATGGTAGGAAAGCTGGTCAATGGATGGAGTAGATGAGCTGGAAGCTGTATTAGTAGTAGGTAGGAACTGCGAATGATATGAACGAATGAGTACCATGCGAGTAGCTAGCGTCGATGGGTTCGATCTGGAATCACACCATGCTATTACGTAGTAGCGTAGGAACAGTTGCGAATGATATGGAACGAACTTGGAGCTACGATGCTGTGCAAGTATAGCATAGGAACAGTTGCGAATGGTATGGAACGAGCTGGGGCTAATATGCGATTCGGTAGTAGCGTAGGGATCGAGCTGGAAGCCACCATTCTATTACGTAGTAGAGTAGGAACAGTTGCGAATGATATGGAACGAACTGGAGCTACCATGCTATGAAGTAGCATAGGAACAGTTGCGAATGGTATGGAACGAGCTGGGGCTAATATGCGATTCGGTAGTAGCGTAAGAGATCGAGCTGAAGTCGCCATACTATTAGGTAGTAGCATAAGGATCGAAAGGGAAGCTACCATGCTATGAAGTAGTAGAATAAGAGCACCTGCGAATGGTATGAGGTTTATTTGCAGAATAGGTGTACACAATCTCTATGTGAATGCACCTTCACGAATCAGGTGCCTGACGTCTAGATATTGAAGCCTCGCACAGAAGCATGCAAGGACCTAGATATTGATTTTTCAATTTCTTAATTAAACTGTATGTAAATGGTAAGTTCCACCATTCATGAATCAAGCTGATTGGTAGTACCAGATTTTTCCGGTCCTGGCGAAACTGTGATAATGGTTGAAGTTCATTTACCTAGAAAGTACAACAGAGTTATGTGACAATACAGTCTACTATTGAATGATCATATCATACATTTACCTAGAAAGTACAACAGAGTTATGTGACAATACAGTCTACTATTGAATGATCCTATCATACATTTACCTAGAAAGTACAACAGAGTTATGTGACAATACAGTCTACTATTGAATGATCCTATCATACATTTACCTAGAAAGTACAACAGAGTTATGTGACAATACAGTCTACTATTGAATGATCCTATCATACATTTACCTAGAAAGTACAACAGAGTTATGTGACAATACAGTCTACTATTGAATGATCCTATCATACATTTACCTAGAAAGTACAACAGAGTTATGTGACAATACAGTCTACTATTGAATGATCCTATCATACATTTACCTAGAAAGTACAACAGAGTTATGTGACAATACAGTCTACTATTGAATGATCCTATCATACATTTACCTAGAAAGTACAACAGAGTTATGTGACAATACAGTCTACTATTGAATGATCATATCATACATTTACCTAGAAAGTACAACAGAGTTATGTGACAATACAGTCTACTATTGAATGATCCTATCATACATTTACCTAGAAAGTACAACAGAGTTATGGACAATCAGTCTACTATTGAATGATCATATCATACATTTACCTAGAAAGTACAACAGAGTTATGTGACAATACAGTCTACTATTGAATGATCATATCATACATTTACCTAGAAAGTACAACAGAGTTATGTGACAATACAGTCTACTATTGATGATCCTAATCATTTACCGAAAGTACAACAGAGTTGTGACAAAACAGTCTACTATTGAATGATCTATCATCATTTACCTAGAAAGTACAACAGAGTTATGTGACAATACAGTCTACTATTGAATGATCATATCATTATGGCTGATAGAAATATAACTATCTTGTGCTCAGCTGTGCCGTTTCTTCGAAAGGAAAATACAGAATCTTTCTTTTCATTAATTCTGTTTTGTCTCACAGTGTCAGGATAAGAAGAGATTTCTAGAACGGACTTCTGTCTGCACTTCATAACTAGTGCTTATCATTGTCTCTGTTTTTTCTTAGGTTCAATCTTTTTCGTGGATGACCTATTGTTTTGTATCCATTGTATCGGAGTAGCATTGCTCTTTGTGGGGCACTGTCTGTTGGTAATCTGCTTATGTGATCGAACTAGTTAATTTCATATTTCTTGATGAAGTTCGGTACTGATGTTGTACCAAATCCCCCCTCCCTCCCGAAGTCTTCATGTCTAAACCGGTCTCTTCTTGATACTCCCAGCATTCTACATAGACACTTCATCTCTGTTGTGACTAGTTTTCTTCTATCATTTGATGTCAGCTCCAGATTTGCACTGATAGCATAATGTTGAGAGAGAGATTGTGTTGAACAATGCTCTTTTAGTGTTCATGGTGACATGTTTCACTTTAAAATTTGCCATTTATCCTATCATTTGATCTCATTTACTACATCAATGTTGGATTTCGTTTAGTTATTCTTCTCTGTGCTGAGAAAATTCTTCCTATGTTTGATAGAATAGTCTTTAATCTTGTTTCTTTAATTGTAATTGTTGTTTAAACATCATCATAATTTTGTACAACGGCTGACTCAGATCAATCAACAATTGAATGGAAGAAGAAGAAGAAGAAGAGGAAGAAGTAGTCATACAAATAAATGAAGTATATATATATAAAATACACATTGATAATGAAAATATATTACACAAAGATATATGTACATAAGTCATACTTACACACTGACATTATCTACACACACATACACGCTTGTATATCATCATCAAATAGCTTGTCCTGAATAGAACTTTGCTACCCCAACAGTCCTTCGGAATTTCTCTCCTTTATAGGCCAGATGTCCCGAAGTGGCACGAGCTGAAGAGCTGAAAGCTCAAGTTTTCTGGATCGAAATATATATATATATGTGCCTCGCGTTACATATGGCCTGCAATTACTTTTTCCATACCGCTCTGGCCTGGACAACTTGCTTAATCTCTTTCATGGAAATGTGTTCGATTGGTTTAGGGCCCTCTCTCGGTAAAGTTTGTTTCAGGGTTTAACTAGGGCGTACTCTCTTTCTTGAACATTTTGCATGCCACTTCAATACCTGCTTTGATATTCTTTGATCTTTGCATCCCACTTCAATGTCTCCTTTGATATTCTTTGATCTTTCCATCCCCTTCAATGTTTGATTTCTTTGATCTATGGCGTACTCTCTTTCTTGAACATTTTGCATGCCACTTCAATGTCTGCTTTGATATTCTTTGATCTTTGCATCCCACTTCAATGTCTCCTTTGATATTCTTTGATCTTTGCATCCCACTTCAATGTCTCCTTTGATATTCTTTGATCTTTGCATCCCACTTCAATGTCTCTTTTGATATTCTTTGATCTTTGCATCCCACTTCAATGTCTCCTTTGATATTCTTTGATCTTTGCATCCCAATTCAATGTCTCTTTTGATATTCTTTGATCTTTGCATCCCACTTCAATGTCTCCTTTGATATTCTTTGATCTTTGCATCCCACTTCAATGTCTCCTTTGATATTCTTTGATCTTTGCATCCCACTTCAATGTCTCCTTTGATATTCTTTGATCTTTGCATCCCACTTCAATGTCTCCTTTGATATTCTTTGATCTTTGCATCCCAATTCAATGTCTCTTTTGATATTCTTTGATCTTTGCATCCCACTTCAATGTCTCTTTTGATATTCTTTGATCTTTGCATCCCACTTCAATGTCTCCTTTGATATTCTTTGATCATTTCTTCTCAAGGTATGCCCAACATATCTCCATCTTCTCCTTCTTATAACAGATGTCCCTAGTGGTTGACCAGACATTTCTTATCAAGGTGTGTCCAACATTCTTCATCTATCTCCTTCTCATAACAGTTGTTACTAGTGGTTAGACCAGACATGTCTCCGATTTCTCAATTCTCCTGAATTCATCTCATGTTATGTTCATTATTTTTGACGGACATCTATTTTATCGCCTGAGTGGTTACGGGGCCCAAATTTGGGGTGTAAAGAATAGAACCACTGTTACCAGCCACGCATGTCGTAAGAGGCGACTAAGGAGGTTTGGTTGAAATGGGATGCATGTGTCCTAAACATGTAGAAGTCTATGCGTTTAGGGGCCTACAAACCAATGTGCAACGTATACACGTTCCTGGCAAAGATCAAACATATCACAAAGAGTGATTAAAATTAGTAGTAAAGAACGAACGCAAAGAAGAAGAAGTAGAAATACATTCAACCTACTTTCTTGATCTTTTTTTCTATATCATTGCAATTTGTAAGGATTACCCCTGCAGAAAAGTAAGTTATAGTCACAGCAGACGTTATGATTCAGCACAGAACAAACTACGCGATGAATAAACATATTGTCTCCTGAGACAAAGAGATCGACGCTGGTGATTTATCTCATGTAAAACTACCACAAAATTAGCAACTTTCCTAATTCTGGAATTAATAATACAGCAATTGTGGTATAAATAATACAGCAATTCTGGTATAAATAATACAAAACACGTAATCACAAAATACTGTAGTTTTTTGTTTAGGATGACTCCTGTTTTTTGTTTGCTTGATAAAGGCCTTGTTGGTCGAAACGTTGCTGTATTTTGTCATTGCTTTTGCAATTTGTAAAACTACAGTACTTTGTGATTACGTGTTTTGCCAATCAAATAGTTTTATTGCAGTCTCATCTATTTTGTGAATATAAATAATACAGCAATTCTGGTAATAGTAATAGCCGCCCATTGCAAGCGATGATGAAAACAGTATCAGACGTGTGCTGTTGCACCTTTCTAGTGTGTGCGGAGGTAACTGTAGAGTACGATCCTAGAACGCAATCCCCTACCACATTTGGGGCATACATGATCAAGGTTAGACATCTTGGTGTTGTGTGTTCTATTTTTTCGTGCGGCTTGTTTTCTTTGTGCTCTAACGGCACGACGATTCTCAGATATGCGGGTTCGTCTTGTGTTATTACAGCGACACATTTGGTAATCTTGCGACGCTGCCACATTTGGTAATCTTGCGACGCTGTGCCACATTTGGTAATCTTGCGACGCTGTGCCACATTTGGTAATCTTGCGACGCTGTGCCACATTTGGTAATCTTGAGACGCTGTGCCACATTTGGTAATCTTGAGACGCTGTGCCACATTTGGTAATCTTGCGACGCTGTGCCACATTTGGCAATCTTGCGACACTGTGCCACATTTGGCAATCTTGCGACGCTGTGCCACATTTGGTAATCTTGCGACGCTGTGCCACATTTGGCAATCATGCGACGCTGTGCCACATTTGACGATCTTGCGATACAGAAATTCTGGTATAAATTATACAGCAATTCATCTAAATCGATAACGTAGGTACAATACAAGGACAAATATGATTGTAAAAAATGTGCTACCATTCACAAACGATCGCTTCAAAACATTTTCTCAAACAAGATTAACAAAAAATATTACTTCAATGAAAAAATAACAACAAAATAAAAAATTGTGCAGTAAATGTAAAAAAATTGAACATTGAAGAGCTAAAAGTATAATTAGATCAAACAGACTCCAGGGCACAGCCTACAGTCATGTCCGTAATGCATACACCAACGAAACGAAATATGGCCTCATGAACGAAGCTTACAGAGCAATCTATGGGGAACTCTCGAAGTTGGGAGTAGTCACAGTCAACTATAAACGTATATGGCTGTGCCTCATCCTCGAAGTCAGCCGGATCCAGCCTTTGCATGCATCGGCAGACAGTGCCTAGCTTACCACTGGTGTTAGACCGATCGACTACCCTCACGTGGTTTGACCGCCAACGAGGCGATGTAGTCGATGTGCATGTTACAGCAAAAATACAGACAAGAGGAAACTCTCGAGGAACTCCAACTGACATGCAGCTTCATAGAGGCAACCCATCTCATGACTTAGACGAGCATACGAAACCTAACGCAAAGAAGTAATTTGACCATGAAACAAAATCGTGTTAAAGAAATGAAATAACTTCCATATCTGCTGTCCACAAAAATATTATAAACGTTCGGTTTCCAAATCCTTGTTTAGGGTCGCATGTAGTACAGGGGATAACACTTTGAGTTATTGACCAAAAGTCCAGCAGAGGCTAACCAGTGCAAGCGCGGCAGCGGCAGCGTTGCAGCGGGTGTGTGTCCAACCCAAATATACAAAACAACTGGAATGCCCAACAGAGGTAAGCCCAGTGCGCGTTCCCGCTCGCAGGGAACTACTGCTGCCTTGTAGATTGATTGGGGACAATCAAAGACTGGCGGAGCAAACCGTAAACAAACCTGAACGGGCGGCAAACCAAGGTGTTCACTAAAATGACCGGTTTGCTGGGAAGATGGCGCTCATAAGTCCGGGAGGGCAGGCCGTCTAAGGGTCGCTGCCCTGAAAGAAATAGCAGCTCAATGCCTTGTGGGTCTGGCTGGGGACAGTCAAAGCTAGCGGAAGAAGCGAATCCGCACACAATAGCTGACTGAAATCGAACACCCCACCGAAGGATAAGCAACTGTGCTCAAATAGGTGCTGAAGGTTGGTGCACGTACATTACGTTCTGATGTTTGGCTGTTTATAATATAACAAAGAGAATGATTAAAACAGGCCTAGAACGATCAAAGAAGAAGAATATGCAGTGGATATTCTGGGTTTGAGTCCAGTATGACACAACCACAAATGATCAGTGTGCACACAGTACATAGTCTGACTACAGGAAATATTTATCTAAATTGCAAGTACATCTGAAGTAAGAATAATGTTTGCCTGAATGTTGATGGATACTAGTGATAAGAAAATCAAGCTTTCACGTAAAAATCAGCTAGAGACGCTATGAGTATGCCTGAATTCATAACGGACAGGTTTATAGCTAGATCTTTGCCTTCGCCTCCAGACACTTTAATGACATATTAAGTAAGATTTTAAAAACACATATATTTTTTTCTGTAACTTAAACAAATTTGGAGAAGTATTACCGCATATGTCCAACATGGAGAAGTATTACCGCATATGTCCAACATGGAAGTAACGCTATTCAACATGAATCGCATATGTCCAACATTGATGTAGAAGCTGAGCGTCTGTCCGGATGGATTAAAGCGTAAATTCCCATTCGGGAGACACGGGTTCAATCCCCCGTAAGGCCAGTGAGTTTTTTTTATGCCAAGGCATAAAGAAAAATCCTAACCTGAACAGCTTCGCCGCGACTGCACTAGCATGCGGCATTAAATTCTACAGACACATCCCCCTCGCCCCCTTTTCTGTCATAAACCGCCTAAAAATCGGAATTACAGGCAGTAACACCAGGTGGTGTTTTTGTTTACAGCAACATGGAAGGAGTGTGTAGCAGACATCTTAAAGGTATTTTGATGAAGTTTGCAAGTGGAATACATTTTCTGTTCCATTGAAACATAATTATTGGTTATTGGTTACAAAACTGACGTCATTGCAATCCGGGCAGACCAATAGGTGCTCAGTCTCCCCAACAGATATCGAAGAGTATACATACTGATGGTTTCAATGTCTCGCTGATTAAACACACCTCTCACTCTGCCTATCAGGCATCCAGTTCGACTTGTACAACGGGTAACTCCACACTGCTTAAATCGCTTGATCGATTCAACATCGATTTTAGTGTCCTCATCCAACAGACAGTCGCGAAGAGACCGAAGAATATCCACTTATTTAATGCTAAGGCATAAAAACCCAATTAAAACATAAAATTACACAAAACTAGTAAATGTTCTAAATTTAAATATATGATCATCAAATAGAAGAAAATAGAAATAAAAGCAAATTTGTTTAAACATACTTATAACCAGTGGCGGCTCGTCATTAAGGGTCACTGGGGCCGGGCCCCACCAAAAATAATATTAACGTGTATTTATTATCTTATAAATTAAAATAAACACCAAACCATGATTTTTCTGAAAATTTGTGTCTGGCCCCACCAACAAAAATGATCACGTGCCGCCACTGCTTATAACGTTACAGTTATGAAACCAAAAAAAATCAACTTAATTTTGTTAAACTGTCGGTTTAAACAGACTGTTGGTTTACTATACATCAGGATATATTTGTCTTTGACTTGAAATTACTTTCTTCATAAATCAGAGACATGACATGGTATGGTTAGTCTATGTCATGGTGGACATTTCTGATGTCAATGTTTCATGTTTAGCAATATTTCTCTCTCTCTCTCTCTCTCTCTCTCTCTCAAAACAGAGCGGGTATAATACTCGTATAACCAAATCAAAAAATGTTACAGTTCCGTTTACTAGTCTTTCTCTCTCTCGTCCTTTCTCTCTATCCCTCTCGCTCTCTCTACACAGTTAAGACATAATATTACCAAACTACAAAATATTACAGTTGAGTTTACCAGTATCTCTCTCTCTCTTCCTCTCTCTATCCCTCTATCTTTCTCTCTCGCTCTCTCTCTCTATACACAGTAAAGACAAAATATAACCAATCTAATAAAAAAAAAATTACAGTTGAGTTTACTAGTATCTCTCTTCCTCTCTCTCTCTCTCTCTCTCTCTCTCTCTCTCTCTCTCTCTCTCTCTCCCGCTCCACAAAGCTAAGACATAATATAACCAATTCAAGAAATATTACAGTTGAGTGTCTTCATGTTGTAAGTTCTTGTTCGAATCAACAATTAATGATTTGTTTTCTGTTATAGATTTTTGTCTGGTGAAAACTTTGTTGATGGGTGCCTTAAGTTTCCCAACGGTTGTTGTCTTCCTGTTCTGTGGGCATCAAGAAAAACATATTTATCATCCACGTTTGTTTGCAGATAAAGTTAATTAAACATTAATGTTAAAATAGAACCAGTGAGATTATTACTAGACGAAAAACACAGTTTACCTCATTAACTTTAGTTAAAATAAAAAACTTTATTTATGTTTAATTATGAACGCATTAATGTTAATTATGAACTCAGTAATGTTAATTATGAACTCGGTAATGTTAATTATGAACTCAGTAATGTTAATTATGAATGTTAGTGAGCATACACAACTTGAGAACTCATTAATATTAAATACAAATAATAACTTTTTACCATTAACATTATCTACAAGGAATAAATTGAACTTCACACCGCCCAAGTGGTTACCAGGGCCCAAATTTGGGGTGTAAAGAATAGAACCACTGTTACCTGTCATGCATGTCGTAAGAGGCGACTAAGAAGGTTTGGCTGAAATCTGATGCATTTGTCCTAAGCGTGTAGAAGTCTATGCGTTTAGGGGCCTACCAAACCAATGTGCAACGTATACACGTTCTTGGCAAAGATCAAACATATCACAAAGAGTGATTAAAATTAGTCGTAAAGAACGAACGCAAAGAAGAAGAAGAACTTCAAAAAAAGAAGATTTCTTTAGTATTTAGTATTCACATGATAAAATGGAACGAATTCAGGAGAAGTGATGAAATCAGAGACATGTCTGGTCAGCCACTAGTGACAACTGTTATAAGAAAGAGAAGATGGAGATATGTTGGCACACCTTGAGGAGAAATGATCAACGAATATCAAAGCAGGCATTGAAGTAGGATGCAAAGGGTTCAAGAAAGAGAGGTCGACCTAAGGAGACCCTGAAGGCGAACTTTGCTGAGAGAGGCAGGAAATATCGGTCTCAGTTCCATGGAGGAGATTGAGCGAGTTGCCCAGGATAGAGCGGTATGGAGAAATTACTTGCAGGCCCTATGTAACGTATAACGGTACGAGAGGAATTATTTTACTATTATTATATTCACATGATAGAACCTCCATTAAAACTGTCTTAACTCGTCTACTGTACAACAATGGAACAATATTGATGAAGATTGAAGGAAGAACAGAACTACTTGCAAGAAGACAAAAACAAATAAATAAAGAAGCATTGAAACATATAGAAATAAAAAGGAAATTGTAAAAGAAAATATCAAACGCAGACAAATCAAATTTTGTGAACACTTGCAGTATTGTTATATTATTCTTATATCGTTCTACTTTATATATGGTCTGCAAGCAATTTTTGTTTCCACACCACTTTATCCTGGGCTAGTCGTTCAATATCACTAACATCATTAACATCAGCATAAAAAAGAAAGTTGGCACAAAACCGTGCTTGAATTACATAGAGAAACAAAGAATGAAGTGGTTTGGCCACTTAATAAGAATGTATCCAAACTCCACAGTATACAGAGTCTTCTACAACAGAACATCGGGAAAGAAGGCAAGAGGAAGACCACGGAAAAGATGGTTAGATGGCGTAGCAGAATCATGTGAAAGAGCAAAGATAACAATCACACAAGCCACCAGAACAGCGCAAGACAAAAACAGAAAACCACAAAACTGGGCAACAACCTGGTAGCAGTGTGACGACAAAAGAAGAAGAAAGAAGAAGTCGTTCAATCTCTTCCATGGATTATTAAGTCTGATATTTCTCGCGTATTTCTGTAAAGTTCGTTTCAGGGTTCTCCTTTGAGATCATTTCTTTCTAAAACACGTTGTTTCCCACTTGAATACCTGCTTTGCTATTCTTTGATCATTTCTTCTCAGAATATGTCCATCATATCTCTATCTTCTCTTTCTATCTTTCTTTCTCGAATCCTGTATGCCTCACAAGCTCAGGTCAGGAAGAGATTTTAAAACGCCTAGTATGCGCTTCAGTGATAGTCCTTTCGTCGCCTCTGTTATCTCTGAGGTCCATCTTCGTGGTGCCTTTTGCTTGTACCCATTGTATCGGAGCAGCATTGTCTTTGGGTGCACTGTCTGATGGTAATCTGCTTAGGTGACCGAACCATTTAATTTGTTGTTTCTTGATGAAGTCTAGATAGATGTTGACCACTTTTTCCTGATGTCTTCTTTCTCAACCGGTCTCTTCTTGTTACACCCAGCATTCTGCGTAGACACTTCATCTCTGTTGTGACTAGTTTTCTTCTATCGTTTGTTGTCAGCGTCCAGGTTTGGCACTGGTAACATAATGTGGGGAGAAAGATTGTGTTGAAATTGCTCTTTTTGTGTTCATGGTGACGTGTTTGCATCTTAAAATTGACGCCATTTGCCCTATCATTTGATTTGCTTTGTTGCATCTGTGTTGAATTTCATTAGTTATTCTTCCATTTGCTGAAAAATGCTCCCCAGGTATGTGAAATCTTTACTTGATTTAGTAGATGATTATCTCTTTCTATACTGTTATTAATAGTGAACACATATATAAACATTATTCTAATTGCTCTCACAGAGTGTGACTACAGATGAGATGTTCATTTAAACCACTCAACGTTAACTGCTAGATTGCAAGAGCTGGGGTTAAATATTGTCAACAGTACAACATATGAGTAGGCTCATTAATCAATATCGATCTGGTAAGATTAGTTGCTGGACGCTGTCGGAGATATTGCGACGGAGATCGAAGCACATATGGACATGTTCAGATTGAAATGAAGATATTCCTAATTGAAACATATATAAATAGAAGACAAATCATGCTGGATGGAGGGATTGTGGATTAGAAGAAGACAGTGATCTAATTGATAAGAAACAAGAGGAGATAGACAAGGAACAAATTATTAAAATACATCTCTCTCTAAATTCAACCTGTGACGCCCCTGGTGATTAAGGCAGCAACAAATGCATTTTATTCTTCTCTATTCTTTGTCATTTTCTGTATTGTGTTCCACCTATGATTCATTTTCTGTATTGTGTTCCATCTATGATTCATTTTCTGTATTGTGTTTCATCTATGATTCATTTTCTTTATTGTGTTCCATCTATGATTCATTTTCTGTATTGTGTTTCATCTATGATTCATTTTCTGTATTGTGTTTCATCTATGATTCATTTTCTGTATTGTGTTCCACCTATGATTCATTTTCTGTATTGTGTTCCACCTATGATTCATTTTCTGTATTGTGTTCCATCTATGATTCATTTTCTGTATTGTGTTCCATCTATGATTCATTTTCTGTATTGTGTTTCATCTATGATTCATTTTCTGTATTGTGTTCCACCTATGATTCATTTTCTGTATTGTGTTTCATCTATGATTCATTTTCTGTATTGTGTTCCATCTATGATTCATTTTCTTTATTGTGTTCCATCTATGATTCATTTTCTGTATTGTGTTTCATCTATGATTCATTTTCTTTATTGTGTTCCATCTATGATTCATTTTCTGTATTGTGTTTCATCTATGATTCATTTTCTGTATTGTGTTCCATCTATGATTCATTTTCTTTATTGTGTTCCATCTATGATTCATTTTCTGTATTGTGTTTCATCTATGATTCATTTTCTGTATTGTGTTCCATCTATGATTCATTTTCTTTATTGTGTTCCATCTATGATTCATTTTCTGTATTGTGTTTCATCTATGATTCATTTTCTTTATTGTGTTCCATCTATGATTCATTTTCTGTATTGTGTTTCATCTATGATTCATTTTCTGTATTGTGTTCCATCTATGATTCATTTTCTTTATTGTGTTCCATCTATGATTCATTTTCTGTATTGTGTTCCATCTATGATTCATTTTCTGTATTGTGTTTCATCTATGATTCATTTTCTTTATTGTGTTTCATCTATGATTCATTTTCTGTATTGTGTTTCATTTATGATTCATTTTCTGTATTGTGTTTCATCTATGATTCATTTTCTGTATTGTGTTCCATCTATGATTCATTTTCTGTATTGTGTTCCATCTATGATTCATTTTCTGTATTGTGTTCCATCTATGATTCATTTTCTGTATTGTGTTCCAGCTATGATTCATTTTCTTTATTGTGTTCCATCTATGATTCATTTTCTATATTGTGTTCCAGCTATGATTCATTTTCTGTATTGTGTTCCATCTATGATTCATTTTCTGTATTGTGTTTCATCTATGATTCATTTTCTGTATTGTGTTCCATCTATGATTCATTTTCTGTATTGTGTTCCATCTATGATTCATTTTCTGTATTGTGTTCCATCTATGATTCATTTATTTCAGTTCTTCTTCTACTGTTCTCTTTCAGGTCGTTTTGTGAGTCTTCCACGTTTTCGTTTATCCTCTGTTGTTCATCTCAGTGCAGTTTTTGTGACAGCGTTATTCTCCACACAGAAGACATCACCATGGCAAATACAGAGAAGGGTTGAAGATAGACTACATTTGACTATTGTTAGTCAATCGAGGTACTAGGGTAACTCGGACAACTGTCTTCTTTATTGTCGTTCGTTCTCATATTTCCTTTGGTATACAGGATTCCAGAATTCAGTCAGGAGAACGAAATGTATTATGTCGCAGTTTTGAGCGGAAACTGTTGTATATGCACATTTCGGTCCGAAACATCCGGCTTCAGCATAGCCTTTTTGGATACTGGGCTCCCTCGTCGATCTCCACAAACTTATCCAGACTTCCTGATAGTTGTCAGTTTAAGGGCTGCCCGAGGACGCGGAGTGAAGTTTCGACAGTTTGTGCTTATCAGTCATTAGTTATATGAGGACTTTCATCATAGCACTCCAGACATTTCCATAGGTGCTCCGATCTCTGCCTCAGCAAATCCAGCAGCCCAATACGCCAGTTTGATGTTGATTCATCAATCTTTTGCATATTTAGTATGTCGTTCATTTCGGGCTGCACCAAAATGGACACCCATCTCTCTCAATCTGGTCAGCGAGTGGGATTCACAGCCCTGAATCACTTGTTCTTATGCTGTCCATAACGCTAGCAGTCAGCTATGAGTTGCTAACTGCTGCAAGCCAAAAAAGCTTGTGTGTAGTCCACGATAAGCGGACAGAAAGTCTTGCCCCAAAAACCTTTCAAAAGAGTTTGATCACATGTTTAATTTTGACAACGTTTTAGTAGTCACCATGCTATTAAATAAACCATAAATAATATTGACATGCAAGTCTAGCGACAAATGTCAATCACCCAACACATACCGGTCATGCAAATATAGCGACAGCAGAGATTCCCAACATATACGGACCATGCAAGTCTAGCGACAATGTCGTCCAACGTTTATATGTAGAGTAGCGGGCGCCATATTATGAGTGCAATACTAATGATAACAATAATAGTAATGAAATAGTGTATATTAGCCTTTCCCAAAGTGGTATTGACTGAAGCGTCCAGGGAGCATAGTGGTTCATAGAATTGGGAGGGTAGGGATTAGAGGTTGATGGCCCTTAAAGAATAAATTAATAATAAATATTTGAAAATCATTTGTGGTTATTTGCGATTGAATAATCATTTATAATTTGAATTCTGCATTTTAATTTATCTTATGCCCGTCTTACATGATCCATTTTGTCATCAATTTTCTATTTCATGCATATAATCATTTGAAAATTTACCATGTATGAGAGAAATATATATCAATTTTCTATGTCAAAGAGAAAATAGAGCATGTGTATATGTGATAGGGGGCGTTGGCAAACTGTTATAATGTGGAGGGGGGCGTTACAAATTTTATGTTGTGCAAAGTGGGCGGTGGGCGAAAAATTTGGGAATCTATGGTGTAGATACTCCATGAAAGAACAGAGGGTTGGTATAGTGGGACAGTAGAATGGTTACAAAATAAACCACGATTACAAATGTGGGAAGTTCGTGTTCATGTGATTTCTACGAAAAAAAAAACACTGAAAAAATGGTTAGTTTTCTTGAAATCTGATCAGCTTTTTTTTTCCCTATCCTGAAGCTCTTGAGCTTTCAGCTCTTCGGCTCGGTGCCATGGACATCGTAACCCTTCGTTTCGGTGCCACGAACACCGTAAATCTGGAGAACCTGTGGCTTTTCTGCCAGCCCGCGGAATTGAACCCGCACTCACAGAGGGCTTATCACCCGTCATCCAACGCGCTACGTACACGCTGGGCATGCGGGCATGATCAGCTTTAAAACAGGTGCAGCAAGAAAAAATGCCCCGCATGCATCACGTTGGACAGCACTGGTGGACATCAATGCATATGTCAACACATAAATACATGCGTGTCTAGTGACAATAATGAGAACAGGTAGATATTAGCAGACACATCATATTTCTAGTGAAAATACAGATATACAACACATATAGACATGCACGTCTAGTAACAATAATTAAAGTGTAGTGAGACGTCGGTCGTGTTGAGTCGGCATTGTCCGGAACCTAAGAGAAATATCTTTCTTTATCTTTGTATTAATCTCTCTGAGAGTCTCTGTGCCTAAGTGGTTAATCCATTGCTTGCGATTCGAAGGTCGTGGGTTCGAATCTGGACGGCGCCGTTCTGTTCACGAGTGCATTTTTTTCAGAGACACCTAGGATTGTTACCGCAGACATCATATTTCTAGTGAAAATACAGATATACAACACATATAGACATGCACGTCTAGTAACAATAATAAGAACATGTAGATATTAGCACAGACACATCATATTTCTAATGAAAATACAGATATACAACACATATAGACATGCACGTCTAGTAACAATAATAAGAACATGTAGATATTAGCACAGACACATCATATTTCTAATGAAAATACAGATATACAACACATATAGACATGCACGTCTAGTAACAATAATAAGAAACATGTAGATATTAGCACAGACACATCATATTTCTAATGAAAATACAGATATACAACACATATAGACATGCACGTCTAGTAACAATAATAAGAACATGTAGATATTAGCACAGACACATCATATTTCTAATGAAAATACAGATATACAACACATATAGACATGCACGTCTAGTAACAATAATAAGAAACATGTAGATATTAGCACAGACACATCATATTTCTAATGAAAATACAGATATACAACACATATAGACATGCACGTCTAGTAACAATAATAAGAAACATGTAGATATTAGCACAGACACATCATATTTCTAATGAAAATACAGATATACAACACATATAGACATGCACGTCTAGTGACAACTCTTTTTTTATTTTTATTTTCTCCTCTGCTTTTCTGCCGCTATGTAGCAGGTTTAACTGATGATCGGTTTCGAGATAGTGCAGCTCGGTCGCTGATATGGTGTGGTACTGTGGAGTTTTAAGATGTCTGTAACTACATCAACACATATTTTTCTTGGTCTGCCCCTTCCTCTTGATGATTCCATTTTCAGTTGTAAGCTCTTGCAACTGGTGTATTCGGGTTCGTTCTCACCAAGTGGGTGGACAAACTATTTGAGTCTCTGTTTTTCAATGAATCTAATATCAGGTGTTGTTCCGACTGTTCTTCTAATTTCCTCATTTCTTATATGGTCTCTTCTTGTTTTATTTACTGCTTTCCTCAAGCATCTCATTTCACAGTGGTAATTTTCCTTTCTTGTTCTTTTGTCAGTAACCATGTTTGGCTCTGGTAGCATAGTGTTGGTATGAAGATTGCATTTATAATCTGTATTTAGTCTCTACTGAATTGCTGGGTGTTTCAAAAATTAGGTAAGTTGGTATGTACCGTTGTTGGCGTGCTGGTGACAGTAATGTTTATAAATAGATATTATCACAGATACACACACAACCAGTGGCGGCTCGTGGTCATTTTTCTTGGTGGGGCCAGACACACATTTTCGGAAAATCATGTTTTTTTTATAGTATTTATTATTGTTTGTCTAATCTGGGAAGTTATCCTCCTTTCGATTTTTGGTGGGGCCGGGCCCCAATGGCCCTTAATGACGAGCCGCCCCTGAACACAATGCTATTGCGAGATACAGGATACAACAATATATATATATATATATATACACAGACAATAATAATTTGATCATGCCTGTAAAGCTAATAAATAATTCAATGATCACCAAGTTATCCCTCACTGTCCTGTCGCTGCATGGGTAGAAAAACAAAAAGAAATGAGAACATTTGAGAAAGTCAGAGAGATTAAATAAAAACGAGGAACAAACATTTAGAAACATTTAGATTTTCATTAGGAAACAGTTTGTTTGGTCGTCCATTTGTTTTTTAAATTTGTCCTCTATTGTTCGTTTCCTGATAAAGGCCTTGGGGGTCGAAACTGTTGCTTATTTTGTCATTGTTTTGTAATTTGAACAAATACATGTCTTTCGTGATTACGTGTTTCCAATCAAATAGTTTACTGCAGTCTGATCTATTTTGTAAAATTTACAGCAGCTAATCTATTTGAGAATAGTTACTGCAGTCTAACATTTTGAGAATAGTTAATGCAGTCTAATTATTGTGAATAGTTTACCAGCTCACTATTTTGAAATAGCATGTCATCTATTGTAATAAAAACATTACAGTATGCCTGTATGCCACTAGGAGGTATACGAACAGGAGACTCAGAGAATGGAATATCCAAAGGCTAGTGCAGTCTAGAAACATTTAGGTTGGATATCTTGTGCTTCCACCCCCGACAGAACAAAAATCAATGGCTTCCATAATTAGTACGGGTTCCACAGAGTCTCACGTTCAATCCATTCTGCCAGAACCCATCAGGGAAGAAGGAAGAGAGGAGACAGGATTAAGAGATTAAGAGGATTAAAAGAATTAAAGAGATTAAGAGTAAGGAGATTAAGAGTTAAGATAAGGAAGACAAAAGTTCAGAAATTAGCCTGAGGCACACGTGTCGTAAGCAGTTGGGCTACGGGTGATAGTCCGAAGTGGGGTTAACTCGCGGACTGGCAGAAAGTACAGGTTCAGATTTAGGTGTTCGTGACAACGAGCCGAAGGGAGATTCCATGACATTGAGCCGAAGAGCTTCAGCTCAAGTGTTGGATCGGAAAAAATTTAAGAAATAGAGATTAAGGGAGGTTAACTGTGTTTATAAGGAACGCTAGTTATTTTGTTTGTATGCCTTTCTTAGGACGAGAATTGAAGTAAAGCTGAACTATTGAAATAAATATAAGTTTACTAACAACTTTCGTAATTATGTTACCAGTGATCAGGTGGTATCTGCAATTATGAAAAGCTTCAATATAGACATCAATTGCTGGAATTCCATGGCTCAATATCGCTAACAGTGGCGCTGTAACAACACAAGAGGAACTTGCATAGATGAGAATTATCGTGCCGTTGAGACACAGAGAAAATGAGCTTTTCGCGAAACGACAGAACACACAACACTCACATGTTTAATTTGATCATGTAGCCCCACCTGTTG
Source organism: Arion vulgaris (assembly GCA_020796225.1). Taxonomy (NCBI): domain Eukaryota; kingdom Metazoa; phylum Mollusca; class Gastropoda; order Stylommatophora; family Arionidae; genus Arion; species Arion vulgaris. Next base: position 8,595,770 of record CM036775.1, read on the forward strand.
AAGGAAATTGTGTTCTAGGATTGGACTCTACAGTCACCTCCACACACAAGAGAGGTGCAGCAGCACATGTCTGAGGCTGTTATCATCATCGCTTGTGATGGACGGCTATTGTATTTAATTATGAAATCCGCTGTCTTGTGGGAAGGAGAAACGGGGGAGAGGCTGCGTTCAGGAATGACAACAGTTCCTGTTCTAAATATAGATATGTTGATGTAGAATAGTACGAATTATTCTCATTCTTAGAATAGACGTATCGATCAATCAATCTTTATCAAGGATCGTTTGTTGAATTCTTCATACTGGCAGCAAGGACAATCTTTCTGTCCAGACAACAGACATCGGAGAATATCCTGCAAGACTGTCCTCTCCTGGGTGAGCTGAGAAGCAACATGTGGCCACACTTAGTCGACCTAAAAACTATGCTTTGGGGAAACCTGACAGACCTGAAGCTGACTGCACAGTTTGTGGCTCACAGTAAATTAAGCTCATGACTAATGACTTCATGCATCGAATATATCGATAGACAACAAATGCAGTGGTTTGGACATTTAATGAGAATGAGATACAACCAACCACCAATAACAGCATACAATAAAAAAGATCGGGTACTAGAGTCAAGGAAGACCAAGAAAATATGGATAGACAATATCAAGACCACACTACATAAACATGGATATAACACAAAAAGGGCGACTCATCTAGCCCTAGAACGCAAATTAAAGCTCACATCCCTACGCTTAACGGCAAGAGTGGACAACCAACTACATTTCCACCTGAGAATAGACAATAGACTAATGATCGCTGAAGAAGAAGAAGAATTCTTAATGTTAAGATGCAAGATTGTAACTATGAATCTCCACCCATTTCTACTTTCAGGCAGATCTCTAGTTCCACAAATGATGCTACCTTTTCTTTCATTCAGTTGTTGGGCAAAGATTAAAGTGTAGTGAGACGTCGGTCGTGTTGAGTCGGCATTGTCCGGAACCTAAGGGAAATATCTTTCTTTATCTGTGTATTAATCTCTCTGAGAGTCTCTGTGGCTAAGTGGTTAATCCATTGCCTTGTGATTCGAAGGTCGTGGGTTCGAATCTGGACGGCGCCGTTCTGTTCACGAGTGTAGTTTTTCAGAGACACCTAGGATTGTTACCGTAGCTACGAAGTTCGTGCTTTGTACAATAACCTCGGCAGGTATCGCGAAATTTCTGCGGAGAGAGACCGAGTCATATGGGGTAAAACCCGGTGCAATGAAGTTAATTCGTTAGCCTTTTTTATTTTTTTCGATCCAGAAGCACTTGAGCTTTTCAGCTCTTCGTCTCGGTGCCATGGACATCGTAACCCTTCGGTTCGGTGCCACGAACACTGTAAATCTGGGGAATCTGTGGCTTTTCTGCCATCCCGCGGAATTGAACCCGCACACACAGAGGGATAGTCACCGTAGTCCAACGCGCTACGAACACGCTGGGCAGACGGGCTTTCGTTAGCTTTAAAACTCCTTTTCAATTGTGCTTTCCACGTTTTTTTCATAGCTGTAGATAGTAAATTATATATATAGATATATTTACTATATTTATATCTGAATGTGATACATATCATAAACAATGTCACCACAAACCGTTTGTATAACCCTGGCCGGTGAGCTCAGGTAAAAATTCTAGGAAAACAGACCACAACAGTCGCGTGACCTCTCATTCCAGTGTTGTTTGATAAAGACAAACATATTTTACAAACAACACGACATGTTAAATCAAGGTTATACAAATGAAGTTTAACAATAAAGAATATCGGTATTATTGACATTTCTCATCAATAAATAACATTGAACTTATAGAATTGTGTAAAATTACAGAAAACCTAACAGTGTTCTATCAAATATTTATGAAAACCAGCCCCCATTAAACAGGAATTTTGGTTTTCCTGTCTGAGCTAGTCGGACTTATATTGCCGAGGGCCACGTGTAACAAAATAATTGCAGTCAGAACTCAGTAGAGCATGTGGTATTGAAAGAGTTAATAGTATTGTAAGTAGTAACAAAAGCAGTTATCTAATAGAGATAGTTGTCAAGTTCGTGGGCGTCCACAAAAGGTTTTCCAGGGATGGGGAGGGGGGAGATATGGGGAATAAATTTCGTTGTCATTTATTAAACTGACAGGAGACGACCAGATTTTGATCAGATTTTGATTGCCAGCGCCTGGTCTAGACATATTAAGTTTTTAGAAATATTTCACCTGCAGCTGTTACCTTCCTGTGTAAGACAGAGATCGGAGCATATATGGTTACTCACTGACGATGGTATAAATTGATTGATTGATTGATTGATAGGACAATTACCACATGTGAAATGAGATGTTTGAAGAAAGCAGTAAATAAAACAAGAAGAGACCATATAAGAAATGAGGAAATTAGAAGAACAGTCAGAACAACACCTGCTATAGATTTATTGAAAAACAGAGACTCAAATGGTTTGGCCACTTGGTCAGAATGAACCTGAATATACCAGTTGCAAGAGCGTACAACTTGAAAATAGAATCCTCAAGAGGAAGGGGCAGACCAAGAAAAAGATAGATTGATGGAGTTACAGACATCTTAAAACTCCACAATACCACAGCACAGTGGCGGCTCGTCATTAAGGGTCAGTGGGATCGGGTCCCACCAAAAATCATGTTTAACTTATGTGTAAATACTGCCCGTCTGCCCAGCGTGTTCGTAGCGCGTTGGACTACGGGTGACTATCCCTCTGTGTGTGCGGGTTCATTTCCGCGGGGTGGCAGTAAAAGCCACAGATTCCCAGATTTACGGTGTTCGTGGCACCGAACCGAAGGGTTACGATGTCCATGGCACCGAGTCGAAGAGCTGAAAAAGCTCAAGTGCTTCTGGATCGGAAAAAAATGTTAAATTCTAATATATAATCTAACCCAAAACAAGGATTTTTTCCGAAATTTTTGTCCGGCCCCACCATCAAAAATGATCACGAACCGCCACTGCCACAGCATATCAAGTGACTGAGTGTGCACTATCTCGAACACCGATTATAAGTTAACCCTTTCGCTGCTACGTACTTTCCAAAGGCTGAGCTAAAAATAGCTACTCTTTGTTTCTAGCTCACAAACGTGAATATACGTCTATAGCAGTGACAGTAGAAATGTATAACATGTTACACGTCTTTAGCCCACAGAGAAGAGATAATAACAGACGTCCTAATGCGTTTTTAGAAGTGAATGGGAAAAACGTATATATACGTCCTTAGCAGCTAAAGGGTTTTAAACCATCTACGCCTAACGACAAAAGAACAGAGGACAAAAGAAAGAAAGGAACTTACAGATGCAGAAATAGGAATAGCTTTCTCTTTAACTGCCTCAGGTTTGTTTGGTTTGCTGGTTGCGTTCAAGTATTGTAGTGCCCTCATGGATCGATCTTTGGGTCGCTCTGATGATTCACCTGGCCGTCGCACATTCACACCGAAGATGTCTTCATGGAATCGATTAGCATCCTGTGGAACAGATCAAAGAGGAGAATATTTAGGTCACGCAATTGTTATTTGGCATCGAATGCTTAATGAGGATGAAGGTCATTTGTAATGTAACTAGGTCACATAGAAACACCAGATTAGATTTGAGAATGCTAAATATTTTATTCAATATTATGTTGAACCAATCTTGTGATATGGCAGAACATCATGGATAATTAATATCAGAGAAAGGTAAAACGTACATATATTAAAATATAATCAGATAAATAGGTGAAAGGTAGACAGATAAAATGTAGACAGATAAAATGTAGACAAACAAAAGGTAGACAGAAAAAAGTAGAAAGGCAAAAAGCATAGTAGAAAATAAAAAGTAGACAGATAAAAAGTAGACAGATAAAAAGTAGACAGATAAAAAGTAGAAAGATAAAAAGTAGACAGATAAAAAGTAGACAGATAAAAAGTAGACAGAGAAAAAGTAGACATAAAAAGTAGACATGCAAAAAGTAGACATGCAAAAAGTAGACAGATAAAAAGTAGACATGCAAAATGTAGACTAATCAAACGTAGACATAAAAAAGTAGACAGATAAAAAGTAGACATGCAATAAGTAGACAGATAAAAGTAGACATAAAAGTAGACATAAAAAGTAGACAGATAAAATGTAGACATATTTTAAAAAAAACATTAAAAAGTAGACATAAAAAATAGACATATAAAAAGTAGACATAAAAAATAGACATATAAAAAGTAGACGGATAAAAAAGTAGACAGATAAAAAAGTACAAGATAAAAAGTAGACATAAAATGTAGACAGATAAAAAGTAGACAAAAAAGTAGACAGAAAAAAAAGTAGACAGATAAAAAAAGTAGACATGTAAAAATAGTAGACAGGTAAAAATAGTAGACAAATAAAAATGTAGACAGATAAAAACAGTATACATATTTTTTTTAAGTAGACATTAAAAAGTAGACAGATAAAAAAGTAGACAGAAAAAAACGTTAGACAGATATAAAAAAGTAGACATATTAAAAAAAAGTAGACAGATAAAAAAAAGAGACATAAAAAAGTACACATATAACAAAAAGTAGACAGATAAAAAAGGAGACATAAAAAAGTACACATATAACAAAAAGTAGACAGATAAAAAAGTAGACAGATAAAAAAATAGACATAAAAAGTCGACAGTTTGCAATAAACAGATCTAACAAAATATGAGTTTTGTATATAACAGAATCAACGCAGTATCATGGATGCTGACGTAGTCGATCATGGATGCTGACGTAGTCGGTCATGGATGCTGACGTAGGCGATCATGTCGCCCCAAAGTTTTCCACTGTCTCCTGGTGCATTTTACCGGTTTTACTGCTGATCTCTTGTCGAACTACGATGTGAGACCATCCATCTTCTCCCTCCGTCTTCTACGATCTCTCCTTTCCTATATTTGACACGTTGTCACCAAATGTTTAAAATCTTCTCTTCGTATTATTTGCCTGAAGAACATTGACTTCTCTTCTTCTTCTTCTTCTCTTCCACCATTTACTTCTTTATAGAAGTGTTGGGGGTGGTGGCTTAGTGATCGCGTGTATACTTGTTTTAAGGCACGTTGTAAGCTGATATATATGAAAAATAATGAACATAAAATGGGCTGAATTCAGGATAAGCGATGACATTAGAGAAATGTCTGGTCATCCGTAGTAGCAATTGTAGTCGAACTAGTAAAAAGGAGAAGATGGAGATATGTTGAGCATGCATAAAGCAAAAATGATCAAAGAATACCAAAACATGCATTGAAGTGGAGCACAAATGCTTTCAGAAAAAGAGGATACAGTAGGAAAATCCTGAAATGAACTTTCCGGAGAGAGGCAAGAAAAATCGGACTAAATTCCAAAGCGAGTTGTCCCGTGTGGAGCGGTATGGAGAAATAGCGTGTACGTCTTATGTAAAGTATAACGGTACGATATGAATTATTATTATTATTATTATGCTAAACGCAGTTGAATTAAAACAAGTGATAGATTTAACCAAAAGATTCAACATACCCGAAGATCATTTACAAACATGTTGCTGCCATCTGCTGGCATGCCTCCTTTTTCACCCAGTATGACCTCCAGCGTACGAGTAACATCATGAGCCATTGAAACATCACCACATACGTAGAAATGTCCGCCTTTTGTAACTATAGCGTCGTAGACTTCTGTAGCTTGACTGTACAGGATATCTTGTACATATACCTGGAAACATACAAGACAACATGGTATCTGTTCGAATTTCGTATGTGCATCTATAGCTAGTAGTATCAGAGGCTGCTACAAGTGTATCATACAATACTATCATAGGTAGCTTCAAGTGTATCATACAATACTATCATAGCTAGCTGCAAGTGTATCATACAATAGTAACATAGCTAGCTTCAAGTGTATCATACAATAGTATCATAGGTAGCTTCAAGTGTATCATACAATAGTAACATAAATAGCTTCAAGTGTATCATGCAATAGTAACATAGGTAGCTTCAAGTGTATCATACAATATTATCATATGTAGCTTCAAGTGTATCATACAATAGTAACATAGATAGCTTCAAGTGTATCATGCAATAGTAACATAGGTAGCTTCAAGTGTTTCATACAATAGTAACATAGGCAGCTTCAAGTGTATCATACAATAGTAACATAGCTAGCTTCAAGTGTTTCATACAATAGTAACATAGATAGCTTCAAGTGTATCATACAATAGTAACATAGGCAGCTTCAAGTGTATCATGCAATAGCATCATAGCTAGCTTCAAGTGTATCATACAATAGCATCATAGCTAGCTTCAAGTGTATCATACAATAGTATCATAGATAGCTTCAAGTGTATCATACAATATTATTATAGATAGCTTCAAGTGTATCATACAATATTATCATAGATAGCTTCAAGTGTATCATACAATATTATCATAGGTAGCTTCAATTGTATCATACAATATTATCATAGTTAGCTTCAATTGTATCATACAATAGTATCATAGATAGCTTCAAGTGTATCATACAATAGTATCATACAAGTACAGGGTGTTCAACTTAAAAGCAGCCTATGAATGGAGCTAATCTGGCATATATGTATGGAAATGAGAAGGTTCAGTTATGACGTAGTATAGGTCAAGGTTGTGTGATGGTGTGTAATTGTAGTGCGGAAGGGGCGATGAACAAATGTGACGTAGGACGAGCTAGTCAGAACCGGTTTAAATAGTAAATAAACACAACGCGATAGGTTATCTGGCCACTTTCGATTTGTCAATGGGGCTGCAATTATCTTGAACACTATGTACTTGTCAATGGAGATCATAAAGAGAGACGGGGAAAGCTACTGTTGTTTCTGCCTGTAATAACACTTTTTGGACAGTGTAGTACAGTAGGTTCTCAATACACAAGAGATGTGACAATCGGTCAAATAAAGGGTAGATGAGACAAAGGAAGACAGATAGAGACAATTTTGGGTAACCTGACTTCATGGCACGGAAGAGGATCAATATCTGAGATGACATCAAGGACAGATATCTATGGAGATCTATGATTGTCTACGCCAGCAGGCATGGCACTTGATGATATTGAGGACAGGAGGGACATGAGCATGTAGAATTTAATGGTCGCATGGCTAGTGCAGTCGTTGTGAAACTGACAGGTTAGGATACTTTCTTTATGCCTTCGACATAAAACAACTCCTTGGCTTTACTGGGGATTGAACCTCGGTCTCCTGCATGGGAGCAGCGCTCTAATCCATTCGACCAGACCCTCTACAGTACATCCAACTCTATTATCTGTCCAACAATCATGGACAATAAATCAACATACTAGTAAATCAATGCTTCTTTCTTCTTCTTCTTTGCGTTCGTTCTTTACGACCAATTTTAATCACTCTTTGTGATATGTTTGATCTTTGTCACGAACGTGTATACGTTGCACATTGGTTTGGTAGGCTCCTAAACGCATAGACCTCTTCACGTTTAGGACACGTGCATCCGATTTCATCCAAACCTCCTTAGTCGCCTCTTACGACATGTGTGGCAGGTAACAGTGGTTCTATTCTTTACACCCACAATTTGGGCCCTGTAACACACTCGTGCGGATGGATGCTGTGTATAGACATTTATGCAGAGGAATGTTTAGAATACAATGGAAAGTTACCACCACAAAAAGATACAATTCTGAGCAATACCAATACTACCAACATCAGCATAAGAACGAAAGTTGGCAAAGAACCTTGCTTGAATTACATTGAGAAACAAAGTCACCAACATCAGCATAAGAAAGAAAGTTGGCACAGAACCTTACTTGAATTACATTAAGAAACAAAGTCACCAACATCAGCATAAGAAAGAAAGTTGGCAAAGAACCTTACTTGAATTACATTGAGAAACAAAGTCACCAACATCAGCATAAGAAAGAAAGTTGGCATAGAACCTTGCTTGAATTACATTGAGAAACAAAGTCACCAACATCAGCATAAGAAAGAAAGTTGGCATAGAACCTGCTTGAGTTACATTGAGAAACAAAGTCACCAACATCAGCATAAGAAAGAAAGTTGGCACAGAACCTTATTTGAATTACATTGAGAAACAAAGTCACCAACATCAGCATAAGAAAGAAAGTTGGCAAAGAACCTTCCTTGAATTACATTGAGAAACAAAGAATGAAGTGGTTTGGCCACTTAATAAGAATGCATCCAAACTCCACAGTATACAGAATCTTCTACAACAGAACATCGGGAAAGAAGGCAAGAGGAAGACCACGAAAATGATGGTTAGATGGCATAGCAGAATCCTGTCAAAGAGCAAAATAACAATCACCCAAGCCACCAGAACAGCGCAAGACAAAAATAGAAAACCACGACACTGGGCAACAACCCGGTAGCAGTATGACGACAAAAGAAGAAGAAGACCAATACTTCAGGTGTTCAAGATAAGCATCCCCATTGACAAATTAAAATTGGTCAGGACGCAATTTCAAATAGTCAATAAAAAAAGAGAATGAAACAAGGACAATCTTGACATATCCTTTACAGGACGTAGCCATCAATCACAGTAAACTAGTGGTTGATTTTCTTTAAACACAACTTATATGTTCAGTAGTTTGCCATTGCTTTCTGAACGGTGAGGTCTATTTTTACCGTTCGTAACAATCCAGGGGAACTAATTTGTTTCCAAATTTGCCCTCCGACAAGTTTAAACTAGGTACGCTTGGGTTGTGGTCGAGCTTACTATCGGTTAAGCTACCGACTCTCACTATAGTTTTCATACATTCAGTAAAAGAGAATATATACATCTGTAATAGTGCATATAATGAGCAGATACACAACAGGTACACATCAGACAGACATCAGGTACACATCAGGTACACATCAGACAGACATCAGGTACACATAAGACACACATTAGGCAGACATCATGCAGATTTCAGGCACACATTAGGCACACATTAGGCACGCATCAGGCACACATCAGGCACACATTAGGCAGTCATCAGACATACTTCAGGCACACATTAGGCCCATATAGGCAGACATCACACACACACATCAGGCGCACATCAGGCACACATCAGGAGGCACATATAGGAAGACATCAGAAACACATCAGGCACAAAATTAGGCACACATCAGGCAGACATCAGACACACATTAGACATACATCAGTCAGACACACATCAGGCACACATTGGGCACACACATTAGGCAGACATCAGACACACGTCAGGCACACATTAGGCACACATCAGGCACACATTAGGCAGTCATCAGACATACTTCAGGCACACATTAGGCCCATATAGGCAGACATCACACACACACATCAGGCGCACATCAGGCACACATAAGGAGGCACATATAGGAAGACACCAGAAACACATCAGGCACAAAATTAGGCACACATCAGGCAGACATCAGACACACATTAGACAGACACCAGTCAGACACACATCAGGCACACACATTAGGCAGACATCAGACACACGTCAGGCACACATTAGGCACACACATTAGGCAGACATCAGACACACATCAGACACACATCAGCTACACACATCAGCTACACACCAGACACATATCAGGTCACAAGATTCAGCATTGTTTACCTTCGGTCTATCAGGCTCTCTAGACAAAGCAATATAATATTTGCTCAGAACTCTTGTGTTTTGAACACCCTCTAGTTCTTGTCCGTAGATGTTATCTTGTGAGCTTGTCCGACAGCCGAAATACAAGATCATATCACCAAAGTTGCTTTTATCTGTGGGAGGATCAATTACTTCTCTTTGTTCATCGGAACACCATCAATAAATGGACATTGAACAAGTGTTAAAGAGAAGAAGAGGAAGACTACGGAGACGATGGATTTAAGATGTAACTGATGATTTGAGAATGATTGCTGCATAGGCGGAACTTCTGGTCTTACAGTCGAGTTGTCCACCACCCCCGTCTTCTTTTACGTTTTGCTCGTCACACATTGCTCTGTCCTCTACCCATACTGGTGGCTGACCAGACACATGCGTTCTGCTCTTAGTGTATCCATATTTTGCTAATGCAGACAGGTAGATATGAACACCTATCCATCTTTAGTCATCCATCCTATTTAGATCCATGATTTGGTTTATTTAGGATTCAGTGTGTGTGTGTGTGTTTTGACAAAGACTTACAGCCGAAACGTTGGATTTCTGTTCATTGATTATTCATTTTGCTTTCTTATGTGATACAATACATACTTGTCTTTATCCTAAAACGTATATTTTTTAAGTATCACCTCAGCCTCCCCTCGGTTTTCTCCAGATCTGATCTGACCCGCTCTGACCATATCAGATTTGTAGGTCTCCGTAAATCGCCTGTGATAGAGAAAACTTCCGGAGGACTGTTGATGTGGCAAAGTTCTGCTCAGGACATGCTTCATGATGATGATGATGATGATGACGAACAAGTATTAGGGGCTTCCGGAAAGAACAAATTTTCAAATACAAGATTTGAACCACAAACCCTTTATGTCTTACAGCACCAATTGTCTAGCTCTATAGATGAACATTTTATATCTTACAGCACCACTTGTCTAGCTCTATAGATGAACATTGTATGTCTTACAGCACCACTTGTCTAGCTCTATAGATGAAGATTTTATATCTTACAGCACCACTTGTCTAGCTCTATAGATGAACATTTTATGTCTTACAGCACCACTTGTCTAGCTCTATAGATGAACATTTTATGTCTTACAGCACCACTTGTCTAGCTCTATAGATGAAGATTTTATGTCTTACAGCACCACTTGTCTAGCTCTATAGATGAAGATTTTATGTCTTACAGCACCAATTGTCTAGCTCTATAGATGAACATTTTATATCTTACAGCACCAATTGTCTAGCTCTATAGATGAACATTTTATGTCTTACAGCACCAATTGTCTAGCTCTATAGATGAACATTTTATATCTTACAGCGCCAATTGTCTAGCTCTATAGATGAACAGTTTATGTCTTACAGCACCAATTGTCTAGCTCTATAGATGAACATTTTAAAGAACATAATCAGCTAGCAAAAACAGCGTTCAACAAACTTCACCTATCAACAAACTTCACCTATTAACAAACTTCACCTATCAACAACAAACTTCACCTGTCAACACATTTCCTAATCAACAAACTTCACCTGTTAACAAACTTCACATATCAACAACAAAATTCACCTATCAACAACATACTTCACCTGTGAACAAACTTCACCTGTTAACAAACTTCACTTATCAACAGACTTCACCTGTTAACAAACTTCACCTATCAAAAGGCTTCACCTGTTAACAAACTTCACCTATCAACAGACTTCACATGTTAACAAACTTCACCTATCAACAGACTTCACCTATCAACAGACTTCACCTGTTAACAAACTTCACCTATCAACAAACTTCACCTATAAACTAGCTTCACCTATCAACAAACGTCACCTATCAACTAGCTTCACCTATCAACAAACTTTACCCAGCGAGTATACTTACCAGAAGCCATCTCCAAGTCGATAATTCTCTGTTGCCAGAAGGATCTGAAAGGAGCTATTCCTGTTCCTGGACCAACCATGATAACAGGTAGCGATTGATCTTCTGGCAGATGGAATGATGGGGCCCTGATTGATTGATTGATATAAATATATAATTAATATTATAATGTTAAAACAATCATACATCATGTAGTTAGTTCCTTATTTGAGATAGATTCTGTGTAATGGGGATTGCTCTATATGGATTGCCTTTTTAAAAATAAACAGAAAAAAAACTAACAGACATATTGTCATACAATTTGACCACATGTTACGGGGTCAAAAGGCTCATGAGGTCATGGTGGTAACATGAGCCAGGGTTAGCGAGGGCGCGCGCTAACCAAGACCCTGCCCCTAACCTCCACGCGGTGACCCTGGAAACAGACTCTGGTTCTGGTCTGGCTAAGAGGGGCAGGGATCGGGAGAGGAAACTACTGGTAGTGGTAGCAGTGCAATTACGAAAATACGATAAAGATACATACAAATAAAATGCACAATTCTCCTGACCGATGTCCAACAAGATATTGCCCAAGTCCCTGAACGCAAAGAAACAGCAACGAAACGTCTCAGACATGGATGAGAGGTGCATCCAGCGACCAAACGTATGCCCACGTAGGGCGAAGCTCGAAGCCCTGAGGAGGGGCAAACATTGCCAGCCCGTCGGCAAGAATAAATAGACAGGACCGTAACGAATGAAAGTCTACCCTCGTGTTGGTGCGAGAGAAGATTGCAGCTGACCCCGCATTGGTAGCCTGGTGCAGATACATGTACTGGGCAAGGTTTGCCGAGCGCAAAAGAACAAGTTGCGTTTAGTGCATAACGAAACTACCCGCCCTGGGAAAACCGTGCAAGGTACTGTGCGATTAAAATTAACATCCCGGAAGAACTGAGGTTGGTGATGCCTAACGGAGTTGCCAGCCTTGGGGCAACTGGGCAAGGTTCGATTGCAGTCGTAACTAACATCCCGGAATAACTGGGGCGGGTGATGGCGGCGAGCGCAAAATCCTCAGTTACGCTTATAGAGCCCACTGAAACGACCCTCTACATTGTTTGTACTCGGCCCCATGCCAGTGCTTTCGAGGTAAATTGCAAATTGCCACGTACCGATACGCGTCTAGAAAAGGCTGAGAATGTTCCTTCCCGGATCAAACTCAAAATGTACGGTAAAGCAAGGCCGACAATGTACGGATCAAACAGGAAGCCAGGGTCCTGAACATTGGCGAAGGCTGATACTTTACACGGTGTTTTATACGAGTAAGACGCCGTCCGAGGACAAGCTGACAAGCCACGAGAAATATTTCTCAGTCAGAACGGGTAAAGCAGCGTAACTCACTGTCTTGGCGTAGATCACAAAGCCCAAATATACGGCAAAGTTGATCGAAAAGGCGTAGATCCGAAAGGATCGTACCTAGGAAAAGCTCACCCTAGTAAATCAAAAGCTGGCTGAAAACGGACGGGCGGGCCTAGTCACCATGGGCGCATAATCGTCCAGACGTAGATCACTCCGTTCTTGCCAGTGGACCAATTATACATCACAATAAGAATGATCAAATTGGCCGTGAAGAATGTTAGCAGAAGAAGAAGAAGAAGACCACATGTTACAAAAAGATTGTTTTTAAATGATAAATAACGTTTAGTGTATGCATTGCAATTGTTTATTTTAAAAATAATTAATTTTCTGGAAAATATATATTAACCCCCTCCCACCACCTTAACCCCACCCCACCCATACTTCCCTGCCCTTCATCTGCAGTGGATGTCAATAACACAAGAAGTACAAATAAGACTAAACCAACATATGAGGTACATATCACCCATACTTATTGCGTGAACCTTCCAATGTTTAAGCCATAGATTCCCAAACTGTTTCAGCCCACCGCCCACTTTGCACAACATAAACTTTGTAACGCCCCCTTCTATATTACAACATTTTCCAACACTTCCCCCACCCCCACCCCCAATATACATACATGCTTTATTTTCTCTTGACATAGAAAATTGATACATATTTCTTATACATGGTCAGTTTTCAAATGATTATATACATGAAATAGAAAATTGATGCAAAAATGGATCATGTAAGACTGGCATAAGATGAATTTTAATGCAGAATTCAAATTTTAAATGATTATTCAATCGCAAAATCACGAAAATAATTTATTTTAAAATATTTATTATTAATTTCTTCTTGAAAAAGCCACAAACTCCTAATTGGCTGAACATCGCCAAAATTCTTCTGAAACCACTTGGAACTCTTCTGGGGGTGGGGGTGGGGGCAGTAGCGCCCACTTTGAGAAACGCTGGTCTAATCCAATTGGTTTTGTAAATATGGTTCTTGAAAATACAACCTTTCTAAATAACAAATAATTTCAATAATTTGTGGGTGTCTCTGTGGCTAAGTGGTTAAGCTCTTTGCCTTGTGAGTCGAAGGTCGTTGGTTCGAGTCCGGACCGCGCCATTCTGTTCACGAGTTCAGTTTTTTCCAGAGACTCCTAGGATTGTTGCTGGAGCTATGGAGTTTGTGCTTTGTGCAATAATCTCGGCAGGTGGCTTTCCAGTTCTGCGGAGAGGACTGAGCCATATGGGTAAAACCGGTGCAATGAAGTCAATCCGTCGGCTTTTAAACCCTTTTTAATAATTTCAAATAAAAACAGTAATATCTGTGTTTAGACAAAAAGTGGAGGTTAAAGCTATAATTATGGGTGTTAGGTACATCATATGCTGGTTTATAGTCTTATTTGCACTTCTGATATTTGTGAAATCCACTGCACTATGTAGTAGGAGGGTGGCGGGTTAAAAAATATATTTTCAAGAAAATTAATTATGTTCTAAATAAATAATTGCAACGTATACACTAAACCAGTGGCGGCTCGTGATCATTTTAGGTGGTGGGGCCAGACAAAGATTTTCGGAAAAATCATGGTTTTGGGTTGTTATATTTTAATTTAAAAAATAATAAATACACGTTACACATTATTTATAGTGGGTCTGTCCCAATGGCCCTTAGTAACAAGCCGCCACTCACTAAACGTTGTTAATGCATTTTGTAACCTGTGGCTAAATTGTATGAAAATATAATCGTTAGTTTATTTTCTGTTAATTAAAAACAAATACAACCCTTGTTCTGGGTTGGTCTTCCGCCTTAATTGGTTATATCAGTATATGAGGATCATAATATTTCTAACATGCCTATATGTGTTCCAATAACTGTGCAACTAGAAGCTGTTTCACTTGTGCAACTATGAGTTACTACATATACCGATAAACGAGCTTGAATTGCTTAACTCTTAGTGGACCAGGGCAAAAGCCATATTTTTACAAGCCATCTGTTTTTAGAATAGAAACACCCCCTTTAGTGTGGCTCCAGGTAAAAAGGCATCCAACCTAAAGCCATGTAGAGTGGCGTTTGGTCCACAAAGAGTTAAAGTGATTTAGAGACTATTGCAAGATCTGTAATGAAGTGTTCTTTGCGTGTAAAATAACAAAGATCAGACAAAAGACAACCTGATATAGAAGTGCAAGATGTAGGTCAGAGTTGGGAAAACCTGCATAGACAGACATGGTCACATCACGCTAGAGAGATTTTTTTGTTGCTGTCCTGCAGGACGTCTAGAAGGCGTGTCCATGTGTTGACTTCCAACTGATTTGTCAGTCCATGTTAAAGGAACAGAGTATGATAAATCCAAAAGTCTCCAGCTCACTTTAAAACTTTCTCTATGTATTTGATGTTCCCTTCGACAAGAATTGCAATTCAAGTGATGAACAGTTTTGTGTTGCTACATTAGCGACGGCCATATGCATGGTATGCGGGCAGGTTGCTTTTGTGGCGGTATGCGGCTGTTTCATTCTGAAATTAGTTCACACAGGAAACATTTCACAGTTGTTAGCATTTCGTGTGATTTTCATTGGCACAGGAACGGAGCAATTATGGGGTGACCCGTTGCAGTGAAGTTGGAACCGTACTTATGAACTATGAACTATTTGTTGAGCATCATCTGACCGAATGGATTAGAGCGCCGCTCTCATGTGGGAGACCCATGTTCACTCCATGCCCCCCATATACCTTGTCAGCCCCGGCAACATACGGGCGAAGAGATAAGTACTTACGTGCGAACAAGACAAGGCACAATAGTTCCTGGAGCACATCGGCTCAACCAACCAGAACATACTCCTTCATGTATGGGACCAGCACCATCTGTGAAATAACAAGATTACATCAGCCTCTACTACAGCTGTTGTTGTTGCTGCTGTGTTGCTGTTGTTTGTTGCTGTTGTTATTTGTTGCTGTTGTTATGTATTTGTCTATTAGGTTCGTTATGTATTTATTGTCTGCTTGTAAATGTTAAGTATGTGATAAAAGAAGTCTGAATTTATTCGCTTCTATTGTATGCCTTGACGAAGGTCTTTTGGTCGAAACGTTGCTTATATTGTTTGCTGTATATTAGTTTTGTATTTTGTAAAACTACAGTACTTTGTTTTTACGTGTTTTTCCATTGCTACATAGTTTTACTGCAGTCTTCCATTATATTAATAATACTATTCAACATCAGAAAGTAGTATTTACAGGTTCTACGTAGCTGTTAATTGTATTGCTACAGAAAGTAGTATTTACTGTCCCTACAAAGATGTCCCCAGTTGTATTGCTACAGAAAGTAGTATTTACTGTCCTACAGTTGTATTGCTACAGAAAGTAGTATTTACTGTCCACAGTTGTATTGACTACAGAAAGTAGTATTTACTGTCTTACAGTTGTATTGTCTACAGAAAGTAGTATTTACTGTCTTAACAAGGTATTCAACTTAAGAAAATGTTGTTCATACCCTGAGTACGAAATTTGACTACGTCGATGGTAGCATGAATATCTCCAGGAAACATCTGTGGTGATGAACTGATGCTGTAATAACGCTGTTGTAGCATTGGTAGCTGTGTCAGAAGTAGAGATGGTGCGACTTTAAGAGATGAGAACTGGTCCAATACTTCCAGCATGTTGGGACTTAGGTCATATCTCCACTCCTCGTAAGCAGTGGCATCCTAGAAGAACAATGGAAAAACTTATACAGGGTGTTCAAGATAATTGCAGCCCGTGAATCTGGCATATATGTATGAAAATGAGAAGGTTCAGTTATGACGTAGTATAGGTCAAGGTTGTGTGACGGTGTGTAATTGTAGTGCGGGAAGGGGCGATGAACAAATGTGACGTAGGACGAGCTAGTCAGAACCGGTTTAAATAGTAATTAAACACAACTCAATTCGTACCTGGCAACTTTCGAATTGTCAATGGGGCTGCAATTATCTTGAACACCATGTAATTAGTTACGGCAATTAAGTCAAACTAAAAGTGTGGTAGCAGCCAGACACCACCAGTTGTTATGGCAACTAAAGACACCACCAGTTATGATAATTGTGTTTTCTATATATTGTCTATTGTCTATTCCCAGGTGGAAGATGTAGTTGGATGTCCACTCTTGTCGTTAAGTGTAGGGATGGGAGCTGAAATTTGCGTTCTAGGGCTAGATGAGTCGCCCTTATTGTGTTGTATCCGTGTTTATGTCGTGTGGTCTTGATATTGTCTATCCATTTTTTCTTGGTCTTCCCTTAGCTCTAGTACCCGATCTCTTTTATTGTATGCTGTTATTGGTGGTTGGTTGTATTTCATTCTCATTAAATGTCCAAACCACTACATTTGTTGTCTTTCAATGTATTCGATGCATGAAGTTATGCCCACTCTGCTTCTGATGTCCTCATTTTGTAGTCTGTCTTTCCTGGTGACTCCACTGCCTTCCTCAAGCATTTCATTTCACACGTGGTGAGCTTTCTGTGGTGTGTTGCTCTAAGAGACCAAGTTTGGCACTGGTAACAAAGCGTTGGTAGGAAAATACTTTTTATCATCTGTCTTTTCACTTCCATCTTGATCTTTGGGTGTTGTAGCCATTATGCCAGCTGGTAGGTCACTGCATTTGCTTTTTGACACCTTGTCTCTATTTTTCTATCGAATTTTCCGTCCTCTGTAAAAATGCTGCCTAAATATTTGAATGTTTTCTGTGGTCAAGATTGCGCATTGTATCAAAACGTTAATCACATAACATAGCATAACATAACATAGCATAACATAACATAGCATAACATAACATAACATAGCATAACATAGCATAACATAACATAACATAACATAGCATAACATAGCATAACATAACATAACATAGCATAGCATAACATAGCATAACATAACATAACATAGCATAACATAACATAACATAGCATAACATAACATAACAGAACATACCGTAGCTAATAGCTCTAACTTCTGTTTGTCTATGTCTCTGGTGGCCTGGGTGGCTAGAAGCTGCAGCAGTGCTTGGGAAGGAGGTGTGGTCAAATCTAGGAACTGTGTGAAGGCCATACGCATGCTACAAAGTGGCATTTTCTCAATCTGTGTCCATGTCTTGTTGGTACCTGTATCAAGTGGAGTAGATTAAACTTGAGACTGGACACTTGGATTAGGTTAAACTTCAGACTGGACAAGTGGATTAAATTAAATTTCAGACTGGACAAGTGGATTAGATTAAACTTAGACTGGACAAGTGCATTAGATTAAACTTCAGACTGGAAAAAGTGGACTGAAAGGTTATAAACTTCAGACTGGACAAGTGGATTAGATTAAACTTCAGACTGGACAAGTGGATTAGATTAAACTTCAGACTGGACAATGATTAGGAAACTTCAGACTGGACAAGTGGATTAGTAAACTTCAGACTGGACAAGTGGATTAGGTTAAACTTCAGACTGGACAAGTGGATTAGGTTAAAATTAATACAAATTTTCCAGACTGGACAAGTGGATTAGATTAAACTTCAGACTGGACAAGTGGATTAGATTAAACTTCAGACTGGACAAGTGGATTAGATTAAACTTCAGACTGAACAAACATTGGTCACATATGGGTTGTGGGACTTTGTTTTAAAATTAGATTTCTAGCTGCTTTTTTCATTCATTAGAGGGGACTGCGCACACAAAAATAGTGACTGGAGTGCAGTGACATCAATCAAACAGTATAGAATTTTCACAATCTACCACAAGGGACTGTGCGCCTATAAGTCATACAGGAATGCAGTTAGGGTAATCACAAAGTATACAGTTTCTGCAATCTACTATAAGTGAATATATTTCACTAAAGACACTTCGTTCTGTCACTTACTGAACGGGCACTTATAAAACACGTCTATCATAATTTGACGAAAAACAATTCTATCACAATTTAACTTAACACTTTTTTCTGTCACTTACTAGACTAACATGTGTTTAAAAGACACTTCTATCATAACTTGCTTTAAGGTACTTCATTTAGCTTTGACTTTGATCACGTAAACCACATTTACTACCATCACGTGCCTATAATAATCGACACTCAGGGCGCAGAGCACGAGGCAGGCCAAGAACACGATGGATAGATAACATCTCAGAGTCCCTGCGAAAGCATGGACTGACAACGTCAAGCGCAACACACCTGGCATAAGATAGGAAACTAACTCTCCCCACGCCGCTTTACAGCAAATGTGGTTAAGATAAGATAAGAGATTTGATCATCCTATTGTTCTTTGCATAATTTCTTTCTTTTTATCTCTTAGTTTTGTGTTTGTTTATCGCTTTACATCAAGAGATTCTCTTGAAAACAGAAATGAAAAAAACCTAAAAGCCAATCATCATCAATCATCATCATCAAGGTGCGTATCCTTTATAGGACATTGCTCTCTTTGCAGTACATCTGAAATTCACTCTGTCTCTAGCCAGTTCACCCACTTCGTCGATGGTCATATTCATGGTTTCTTTAATATCTTGTAGCCATCTTCTTCTTGGTCTGCCTCTGCGTCCTGGGACCCTGCCCTCTAATATTGTTCTTTCCAGGCCATCGTGAGGCTTTATGTGACCAAAGTATCTAATTTTTCTGTATTGTATGTTGTTTATCAGCCAATTCTCTTTAACATTTAGTTCTTTCAGAACATCAGTGTTCTGTCTTTTTTCTGTCCATGGTATTCGTAGGATCTTTCTGTAGCATTTAGTTTTAAAAGCAAGTAATTGACTTTATTGTGATCGGGTTTTCCCATATTGTTCCATATCTCTTTGCAGAACTAGCGCGCCACATGCCGAGAGAGCGTTGCACAAGGCGCTTACTCAAGCAAGAACCCCGTAGCTCCATCAACAATCTGAGTCATCTCCGGAGGAAATACGATGATAACCAGATTTGAACACACAACTTCCAGAACGCAAGGCAAACATTATAACCGCTTCGCCACATACCCCTACTCTTCCTTCCTCCCTCACCCCACCGAACGATAAATTAAACTCGAGACTAAAGCAAATTCCTTTTAATGGTTCCAGAGAAATGGGATATGGAGGTGGTAATTGGCGTAATCTCACGGAGAGACAATAGATTAGTGACAAAATAGATTAACTCTTAGTGGACCAGGGCAAAAGCCATATTTTTACAAGCCATCTGTTTTTAGAATAGAAACACCCCCTTTAGTGTGGCTCCTGGTAAAAAGGCATCCAACCTAAAGCCATGTAGAGTGGCGTTTGGTCCACAAAGAGTTAATGACGAAATAGATTAGGGATAAAATAAATTAGTGATAAAAATGATTAGTGACAAAATAGATTAATGATAAAATAGATTAGTGACAAAATAGATTACTAACAAAATAGATTAGTGTCTACATAGGTTAGTGAGTAATTAGATTATTGAGTAAATAGATTATTGAGTAAATAGATTATTGAGAAAATAAATTATTGAGTAAATAGATTATTGAGTAAATAGAATATTGAGGTAATAGATTATTGAGTAAATAGCTTAGGGACACTAACGTAAAATGCCTAGAAAAATCACAAACAGCGTAAAAGGCTGGGTTGATTCGCAAAGTCCTATAAAGGATATGCAATTAAATGTTTTCTAGATTATGGACTAAATAGGTTGGCGACTAAATAGATTAGTAACTGAATTAGATTAGTGACTAAATAGATGACATGCTTACCTAATGGTGTAGATAACTCTTGTAGGAATTCTGTTCGAATGATCTGTTCAGGGCGGGGCATTATGTAGACGAGCTAAAACTGCTTCTACAAGTTCTTGAGGGTTGGCAGGGAAGATGCTGACATGATCCCCTGGAACATAGAGAAGTTCACTAGCTCCTTGTGTGTTTAGTTTGACTAAGATTGTCTGCCGGCTGAAAGGAGACAAATAAAATCCAATTTATAGACATTGTATTCTTTTCTTCAACCGCTCCATATCGACCACTTGTTAAACACCTCTTTATCATTTGTATGTGATCCGAGCCTAAGAGGGATTGCACGTTGTACTAGTTATGCGCCTACAAGTAGGCCAGCATACCCGATTTCTGTCTCACTTTTTATTTAATTGGGTAGCTTCCCTTGGTCCCTATTTCTGCCGCCTCTTACGACATGCATTGTAGGTCGCTGTGGTACAATTCTTTGCTTCCTTGCGGCCCCGGCACCACACGGGCGAATCTTTGCCTCCATATCTTGCCTGCATGTATTCCTAGGCTTCCCTCTGCTTCTAAATCTTGTCTAAATGTATTCCTAGGCTTCCCTCTGTTTCTAAATCTTGTCCAAATGTATTCCTAGGCTTCCCTCTGTTTCTAAATCTTGTCTAAATGTATTACAAGGCTTCCCTCTGCTTCTAAATCTTGTTTCCATGTATTGCTAAACTTCCCTCTGTTTCTAAATCTTGTTTCCATGTATTGCTAAACTTCCCTCTGTTTCTAAATCTTGTTTTCATGTATTGCTAAACTTCCCTCTGTTTCTAAATCTTGTTTTCATGTATTGCGAGGCTTCCCTCTGTTACGTTGTCCCTGTGTAATTATATGTTCAAGATATCTAATATTGTTTAATTGCTTTTGATTGACAGATACAAAAATGAAAAACTACTTACTCTGATCCTTCTGCTTGCAGTTGTATCCTCTCGGACAGGATACATGGCACAACCTTCTTTCCGTGAATTTTAGAAAGTGCTGGAATAGTTAAAAACAGGTTAGTCCAGGTGAGAGTGAGCAATAAAAACACAACAGGTGTGAGATGGTACAAATATTATTATTTAAAAATTGTGTTTTTTACTTGTTTTTACTTGTTAAATCCACTTGTTTTGCCTCACAGCGCCAGGATAGAAAGAGCTGTATAGAACGGACTTTTTTATGCGCTTCATAAATTGTGTTTTTTCACTGTCTCTGTAATTTATTAGGTCCACATTTTACGTGGACAGCCTTTTTCTTTGTATTCACTGTATCGGAGTAATATTGCTCTTGGAAGAGCACATCTGTTGGTAATCTGCTTATGTAGCCAAAACCATTTAATTTGTTGTTTTTTATGAAGTTCAGTACTGATGTTGTACCCACTTTTTCCCTGATGTCTTCCTTTCTAAACAAGTCTCTTTTGATACTCCCATCATTCTGCGTAGACACTTCATCTCTGTCGTGACTAGTTTTCTGCTATCGTTTGATGTCAGCGTCCAGGCTTGGCATAATATGGGGAGAAATGTTGTCTTGACCAATACTATTTTAGTGTTCTATTATCTATTGTCTTTCCCCAGGTGAATGATAGAATTGGTTGTCCACTCTTTCCGTTAAGCGTAGTGGTTGGATCTTTAATTTGCGCTCCAGGGCCAGATGAGACGCCCCTGTTGTGTTATATCCGTGTTTATGTAGTGTATTTCTATTTAGTTGATGTATGGCGAGCTTGAAGGGGGCAGACGTTTAGCTGGTGGACAGAAAACGCTTTAAAGACACTCTTAAAGTGTCTCTGAAATGCTTCGATATAGACAATACGTGCTGGGAATCCCTTACGCAAGATCGCCAAATGTGGCGCTGTAACAACAAAGAGGAACCCGAATAGCTGAGAATCATCGTATTGTTGAGTCACAGAGAAAACGAGCAGCGCGAAAATACAGAGCACACAACACGCACATGTCTAACCTTGATCATGTATGCCCCACCTGTGGTCGGGGATTCTGTTCTAGGATTGGACTCTACAGTCACCTCCGCACACACCAGAGAGGTGCAACAGTACACGTCTGAGATTGTTGTCATCATCGCTTGCGATGGACGGCTATTATGTAGTGTGGTCTTGATATTGTCTATCCATCTTTTCTTGGTCTTTCCTTGGCTCTAGTACCTGATCTCATTTTATTGTATGGTATTATTGGTGGTTGGTTGTATTCCATTTTCATGAAATGTCCAAACCACTGCATTTGTTGTCTTTCAATGTCTTCGATGCATGAAGTTATGCCACTCTGCTTCTGGTGTCCTCGATTCGTAGTATATCTTTGCTTGTTACACCCACTGCCTTCCACAAGCATTTCATTTCAAATATGGTGAGCTTTCTGTGTTCCTTCTTCTTCTTCTCTTCCACCATTTACTTCTTTATAAAAGTGTTGGGAAGGGGGAGAGGAACGTTGTGATCTTGTGTGTATTTTGTTTTAAAGCTATTTGTAAACTGATATTCATTTTCGTAAGGTTGTTCCTGATGCCGTCGCCCCATCTTTTGCGTGGTCTTCCTCTTGCTTTGTACTCATTATACTTTTTCTGTGTAGCTCTCTGTGGTAGTCAATACCAGGGCATTCTTATCAAGTGTCCAAACCATTCAATCTGTTGTTCTTTTATGAATTACATGATTGATTTCACATCCAGTCTTCTTCTGATTTCTTCATTTCTAATTTTGTTTCTTATTGTCACACCTGCAGATCTTCTAAGACACCTCATCTCTGTCGTTATGATTTTCTGTGTTCATGGTTACATAATTGTATTTCAAAATTAGCGCCATTTATCCTATCATTTGATTTGCTTTATTGCATCTGTGTTGGATTTAATTAGTTATCCTTCAGTTTGCTGACAAAAATTCTCCCTAGATACGTCAAGTATTTGACTTGTTTTAATGGGTGTTTATCAAAAGGTATGCCCGTGCCCAGCGTGTTCGTAGCGCGTTGGACTACGGGTGACTAGTCCTCTGTAAGTGCGGGTTCAGCTCCGCGGACTGGCAGAAAAGCTACAGGTTCCCCAGATTTACGGTGTTCGTGGCACCGATCCGAAGGGTTACGATGTCTATGACACCGAGCCGAAGAGCTTTCAGCTCAAGTGCTTCTGGGTCGGAAAAAAGAAAAAAGAAGGTATAGCAACTGTATAGTGTAGATTTGTGATAATTCAGATTCGGGGTATGTTCTGTTGATTTAAGAATAGTTTGATGACTGTATCTGCTTAGACTAATAAGACAGTAAACTCAATGTTCTGCTACTGGAAACTCTTTGTCTATTTTTTGAAACCCTGAACAGAAATCGTGATAAACAACAGATCAGTCTGATTCTTACCGTCACACATATCAGGGTCTTTTCCGTTGTCAACTGGTAAACAGAAGCCTCGAAGCCTGTGAGGGGTCAGCGAGTCACTGATAGGGCTCAGCCCCAGTTAACACTATAGTCATCACCAAACAGAATGTCTCACAGGCAGCCTAGAGGAGCAGGTGAGAGAAGATATTCAAAGTTTAAACTAGAATAAGTAGGTCAGAGCACAGTAAACACTCATAGTACACATCCAAACAGAATGTCTCACAGGCAGCCTAAGAGGAGCAGGTGAGAGAAGATATTCAAAGTTTAAACTAGAATAAGTAGGTCAGAGCACAGTAAACACTCATAGTACACATCCAAACAGAATGTCTCACAGGCAGCCTACGAGGAGCAGGTGAGAGAAGATATTCAAAGTTTAAACTAGAATAAGTAGGTCAGAGCACAGTAAACACTCATAGTACACATCCAAACAGAATGTCTCACAGGCAGCCTACGAGGAGCAGGTGAGAGAAGATATTCAAAGTTTAAACTAGAATAAGTAGGTCAGAGCACAGTAAACACTCATAGTACACATCCAAACAGAATGTCTCACAGGCAGCCTACGAGGAGCAGGTGAAAGAAGATATTCAAAGTTTAAACTAGAATAAGTAGGTCAGAGCACAGTAAACACTCATAGTACACATCCAAACAGAATGTCTCACAGGCAGCCTACGAGGAGCAGGTGAGAGAAGATATTCAAAGTTTAAACTAGAATAAGTAGGTCAGAGCACAGTAAACACTCATAGTACACATCCAAACAGAATGTCTCACAGGCAGCCTACGAGGAGCAGGTGAGAGAAGATATTCAAAGTTTAAACTAGAATAAGTAGGTCAGAGCACAGTAAACACTCATAGTACACATCATGTTTGAGGATAAACAATTTCTTGTACAGAATATGTGTGCATTAAACACTATCACAGAAATAGTGAACTTTTAGCAAATCTGTTTTATCTAAACAAAGTATTTATAGACAATGAAAATGAAAGTCGTGGCATATCCCAAAGGACGTAGCCATCAACCACAGTAAACAAGTCGGCCTTCTGTTCACGAGTGCAGTTTTTCCAGAGACCCTAGGATTGTTGCTGGAGCTACGGAGTTCGTGCTTTGTGCCATACTCTCGGCAGGTGGCGAGCCATTTCTGCGGAGAGGGACCTAGCCATATGGGGTAAAACCCGGTGCAATGAAGACAATCCTTCGGCTTTAAAACCCTTTAAAAACTCTTTAAACAAGACGCTGATTTTCTAGGCACCACTTATACGTTCAGTAGTTTGCCATTGCTTTCTGAACGGTGAGGTCTATTTTTGCCTCTTGTAAAAATCCCACGGAAACGAATTTGCTTCAAACTTGCCCACCGTGGGGTTTGAACCAGGTACGCTTGGGTTTGTGATCGATCTCACTACCGCTTGAGCTACAGACGCTCACATAGACAATACTCTCACAGATTAAGTTAACAACTTTTACAAATATGATAAACAATTGTATGTTCCCACTGATTGTTTCATAACCTTGTCCTTCCATCATGGACAAGCTCAGCAGTTGAAGACTAAGATGGCTGAGCAGCCATGTTGAAGACTAAATGTGCAAGGACAAGCTCAGAGTTGAAGACAAGATGGCTAGGCAGTCTCAGCAGTTGAAGACTACGATGGCTAGGACAAGTTTTCACGTTGAAGACTAAGATGGTAGACAAGCTCAGACAGTTAGAAAAAACTAAGATATGGCGAGGACAAGCTCAGCAGTTGAAGACTAAGATGGCGAGGGCATGTTAAAAGAATTGACAAACGCTGCATAACACAACAAGTGTTGTTCTGTGAGCTGACAAAAGGGAAGAGGCATCATGGCAGTCATCAGTTCAGATATAATGATGTCTGCAAGACTTCAATAAAGAACTTTTCTATCGGTCTCAACAAATGGGAAAAACTAGCTGATGACAGAGTCATGTGTAAACCAACATTACACAAAGGTGAGAACAGTGCCAAACCTGAACACTGCAACAAAGATAGAAGAAAACTAGCAACGAGAGAGATGAAATGTCTACGCAGAATGTTGGGTGTAAAGAAGAGACCGATTGAGAAATGAAGATAGGAAAAAGTAGTAACGTCAGTACTAGACTTCATCAAGAAACAACAAATTAAATGGTTCGGCCACGTAAGCAGATTACCATCAGACAGTGACCTCAAAGAGAAATGCTGCTCCGATACAATTTGTACAAAGCAAAAGGCCGACCACCAAAGATGGACCTCAGAGATAACGAGGCAACGAAAGAGACTATCTACGAAGCGCATACTATGCCCGTTTTAGAAATCTCTTCTTGACCTGACGCTGGAGGCAAACAGGATTCGAGAAAGAAAGAAAGAAAACAGAATCTTTTGAAAAGAGACTTAGGGATGAGGTGAAAGACAAGAGAAACTAACATAAGCTCAGAAGTTGTCACAGTAAAACACTTGTCAATTGACCGTCTGTAAAGACGGAAAATGCAATATAGACAGAATGTGTGTACAGTAATATTTCAAGTACACACAATAAATCTTTAACTCCTTGGGGACTAAATGCCCCACTATGTGGTTTTAGGTTTGACGCCTTTTTACAAGGAGTCACACTAAAATAAAATGGAGTGTAAAAACATAGCTTTTGTCCTGGTCCACTAAGAGTTAAGGAATATTATATTTACCGTGAAAACACCCCCAGCCCACTGTCTGAAGCTCTGCTCCTGGGCACATAACTCATCTCCAGCACCTATTTGGAATATTCGTTCTGCCCCTAGCTCATACAGCATGTTGTCCACGTAATGTCCAAAAGCAGCAAATGAGGTACGCCTTGACCCTAAGGCAAACACTGAAAACCTGGATAAATAAAAGAAATCAGGAGAGTTGAATCGAACAACATATGCAGAAGTTCAGACATTTAATGAAAATTTATTATTTCTACCAAAACTTTGTTACCAGTGCTAAATTTGGTCTCTAACAACAACACATCACAAAAAGCTCACCACGTGAGACGTGAAATGCTTGAGGAAGGCAGTGGGGTCACCAGGAAAGATAGACTACGAAATGAGACATCAGAAGCAGAGTGGGCATAACTTCATGCACGAATACATTGAAAGACAGCAAATGCAGAGGTTTGGACATTACTGCGAAGGGAATACAACCAACTATCACTAATAGCATAAAATAAAAACAGATCAGATACTAGAGCCAAGGGAAGACCAAGAAAACGATGGTTAAAATGATATCAAGACCACACTAAATAAACATGGATATAACATGGACGTAACGTTCTATAAGGGATATGATACTGAATTATTGCTTGAATGTGTCTTGTGCCAGTGTGATCTGTGACCGTGTGTGGTCATGTGACCATGTGTGGTCATGTGGCTATTTGTGATTTTGTAGCCATTTGATCTGTGCCATGTGGATCTTGTGACCATGTGTGATCTTGTGACCATGTGTGATCTTGTGGCCATGTGTGATCTGTGCATGTGTGATCTGTGACCATGTGTGATCAATGTGGACTGTGAATGTGATCTTATGACATGGATCTTGTGACTAGTGGGTCTGTGACATTGTGATCATGTGCTATGTGTGATCATGTGCATGTGATCTGACATGTGACTGGCTATTGTGATCATGTGCTATGTGTGATCATGTGACTATGTGTGATCATGTGCTATGTGTGATCATGTGCATGTGTGATCTGTGGCTATGTGTGATCATGTGCTATGTGGATCATGTGACTATGTGTGATCATGTGGCTATGTGGATCATGTGGACTATGTGTGATCATGTGCATGTGTGATCATGTGACATGTGTGATCTGTGACCATGTGTGATCTGCATGTGTGATCATGTGGCTGTGTGATCGTGTGACCATGTGTGATCTTGTGACCATGTTGATCTGTGACCATGTGTGATCTTGTGACCATGTTGATCATGTGACCATGTGTGATCTTGTGACCATGTGTGATCTTGTGACCATGTGTGATCTGTGACCATGTGGATCTGTGACTGTGATCTGTGGCTTGTGTGATCATGTGGCTATGTGTGAGCATGCTTGTTGTCATGCATACTTGATCTGCGTAGATCATTTCTGATCATGGGTACCTTGATCATGTGTACATGTGTGATCTTGGGACTATGTGTGATCTGCTGTGGACATGTGTGATCATATGACCATGTGTGATCATGTTGGATCATGTGTGAGCCATCTTCTGTCATCAACTTACCTAACATTTCCTAGTGGTCCCTTGATCATGTGGCTATGCATGATCATGTGGCTATGTGTGATCTTGGGACTATGTATGATCATATGACCATGTGTGATCATGTGGCTATGTGCGAGCCATCTTGCTGTCAACAACTTACCTAACATTTCCTAGTGGTCCCTTGATCATGTGACCATGTATGATCATGTGACCATGTGTGATCTTGTGACCATGTGTGAGCCATCTTGCTGTCATCAACTTACCTAACATTTCCTAGTGGTCCCTTGATCATGTGGCCATGTGTGATCATGTGGCTATGTGTGATCATGTGGCTGTGTGTGATCATGTGGCTATGTGTGATCATGTGGCTATGTGTGAGCCATCTTGCTGTCAACAACTTACCTAACATTTCCTAGTGGTCCCTTGATCATGACCAGAGAGTCTGCACGGTTACGTTCAGGGTTCTCATCCTTGTCGCTGGAGATGCTGAGCCGGGCATAGGAAGAGTGGGTGCGACCGACATTGCCATCCCTGAAGGAGAGTAACAGATGTAACATGAGCCGAGATAATGTAGTCAAACATGGACACAGAGCTAACTGTAGACCAAACAAATATATATATATATATTTCTCTCGTACCGTTATACGTTAGATAGGGCCTGCAAGTAATTTTTCCATACCGCTCTGTTCTGGGCAACTCGTTCAATTTAGTTTCATGGAATTGAGTCTGATAGTTTTTGCCTGCCTCAGCAAAGTTCGTGTCTAGGGTTTTCCTATGGCATCCTTTTTTTCCTGAATCCTTTGCCTCTTACTTCAATGTCGGTTTTGGTATTATTTGATCATTTCTCCTCAAGGTATACCCAACATATCTCCATCTTCTCTTTCTTATAATAGTTGTTACTAGTGGTTGACCAGACATTTCTTCTCAAGGTATACCCAACATATCTCCATCTTCTCCTTCTTATAA
The DNA here is from genome assembly GCA_020796225.1 of Arion vulgaris. Taxonomy (NCBI): domain Eukaryota; kingdom Metazoa; phylum Mollusca; class Gastropoda; order Stylommatophora; family Arionidae; genus Arion; species Arion vulgaris. Next base: position 8,624,838 of record CM036775.1, read on the forward strand.
CAGTTGTCACTAGTGGTTGACCAGACATTTCTCTGATTTCATCACTTCTCCTGAATTCATTCCATTTTATATTCATTACTTTTCGTAGACATCTATTTTCAAATGCATTCAACTTGCTTTCTATATCTTTAGTCATTTTCCAACTCTCACTGGCATATGTTAGGATTGATACAACAACTCTCGCTGGCATATGTTAGAAGTGATACAACAACTTTCTCTAGCATATGTTAGGATTGATACTTCGTCTTCTTCTTCTTCAAGCGCTCCATATCGACCACTTGTTAGACCACTCTTTGTAATTTGTATGTGATCTGAGCAGATGAGCGATTGTACGTTGTGTCAGCTATGCGCCTATCCAGCTCATCCGATATATGCGACGCTTGTTATTTACTAGGTAGTATCCTAGGCCCTACCTCAGTCGCCTCTTACGACATGCCTTGGAGGTGGCCTTGCTACTATTCTATGTTACCCTTGCGATCTGCAAGATCTGCAACTGCTACCAAAGAACCGCATCACATGGAGATCTAAAACCTCTGCCCTATGTGCCGCCTTTGGCACGAAAGGAACAAACTAACTAACTAACTTCGATCACCGACAACACATGGTTGGGATTGATACAACATACATAAACAGCATATTATACAGGGTGTTCAACTTAAAAGCAACCTTTGAATGGAGCTAATCTGGCATATATGTATGGAAATGAGAAGGTTCAGTTATGACGTAGTATAGGTCAAGGTTGTGTGACGGTGTGTAATTGTAGTGCGGGAAGGGGCGATGAACAAATGTGACGTAGGACGAGCTAGTCAGAACCGGTTTAAATAGTAAATAAACATAACGCGATAGGTTATCTGGCAACTTTCGATTTGTCAATGGGGCTGCAATTATCTTGAACACCCTATATAACAAACATGGAGAGGTTCTCAAACTGTTGAAGTATAGACTAGGAGACAATGGTTAACTAATAAAGAGATGAGGACATTAGACATGGTACACTCACCCATTCTGAGATTCTGCCGAGATCAATTCGTACAAACTCTTGGAGAACGTCTAAAATAGAAAACATGGAGATATATATAACGTCTAGTGATGATGATGTCATAGAATGCGTTATGATGTCCATGTCTAGTTTCATTCTAGTGTCCAATGCTCAGTAGTCCATGTCTAGTGTGTCCATGTCAGTGTCCATGTCTAGTGTCGCATGTCCTTCAGTGTCATGTCGACGTGTCATGTCTAGTAGTATCCAGTCTCAGTGTCCATGCTAGTGTCCTGTCTATGTCTATGTTCATTGCATGTCAGTCTGTCAGTGTCCATGTCAGTGGTATGTCTAAATCCTTGTCTAGTTGCCTATGTCTAGGGTCAACATTCTAGTGTCCATCAGGTTTTCATGTCTAGTGTCCATTCAGTGTCCATGATCTAGTGCATATGTTGGATGTCCATGTTCAGTGTCCATGTCTAGTGTCCATGTCTAGTGTCCATGTTCAGTGTCTATTTATCATGACCATGTCGTCAGTGTCCAGACGTTAAATAGATGTCCATGTCTATGGTCTCATGTCATGGTGCATTCAATCTAGTGTCCATGTTCTCAGTGCCATGTCTAGTGTCATGTAACTAAGTGTATGGCTAGTGTCACCACTTCTGAGTTCCATGTCTGTGTCAACTCTGTGTCCATGTCTAGTGTCATGTAGTGTCCATAAGTCTAGTGTCATGTCATGCATGTCTATGATGTCCATGTCTAGTGTCCATGTCTAGTGTCCATGTCTAGTGTCCATGTCTGGTGTCCATGTCTAGTGTCCATGTCTAGTGTCCATGTCTGGTGTCCATGTCTAGTGTCCATGTCTAGTGTCCATGTCTAGTGTCCATGTCTAGTGTCTATTTTCATTGCCCATGTCTAGTGTCCATGTCTAGTGTCCATGTCTAGTGGCTATGTCTAGTATCCATGTCTAGTTTCCATGTCTAGTGTCCATGTCTAGTGTCCATGTCTAGTGTCCATGTCTAGTGTCCATGTCTAGTGTCCATGTCTAGTGCCCATGTCTGGTGTCCATGTCTAGTGTCCATGTCTAGTGTCCATGTCTAGTGTCCATGTCTAGTGTCTATTTTCATTGCCCATGTCTAGTGTCCATGTCTAGTGTCCATGTCTAGTGTCCTTGTCTAGTGTCCATGTCTAGTGTCCATGTCTAGTGTCCATGTCTAGTGTCCATGTCTAGTGTCCATGTCTAGTGTCCATGTCTGGTGTCCATGTCTGGTGTCCATGTCTAGTGTCCATGTCTAGTGTCCATGTCTAGTGTCCATGTCTAGTGTCCTTGTTCAGTGTCCATGTCTAGTGTCCATGTCTAGTGCCATGTCTAGTGGCTATGTCTAGTATCCATGTCTAGTTTCCATGTCTAGTGTCCATGTCTAGTGATGATGTAGCAATACATTTCATTAAAATTCGATAATACGCACACACAGACACACATAGACACACACACAAAACAGACACACACACACACATACACACATATTCGCAGACTCACACACAGTCACAAACACACAGAGAAAACACACACACACATGCAGACTCACACACATTCACATATAGACACATATACAGACACAGAAACAGATATACACACACACAGCCACAGACACCGACACACACACACAGAACACCCACATACACACACAGATACAAACATACACACGTACACACACGTATACACACTTACTTCTCCATTCTCAGGTGGGTCTCCATTACCGAATGTACTAGTCACAACAAGTACCAGGGACTCATGCTCCAGGGACGTGACATCATAGTCTGACATACACACCACCTAACCAACAGGTCAACAAATAATCAACAAGTTTATACAGGGTGTTCAAAATAAATGCAGCCCCATTGACAAATCGAAAGTTGCCAGTTAACCTATTGAGTTGTGTCTATTTACTATTTAAACCGGTTCTAACTAGCTCGTCCTATGTTACATTTGTTCATCGCCCCTTCCCGCACTACAATTACACACCGTCACACAACCTTGACCTATACTACGTCATAACTGAACCTTCTCATTTTCATACATATATGCCAGATTAGCTCCATTCACAGGCTGTTTTTATCTTGAACACCCTGTATAATAATTGCGCATGTACATAGTGCAGCGACTCCTCACAATGAGGAATGGGATGACGGATTCTACGGTCGCCGGTCTGTTCCGGAGATTCAGTCATCCAGGAAGAATGTCGATACCATTGCCCGAGACAAACTGTATGGCATGGCTGACAATCTGGGGCAAACGGTGGTTTTATTAGAGAATTCGAAATCAGGTATGCGCCTGCAAGTTGCAAGTAGGATACACACCCGATTTCTGCGACGCTTTTATTTCCTAGGGTAGCTTACCTAGCCACCTACTTTAGTCGCCTTTACGACATGCATTGCATGTGACAATGTTACTATTCTTTGCTCCCATTGAGCGCCCCGGCACCACTCGGCTGGACTGAACGATGCGACCATCACCAATGCTTTACGTTTCTTTCTTTCTCTAATTCTCTTTTGCCTCACAGCATCAGAATAAGAAGTGATTTCTAGAACGGGCTTTGTGTGCACCTCATAAAAAGTGTTTTTCACCGCCCTGTTAATTATGAGTCCATCTTTTGCGTGGACTTTCTTTTGTCTTGTATCTACTATATCGAAGTTGTATTGCTCTTTGATCATTGTCTGTTGGTAATCTGCTTATGTGACCGAAACATTTAATTTGTTGCTTAATGATGAAGTACAGTACTCATATTGTACCCAATCTTTTCCCCACTCCACTCATGTCTTCATTTCTAAACCGGTCTCTTCTTGATACTCCCATTCTGCGTAGACACTTTATTAATGCACTGTTGATCACTGACATTTCACAGGCAGCTAAGCAACAGATGATCAACATCATATTTAGACCTACTTTGTGTTACCAGAGCCAAACATGGACATTGAGCAAAGCGCAGTCACAAAAATAACTACATGTGAAATGCGTTGCCTGCCAAAAGTTACCAACAACACAAGAAAAGACAGTATCACTAATATCAGCAAAAGAAAGAAAGTTGACACAGAACCTTACTTGAAGTACATAGATAAACAAAGAATGAAGTGGTTTGGCCACTTAATAAGAATGCATCCAAACTCCACAGTATACAGAGTCTTCTACAACAGAACATCGGGAAAGAAGGCAAGAGGAAGACCACGGAAAAGATGATTAGATTGCGTAGCAGAATACTGTGAAAGAGCACAGATAACAATCACACAAGCCACCAGAACAGCTCAAGACAAAACAGAAAACCACGACACTGGGCAACAACCCGGTAGCAGTGTGACGACACTGGGCAACAACCTGGTAGCAGTGTGACGACACTGGGCAACAACCCGGTAGCAGTGTGACGACACTGGGCAATAACCTGGTAGCAATGTGACGACACTGGGCAACAGCCCGGTAGCAGTGTGACGACAAAGAAGAAGAAGAAAGAAGAAGGTCACTGACAACAAACGACAGAAGAAAACTAGTCACAACATAGATGAAGTGTCTACGCAGAATGCTGGATGTAACAAGAAGAGATCGTATTAGAAATGAAGACATCAGGAAAAAGTGGGTACAACATCAGTACTAAACTTCATCAAGAAACAACAAATTAAATGGTTCGGCCACGCAAGCAGATTACCAACAGACAGTGCACCTCAAAGAGCAATGCTGCACCTATACAGTGGGTACAAAGCAGAAGCTTGGCCACGCAAAAGATGGTCCTCAGAGATAACAGAGGCGACTATCTACGAACCGCATACAAAAGCCAGTTTTAGAAATCTCTTCTTGACGTGACGCTGTGAGGCAAACAGGATTCGTGAAAAGAAAATGAAAGAAAGTAAATAAACTGTGCGCACCAATCTCTTTCTTGCATAGGAAATTCCCAACAGAAGTGCGACAGAATATTTACGTGTATACGTTGGACGTTGGTTTGGTAGGCCCCTAAACGTATAGACTTCTTCACGTTTAGGACACATGCATCCGATTTCAACCAAACCTCCTTAGTCGTCTCTACGACATGCGTGGCAGGTAACAGTGGTTCTATTCCTTACACCCCAAATTTGGTTCCCGGTAACCACTCGGACGAAACCACTTTGATATTAATGATTTCTGCTCTGCCAGCTGAACTTTTTTTATCTGTTCGTATTGATATTCAGCTGTCAGTTGTTCTTTCCAGTGCTCAACTTGAACATGAAATCTATATTTGATTCTCTTTCTCTGATAAGACTAGGAACTTGATCACCTTTACCATAAAATTAACGTTCACTGGAATACTGCTTGATTGCTACAAACAAAACAAAACAAAATCTGGTGGTAACGTGTTGCAATTACTGTACGTTATTGTTACAACAAATGGAAGGGACGGTTAGAGATTGAAATTACAAGTACTTCTAAAGTCGGAGAATGGCTCGTCAGAATGACGAAGGACATTGGTGTTAATGAAAGTGAGTCATGGCGCATATATCAATCAAAGGCGAAATATTAGTCGCCATGACTACGCCGGAATTTAAAGCAGTCCTTTACTTTCCAGATCATGTCTGGTACCCAGTTGAGGCTGGGTCGACCTGAGAGCCGTCGTGGTCGGAAAGTTGAGGCTGGGTCGACCTGAGAGCCGTCGTGGTCGGGAAAGTTGAGGCTGGGTCGACCTGAGAGCCGTCGTGGTCGAGAAAGTTGAGGCTGGGTCGACCTGAGAGCCGTCGTGGTCGGGAAAGTTGAGGCTGGGTCGACCTGAGAGCCGTCGTGGTCGGGAAAGTTGAGGCTGGGTCGACCTGAGAGCCGTCGTGGTCGGGAAAATTCCACGCGCATTGCGGGAGCTGAACCCAGACCACCAGCCTCTTGCGAAGCGAGTTCACTAACAACTACGCTACAGCGGATCTCTCAAAGTGTTTCACTTTTTCTTTAATAAGTGCTATTATATTTAAATTTGCTCATTTTGAAATGAAAAGCTTTCTTCTTCTTTAATGATCCAGCGGCACTAGAACTCTTGCCCTTCGGCTCCAATGCTATGTAGTGGTATCTGCATGTGTTTGTAAGTTGTTCTTTTGTTCCGTATAATGTGTTCTATTTATCTGGCCTTGGAGGAAGGAGGGTCTTCATATCATCCAGCGCGTGGCACCTGAAGAGATGGAGGTGAACGGTTTCAGGCTGATGTGCACACAGTTGGCACTCTGGAGTGGGTTGTGGTTGAATTCTGTTCAAGAGATTATTAAGTGTTATGTGTTTGTCTGAAGTCTAGAACATGGTTCTTGATCTCTTCTGTAAGGTTGTAAGGTTGTAAGGTTGTAAGGTTGTATGGTTGTAAGGTTGTAAGGTTGTAAGGTTGTAAGGTTGTAAGGTTGTAAGGTTGTAAGGTTGTAAGGTTGTAAGGTTGTAAGGTTGTAAGGTGGTTGATGTTGTCATTAAGGTTAGGGCTGACCATTTGTCTGTAAACATCTCTTCCCGTGTCTCTCATGTTTCATCTGTTTAGCCAAATTTCTTTATTTGTTGTCGTTAGGATTTGCTTTGCTGTAGAGTTGTTGAAATAAAAGGTCAAGGACTATGCAAATTATACAAGGTCATACCTTAGCATCAAAAGCATGTTTGAAGATCTCACAGAGCGTGTTGGCAAACCTCTCCGACTTTCCCGTCTCAGTAGCAAACAGAATAACACATTTGACTCTTCGAGCTAAAGCTTTGCCCATGAGCTTGGCTGAGAATTTGACTGCCCTGTAAAGATATATATATACATACAAGAGTAATGAACAATCTATATCAGGGGTTCTCAGACAATTGCTGGGAGAACCATATGTCTCACTTCTTAGAAAATAATGGTTATATATATATATATGGGCGTCCGTAACCTAAGCGGTAGTGAGCCCGATTACAACCCAAGAGTACCTAGTTCAAATTCCACAAGATGAATTTGGAAGCAAATTCGTTTCCTTTGGATTTTTACAAAAGGTAAAAATAGAACTCACCGTTCAGAAAGCAATGGCAAACTGCTGAATGTGTAAGTGGTGCCTAGACAAATCAACGACTCGTTTACTGTGGTTGATGGCTACGTCCTGTAACGGATATTCCACGATTTTCATTTCATAAATCTGTCTCCGACAGGATCTCTTCATTAGTCTTTCTAGCTGTCCATGGAACTTTCAACATTCTTCTGAGAAACCACATTTCTGTGGCTTCCAATGTTCTTACCATTTGCCTGTTCATATTTATATATCTTAATCATCATCAGGTGCCGTGCCTGCTGACGTAGGCCATCATGGATCTCCACAAATCTCTGTCGTTGGTGTTTGCTATCATCTCAGATGTTGACGCTCTACCATGCCATGAAGTCAGGCTATCCATAATTTTCTCTCTTTGTCTTCTTCTGTCTCGTCTCTCCTCGATTTTACCGGTTGTCACAATGTGTACTAAACCTCCTCATTACATGCCCGAAAAATGATGACTGTCTCTTTCTTATATTAATGATAAGCTTTCTCTGTGTCTTGATCTCATTCAATACCTCAACATTAGTTAATTTAGCAGTCCATGGATTCTCATCATTTTATAAACAACCACATTTCTGTGGCCCTCAGAGATTTTTCGATCTGTGTGTTCATTGTCCATGACTTGCATCCGTATGTCAGTGTTGGTTCTATGTAGCACTGAATAACTCGCATTCTGATCGGAATTGACAAGGACTTGTTGCAGATAATGCTTTTCATTTTCAGGAACGATGTTTTCGCTTGTCTTATTCTGCTCTTTATTTCTCTTATTTATTTTTATTATTAAATATTTATTAATGTAATTGAATATTTATTAATGTAATTGAATATTTATTGATGTAATTGAATATTTATTGATGTAATTGAATAGTGTCTGTACTTAGTTGAATGTGATCTCTTTACATGGTATTTATTTAGTTGCAGTGTTTACAATTATGAAGGGTCCTTGCCTGGAACCCGCAGGGACAGCGAAAGAAGGAGAGGCCGAGAAATACATGGAGACGAGATTTGAAGGCAGAGATCAACAATTTAAAGAAGAGCTGGAGGAGCTGCAGGAGATAGCTAGAGATAGGAAGACTTGGCATGAGTTGGTTGAGGCCTAAGCCCCAATCCGGTTAAAAGGCAGGGGAGCGTGTGTGTTTACAATTGCATGAAATTCTTTCATAATTTAAAAGACAGAGATAATGGTATGTGTAGATTCACCTGGATTGAAAGCTCATACATTGGGACACACACGTGCACACGCATGCACGAAGACACACATACACATATGCTTATATTTATAAATATATAAAATATCATGTAAGTCTTTCTACATGTGTCAGAGGAACAGTATCGCCTGGTGGTTCAGGGCCCAAATTTGGAGTGTAAAGAATAGAACCACTGTTACCTGCCACATGTCATAAGAGGCGATTAAGGAGGTTTGGCTGAAATCGGATGCACATGTCCTAAACGTGTAGAAGTCTATGCGTTAGGGTAAGCAACTGTAGCTAATATTTTTGGCAAAGATAAAATATCACAGGTGATTATTGTGATGCATCCTTGACCAAGTAGAGAAATAACAGTATATTGAGTAACCACAAACTTGTTGCAGATAATGTGTTCAAACAATGAAATCTCTGACGCTTGAGTATCTGCTCCTAAATATCGAGATCTTTAACAGATTGATATGGTTAGCTATTGATATTAGAGTAGGACATACTCTATGATGTATTGATGTCGACTTAGTTATTTTTTTAATGAGTTTAAGATAGAAATAGTTAAATTAGAAGCATGCTGAACGAGGAAGCCAAAATCTCTTACCGGAGATCAGATCATTTGAACTTGATGAAGTCAAATTTTAAATTGAAATAGAAGCTACAAGAAGTATTTAGAAATTAAGTAGTTGTGAGCCTAGATGCTTAACCACAACTTGGTCTTGCTGAAGGTTTTCAGATTTATACGTGTTGATTGTCAGCCTTGGAGACACCTACACTGCAAGGCAGACAGTTGCTATGTTTTAGTGTTACCTATACAATTGCTTCGTGTTGAGGATCTACCAAGGATTCCTTGACTTTGACTTATAGGTTGCTGACACTGTCATTTGGTACTTTTGCTCTGCTGATTGTCTCAGATAAACTGACAGTAGTGCTTCTAAGAAGCGCAAACTACAATTAACAATTGATGTTCAAGGAAAGCTATTTCATTCTTTCAGGTCAGTGAAGATATGTCCAGAACTACCATTGAAACATTATATGACTACCAGTCTTCAACTAGTATACGTACGAGTCTTATTGAATTTAATAGTCCAGTTTAAGCTGCGACTAGTCGATCTGTACTATATTTCTTAATTCTGTGACTTGTACCAGTCTAGTCGTTATAGGCCATCTCAACAATATGACAACGACAGTTCTGGAAGTCAACTATACTCAGTTTAATGGTCTAAGAACGTCCTAGCGAATGACAGGACAGTATCATTGTAACCTACTTTATTTCAGATCGTTACTTATCATCGACTACCATGTTACATTCAATTTGTTTTATTGTTAGATGATATAAGCCATTGCTAGCAGTCTCTCTCTCTCGCAGTTCTTTACCCAATCATTTATTGTGATATTAACAGCTCAGACTTTTTACGTCACATCATTCAACGTCATTTGGAGCTCTGGTGCTTATCCTTTGGCGGCGTGTCAGGTTTCAGCCATCGTTTACTGGGTTCGCTCTCCGTCAGCCTTTGGATGTCCCCAGCCTACCTGCAAGGCAGCAGGTTGCTATTTTTTAGGTAGCTACCCTTAGACAACCTTCTCTTCCGGGTTGTTGAGCGTCATCTACCCAAATTACCTGTCTTTTTTGGACTACTTGGTTTGCCTACCGTCCAGTTTTGTGTACGGTTTGCTCTGCTGGCCTTTGATTGTCCTCAATTTAACTACATAACAGTAGTAGCGTGAAGTCTAAGAAGCCTCACAGTACTACAACTTAACAATTAGAATGGTTCAGTTAGTGGCTAACTTTTCACTTCTTTAGTTCACCGGTCAGATGATAATATTGTCAGCAAGAATCAATTGAGTCCATCCTTTTCAATTGGAAAGCAAACACTTTATCCACTTGACTACGCCAGTCTTCTAACTACTTGACTACGCCAGTCTTCTAACTACTTGACTACGCCAGTCTTCTAACTACTTGACTACGCCAGTCTTCTAACTACTTGACTACGTCAGTCTTCTAACTACTTGACTACGCCAGTCTTCTAGCTACTTGACTACGCCAGTCTTCTAACTACTTGACTACGCCAGTCTTCTAACTACTTGACTACGCCAGTCTTCTAACTACTTGACTACGTCAGTCTTCTAGCTACTTGACTACGCCAGTCTTCTAGCTACTTGACTACGCCAGTCTTCTAACTACTTGACTACGCCAGTCTTCTAACTACTTGACTACGCCAGTCTTCTAACTACTTGACTACGCCAGTCTTCTAACTACTTGACTACGCCGGTCTTCTAACCCACTTGACTACGCCAGTCTTCTAGCTACTTGACTACGCCAGTCTTCTAACTACTTGACTACGCCAGTCTTCTAACTAATTGACTACGCCAGTCTTCTAGCTACTTGACTACGCCAGTCTTCTAACTACTTGACTACGCCAGTCTTCTAACTACTTGACTACGCCAGTCTTCTAGCTACTTGACTACGCCAGTCTTCTAACTACTTAACTACGCCAGTCTTCTAACTACTTGACTACGTCAGTCTTCTAGCTACTTGACTACGCCAGTCCTCTAACTACTTGACTACGCATCTTCAGCTACTTGACTACGCCAGTCTTCTACTCTTGACTACGTCAGTCTTCTAACTACTTGACTACGCCAGTCTTCTAACTACTTGACTACGTCAGCCTTCTAACTACTTGACTACGCCAGTCTTCTAACTACTTGACTACGCCAGTCTTCTAACTACTTGACTACGTCAGTCTTCTAACTACTTGACTACGTCAGTCTTCTAACTACTTGACTACGTCAGTCTTCTAACTACTTGACTACGTCAGTCTTCTAACTACTTGACTACGTCAGTCTTCTAACTACTTGGTTAAATCTTCAACGTTCTTGATAACTCAGTAGTCTTCTTCTTCTTCTTCTTCTTCTTCTAATGATCCATGTTGATCACTTGTTAAACCACACTTTGTGACTTATATGTGATCTGAGCCCAAGAACGATTGCATTTTGTGCCAGTTATGCGCCTACAAGTAAGCCATCACATCCGATTTCTGCGATGCTATTTATTTACTAGAGTAGCTTCCCTAGGCCCCAACCTCAGTCGCCTCTTACGACATGTCTTGTAGGTTGCAGTGTTACTAATCTGTGTTCCCCTTGAGGGTCCCGGCACCACACAGGTAGCTCAGTACTCTACTCACTTGATAATGCGATCGTGAGTGATGTGTATATTTGGTGTCATTGGTATGATTTGCTGAAGTTGTACAAAGCAGGTTTGGGGGAAGCAAAGCACAGAAGGAATTGAAAGATGAAATGTGTGGAAGGAGAGATGTGGGTAAAGCTGTGTGGTGAATGTGGAGAAAGATTAAATCTGATGGAGAGATGTGGCTAAAGCTGTGTGGTGAATGTGGAGAAAGATCAAATGTGAGGATTACGAGATGTGGGTAAAGCTGTGTGGTGAATGTGGAGAAATATGAAATGGGAGGATGGAGAGATGTGGCTAAAGCTGTGTGGTGAATGTGGAGAAAGATAAAATGTGAGGATTAAGAGATGTGGGTAATCTACTCTAATGCTCCTGACGGGTTGTACAATGAAGGTTGTCAGTGGTTATATTATTCCTCCCTTACCAAGTAGTTTATCCTTCAGAAACTTGTACAGTAAGCCTAGACAATTTGATTCTTACAATGTGAGAAAAACAAACAGCTTCATTTCTGCAGGAATCAATGTACCCAAAGTCGTTCACAATGTGTCCACTTCATTCTGTATAGCTAATTTACCTCAGTTCCATAACTGCAGCTCAAGTAATGCAGTCTCACATCAGTTCCATACTGCAACTCAAGTAATAGCAAATCTCATCAGTTCCATAACTGCAACTCAAGTAATAGCAGTCTCACATCAGTTCCATAACTGCAGCTCAAGTGATAGCAAGTCTCACATCAGTTCCATAACTGCAGCTCAAGTGATAGCAAGTCTCATATCAGTTCCATAACTGCAGCTCAAGTGATAGCAAGTCTCACATCAGTTCCATAACTGCAACTCAAGTAATAGCAAGTCTCACATCAGTTCCATAACTGCAACTCAAGTGATAGCAAGTCTCACATCAGTTCCATAACTGCAACTCAAGTAATAGCAAGTCTCACATCAGTTCCATAACTGCAGCTCAAGTGATAGCAAGTCTCTTGAGGAACCTCACTTTCATCGCAGCTCGCTTGAAAAACTCGCTGTCTCTAGCAAGTTCTCCTGCCTCCTCCCTCATCATGTTCAAGGTTTCTTTTTTGTCATGTTGCCACATTCGTCTTTGTTGGCCCTGTATAAACTATGTCTTCCATTACCGTTCTCTTCAAACCAATGTGACGTTTAACGGGGCCAAAATATTTCATTTTCAGGGAAATAATTTTATTTATGAGCCAAGCCCGTCTGCCCAGCGAGTTCGTAGCGCGTTGCACTACGGGTGACTATCCCTCTGTGTGTGCGGGTTCAATTCCGCGGGATGGCAGATAAAGCCCCAGATTCCCCAGATTTACGGCGTTGGTGGCACCGAACCGAAGGGTTACGATGTCCATGGCACCGAGCCGAAGAGCTGAAAAGCTCAAGTGCTTCTGGAACGGAAAAAAAAATTAGAGCCAATGCTCCTCGATATGCAGGTCTTGTAGAATGTCTTTTGTTTCTTTTCTTCTTCTCTGTCCGGGACATGTTGTTATGTATGACCCAATGCTTCTTGATATACAGATCTTGTAGAATGTCCATGATTTAATTCGGTCTCACCTCAGTTTCATTATTGCTGTACAACTGGTACGAGAAAACATAGAGGATTGTGAAAATCATGGATTGGAAAAATGTCAATAACAGAATTGATCAAAGAAAAGCAAGTTAATAAATGAATCAGGGATTGAGGAGGGTTTCATATAACCACTTACTCCTTTAGAATATCGTGTTCGCCAATCCTATAATTACAACACACACACATACACGAATTAAAGTAATGAAGAAAATAAAACACATTGTCCATGATTCGCTGCCATACATAAGTTAGTTAGTTTAGTTTGTTCCTTTCGTGCCAAAGGCAGCTCCTTTTGTGTCAAAGGCGGCACATAGGGCAGAGGTTTTAGATCTCCATGTGATGCGGTTCGTTGCTAGCAGTTGGAGATCTTGTATGGTTTTACATCATAATAGTTTACTTTCTTGCTGGATGGTTCTTCGAAGAGTGGTCTTTGGTCTTCCACGTTTTCTTTTCCCAACTGGTGACCACATAAGGACTTGTCGATTTAGTCTCTTTTCGTCTGATCTAAGATACATAAGTATTGGTACAATATAGCACTGAAGTATTCGTTTCTGCAATAAGTGTCCATGATTCGCTGCCATACATAAGTATTGGCTCAATATAAGCACTGGACTATTCGTTTCCTCAGTGTCATTGGTAGTGAATTCACGCATAGTGTGTTATTCATTTTCATAAAAGTTGCTTTCGTTTGAGCTATTCTACTCCTAATCTCTGTTGTACATCTTCCATCTGATGTTAGGAATGTTCCTAGATACTTGAATCGATGGACTTGTTTCAGTGTTGTGTTATTTATTTTGATATTACATGTTGGTGTTTCTTGAAGACAACCATTACCTCTGTTTTCTTTATATTCATGCTTAATCCTTTCTTTTCATTTTCTCTCACTAGTATGTCTATCAAGTCTTGTAGATCTTGTTCATTTGTAGCCAGGAGAATTGTGTCATCAGCGTATCTTAGATTGTTCATGTTTTGTCCGCCAACTGTTATTCCTGTCCTGTCTTCTATATGTCGCATGATGTTTTCACTGTATAGGTTAAGCAGGTCTGGTGAGAGTATGTATCCTTGTCTTACACCTAAATGTCATACCCCTTCTCATGCCATACCCCTTGTAATGTCATACCCCTTGTAATGACATATCCTCATCATGTCATATATTTTCTAATTTCATACCTCTTCTCATGTCATATCATTCTCCTGTCATACCAATCTCCTGTCATACCACTTGTTATGTCATACAAGGTCTCTTGTCATACCTTTTTTCATGTCATACCTTTTCTCATGTAATACCTTTTCTCATGTCATACATTTTCTCATGTCATACCTTTTCTCATGTCATACCTTTTCTCATGTCATACCTTTTCTCATACCATACCTCTTCTCATGTCATACCACTTCTCATGTCATACATCTTCTCATGTCATACCTCTTCTCATGTCATACCCCTTCTCATGTCATATCTTTTCTCATGTCATACCTTTTCTCATGTCATGTCTCTTCTCAGACACACTTCTTGTCATGTCATACCCGTTCTCATGTCATACGAAATTCTCAATAAAGACCATACCAACTTTGACCGTTACATATATAGAAGTAAAATATAACAAGATACCTGGCCAGTTCCTTGAAACCAAACTTGCGTTTAGGTTTGTCTGAAAGTTTCATTTTGTCTCTGTCTTTCTTCCAGACATGCGTCTTCCATGCTTCTTCCTGTTGTCAAGAGCAATGTTAGAATTAAATAATTAGAAGGCAGTCAGAGAGAGATGGGTACAGACCGAGAGAGATGGCTACAGACAGAGAGAGATGGGTACAGACAGAGAGAGATGGGTACAGACAGTGTAAGATGGGTACAGACAGAGAGAGATGGGTACAGACAGAGAGAGATGGGTACAGACAGAGAGAGATTGGTACAGACCGAGAGAGATGGCTACAGACAGAGAGAGATGGGTACAGACAGAGAGAGATTGGTACAGACAGTGTAAGATGGGTACAGCAGAGAGAGATTGGTACAGACAGTGTAAGATGGGTACAGACAGAGAGAGATTGGTACAGACAGTGTAAGATGGGTACAGACAGAGTAAGATGGGTACAGACAGAGTAAGATGGGTACAGACAGAGTAAGATGGGTACAGACAAGTAAGATGGGTACAAACTGAGAGAGATGGGTACAGATAGAGAGAGAGATGGGTGAAACATAAAAAACTAACTCACTTGGTACAGGAATGATAATATAGCTAAGTCACCTGGTACTCGTATGATAATATCCCTGACTCACCTGGTACTCATATGATAATATACCTGACTCACCTGGTACTCGTATGAAGGCTTGAGTTTGTACAGAAGCATCTCCTGGTGAAATACCTCTAAGATTGATCCACTCATGGGAGGAACTACCCACACCCAATCACCTGGACATCCGCCCCTGAGCTTGTGCTCATTTTCCATGTGTTTGATAAATGACTCACTAGCAGCGTGGTGGTCAGTGATGGTCACTCCGCTAGACTGGACAGTGAAACAAGAAATCTTGATATGAACATACAGCGACAACAGCTACATTTAAATACATCAGCACCAGGACGACAAGATCAGTTGTTAATTTGACTTTCTGTGTACCAAGGACATTTTATGTTATGTTATGTTATGTTATGTTATGTTATGTTAGTAGGCGTCTGTGGCTTAGGGGATAGTGACACGGTCTATTAATCCCGACGTACTGAGTTCGAATCAAGCAGCGGATAGTTTGGTTGCAAATTGTTTCGCGTGGATTTTTACAAAAGGACGAGGGCACCACCCGTTCAGAAAGCAATGGCAAACTACTGAACGTCTCCTTCTTCTTCTTTGCGTTCGTTCTTTACGACCAATTTTAATCACTCTTTGTGATATGTTTGATCTTTGCCAAGAACGTGTATACGTTGCACATTGGTTTGGTAGGCCCCTAAAGTTATAGACTTCTACATGTTTAGGACACATGCATCCGATTTCAGCCAAACCTCCTTAGTCGCCTCTTACGACATGCGTGTCAGGTAACAGTGGTTCTATTCTTTACACCCCTAATTTGGGCCCGGATAACCACTCGGGCGGCTACTGAACGTAATAATGCCTAGAAAAATCACAAACAGCCTTAAAAGCTGGGGTTGATTCGCAAAGTTCTGTAAAGGATATGCAATAACTTTTTTATGTTATGTTATGCGATCGACGTCATGGCACATCGGACATTCCCATGCGTGCTCTGTCCTCCGCTGCAGCAGCCATCCCAAATTTCACTTGCTTACTGTGCCAATGAGAAGTTGATTAGTATATCTTATCTCTCTACCACGAAGACAACACTGTCTGGCATGTCCAAACTGAACTTTGAATTCTCGCACTCTTGACAGTGTCTGAGACTCGCCCATATCACATAAATAAGAGCATACTGCATTGATGACATCGGCTCTGTCCATATTTCTGCCAGCTTGAGTCTGGGCATTGTTTGCAAGAAAGTCAGCATGTTCGTTACCCTGTACTCCAGCATGTCCAGGTGTGTATAACCAATCCAGTATCTCGATTTAGATAGGTGTCTAGTACCTGGTAGTAAGCTAAAAGTATCAGCGTGCAAGCACTTTCACAATAGCTCCGGCTGCTATTATGAATCTGATTGATCGATTGATAGAACCATCATCATTACACTTCGATGAATAACCATGTGTGCTCCATCTTCTTCTTACACAGGAAGATCTCAGTGGCAGTGCACAAACTTCATAGCACCGGCGAGGGTTCACGATGTAATTTTTAAAGATGGGGAGCGGGAATTTTCTATGAACTTTATTTTTAAATTAATTTTGCACTGGCTTCCGAATTTGTTTTTAGCTGCGTACACTAGATAATCGACTGTGCCGGAAACAGAATCTCTATACATTAGTTACAAAATTCAGACACTGTTCTCTATCCGTTTGATTGTAAACATTCAGTCCTCTACCAATCCAACTCACTGCCCTCTCTCGCTTCAACGAAAAAAAACAAATATTCTGTAGCATCTTCAGAACTTAGATATGAAGTGCCTGTCTCTTCACATTTTGAGACCAAAATCTGCCGAAGGCTAGAGGTCAATTCCTTCCGCACATGTGAAATTTCGAGTGATGGACCTGGACTAAACCCACAATGTGCTTATTCGACCAGCGGACGATCAATGAATGCATTACAAGTTTTACACTAACTATCCAACTCGAAATTCTTATTCGACCAGCGGACGATCAATGAATGCATTACAAGTTTTACACTAACTATCCAACTCGAAATTCTTATTCGACCAGCGGACGATCAATGAATGCATTACAAGTTTTACACTAACTATCCAACTCGAAATTCTTATTCGACCAGCGGACGATCAATGAATGCATTACAAGTTTTACACTAACTATCAACTCGAAATTTTATTCGACCAGCGGACGATCAATGAATGCATTACAAGTTTTACACTAACTATCCAACTCGAAATTCTTATTCGACCAGCGGACGATCAATGAATGCATTACAAGTTTTACACTAACTATCCAACTCGAAATTCTTATTCGACCAGCGGACGATCAATGAATGCATTACAAGTTTTACATAACTATCAACTCGAAATTCTTATTCGACCAGCGGACGATCAATGAATGCATTACAAGTTTTAACTAACTATCAACTCGAAATTCGTTTCCGTGGGATTTTACAAAAGGTAAAAATAGACCTCACCGTTCAGAAAGCAATGACAAACTACTGAACGTATAAGTGGTGCCTAGAAAATCAACGACTCGTTTACTGTGGTTGATGGCTACGTCCTTTGGGATATGCCACGATTTTCGATTTTTTTCGATCCAACTCGCTTCATAAAATTGTGGTATAAGGGAAGCAATCAAAAAAATATTTATGTTTACAAATGTATTGCAATTATCTCCCATTTAATATATTGCAATTTTCCTGAAATATTTCTTCTGATTTACTTGTCTTTTTAATTATTGAATCTTATCTTATCTTCTTATCTTATCTGAACCAGATTTGAAGTGAAGCGTCGAGGGGAGAGTTAGCGTTCTATATTGTGCCTGGTGTTTTGTGCAGACGTTGTCAGTCCATGCTTTCGCAGGGACTCTGAGATGCTATCTATCCATCGTGTTCTTGGCCTGCCTCGTGCTCTGCGCCCTGGTGTCGATTATGTAGGCACGTGATGGTAGATAATGGTTCCATTCTCATTAGATGGCCGAACCACTTGAATATTTGAATTATTGAATAGCGTTCGTAATCAGGAAAAACATTTGTACAACATCAGTACTGAAATTCTTCAAGAAGCAACAAATGAAATGGTTCGGCTACATAAGCAGATTACCAACAGACAGTGCGAGTGAAAGAGTAATGTTACTCCGATACAATGGATACACAGCAAAAAGGTGGACTCAGAGATACAGAGACGACGAACGACACTATCTATGAAGCGCACACAAAGGCTCGTTCTAGAAATATTGACACACTGACGCAGTGAAGCAGGATTGGAAATAAGAAAGAAACGACGTTCGGAATCTTGATATTGATTCTTCTTCTTCTTTTGTCGTCATACTGCTACCGGGTTGTTGCCCAGTGTCGTCACACTGCTACCGGGTTGTTGCCGTGTCGTCACACTACTACCGGGTTGTTGCCCAGCGTCGTCACACTGCTACCGGTGTTGCCCAGTCGTCACACTGCTACCGGGTTGTTGCCAGTGTCGTCACACTGCTACGGGTTGTTGCCCAGTGTCGTCACACTGCTACGGGTTGTTGCCCAGTGTCGTCACACTGCTACCGGGTTGTTGCCCAGTGTCGTCACACTGCTACCGGGTTGTTGCCCAGTGTCGTCACACTGCTACCGGGTTGTTGCCCAGTGTCGTCACACTGCTACCGGGTTGTTGCCCAGTGTCGTCACACTGCTACCGGGTTGTTGCCCAGTGTCGTCACACTGCTACCGGGTTGTTGTCCAGTGTCGTCACACTGCTCCCGGGTTGTTGCCCAGGTCGGGTTTTGTCTTTTCTGTTTGCCTGTTCTGCTTTGTGAATTGTTATCTTTTGCTCTTCATCAGATTCTGCTATCATCATACCACTTTCGCTGTCTTCACTCTGCCTTCTCTCCCGATGTTGTTAGAAAGACTCTGTTAACTGTGAATTTGGATGCATTCTATTAGGGCAAACCACTTCATTCTTGTTCTCAATTAATTCAAGCACGGTTTTGATCAACCGCTTTCTTTTTATGCTGATGTTGGTGATTCTGTCTTTCTTGCTATTATTGGTAGACTTTATCGCAGGCAACGCATCACATGTAGTTATTTCTTGTGACTGATATTTGATTTACAAGTGAAAATGTTTAGTTCAGTTGGATTCCCTTATGTTTTTTTAAATGTTTCCGATAATAACTGACCAGTTATGTTTCAGTGCTTGAGAATATCTTCATTGTGACCCGTTCATGTCCATAAGTGCTCTCGATCTCTGTTCGTAATCCGATTATCATTTAATGAGGGACTATCATCAAAGCACCGGACTATCATCATACCACTCGGACTACATCATGAGACTCAGACTCGTTAATATGTGCTACGATCTCCGCGCAACAAATCCAGTTCCGTCCTGCGGCTCTACACGCCAGTTCGATGTTGATTAATCAATCTCTTTGCATATTTAGTATGTCGTTCTTTTCGGGCTGCACCAATATAGACACGCATTTCTCTCAATTTAGTCAGCGAGTGGGATTCACAACCCTGAAACGCTTCTA
The DNA here is from genome assembly GCA_020796225.1 of Arion vulgaris. Classification (NCBI taxonomy): domain Eukaryota; kingdom Metazoa; phylum Mollusca; class Gastropoda; order Stylommatophora; family Arionidae; genus Arion; species Arion vulgaris. The sequence goes on from CM036775.1 coordinate 8,644,554, forward strand.
TTCGGAAAGACTCTCTTAATCCGTTAAGAATGTCATTTCGGTCCATGGCAGCTCTCTCCTAATATTGTAGCAATGTCAATCAAACTATCAGCTCATTCATTACCACTGACTCCTGCGTAACCAGGAACACACTTTAGCAATATTTTCAACATCGTCCAGCTACTATACCAGTTTGATGCTGATTAATGAGACTACTCATATGACTGGTGTGCTGTAATATTCTTGTCCCTCCAATCTACAATCCAAACTCTTGCAATCTAGCAATTGACATGGATTGGTTTAAATGAAAATCCTCTTTGCGGCAACACTCATAGAGGTATTTCGAAAAATCAGCTCTATCCATTGGCTGGCTAAAAACTAGACATTTATAACTAGACATAAAAACTAGACATTGGCTAAAAACTAGACATATATATGGTGGCATAGCCAGCATGCCTGTATGCTCTTTCCTTGTCAACGACACCCATGTGTCTCGGAAGGAAGATAAGTGTAATTCTGCAAATTGTTGACGATTGTAGTGATTCAGTCTATTACCTGCGCACCGAACCAGAGTCTACCTTTCAGATCATACTCAATGAATCACTCAGAATGCACGCATGAGTATAATTTTATGATTCTGACCAGAGTAATTCTTTAGTCACCGCCAGTACTTTCATTGTCAAACTACTTGTTGTCATACTAAATGCTACACTAACTTCCTTGAAATTTCTGCTGTTTGAGTTGCAAAGAAGAAAAACCTGACTTTGTACGTCGTAGTGGACGAACGCAAGAAGAAGTAGGAGAGAAGGTGAATAACACATTCCCCCGTAGCCTTTTCAGGCCTTGTGGTATGAAATGCATGTAGCTACACATTTATAGTACCTAGTGTAGAAGACATTTATAGTTCCTAGTGTACAAGACATTTATAGTTCCTAGTGGACAAGACATTTATAATCCCTAGTGTACAAGGGAATTAAAAGAACAGACATGGCTTTACAAAAACTAGACAACTAAAAACAGTATGAAACGGAATTGATAGGAAAACAAATATCAGAATACTAAGAGCATGCATTTTCCCAGTGGCAACGTATGGGTGTGAAGCATGGACATTTACTAAGGCATGGGAAAAACATATATGTGTTTTTGAATATAAGTGTTACAGAAGAGTCCTTCGATATCTTGGACAGAGAAGAGAACAAATAGATCTATCCAGAAATAACTCAAAATCAAAGAAAACTGGTTGATGCTTCAAATAAGAAAGAGAAAATTGAGATATTTTGAACATATAAAAAGACATGAAGGGCTGGAGAAGACCATCATGGAAGGAGGCATACAGGCAAAGTGAAGAAGAGGAAGACCACGGAGAAGATGGATTCAGGATATAACTGATGTTTTGAACATGACGGCTGCAGAAGCAGGACACCTGGCCTATGAGAGAGAGAAAGAGAAATTCCAAAGGACTGTTGGGGTGGCAAAGTTCTGCTCAGGACAAGCTATTTGATGATGATGATGAATGTGCAAGAGGTAGGAGGGCCAAATTTGTTAATGTGTAGAATGTTGAATGTAGGATTGTACCCACAACTCTAGTGTTTCCGTGTCGATAGATAAACGCTGATGCAATTCTCTCATCTATTCCACAATACATTCTATATATACTTCATTTGTAGACGGTTTGTCTATGATTTTCAATACTTCTTTCTCTCTCTCTCTCTCGATCTCTTTTTTCTCTCTCTTTCTCTCTCTATATCTCTATCACTCTATATATATTTATCTCTCTATATATCTATCTATCTATCTCTATCTATCAATCTATCTATCTCTTTTTCTCTATCTCCCTTGCTCTCTCTGTCTCTCTCTTTCTCTCTATTTCTTTTTCTTTCTTTCTCTGTATATGTCTCTTTCTCTATCTCTTTCTCTGTGTCTCTCTCTCTCTGTGTCTGCCTATCTCTATCTCTCTCTGCCTCTCTCTCTCTCTCTTCTTCTTTATCCCTCTCTCTCTCTTGTCTGCTATCTCTATCTTCTCTCTCTCTTTCTCTCTCTCATCCCTCTCTCTCTCTCTCTCTCTCATCCCCCCTCTCTCTCTCTCAAATACAATATCAATATTTCATACATCTATTTTCCAACATGTTGAGAACACACAAAGAAAAACACACATAATCACATTTTGACATAACAAAAGATACGATAACAAATGTTATCATCAAATCTTAGATTGCATATCTCTAAAGCGTTCTCCTGATCAAGTCAAACAAACAGCCAACTAATCTATCATTGAAAAGCTTTGGCGCAGTGTTAGTTTTTCTTTTTATTCTTATCTACATTCATTCTTATCAAGCAATTTAATCACTTTTTATGATTTGTTTAGTTTGCGCCGAGAACGGAAATATGTTGCTCCTCGGTTCTTCGCATCTACGCATGTAGGACAATCGCATCAGGAAATTTAGTCTCAAGAAAATGTGTGGGTATGTCTGTGTTGACAATGCTTTATATTTTATGGGGTTTTTTTTTCATCGAATGTCCAAGATTATTTATTGATCATTTTTAAGACACTGCAGTTTGTGCATGATCTATCTCTCGATCCCGCCTAGACTGATGAACCAGATTTTATCATGAAAGCTACCGTAGTTTTGAGGGACTCCGTTCCTCCGCACAGCTTCTCGCGAAGCTCTGTGTTTATTGTGTATGATCTAAGCCGAAGAGCATGCTTATGATTTGCAACTTTTCTGAATTGTTGAGGTTGTTCAGAATTAAGAACATTCTCCGCCGTTCTAGAACATTCTCCGCTGTTCTAGAACATTCTCCCTCGTTCTAGAACATTCTCCGCCGTTCTATAGTTCTAGAACGTTTATCATTTGTTACCACCAGACATTTTGAAGTTTCTGCTCTCTATTTTTTCGTCAAAGAAAACAGAAACACTAGACTGAAGCTTATTGCGTGATTCATTAATAGGACAATCATCATTGCACTTTGGTGAGTAGCCATGTGTGCTCCGATCTCTTTCTTACACATGAAGATCTCAGCGACAGGGCATGTTCTTTGAAGCACCGGCGAGGGTCCTTAATGCAATTTAGGAGGTTGTAACAAAATTTTCTATGAATTTTAACTTGTTCTCTCTTATCTTTCTTATCTCTTATCTTAACCACATTTGCCGTGAAGCGCCGTGGGGAGAGTTAGTTTTCTATCTTGTGCCAGGTGTGTTGCGCTTGACGTTGTCAGTCCATGCTTTCGCAGGGACTCTGAGATGTTATCTATCCATCGTATTCTTGGCCTCTCTCGTGCTCTGCGCCCTGAGTGTCGATTATTGTAGGCACGTGATGGTAGTAAATGTGGTTCCATTCTCATTAGATGGCTGAACCACTTGATTCTTTGCTTCTCGATGTACTGTATATATGGTATAGTACCAACGATGCTTCTGATATTTAATTTGTTAACATTTTCTAATGAATATATAAACAAATAATAAATTAAAACTGAAGAACGTAGGGGAATAGGGATGACAGTTTCATTAGGCGCAAGAATACTGTTTTTGATTATGCGTTAATCCATTTTTACCTTTTCTTTTTCCCTGTGTCTCACCTCTGCTACAGGGTTAACTGCTGTCTTCCCTTGCGTCGACACAGGTCAACAGGTTACATCGATCTTTGAGATAGTCTTGTCGAGAGCTGGCAAATATGGTGCGACCAACCAGTTTTAATCTGAGCGACTTGACTTAACGGATACATGCTTTACGTAGTACAGTTTCCGTATCCCCTTTGTCACTTGTAGTGTATTCAGTGGCGGCTTGTGATCATTTTTGTTGGTGGGGACAGACAAATTTTCCCGGATAAATCATGGTTTTTGGTAGCTATATTTTAATCTATAAAATAATAAATACACGTTATACACTATTTTGGTGGGGCCCGGCCCCACTGTCCCTTAATGACGAGCCGCCACTGATTGTATTTGTTGCTGTCATTCCTCTCTAGGCATCAGCCAGGAGACAAGTGTCGATGTACTCACTCTATGATTCATCTCGTCTATGTTGCAAACAGATCACATAGCACTCGTGTCTACGCCCAACAATTATACTTTACAGAACGGTAACCCTTCTTCAATCCCCACCTGCAGTGCCAGAATACAGTGCTGCAGACTGTTTCCCAGGACCACTAAATGGAGATGGGATAGTTTATTGGTCAGTGCCAGCTCACTGACCCTAGCGCAACGTTGTCACTTTCTTTTACTGCACTTCTGGCAGCGGTTAGCGGACGGATACTGTAGGATATGTCTGCAGGAACAAAACTGGAGACATGAAATCAACACAGAAAAATAGAATACCAACTCATTCACACAGTTGTTTCTTTTCTTCACGTCTCTCTCTTTATCTATCTATCTATCTATCTATCTATCTATCTATCTGTCTATCTCTATCTATCGATCTATCTATATATATATATCTGCCATCTATCTATCTATATATCTATCTATCTATCTATCCATCCATCCATCCATCCATCCATCCATCCATCCATCCATCCATCCATCCATCCATCTATCCATCTATCTATCTATCTATATCTCCCTCTCTATGTCTCTTTCTCTCTCTCTCTCTCTCTCTCTCTCTTTTTCATCTATCTATCGATATATCTATCTATCTATATATATCCCTCCCTCCCTCTCCCTCTCTCTCCCTCTCTGTCTCGCTTTGTCTCTCCCTCTTTCTCTCCCTCTCTCTGTCTCTCTCTGTCTCTCTCTGTCCCTCTCTGTCTCTCTATCTATGTATCACCTGAAAACTGTGAAGGACAGCCACATTACACTCCACCAAAGCTCGATCTTTCCATAATGAAGCACTCTTCCTGATGTCCAGACCCATGTTTGTGGCTATCGTCTGTTAGAAGAAGAATATAAAGCCCATTGATGAGAAGGTAAGTGGGTGGTATTAGCAGTATCTATTATGTTCATTTATGTGTTCAGTTTGTGTGTGTGCAGTGTGTGTGTGTGTGTGCAGTTTGTGTGTGTGCAGTTTGTGTGTGTGTAGTTTGTGTGTGTGCAGTTTGTCTGTGCAGTTTGTGTGTGTGCAGTTTGTGTGTGTGTAGTTTGTGTGTGTGCAGTTTGTCTGTGCAGTTTGTGTGTGTGCAGTTTGTGTGTGTGCAGTTTGTGTGTGCAGTTTGTGTGTGTGCAGTTTGTGTGTGTGCAGTTTGTGTGTGTGCAGTTTGTGTGTGTGCAGTTTGTGTGTGCAGTTTGTGTGTGTGCAGTTTGTGTGTGCAGTTTGTGTGTGTGCAGTTTGTGTGTGCAGTTTGTGTGTGCAGTTTGTGTGTGTAGTTTGTTGTCTATATAGATTTTTACCACCAGAAACTCACGTGAATCATTTGTCCTGGGCATGTGGGAGTTTTTAACAACGAGAGAGCGGACATGCTTACATTGAGCGGCATCGATTGTGCTAGGAATTTATGATGGATAAGGGGGATGTTCTTCTGTCTCTTGGCAACCTACTGTTGGATGAGGACACTAAAATTGACGTTGAATCAATCCAGCGATTTAAGGAATTGATAATTAAAACAAGGTGTGCAAGTAGAGCAGGGCCTAACGGTATATTTTCTCAGTATGATGCGTCTTTAAAATACCGCCACTTAAATTATTTTCTTTAAGATAACCATCAATTGTGAGTTTGTTATCACTGCTTATGTCGCTCCCCTTATGGTGCTGTCTGATGCAGCCGTCTCTCTGTATCATAGCACAGCATGGCCCTGAAGTAGAGGTGGATGCCTGATGGGCAGAGAGAGGAGTGCGTTTAACCAGAGAGCCACATGAGCCATCAGTATACATACTCTTCGACATCTGTTTGGGTAGACTGAGCACCTATGGGTCTGCCCGGAGTGGTGTGGCACCAGTTCAATAACTAATAACATATCTGTATGCATGTTATGAATGTAGACAAACCTAGTGGGAATGAACGTGCGGATATGCTTGCAGGTATGGCTGCTGTACAAAGCGGGCGAGCAATGAACCAGGCTGATATTATAAATTCCTTAAGGGAGAGAGGGCGTGTACATGATTCACGTAATAGCGGTGAATCCACAACTCTAACCAGACTGCAAGAACTCAAAATTAAGTGTGGTGTAGCTCGACAAGAACGCTATGCTGGCAGACAAAGAAGAATTGTAAACAACAAAGAACCGGTGTCGTTAGTCGCCACACGCTGATGGACATACTGAGGAGAGATCGGAGCACTTATGGACTAATTTGTTCGACGTGCAGTGATGGTGATCCGACGACTAAACTAAACTAAACTAAACGAAACCTAGACAAACAAAACGGTTAACATAATGTTAGAATCCTGTGTTTGTCTACTTGTTTTCAGAAGCTCTTAATACCTATATCTGTTTATTTGTTGATCATATTCGTTACTTCCTTTGCTTCCTCTGGGGTTCTTGTAAAAAAAACTCCTTGTGCTCATCTTGACATAATGTTAGACAGATGTACACAATCTTTGATCAAGAGAGACGGTTAACATCAAGATTGGGGTCACTGGGGCTAAATGGTTAAGCCCCCTTGCCTTGTGAGTCGAAGGTCGTGGGTTCGATTCCTGACCGCGCTAATCTGTTCACGAATGCAGTTTTTTTTCCAGAGACCGCTAGGATTGTTGCTGGAGCTAAGGAGATCGCGCTGTGCAATACTTCGGCAGGTGGCGTGCCAGTTCTGCAGAAAGGGACCGAGCATATGGGGTAAAACCTGCTGCAATGAAGTCAATCATTCGGCGTTATAAATATTTAAAAGCAAAGGGAGGGTGGGACTTGACAGATAGTCCTACAGCCCAACCCCTGATACAGATAAATATCAGTTATTGTAAAGAAAACTATCTATACCAGTAACACCACGGTAACAGTTCGCATACAGATCTATAGTTCGTTCCAAAATTCGTGATCATCGTTACCGACAGATATAAAATCATCCCTTTGACATAAATTCTTGATTTTTATATTTTTATATAGGTAACAGTGATGACCTTCCAAATGTATTTTTTGCCCACCCAAACCTTTAGTTCTCTAAGATTTTTATTATATGTTGTTACTAAAATTACAGCGATGTTGATATGGTATACTTGTCGAAATTTTACAGTACAATTGTCAAGTTTGTCTATAACTAAGCATTTCCGTGTTCCAAATGCAATTCAGTGCACGTCAAAATCGGGAATCCCGTGGAATTAATCAGTTCACAATGTTTCCTACCGACTGTCATTGGCGTATGTACGTAACATTTACTTTCATTTATAGAAGTGGAAGGTATCATTTGTTCACTATGTGACCTTTCTTTTTATAATATGTAATAGGAATACGCCTTTGCAAATCATTCGCCACCATTTTGTGTATTACTGTAAGTTCTAAACTTTGATTATCATTTTGTTGTGCTTATGCAAAATTATATAAGAAAAACGTTTTTGCATCAACCAAGCTACCTACCAATTAGTTAAACATGTATTTGTAAGGTCATGAGATATATAAGATTGCTTGCAAAAAAATCACTGTTATGCATCATGTAGATTTCGTACAAATTAAACCTTAGTGTGATCACCAATTTTGGAACGAACTATAGTAACGAACATAATAACAAAACGTTTCCCAGAAGGTCAACTAATGAATTCATTGACCGAATATAATCTAGAGTTATGTCGCTTTGACCAGGTCGTTTCATTTCTTAACCAGATTTGTAGCTATAATTCTATCAGTGCTATTTGCATGTGATTGCATTTTAAGAACAAGTCAATGGGAACAGGCTAGTGACGACCAGTTGGGGGATACTACCACATTACATGCTGGTTCGACATTATGAAAGATTTGTTACTTCAGACAACGGGTCTCATAACTGTTGATGTACTCAAGGTTGACTGATAAGATCTTGGGAACAGAATTCTTGGCGACATGCGGTGGTGGGACATGGAACATTGACAAAGCGTTTGAAAAGATCCCGAATGCCGGTGAATGCAAAAGAAGAGTACTTAGAATGTCATGGACAGAGAAAAGAACAAATGCTTCTGTTCTGTAACAGCTTGATATTAAAGAACGGGTTATTAAAGAACATAAAATCAAGGAAAATTAAATATTTCGGACACATCAAACGACATGAGTGCCTAGAGAAGATAATTTTGGACTGAATGGTGCCTGGAAGAAGAATGAGAAGAAGACCTAGAAGACGATGGATGCAAGATGTCATTGACGATCTGAGAATGACTGTTGCTGACGCCGGTCAACGTGCACAGAACAGAGAGTTTTTAGGACTCCTGTCATGGAGCCAGATTCCGGAAGAGACAGCTACTTGATGATGATGAATGATACTGATGATGTATACGTAGGAATTAAACCCAGTCTTCGAGTGAGAGAGAGAAAGAGAAAGAGAGAGTGTCTGTGTGTGTGAAAGAGATAGAGAGAGAGAGAAATAGTACAACAAAGAGACAACCAGAGAACAAGACAGATTCCACTGAACGAACAGGTTAAAAAAAGACGCTGGCGCTGAACAGGACACACTTTTCGAAAACCTGAGGGAAATATAACAAGAAAGGTCCTTGCCTGGAACCCGCAGCAACAGCTAAAAAGGGGAGGCCGAGAAATACATGGAGACGAGATTTGGAGGCGGAGATCAACAATATAAAGAAGAGCTGGAGGGAGCTGCAGGAGATAGCTAGAGATAGGAAGACTTGGCATGAATTGGTTGAGGGCATATGCCCCAATCCGGGTTTAACCCTTTAGCTGCTAAGGACGTATATATACGTTTTTCCCATTCACTTCTAAAGACGCATTAACACGTCTGTTATTATCTCTCCAATGTGGGCCAAAGACGTGTTAACACGTTATACATTGCTATTGTCACTGCTATAGACGTACATTCACGTTTGTGACCTAGAAACAAAGAGTAGCTATTTTTAGCTCAGCCATCAGAAAGTATGTAGCAGCGAAAGGGTTAAAGACAAAGACAGAGAGAAAGAGACAACCAACAACAGGAAGACAAATTAGGGGAGCTGGTAGATGATATTGGATACAAAAATTATGAAAGATGAACAATGAAAAGAAGAAAGAAAGAGAGAAAGAATTAGAGAAAGAAAATTAGACATGGTGACTGAGATAGAGAATAATGTGCTGAACAAAAAGTGTACAAGAATTTCATAAGAAATAATAAATAGACAAACACGGGACTCGAACCCTAGTCCTTACTACACCAATCGCCTAGCCGTGTTTGTCTATTTGGTTTTTTTCGGAAGCTCTTAATACCTGTACCATGTTTATTTGTTGATCATATTCGTTACTTCCTTGCTTCCCCTTGGGATTCTTTTAAAAACTCCGTGTGCTCATCTTACAATAAATTTGAAGCTACTTTGAATGATGTATGAATGTTTGTTATATGTGTATACATGTCTGTATGTATGATATTGTCTCGTCTCAAATATATACAAGCACAATAAGCTTATAGCATGTGTTTGTGCAGACATTGTTGGAGCGAACCCTACCTGATTGTTTCTGTGTCTAGTTAAATAACGAGCGTTTGAGAAAGACACTCCCCGTGAGTCATTTTTTTAGAATGGCTCATTGGTTGCGTACGTAAAAACGCTCGTATTGCTAGACTAGGCGATTGGTGTCGTAAGGACTAGGGTAAGTGGTTCGAGTCCCGTATTTGTCTATTTGTTTTTTCGGAACCTGTTCCTTGTTTATTTGTTGATCATAAAAAATAATATAAGAACACAAATTTCCGACAAAATATGTTCACCAACTTCGAAATCATATCGGGGACACTCGCCAGTGCTACGGAGTCCGTGCACTGCAGCTGAGATATTCCTGTGTAAGAAAGAGATCTGAGTACACATGGTTACTCACTGAAGTGCAATGATGATGGTCATATCAATCAATCAATCAATCAATAGCAAATTTATATTTTATGCATGGAGACGGCAATTGAAATTCGAATCTAGATCTGAATCTGACCCTTCCGCCAAATAAACAACGAACTAATATTTTACAAATTAATGTTGCTTCTTCCATGGAAAAATGTATGTGTTGGTTGAGGGGCCATGCCCCAACTGGGGGTCTTAAAGACAGAAAAGAGAGAGCTAGTCTGAACTATTTGACGCCCGAGTGATTACAGGGGCCCAAATTGGGGTGTAAAGAATAGAACCACTGTTACCTGCCATGCATGTCGTAAGAGACGGCTAAGGAGGTTGGAGGTGGGGCTAGCTACCCCACACCGTAAAAAAACTAGATGGCTACAGAACGGAGAGCGAACAGGGTAAACGCTGGCTGAAACCGGACACATTGCCGAAAGATAAGCACTAGAGCTCCAAATGGTGTTGAAGATGTGACGTAAACACACCAATGTTAAGGCTGCATGAATCAGATTTCCACATGAGTAGAATTTATGGGGAAGTCTGGTATATCGGTCTGGGCGGTGATCGCGAGAGAGAACTATTTGACAGTAGCTGTATTACAATTAGAGAGAATATTCGGCCGTGTGGTGCCAAGGCCCGCAGGAAGCATCGAATTTTAACACTTTGACCTACCCGGAATTGATAAGAGGCGACTGATGTAGGACCTAGGAAAGCTACCTTAGTAAATAACAAGCGTTGCAGAAATCAGTTGTGTTGACTCAGTGGCGGCTCTTGATAATTTATATTGGTGGGGCCAGACAAATATTTTTTTAAAAATCATGATTTTAGGAAAGATTATATTTTAGTCCCTAAAAAATAGTGCTCTAGAAATGCATGAAGTACACTCAATGGGAAGGAAAGACGCTCAATTTCAGATTATATATCATGCTTTAGAGTTATATGTTCAATTTTCAAAGTTAATCAGTATCACGTTCAAAGTAATAATTATGAACAAATAATTTATAAATTAATAAATGCAGGTTACACATTATTTTTGGTGGGTCCCAGCCCCACTGGCCCCTAATGACGAGCCGCCACTGTGCTGACTTAATTGTAGCGCATAACTGGCACAACGGACGATCTTTCTTAGGCTGATATAACATACAAATCATGCAGAGTGGTTAACAGCGTGCTCGATAGGGAGTGGTTAACAGCGTGCTCGATATGGAGTGGTTAACAGAGTGCTCGATAGGGAGTGGTTAACAGCGTGCTCGATAGGGAGTGGTTAACAGCGTGCTCGATAGGGAGTGGTTAACAGCGTGCTCGATAGGGAGTGGTTAACAGCGTGCTCGATAGGGAGTGGTTAACAGCGTGCTCGATAGGGAGCGTTCGAAAATAATAATAATAATAATAAAGAGAAGAAAATGAAGAAGACAGAAATATAATAAGAGAGAGAGAGAAAGAGAGAGAGAGAGAGAGAGAGAGAGACACAGAGAGATGTATAATTTGATGAATTTAAGACTCATTTAAATTAAGAGTCAAATTCAGATAATGATGAAATAAATGAACTGCTTTTGCAGATGATCAGTGCCTGATACATCAAAAATGAACAAGATCTACAACATCATATTGACACCTTGAACAAAAATTGTGTAAAACATGACATGAAAATCAACAACACTAAAACAGAAATAATGAATATGGGAAGAAAACATAATAATCTAGACATCCATATCAATGGCACTAAAATAAACCAAGTGAAAGAATTCAAATACTTAGGAAGCATATTCACAGAAGACGGAAAACTGGATAGAGAGATAGAGGCTAGAGTGCAAAAGCAAATGCTGTAACCTACCAGCTAGCCCCATTGTTAAGGCACCCAAAATTTCACAGGCAGCTAAGCAACAGATGATCAACAACATTTTTATACCTACTTTGTGTTGCCAGAGCCAAACATGGACATTGAGCAAAGCGCAGTCACAAAAATAACTACATGTGAAATGCGTTGCCTGAGAAAAGTTACCAACAACACAAGAAAAGACAGAATCACCAACATCAGCATAAGAAAGAAAGTTGGCACAGAACCATGCTTGAATTACATAGATAAACAAAGAACAAAGAAAGTGGTTTGGCTACTTAAAAAGAATGCATCCACACTCCACAGTATACAGAGTCTTCTACAACAGAACATCGGGAAAGAAGGCAAGAGGAAGACCACGAAAAGATGGTTAGATGGCGTAGCAGAATCCTGTGAAAGAGTAAAAATAACAATCACCGAAGCCACCAGAACAGCGCAAGACAAAAACAGAAAACCACGACACTGGGCAACAACCATGGTAGCAGTGTGACGACACTGGGTAACAACCCGGTAGCAGTGTGACGACACTGGGCAACAACCCGGTAGCAGTGTGCGACACTGGGCAACAACCCGGTAGCAGTGTGACGACAAAAGAAGAAGAAGAAAACTGATGACCCTTGTCAACGGTTGTCTTCTATGTATTCTCAGACTGAGATGTTATAACAGAACCGTAAACACAGACCTGTGGATAACAATAGAACAGGAACCCATGATAACCCAGGCTAATAGGTGAATATTTCGTTGAGTCGGGCATACCCTCCGGAAGACACAGTCGAGTGTTGCTAGACTTGTGTGGAACACGCAAGGAAAACGGAAAAAGGTAGACGTCCTAACAGGACCGTGTGGTATATTTTCTCAGTATGATGCAAGTCTTCGAAATGCCGCCCTTAAATGTTCTTTATTTAAAATAACCTTCAATTGTAGTTTTGATTTCGATGTTTATGCCGCCCCCTTACGTTCACGCCTGATGCGACAGCCTCTCTGCATCATAGCGCGGCACGGTCCTGCGTTCTAAACAGACCTGGAGGCGAAGTTTTCTGAAGGAACTGAAGGGTGCTCGATTATCCTGGGAGACCAGAAAACAGAAGAGAAACCAGGAAAAGTGACGACCACCTGTTGAGGCTCTATGCTCCACGTGGAGCATAGACGAATATGTAAATCAGCACTGATGATACAATCACTTTGTAATGTAAATTGTGCTTGTCGATGACGACTGCATACTTTTCCTTGTAAATGTCGTTGGTTATCAATGACCACGACCCGACGATCAGTAATGATTCATTCAGCTAAAGTTTGTAGCATTCTCACAAGCTGTACACGTTGCTAAGGTGATGCGTCACGTGATTACTCAGCGTCAATTGATGTTAGTCACGTGATTAATGTAACAAATTAGTGGAGTCAAATTAGCAACCATGTCGCTTCAATGGCGGCTCTTAACGGGAACAAATCGCATTTACAAAACCAGGGTTTAATCAATTTCAGGAACTTTATTTAAGATATTATGAGATCTGATGTAAATATGCTGGTTGTGTCTGTAAGTGTGTTTGCTATCAACAAACTAGACTTTATGCCTGGACTACTAGTTTCCAGGGGCGGAAACAAGAGAGGGAGAAGATTTGCAATAAAAGCAAAAATGAGCCCTTTTGTACCATGAGAACGCTCGCCTGCCCAAGCGTGTTCGTAGCGCGTTGGAAGACGGGGTGACAAGCCCACGGGGGCGTTCAATTCCGCGGGCTTGCAGAAAAACTACAGGTTCTCCAGATTTACGGTGTTCGTGGCACCGAACAGAAGGGTTACGATGTCCATGGCACCGAGCCGAAGAGCTGAAAGTGCTTCTGGATCGAAAGAAAAATACAACGTGGTATATAAGTTAATGGATTCAGATTTAGTAAATTCAGGATGTAACTGATGGATTCAGGATGTAACTGATGGATTCAGGATGTAACTGATGGATTCAGGATGTAACTGATGGATTCAGGATGTAACTGATGGATTCAGGTTTCTGATGTCGAACATGATGGCTGTAGAGACAGGACATCTGGCCTATGAGAGAGAGAAATTACGGAGGACTGTTGGGTGGTAAAGTTTTGCTCGGGACAAGCTATTTGATGATGATGATGATATTGGGTAATACGGTGTTAGATTTGTATTTTTCATTGAACGTCGGAACACGATGGGTAATGTGGTCATTATCACGATGTCCGTCTTTACTTCCCACTGCTTTTCCTGGTGCCCAAATGATCACTTTCTACATCGGGTTCCATCTCTCTGTTGATACAGGGTGTACAAGATAATTGCAGCCCCATTGACAAATCGAAAGTTGCCAGATAACCTATCGCTTGTGTTTATGTACTATTTAAACCGGTTCTGACTAGCTCGTCCTACGTCACATTTGTTCATCGCCCTTCCCGCACTACAATTACACAAGGTAAACAACCTTGACCTATACTACGTCATAACTTAACCTTCTCATTTCCATACATATATGCCAGATTAGCTCCATTCATAGGCTGCTTTTAAGTTGAACACCCTGTATAAGTCAGTCAATCAATGATAAACGGAGGCATGGCCGTGTCGTGCTATGATACCGAGAGACCGTCGCATCAGGCGACTCCGTAAGGGGGCGGCATAAGCAGGAAAATCAAAATACAATTTGAACCATTCAAATTTTAAAAAATCTTTACGCAATGCTTTTCTATATTGGTCTATGCCAGCGTTTCCCAAAGCGGGCGTAACCTCCCTCCCGCACCAGTGGGCGCTGAAGCCTTCCAGGGACGATAGTGGGTTCAGAAGCATTTTGGGGAGTTTTTTTCGTGATTGTGCAATTGAATAATCATTTAAAATTTCAATTCTGAATTTTAATTCATCTTATGCAAATCTTACACGAAATATCGGTCTCAGTTCCTTGGAGGAGATTGAGAGAGTTGCCCAGGATAGAGCGGTATGGAGAAATTACTTGCAGGCCCTATGTATAACGGTACGAGAGGAATTATTATTATTATTATTAAATCTTACACGATCCATTTTTCATGAATTTTCTATTTCGTGTATATAATCATTTGAAATTTGACCATGTATGACATAACTATATATCAATTTACTATGTCAAAGAGAAAATAGAGCATGTAGATATAGAGGGGCGTTGGTAAGCTGTTATAATGGGGAGGGGGCGTTACAAAGTTTATGTCGTGCAAAGTGGGCGGTGGGGGCGTTACAAAGTTTATGTCGTGCAAAGTGGGCGGTGGGGCGTTACAAAGTTTATGTCGTGCAAAGTGGGCGGTGGGGCGTTACAAAGTTTATGTCGTGCAAAGTGGGCGTTGGACCGAAAAAGTTTAAGAACCTATGGTCTATTCCGATATTGCTGTATACGATTTAGTAATCGTACATTTTGTGCAATTTTAAAAAGTCCTAATCGAATATTATTTTAAAGAAAATACATTTAAGGGGCGGACTTTCGAAGACTTGCATTATATTGAGAAAATATACCGCACGACCCTGATTGGGTAGATAACATCCAACCATACTACAACATGTTAACAATATATCATGAATGTCCTGGATACACAACAAGTATGTCGTCATACACTGTGTATCTTTTGTCTTCATGCTGCAACAAACAAGTTTCGCCTGTTGTTAGTCCCGTCACATGTGTATGACACATATAATGTATGCTCTTTGCTCATTCTTACTTATGTACCAAGCAGTTATGTGTATGCCAAGTACCATGTGTATGTCAAAGGCCATGTGTATGCCAAGTAC
This sequence comes from Arion vulgaris, assembly GCA_020796225.1. Taxonomy (NCBI): domain Eukaryota; kingdom Metazoa; phylum Mollusca; class Gastropoda; order Stylommatophora; family Arionidae; genus Arion; species Arion vulgaris. The sequence goes on from CM036775.1 coordinate 8,659,976, forward strand.
CATGTGTATGTCAAAGGCCATGTGTATGCCAAGTACCATGTGTATACCAAGTACCATGTGTATGTCAAAGGCCATGTGTATGCCAAGTACCATGTGTATGCCAAGTACCATGTGTATGTCAAAGGCCATGTGTATGCCAAGTGTCATGTGTATACCAAGTACCATGTGTATGCCAAGTACCATGTGTATGTCAAAGGCCATGTGTATGCCAAGTACCATGTGTATGTCAAGTGCCATGTGTATGTCAAGTGTTATGTGTATGCCAAGTACCATGTGTATACCAAGTACCATGTGTATACCAAGTACCATGTGTATGCCAAGTACCATGTGTATGTCAAAGGCCATGTGTATGCCAAGTACCATGTGTATGCCAAGTGCCATGTGTATGCCAAGTGTTATGTGTATGTCAAGTGCCATGTGTATGTCAAGTGTTATGTGTATGCCAAGTACCATGTGTATACCAAGTACCATGTGTATGCCAAGTACCATGTGTATGTCAAGGCCATGTGTATGCCAAGTACCATGTGTATGCTAAGTACCATGTGTATGTCAAGTGCCATGTGTATGTCAAGTGTCATGTATATGCCAAGTACCAAGTATATGCCAAGTATATGCCAAGTACCAAGTATATAGTGGAGTCTGTGGCCTAGAGGTTAGTGACTAGGTCTATTAACCCCGACGTTCTGAGTTCGAATCACGCTGCGGACAGTTTGGTTGCAAATTGTTTGCGTGGATTTTAACAAAGGACGATGGCACCACCGTTCAGAAAGCAATGGCAAACTACTGAACGTAATAATGCCTAGAAAATCACAAACAGCGTTATAAAGCTGGGGTTGATTTGCAAAGTCCTGTAAAGAATATGCATTTAACTTTAACCAAGTATATGTCAAGTGCCAAGTATATACCAAGTACCAAGTATATGCAAGTACCCAGTATATACCAAGTACCAAGTATATACCAAGTACCAAGTATATGCCAAGTACCAAGTATATACCAAGTACCAAGTATATGCCAAGTACCAAGTATATGCCAAGTACCAAGTATATGTCAAGTGCCAAGTATATGTCAAGTGCCAAGTATATGCCAAGTACCAAGTATATGTCAAGTGTCAAGTATATGCCAAGCACCAAGTATATGCCAAGTGCCAAGTATATGTCAGTACAAGTATTTCCAAATACCAAGTATATGTCAATTACCAAGTATATGCCAAGTACCAAGTATATGTCAAGTGCCAAGTATATGTCAAGTACCAAGTATATGCCAAGTACCAAGTATATGTCAAGTGCCAAGTATATGTCAGTACAGATATGCCAAATACCAAGTATATGTCAGTACAAAGTGTATACCAAGTGCCAAGTATATGCCAAGTACCAAGTATATGTCAAGTGCCAGTATGTGCCAAGTACCAAGTATATGTCAAGTGCCAAGTATATGCCAAGTATCAATTATATGCCAAGTACCAAGTGTATGCCAGGTACCAAGTATATGTCAAGTACAAGTATATGCCAAGTACCAAGTATATGTCAAGTACCATGTATATGTCAAGTACCAAGTATATGTCAAGTGCCAAGTATATGTCAAGTGCCAAGTATATGTCAAGCAGTTACAAGATATTAGAGATTTTAAAAGTTAGGCTTACCTCTAACATGTTATAACGGTTAACATCACAGAAATCTCGGGCCCCAATTTCTGTGCCCATGTACCAGCCGTTGAAGGGGCATGCAGGAAACTCCAGACCCCCACAGTCAAACAGCATACCAGATACAGCAGGCAGTGCATACCACTTCAGACCGAGGTCAGCAAACCAAGGATACCTAGAAACATGGAGTCATCAGTGTTGGTGATGATTTCAAAAATGTTAAGCGAGAAACACATTTGGAATAGCGATAATCTAACAAAACTATTGGAATCAAAATCGTGGTATATCCTTCACAGGACGTCGCAATCAAGCACAGTAAACAAGTTGTTAATTTTCTAGGCACCACTTATACGTTCAGTATTTTGACATTGCTTTCTGAACGGTGAGGTCTATTGTTAACGTTCGTAAAATCCTAGGAAATAAACTACCCGTCGCGGAGGTTGAATCAAGTACACTTGGGTAGTAATCAAGCTCATAGTTTATAGTTCATAAGTACGGTTCTAACTTCACTGCAACGGGTCACCCCATAATTGATCCGTTCCTGTGCCAATGAAAATCACACGAAATGCTAACAACTGTGAAATGTTTCCGGTGTGAACTAATTCCAGAATGAAACAGCCGCGTGCCGCCACAAAAAAAACAACCTGCACCGCATAAAATGCATATGGCCGTCGATAATGTAGCAACACAAAACTGTTCATCACTTGAATTGCAATTCTTTTTGAAGGGAACATCAATCATGACAAAATCCAGCTTTCTGCACTCGCAATATAACTGCATCTGGCAGTTTGAGCTTGTTCGTCATAACCGCTGTCCGCCATTTTCTGAATACACACAACAAACGCACGGTTGACACAGTAAAAAGCATTCCATGTAACAGTCATAGCTCACAGCGTTATTCAAGCACTAACTCAGTAGCTCGGCAAACGAAACCGGAAAATATCCTACTAAACATGGCGAAAATGCGCTAGCAGAATCAAACAGTTCTGACTCTGAATGACCCTCCGCATTCCGCCATTGCTGGCCAGAATCAAGCTCATTGCCGTTTAAGCTAAAGACGCCCAGTTCTTCTTCGAACGCTCTATATCGACCACTTGTTAACCACTCTTTGTGATTTGTATGTGATCTGAGCCTAACAACGATTGTACGTTATGCGAGTTATAACGCCTACAAGTAAGCCAGCACATCCGATTTCAACGGCACTTTTTAGTTACTAAGGTAGCTTCTCTAGGCATCTACCTCAGTCGCCTCTTACGACATGCCTTGTAGGCCGCAGTGTTATTATTCTTTGCTCCCCTTGCGAGCCTCGGTACCACCACGGACAACAGACGTACTTAAACTAACATTAAGAAATGTAAATCAAGTATCTAGATCCACCAACAACACAACTGAAATATCAAACACAACTGAAATATCAAACACAACCATAACTTGATGCTTTTTAACACAAAAATAATTTGTATCGAAATATAATTATTTAAATAGTTTCAAATATAGATTAAATAGACATTATTTATCATCATCAAATAGCTTGTCCTGAGCAGAACTTTACCACTCCAGCAGTCCTTCGGAATTTCTCTCTCTCATATGCCAGATGTCCTACCTCTGCAGCCGTCATGTTCAAACCATCAGTTACATCCTGAGTCCATCTTCTCCGTGGTCTTCCTCTTCTTCTCTTTGCCTGTATTCCTCCTTCCATGATGGTCTTCTCCAGCCCTTCATATCTTTTTATATGTCCAAAATATCTCAATTGTCTCTTTCTTATTTATAGCATTAGCCAGTTTTCTTTGATTTTGAGCTCTTCCTTTTATAGATCTATTTGTTCTCTTTCTCTGTCCAAGATATACGAAGGACTCTTCTATAACACTTATATTCAAAAGCACATATATGTTTTTCCACTGCTTTATTAAAACGTCCATGCTTCACACCCATACGTTGCTACTGGGAATATGTCTGCTCTTTATATTCTGATCTTTGTTTTCTTATCAGTTCCGTTCCATACTGCTCTTAGTTGTTATATTCTGATCTTTGTTTTCTTATCAGTTCCGTTCCATACTGCTCTTAGTTGTTATATTCTGATCTTTGTTTTCTTATCAGTTCCGTTCCATACTGCTCTTAGTTGTTATATTCTGATCTTTATTTTCTTATCAGTTCCGTTCCATACTGCTCTTAGTTGTTATATTCTGATCTTTGTTTTCTTATCAGTTCCGTTCCATACTGCTCTTAGTTGTTATATTCTGATCTTTATTTTCTTATCAGTTCCGTTCCATACTGCTCTTAGTTGTTATATTCTGATCTTTGTTTTCTTATCAGTTCCGTTCCATACTGCTCTTAGTTGTTATATTCTGATCTTTGTTTTCTTATCAGTTCCGTTCCATACTGCTCTTAGTTGTTATATTCTGATCTTTATTTTCTTATCAGTTCCGTTCCATACTGCTCTTGTTTTATATTCTGATCTTTGTTTTCTTATCAGTTCCGTTCCATACTGCTCTTAGTTGTTATATTCTGATCTTTATTTTCTTATCAGTTCCGTTCCATACTGCTCTTAGTTGTTATATTCTGATCTTTGTTTTCTTATCAGTTCCGTTCCATACTGCTCTTAGTTGTATTAAATATTAGGACAAGATAAAGAATGATACAAATAGCATATTCTCTGTAGCTTAATATCACGGCGATATCATGACAAGCTATTTAATGATGATGATAATGATGATGGTAATGATGATGATGATGATAATGATGATGGTAATGATGATGATGATGGTAATGATGATGATGATGATAATGATGATGATAATGATGATGGTAATGATGATGGTAATGATGATGATGATGATAATGATGATGGTAATGATAATGATGATGGTAATGATGATGATGATGGTAATGATGATGGTAATGATGATGATGATGGTAATGATGATGATGATGATAATGATGATGATGATGATGATGATGGTAATGATGATGATGATGGTAATGATGATGATGATGGTATTGATGATGATGGTTATGATGATGATGATGATGATAGTAATGATGATGGTAATTATGATGATGATGGTAATTATGATGATGATGGTAATGATGATGATGATGATAGTAATGATGATGATGGTAATGATGATGATGATGATGATGATGATGATGATAGTAATGATGATGGTAATGATGATGATGATGGTAATGATAATGATGATGATAATGATGATGATGATGATGATGATGATGGTAATGATGATGATGATGGTAATGATGATGATGAAGATGATGATGGTAATGATGATGATGATAATGATGATAATGAAGACACGTTTATATTTAATGAAATACTTACTTAGGATGTTTCATGTTGACTTCAAGCGCCAGGTCGTGGGGAATCTCAAACCACTCGGGATCTGAACCCGCGGCAGACAAGACTAGAGGCAGAATATCAAATCGACCATACTTAGGCTTCCAACCAATCTTGACACATTGCTGAAGAATACAATGAGAATCATTGATTGATTGATTGATTGATAGGAACATCATGATTTCACTCGGTGAGTAACCCTGTGTGCTCCGATCTCTTTCTAACACTGGAAGATCTCAGCGGCGGTGCACAAACTCTACACTAGAGAAGGTCCTCAATATAATTTTGAAGATGTTGACAATTTCGTCGGAATTTTTTACTTTTATCTTTCTAGTAAATGGTGCCCGGGAGCTGCTTTCCAGCCGTTCTTCTCGATTTTGAACTACTAATAGTTCTTTACATGCTGAATTTGAACAAGGGTCCTACGTTTTATCGTCCGTCTTCGATAGAATTAGACACTCGATCTCACCTACACTGAGATCAAGGATTCTGGGAAAATATACCGATGGTATCACGAGGGAGCGAACTGAGTATCTTTGAAACTAGCGGCGAGCATATAACCGCTGCGCCACAATGATCTCCATCATCAGATAACGAGAATGATGATGATGATGTGTATAATTGTCTTATTATTATTCCTTTAAGTTCCCAATGGAGCATATGGCTTTAACCTATCACTAAGTGTTATATTCCTAATTAACATCAGTGTTAATAATGAAAAACAAAATATACATTTTTCACGACATTTTTCTAGTTTAGTTTTTTTTTTATATTTGGGGAAGAGAAAGATGGCAGATCAAGTACAAGTAAATGTGATGACGGCCAAAACCCCGACTGTCTTACTGAGGAAAGACCTGCCATCGGACTACGAAAGAAATTGAGAATAGGAACATGGAATGTAAGGAGTCTTTACCATGGCAAACTCCACATGATTTGTAATGAGATGGAGAGAACGAAAACACCTATACTTGGAATAACTGAGCACAGATGGGCTGGCCAGGGACACTTTAAAACCTCAACAGGTGACACAGTAATATACTCAGGAAGACAAAAGTGGACAGAGTGGAGTCGGTTTCATTATGGCAAAGAAAATATCCACTACTTGGTTACAATCCTATCAACGACCGACTCATCATGATGAGATTACAGACACAAAATAGAAAGATTACAATAATACAAGCATACGCACCAACAACCACATCTCCTGATGACGAGATCGACGAATTCGATACAAATTTACAAGGAGTAATAGATAAAGTTGGCAAAAGAGACATCCTGATCGTAATGGGCGATTTCAACGCCAAGGTTGGCAAGGAAACAGCTGAACATGTTTATACCCACATTACACTGCTGTTGTTGTTTCTGTCAATACTGTTACAATTATTTATACAACACTGTTTGGTTTTATTTTGTGTGTAGTTATCTTATAATCTACAAGAATCATGGAGTCAGCAGATATACAAACAACAAACAAACAAACAGACCTACAAGCAGACATTCAGACAAGCAGACAGACAGACACGCAGTCAGATAGACAAATAGAGAGATTCATTCATAAAAGCCCAATTTCTAAACGGTCTATTTAAAAAAGAACAATTTCTAAACGGTCTATTTATATGTCTGTATAAAAACTGTACATTTATAAAAACAACCGAAATCCCAAAATGACCACATTCTCAAATCACCTGGTGTCTATACCAGAGCTGTTTTTCAAAGCTAGAATATATCTACTGGACTTTGGTCACTTTCATACATTACCTCAGTAAACTCTACATTTGCAGGGTCTCCGGTCACTGACCCGTCATCGTTCCTGTATCCAGCATAACGGATCAGCTGAGGATTCCAAACCCGAAAGTCCCGACGACCTTCCTTGCGTTGGGGAAAGATGGTGATGGATGACCTGACGGAGCATACAAGAATGATTTTATTTATTGAGATCAGAAACATCACAGCACAAAATAAAGGTCATCCTATTCACCCAGGGTCAAGGATATTGAAGTTGATAACACTCTAAGCTAATGAAACATACGCCGTGGAGATTTGTGTTCCAGCCCCATCATCATCATCATCATCAAAAAGCTTGTACTGAGCAGAACTTTGCCACACCAACACTCCTTCAGAATTTCTCTCTCTCAAATGACAGATTTCCCGCTTCTGCAGCAGTCATGTTCAAACCATCAGTTACATTCTGAATCCATCTTCTGCGTGGTCTTCCTCTTCACTTCTTTGTCGGTATGCCTCCTTCCATGATGGTCTTCTCTAGCTTCCGTGTCTTATTAGATACAGAGCTTCGCGAAAACTGTACGGAGGAACGGAGTCCCTAAAAACAACAGTAAAATTCATGATAAAAGTTGGTCCATCAGTCTAGGCCGGGAACGCAAGAAGAAGAAGATGTCCAAAATACTTCAATTTTCTCATTTTTATTTGTAGCATCATCCAATTTTCTTTGATTTTGAGTTCTTTCTGTACAGACCTATTTGTTCTCTTCTCTGTTCATGAACAATCTGAGCCTAGCTTGACCAAAGATATCGATGTACACATGGTGTACGTATTCGTGGGCGTCTGTAGCTTAAACGGTAGTAAGCTATATCACAACCCAAGTTTACCTGGTTCAAATAACGCGGCGGGCATTTTGGAAGCAAATTTATTCTCGTGGATTTTCTCTTTCTTATTTGTAGCATCAGCCAGTTTTTTTTATTTTGAGTTCTGTCTATATAGATCTATTTGTTCTCTTCTCTGTCCAAGATATACGAAGGACTCTTCTGTAACACTTATATTCAAAAGCACATATATGTTTTTTCCACTGCTTTATTAAATGTCCATGCTTCACACCAATACGTTGCCACTGGAAATATGCATGCTCTTAGTATTCTGATCTATGTAATTCAGTAATACTAATTGCATATTTGTGTTGCAGCTACTACTTCCATTTTTATTACAGTGTAACTAGACAAGCACTTAATTGGAACCATCAAGTAAAACAGAAAATAGGATGCCCAAACAGACCTGGAGATGAAGTCTTCTTGAGGAACTGAAGAGTGCTCCACTACACTGGGATACTATAAAGAAAAAATCCAGAGAGCGAGAAAAGTGGCGAACAATTGTTGAGGTTCTATGCTCCACAAGGAGAATAGATGAATAAATAGTAACTACCACTTCTATAATAAATAGTAACTGCCACTTTTATAATAAACAATATTTATGGTAGTTTTCCTTGTTTTTCCCTGTAAACAATCTCAGCTTACCTTAGTTGTCCCCATGTTATTCTAACACTCCCAGTTTACCTTAGTTGTCCCCATGTTATTCTAACACTCCCAGCTTACCTTAGTTGTCCCCATGTTATTCTAACACTCTCAGCTTACCTTAGTTGTCCCCATGTTATTCTAACACTCTCAGCTTACCTTAGTTGTCCCCATGTTATTTTAACACTCCCAGCTTACCTTAGTTGTCCCCATGTTATTTTAACACTCTCAGCTTACCTTAGTTGTCCCCATGTTATTCTAACACTCCAAGTTTACCTTAGCTGTCCCCATGTTATTTTAACACTCCCAGTTTACCTTAGTTGTCCCCATGTTATTCTAACACTCCCAGTTTACCTTAGTTGTCCCCATGTTATTCTAACACTCCCAGTTTACCTTATTGTCCCATAGTTTTTAACACTCTCAGCTACCTTAGTTGTCCCCATGTTATTCTAACACCTCAGCTTACCTTAGTTGTCCCCATGTTATTCTAACACTCCCAGTTTACCTTAGTTGTCCCCATGTTATTCTAACACTCTCAGCTTACCTTAGTTGTCCCCATGTTATTCTAACACTCTCAGCTTACCTTAGTTGTCCCCATGTTATTGTAAAACTCCCAGCTTAACTTAGTTGTCCCATGTTATTCTAACACTCTCAGCTACCTTAGTTGTCCCCATGTTATTTTAACACTTTCAGCTTACCTTAGTTGTCCCCATGTTATTATAACACTCCCAGCTTACCTTAGTTGTCCCCATGTTATTCTAACACTCCCAGCTTACCTTAGTTGTCCCCATGTTATTTTAACACTCTCAGCTTACCTTTGTTGTCCCCATGTTATTTTAACACTCTCAGCTTACTTAGTTGTCCCATGTTATTTTAACACTATCAGTTTACCTTAGTTGTCCCCATGTTATTCTAACACTCCCAGTTTACCTTAGTTGTCCCCATGTTATTCTAACACTCCCAGTTTACCTTAGTTGTCCCCATGTTATTCTAAAACTCCCAGCTTACCTTAGTTGTCCCCATATTATTGTAACATTACCGGCTTATCTTAGTTGTCCCCATGTTACTCTAACACTCCCAGCTTATCTTAGTTGTCCCCATGTTACTCTAACACTCCCAGCTTACCTTAGTTGTCCCCATGTTACTCTAACACTCTCAGCTTACCTTAGTTGTCCCCATGTTATTCTAACACTCCCAGCTTATCTTAGTTGTCCCCATGTTATTCTAACACTCCCAGCTTATCTTAGTTGTCCCCATGTTATTCTAACACTCCCAGCTTACCTTAGTTGTCCCCATGTTACTCTAACACTCCCAGCTTATCTTAGTTGTCCCCATGTTCTCTAACCTCCCAGCTACTTAGTTGTCCCCATGTTATTCTAACACTCCCAGCTTACCTTAGTTGTCCCCATGTTATTCTAACACTCCCAGCTTACCTTAGTTGTCCCCATGTTATTCTAACACTCCCAGCTTATATTATTTGTCCCCATGTTATTCTAACACTCCCAGCTTATCTTAGTTGTCCCCATGTTATTCTAACACTCCCAGCTTACCTTAGTTGTCCCCATGTTATTCTAACACTCCCAGCTTACCTTAGTTGTCCCCATGTTATTCTAACACTCCCAGCTTACCTTATTTGTCCCCATGTTACTCTAACACTCCCAGTTTACCTTAGATTTCCCTTGTTTGTCCCGTATTTGATGTGTTACACAAGCCTCATACATCCCTGAGGTCATAATGTGACAGCATCAAACACCTAGAGTATAGCAATGTTGAAATATGTCAATAACAAAGTACTGTAACATTTACAAAGTACAAAAACAATATACAGTGAGACCATGTATTCATTTTAGATATCAAGATAAGAATAGAAAAGCAAGGAAACTTTATTACATTGAGTAAGATATGGAAGTCAAGGAGATGAAACAAACACAAAGCTGAGAATCTTTCAATCAAATGTGAAGTCAGTGCTGTTCTATAGCTAGGAAACATGGAGGACAACAAAGAAACCCCAGAAACTACAGACCTTCATAAATGGATGTTTACATAAAATAGAGGACTGAGATGGATGATAGATTACGAACGAGAACTCAGAGAAAGAACTAGCAGATACCAGTGGAGAAGAGGTCAGGAAGAAAGACGCCTGGCGATGGATAGGATATACATGAGAGACAGACACAGGAAGCATTGTAAGAAAGGTACTATTTGGAACCCGCAGGAAAGTGGATATGAGAAGTCCTAGATGTACCTGAGAAGAGTGCTGGAGACTGATATTAAAGGATAGGTAAACATGGAAAGATTGGAAGGATGGCAGGAGAGAGGAAGAGATGGAAGAAGTTTGTTGAAGACCTGTGCTCAGTTGGGAGTTGAAAGGTGAAGAAGAAGAAAAGGATGTATTGTCTGCCATATTGGAATTCTGAATCTGAAATACAAGAACAACGAGAATATTTAGTTGCACAAACAACTTATTCATACAACTTATCCATACAACTTATCCATACAACTTTTCATACAACTTTTCATCACTTTTCATACAACTATCCATACAACTAATTCATACAACTTATTCATACAACTTATTCATACAACTTATCTATACTAACTTTTTCATACAACTTTTTCATACAACTTTTTCATACAACTTATTTATACAACCTATCCTAATGTAATTTCTTACATTACAAGAATCTCACAAACATCGTTGGTTTGTAAATAAATGTCATTTAAACTTAACACTCATAGACACACACCCACACACCCCACACCCATAACACCACACACACCACATCTCACCCACACACACACACCCACATCCACACACACATCCACACCCATACACATTCCATACCTCATACACACCCACAACTCACACATACACCACACACACTCACCACGCCACCACCCACACACTCTCCATCACGATTTGCTACACCATCCAGTATGTACTATGTCCTTTCCAAATTACCAAACATCAGGATTTCCTAGATTCTATCTATCTATCCTCTAATCCTGTTTTGCCATTCATCTTCTTCTTCTTTTGTCGTCACACTGCTACCGTGTTGTTGCCCAGTGTCGTGGTTTTCTGTTTTGTCTTGCGCTGTTCTGGTGGCTTGTGTGATTGTTATCTTGCTCTTTCACAGGATGCTGCCACGCCATCTAACCATCTTTTCCGTGGTCTTCCTCTTGCCTTCTTTCCCGATGTTCTGTTGTAGAAGACTCTGTATACTGTGGAGTTTGGATGCATTCTTATTAAGTGGCCAAACCACTTCATTCTTTGTTTATCTATATAATTCAAGCACGGTTTTGTGCCAACTTTCTTCTTATGCTGATGTTGGTGATTCTGTCTTTTCTTGTGTTGTTGGTAACTTTTCTCAGGCAACGCATTTCACATGTAGTTATTTTTGTGACTGCGCTTTGCTCAATGTCCATGTTTGGCTCTGGTAACACAAAGTAGCCATTCATCGTCAGCTCGAAAAAAGAGACACCTGGAGTGAGTGAGCCTTGTCTTTCTCTTCTCCAGTCCTGATTTGCTTAACAGCCTCAAGGCAAGAAGAAATTTATAGAACGGGCTTTTGGATGCGCTTCATAAAGTGTCTTTTGTCGCCTCTGTTATCTCTGAGTTCCATCTTTTACGTAGCCGGCCTTTTGCTTTGTATCCACTGTATCGGAGCAACATTGCTCTTTTGGCGCACTGTCTGTTAGTAATCTGCTTATGTGGCTGAACCATTTAATTTGTTGTTTCTTGATGAAGTTTAGTACTGATGTTGTACTCACCTTTTTCCTGATATCTTCATTTCTCAACCGGTCTCTGCTTGTTACTCCCAGAATTCTGAGTAGACACTTCATCTCTGTCGTGACTAGTGTTTTTCTATCATTTAATGTCGACATCCAGGTTTGATACTGACAGCATAATGTTGAGAGAGACGTGGTGTTGAACATTGCTCTTTTTGTGTTCATGGTGACATGTTTGCATTTTAAGATTGGTGCCATTTGTCCTATTTTTCCAGCATGATAATGAGAATTTGAGAGTTCACAGATATTCAACCAGCTGGCACTGGCGATGATGTCGAGTTTACATATATTCAACCAGCTGGCACTGGCGATGATGTCGAGTTTACATATATTCAACCAGCTGGCACTGGCGATGATGTCGAGTTTACAGATATTCAACCAGCTGGCACTGGCGATGATGTCGAACTAACAAAATGACAGCAATTAATTCTAGGAACATAAATATTTTGTCTTTTGTTTCTTAACTTATTTTTATCCGTTCCTAATTTATCCTCATCTCCATTTTCTTACTAACAATCGTTGGGAAAATTGCGCTTGTAAAAAGGGGGAAAAACGACATATTTAATCTTCCAAATTTCTTCATTAATCTAGCTATTTTTCCTCGTTGAATTTATCATTTTCTTTGTCTTTGAACATATTATTGCTTGTCTTATTGTTTCTTCTTCTTCTTCTTCTTCTTCTTGTCGATCGTTCTTTTGTTGGCCATTTTTATCATTCTTATTGTGATATATAAACAGCCTTTGCCAACGATTTTTGTTACGTTACATCATTCAGCGCCAGTTGGAGCTCTGGTGCTTATCCTTCGGCGACGTGTCCGGTTTCAGTCAGCCTTTGGTTGTCCCCAGCCTACCTGCAAGGCAACAGGTTGTTATTTTCTTTTAGGGTAGCGACCCTTAGACAACCTTCCCTCCCAGGATGTTGAGTGTCATTTGCCCAGGTTACCAGTCTTTATTTGGACTACTTGGTTTGCCTGACGTCCAGTTTTGTGTATGGTTTGCTCCGCTAGCCTTTGATTGTCCCCAATCTAACTACAAGGCAGTAGTTGGGTTGTTATATTTTCAACGTCAACTTCTTCACCTTTCAACTCCCAACGAAACACAGATCTTCAACACCTTCTTCCAACTCTTCCTTTCTCCTGCCATTCCTTCCAATTCTTTGCAAGTTTTACCTATCCTTTTAATATCAGTCTTCAGCACTATTCTTGATATATGTCATGCTTTCCCTACTCCTCTTTTCTGCTAGTTCCAAACAGTACCTGTTTTGCAATGCCTCGGTCTGCCTTCTCAGTGTATGTCCTATCCATCGCCAGCGTCTCTTCTTTAGCTCTTTCTCCACTGGGAGATGTTTAGTTCTTTCTCTGAGTTCCTCGTTTGTAATCTTATCATACCATCTCAGTCCCTCTATTCTACGTAAACATACATTTATGAAGGTCTGTAGTTTTCTGGTGGTTATTTTTGTTGTCTTCCATGTTTCCTTCTTCTTCTTCTTCTTCGTGTTCGTTCTTTACCACCAATTTTAATCAATCTTTGTGATTTGTTTGATCTTTGCCAAGAACGTGTATACGTTGCACATTGATTTGGTAGGCTTCTAAACGCATAGACTTCTACATGCTTAGGACACATGCATCCGATTTCACCCAAACCTCCTTAGTCGCCTCTTACGACATGCATGGCAGGTAACAGTGGTTCTATTCTTTACACCCCAAATTTGGGTCCGGTAACCACTCGGGCGTTCCATGTTTCCGAATTCAATGTTAACATCCGATGTCATTTTGTTGATTTATTTTGTTAAATAGTTCTTGTAGTTGTCAGACATCGTGGTCAGAATGTCTTCATGACCTCATGTAAGCTGCTAACATCCGCTACGACTAGATTGTGATTTGTTAGAGATCTCTCAATGATTGATTGGACTACCATCATTGCACCTCGGTGATTAACCATGTGGGCTCCGATCTCTTTCTTACACAGGAAGATCGGAGGTGCACGATCCCGGTGAGGTTACCTGATGTGATTTAGGAGATAGTGAAAATATTTTGTAGAAAGTTATATTATTTTATCAATCTTTTTAATGTCTTTGGTCCATGCAGGGGCTTTCCATCCTGCTCTTTTCGATTTTGAATTTTCAAGGGTTCTTTCACGTGCTCAACTTGAACACAGGACCTTCGTTTTATCGTCCGTCTCCGATAGGACTAGGAATCTAAAGTGTCTAAGTGCGAAGAATTGACTTCATTGTCCGAGTTTCCCAAATGGTTCCACCCCTGTCGGCAAAATTGAAACACCATCTACCGAGATTTTACACAAAGCACGAACTCCGTAGCTCCAGCAGCAATCCAAGTGATCTTCCACATTCGACCACACTCAACTACAAGAACAATATTCAGGAACACGCTACGACACCCGCTCACGCCTAACCGCATTGACCACATCCAATTTCCACCCAGCCACATGAACCACATCAGACCACTACCCAGCCATATGGACCACATCAGACCACGACCCAGCCATATGAACCACATCAAACCAACACCCAGCCATATGGACCACATCAGACCACCACCCAGTCATATGGACCACATCAGACCACCACCCAGTCATATGAACCACATCAGACCACCACCCAGTCATATGAACCACATCAGACCACCACCCAGTCATATGAACCACATCAGACCACCACCCAGTCATATGAACCACATCAAACCACCACCCAGCCATATGGACCACATCTGACCACGACCCAGCCATATGAACCACATCAAACCAACACCCAGCCATATGGACCACATCAGACCACCACCCAGTCATATGGACCACATCAGACCACCACCCAGTCATATGAACCACATCAGACCACCACCCAGTCATATGAACCACATCAGACCACCACCCAGTCATATGAACCACATCAAACCACGACCCAGCCATATGAACCACATCAAACCAACACCCAGCCATATGGACCACATCAGACCACCACCCAGTCATATGGACGACATCAGACTACCAGCCAGTCATATGAACCACATCAGACCACCACCCAGTCATATGAACCGCATCAGACCACCACCCAGTCATATGAACCACAGCAGACCACCACCCAGTCATATGAACCACATCAGACCACCACCCAGTCATATGAACCACATCAGACCACCACCCAGTCATATGGACCACATCAAACCATCACCCAGTCATATGAACCACATCAGACCACCACCCAGTCATATGAACCACATCAGACCACCACCCAGTCATATGAACCACATCAGACCACCACCCAGTCATATGAACCACATCAGACCACCACCCAGTCATATGGACCACATCAAACCATCACCCAGTCATATGAACCACACCCGACCACCACCCAGTCATATGAACCACATCAAACCATCACCCAGTCATATGAAGCACATCAAACAACCACCAAGCCATATGAACCACATCAAACCATCACCCAGCCATATGGACCACATCAAACCATCACCCAGCCATATGAGAACCACATCAGACCACCACCCAGCCATATGGACCACATCAAACCATCACCCAGCCATATGAGAACCACATCAAACCACCACCCAGCCACATGAACCACATCAGACCACCACCCAGCCATATGGACCACACTCAAACCACGACCTAGCCATATGGACCACACCCAACCAACACCCAGACATACGGATCACATCAAACGTCGATCCAACCACATTGACTACAAACATCTACACAATCTCCAATTTCCACCAACATACACCCACACAGTCCTACCTGTAACTTGGACCACTGTATCCTACCAATACATCTAGGAGCATTCCTCCAGGCTAACTTGGCGCCAAAGTTCAGTTCTGCCGTGGTTAGATCGTAAGTTCCATTTTTCTCCACAGCTTCTTGGATCTCGTTCCATCGTTTCATGTGGGACGGAGTGTTATTTCTATCAGGGAAAGTACCAGAACAAACATGAGTATGTTAACTGAATCAATAGTTTCAAAGTTTGTTTGATTGGTAAGTCCATCATAATTGCACTTCAGTGAGTAACCATGTGTGCTCCGATATCTTTCTTACACTGGAAGATCTCAGCGGAAAAGCACGAACACCGTAGAATCAGCGGGGATCCCCGATGTAATTTATCATCATCATCAAGGTGCGTATCCTTTATAGGACGTTGCTCTTTTTTGCAGCACATCTGAAATTCACTCTGTCTCTTGCCAGTTCACCCACTTCGTCGATGGAATTTATAAGAGGGTGAAAATAATTTGTAGGAATTTTATTTTTAAATATTTCTAATGAATTTTGCATGGTCAGTGCATTTCCAGCCTACACTTCACGATTTTGAACTATCAAGGGTTCTTATACGTGCTCAACTTGTACACGAGACCTAAGATTTATCGTCCGCCTTCGATAGGACAAGGAATTCGATCTCACTTACACTGATCAGGATATAGGGGAAATCCCAATGGCTCCAAAAGGGGCGGACCGAGTACCTTCAAGATGAGAGGCGAGAAACGAACTTCTTCGCCACAGAGACATCCTGCTTCCGTCTTTGTTGTATACCATCAGACGTGTTTTCTTCTTCTTCTTTGCGTTCCCGGCCTAGCCTGATGGACCAACTTCTATCATGAATTTTACTGTTGTTTTTAGGGACTCCGTTCCTCCGTACAGCTTTTCGCGAAGCTCTGTGTGTTTTGGCCAGTACTCTTTTCGTATACCTGCTAAACGTTGACAGTCTTGCAAGACGTGTTCTGCCGTCATGTCTGCCATATTGCATGGGCACAGGCTAGTTGTGCCAATTTTAAATTTATGGAATATGTGGGCTCTGAGCTTGTTGTGGCCGGTACGGAGGCGAAATATGGCAACTTGTTCACTGCGAGAGAGACCATAGTATCCGTCACTGTCTGTGTACTGCGGGTGGTCTTTTGCCCATTTGCTTCGATAGTGCGAACCGATGGTTGTTTTGACTTCTCATGCTGATCTCGAGATCAGTCTGGGGTAGTCGCCCGCCCTCTTTGGCTAGCTTGTCGGCCGCTTCGTTTCCCCTAATGTTGCAGTGTGACGGTATCCACTGGATGACGGTGCGTTTGAGTGAACTCGTTAGTTCAGCGAGGACGTTTTGAGCTCATTCATCTCAGTTTTGCCGACGCATTTGAGTGCCGTGATGACCGATAGAGCATCGGTGAATATCACGACCTTGTTGCGTGTAGTGTTTCTTCTCTCCAAGATCATTTCGGCCGCCTCTTTGATTGCCTCTGCCTCTGCTCGGTAGTTATTCGAGTATTTGCCGGTTGCAATCGCTTTCTTGACCGTGACTTTCTTTGAGATTTTAAGCACTATTCCTCCTCCGCCATCGCTTATTGCGTTATTTGCCGATCCGTCCGTGTAGACGTGCGTCCACTCATTTTCAGGGTACTCTGATTCTATGTGTTTTTCTGCTGCAGTTTTTCTGTCGAGGTTTGTTTGATCCCTTTTGCCCAGTATGCCTGGGATTGATTCCCTTAGTTCTGGCATTTTTGTTTTCCATGGCGGACACTTGTCAATTGTCGGGATTGGTTTGGCTGTGCATTTGGACAGGACTGGATGGTCTGTGGTCAGTGCGTTAGGTGTTTTAATATGATCCCATTCGTAAATGCAGGGGTTCTCAAAGGTGTGCCCAGGCTCACCAGTATACCGGGGACATTCTAGGTGCTCCTTGGAAATCCTAGATCAGTCGTCGCTACGCTGTGCCAGCGGACACCATCGCCAGGACACATTAGGCACAAGCTTCTCATAGACAGAAATTAAGTGATGAATAAATGTATGTAGTATTTTCCAATTATTTCTGTATTTCTTCGTTTTTCGCATCTTATTTATTCAGTTTTAGTGTATAGTGCGTTTTTTCGTTTTTCTGTAACGTTTTTTTAAACGGAAGGGTGAGAGAGAGAGAGAGAGAGAGAAAGAGAAGAGAGAGAGAAAAGCCTGTAATTCTTCTTCTTACGCTCTATATCGTTCTCTTTTAACCACTCTTTGTGATAAGTATGTGATCTGACATAAGAGCGATTGTACGATGGGCCAGGTATGCGCGTGCAAGTAGGTCAGCCCATCTGATTTCTGCGACGCTTTTATTTACTAGAGTAGCTTCCCTAGGCCCCTACCTCAGTCGCATCTTACGACATGCCTTGTAGGTCGCAGTGTTACTATTCTTTGCTCCCTTGCGAGCCCCGGTAACACACAGGCGGGTGGAATTTAGTGGCCGCATGGCTAGTACAGTCACAGCAAAACTGTTCAGGTCCGGATTTTTATTTGTCCCCAGCAGAAAAAAAATCAATGACGTTACCGAGGTTGAACTCAGGTCTCCAGAATGGGATGCCATGTTCTATACATTCGGTCGGATGCTCCTCTATAAACTGTGACTTATTTTCTTAGTTACCACAATTTGTGTATCAAATTTGACTTATTTCAATCTTAATAAACTTATACGTGCTTCATCTTCTTCTTCTTCTCCTGTTCTCGAATCCAGTATTGCCTCACAGCGTCAGGATATGACGAGATTTCTAGAAAAGGCTTTGTATCTAATGCGAACTAAAGGCACAAAAGCCGAAGGATTGACTTCATTCAGTGGCGGCTCGTCATTAAGGGCCAGTGGGGCCTGACCCCATCAAAAATAAAGTGTAGCTTGTATTTATTATTTTATACATTAAAATATATTCTAACCGAAACCATGATTTTTCCAAAAATTTCTGTCTGGCCCCCCACAACAAAATGATTACGAGCCGCCACTGACTTCATTGCACCAGATTTTAACGCCATATAATTCAGTCCCTCTCCACAAAAGTGGCACGATACCTGCCAAGAATATTTCACAAAGCCAAAAACTCCGTAGCTCCTGCAAAAATTCCTAGAGTCTCTTAAATAATACACTTGTGAACAGAAAGACGAGGTCCGGATTTGAAACTTCGACCTTCAGAACGCAAAGGCTTAAAATTTAACTACACGGACACATGTTTATATTATTAAACTTTGAGGACCTAAAACCAAAGAATTTACTTCATTGCACCGGGTTTTACTAAATATAGCGCGATCCCTCTCCATAAAAGTGGTACGCCACCTTCCGATAGCATTGAACAATTTAAACCATAGATTCACAAACTTGTTCGGCCCACCGTCCACTATGTACAACATAAACTTTGTAACGCCCCCCTCCACATTATAACAGTTTGCCATCGCCCCCTCCCCATATATACATGCTCTGTTTTCTCTGAAAGAACAATTGATATATATTTCTGTAATACATGGTCAATTTTCAAATGAGTATATACATGAAATAGAAAATTGAAGAAAAAATGGATCATGTAAGACGGGCATAAGAAGAATTTAAATGCAGAATTCAAATTTTAAATGATTATTCAATCGCAAAATCACGAAAATAATTTATTTTAAAATATTTATAATTAATTTCTTCCTTTAGGAGCCACTGACCCCTAATCGTCGAAACGCCCACCAGATTATTCTGAACCTACTATCGGCACCCTAGAACTCTTCAGCTCCCACGAGAGAGGGAGTACCGCCCACTTTGGGAAAAGCTAATTTAAACCAATGATCTTGGGAATGCAAGGCAAGAGCTTAACTACTATGCACACACAGACCACCCTCTATAATATTAAAGTAATGCAGAAAGCTATATTAAGATACAATCTGCATGTAGAGCAGATTAAGTGGGCTGTTCTGTTGTTTGCGAAACCTCCCAATGTAGTGACACCGATTAGTGCACTAAAATCCAGGTCAAATTATTTGTGCTTGTCATGTTCAACGGTTTCATATTGATCACTTATTTGGTTAGCCTCCCACTTCAGTGTGCACACAAATTGACTTAACCTTATCTAATAAATCTCTTATCGCAATTAGCAGGTCATTGTTTCGTTTCTTAATTCCTGGATTTGCAAAACTACGGTCCGTGGTAAGGTGAGGTCCGAATAGAGTTATAACGCGGCTCGCGATAATTGTAAAATATCCGTGATAAAATACAAAGGAAACAATTTCAATGTTGCTAGAAAATACTATTTGTAAAATTTGCGAAGGTAATTCTTACGCAGAACACATGCAGATACCACTACATAACATTAGAGCGATGTGCAAGAGCTCAAGTGCCGCTGGATCATTGAAGAAGAAGAAGAAGTGAAGAGACGTCGATCTTACCAGTTTAATGGTTTCAATCTCTCTCTCTCTCTCGCTCTGGCAGCAACAATCAAACAATCATCTACGATCAAACATAAACAAATCTCTCCGGGACCAATTTAACATCAACGACAATACACTGTAGCCTGCTCAAATGTCATCAAGTCACCCCTCTCCGTTATTAAATTAACATCTATGCTCCGACCCTGCAGCCTGTAATAGATACATCAAGCCACCCCTCGCTGGGACCAATCCAACATCTACGATCCGACCCTTCAGCGTAATAAAGTTACATCAAACCACCCCTCCGTGACTCTTTTATCTACATCTACGATCCGACCCTGCAGCCTTTTAAAGTTACTTCAACCCGCCCTCTCCTTGACCAATTGAACATCTACGATCCGACCCTGCAGCCTGTTGGAGGTACATCAAACCATACCTCTCCGGGACGAATCTAACATCTACAATCAGACCAACGACACCCTCTCCATGATCAATCTAACATATACAATCTGACCCTGTAACCTGGTAACGTTACATCAACCCACCCTCACTTTAACGAACTTCCACACCTCTGTTCTAACCTTTTCTCTTCCTCACGTCTAAACCAGCTCACTTGATTTTATGATTGCCTTATCGCTAGAAGAACACATAATCATTAATAGCTTTCAAGAAACCGATAGAACACTGAGAACTCAAATACACACTACCTTATTGTTTGACTACTTAATTAGCTATGTTCAAACAAGACATTTTGTGAACTTATCTTAAGTCAGAATAGTAAACTAATGGCACCAGTAATCAGTCACTTAAGCAATGAGATACCAGTAATGATACCCTTTCTTGGGGCCCTGGTAGAATGATATGATTAGGTAACTAGGATATTTAATTTTGATGAGGGGAGAGTTCATGAACTTGCAAGGTCAGAGTTTTTGGTCGATACTTAAACCTTTCACAGTGTAATTATTTTTAATTTTGGACGCATTTATATTTCAATAAAAATCAAGTGTTTTTTCTTCTGCTATGAACACTCCTATCGACCACTTATTAAACCACTCTTTGTCGTTTGTATGTGATCTGAGCCTAAGAGCGATTGTGCGAAGTTATGTGCTTATGGGTGTTCGTGCCAGCTCATCCGATTTCTTGCCACGCTTTTTATTTACTAAGGTAGCTTTCCCTAGAACTGTGGGACGAACGGCTTTGCCACTTGGACGTCATCTTACTCGTGTTGGATGATCGGCATCCGAAAAGTATCGCCCTTCGCCAATGTTTAGGTTTGTACAGGTCAACCCTCTGCATTATTGTCATGACTTTTCTATCAACGGTGAGTTTATTCCTGAATATGAGTATTCTCAGCCATTTCGGGTCAGGTATCGGCACTTGGCAATTTGCAATGTCTACTCTACATTTTTCCTGTTCCCAGGAAACACTGGACTGGGGCTGCGCACATATATTTTAGAAGGTCGTTTCATTCGGCGCTAGCAACGAAATAAAGTTTTTAAGAGCCTACGTTTTTCCCTTGACAACATATGGTTGTGAGGCATGGACCATTGACGAAGCGACAGAAAAGACCATTAATTCCTTTGAAGGAAAATACTGCAGAAGAATACTTAGAATATCATGGACAAAGGACAAGAACAAATTCTTCTGTTATGCAACAGCTTATAAAGAAAGTTGGCTATCTCCCCCTCCCTCAATCTCAACTCCCAGATCCAGAAGCACAAGCTTTTAGCTCTTCGGCTCGGTTTCATGGACAGTGTAACCCTTCGGTTCAGTGCCACGAACATCGTACATCTGGAGAACCTGTGTCTTTCTGCTAGCCCGAGGAAATGAACCACACTGACAGGGGCTTGTCACCCGTCGTCCAACGCGCAACGAACACGCTGGGCAGGTGGGCAGAGTTGGCTATTAAAGATCACAAAACCACGGAAAATTAAATATTTCGGACACATCAAACGACATGAGTGTCTAGAGAAGATAATTTTAGAGGAAAGGATGCCTGGAAGAAGAATGAGTGGAAGACCTAGAAGACGATGGATGCAAGATATCATTGACGATCTGAGAATACTGCTTGCGACGCCGGTCAGCTTGCACAGAATAGAAAGTTTTTCAGGAATGCTGTCATGTAAGCAAAGTTCCGGAAGGGACAAGCTACTTGATGATGAAGATGATATTTCAGCGTATACTGAAATAGCCCTTATACTGGCTTTGCGTCATCTTAAAAATACCGGGAGCCAGTATATTGGATTAACTGGCCGAATGGGTTAAGTAAAATATAGTCAAGAAACTATCTTTCAAACATTGAAGTCTAAAGAGGGGACTAAAGGTGAAGGACTGACTACATTGCACCAGGTTTTCTCATATGGCTCCGCCCCTGTCGGAAGAGATGGCGCGCCATCTGTCGAGAGTGTTGCATAAAGCACGAACTCCGTAGCTTTGGTAAGGAAGAGGGAGGGAGATATAGGAGAGAGAGGTGGGAGAGAAAATGTGGGAGAGAGTGATAGCTAATGAGAGAGTGGGATACAGAGGGATAGAAAGAGTGAAGTAAGTGAGAAGGAGGGATAACAGAGAGAAATGGAGAGATAGAATGGGAGAGAGAAGAAGGGAAATCGAGAATGGAATAAAGATGAAGATAGTGAGTGGATGAGTGAGTGAGGGAGTGAGGAGAGAGGGAGGGAGTGAGTGGGTGGGTGAGTGAGTGAATGAAAGGGTGGGTGGGTGGGTGAGGGACTGGGTGAGTGGGTGGGTGAGTGAGAGAGGGAAGGAGGGAGTGGGTGGGTGAGTGAGTGAATGAGTGGGTGGGTGAGGGGGTTAGTGAGTGAGTGAGTGAGTGGGTGTGTGGGTGGGTGAGGGAGTGAATGAGTGAGTGAGTGAGTGGGTGAGTGAGTGAGTGAGTGCGTGAGTGAGTGGTGAGTGAGTGGTGGGTGAGTGGTGAGTGGTGAGTGAGTGGGTGAGTGAGTGAGTGAGTGAGTGGTGAGTGAGTGGTGAGTGAGTGAGGGGGGTGAGTGAGTGAGTGAGTGGTGAGTGAGGAGTGAGTGAGTGAGTGAGTGAGTGAGAGGAAGGGAGAGAGAAAGAAAGAGAGAGATAGAGAGTAGGATGGAGAGAGAAAGATGAGAAGAGACAGAGAAATTGTGACTGGATTTAGACATTTAAAATTCATAAATATAACATTACCCCTAGAGCATTCCCAGCACGATCTGCCCGTCATGCGAGCATGCAACATATACTTACAAAACCTGGAGTTAAGTCAGGGTATTATGTAGAATCAAAATCTATTAGCATATGACGTGGTAGTGGTGGTGGTAGTGGTGGTGGTGGTGGTGGTGGGCTGACAAAATCATCACTTTCCACCAGTGGCGGCTCTTGATCGTTTTTGTTGGTGGGGCCAGATACACATTTTCGGGAAAATCATGGTTTTGGGTTAGTCCATTACATAATAAATACACGTTGCACAGTATTTTTGGTGGGGCCCAGCCTCTGGCCCTAATGACGAGCCGCCACTGCTTTCCACAGATATTTATTGCATCTTTCATATAATTATATTTGTGGTTAAATGTTGCTATCTTAGGATAACATATTTATCTTAATTTTAGGATGCAGGGGAAGGAGGGTGAGAGCAAATTTAAGTGCATTTATGTCTATGTGAGTATGCGGGAACATACAAGTACATAATTCATTTTATTGTACAGTCTGTGTATTGCCGGGGTTTGCATGGGAAGCATATAATAGTAACACTGCGACCTACAAGGCATGTCGTAAGAGGCGATTGAGGTAGGGGCCTAGGAAAGCTACACTAGTAAATAAAAAGTGTTTCAGAAATCGGATATGCTGGCCTATTTGTAGGTCCACAAAGTACAATCGCTCTTAGGCTCAAGTCACTCAAATTACACAGAATGGTTAACAAGTGGTCGATATGGAGAGTTCGAAGAAGCAGCGGATCTATCATGCAGTCCAAGGTCTAAAGCCAAAGAATTGACCTCATTGCACCGGGTTTTACTCCATATAGCTGGTCCTCTCGACAGAAATGACACGCCATCTACTTAGAGTATTGCAAAAAGAAAGAATTGAGTAGCTGAAACAACAATCCTAGGGGTTTCTATAAAAAAAAATGCAATAGTAAACAGAAGCGCACGGTCCAGATTCAAACCCAGGACCTTTCGAACACAAGGCAACGTCCTTAGTTATATGAGGACTATCATCATAGCACTCCGGACATGTCCATATGTGATGTCATCTGATGACATGTCCAACAGCGCTAAGCGGTTTCATTTCATTGTTGATTAATCAATCATTTTTTCATATTATATATGTTGTTCTTTTCGGGTTATATCAATATCGACACCCATCTCTCTCTCTATCTGGTCAGCGAGTGGGATTCACAGCATGAATCCGCTCTGTTTGGAAAAACTCTCTGAATGCGTTAAAAATATCATCTCGTTCCTTTGCAGTTGACTCTGATATCGTAGCTGTATTAGCCAATCCATCAGCTCGTTCGTCACCCCTGACTCTTGCATGCTCAGGGAGGCGAATGAAGATGAGTTCTGTCTGTTTACCTGTCTGTCCTCCCAGTCGATGCTTCACAAGATCCAGAGGGCAGGTTTCGGTATGAGTGGATGTCGTCAAAGAAGTTTCTAACCTCCAGAGGCTTACGTGGATATACTGCCCTGGGCATGCTGGTGTTTACGGTAATGAGAGAGCGGACAGGCTTGCATCAAGAGCATCGATTGTTGGGGAGTTGAAGATGGATAAGAGGGATGTTCTTCGGTCTCTTCGATGGGTACACTAAAATCGATGTTGAATCGATCAAACGATTTAGGCATTTTGGAGTTACCCGTTGTACAAGTAGAACTGGATGCCTGAGAGGCAGAGTGAGAGGTGTGTTTAACCATCAGTAGGCATACTCTTCGATATCTGTTGGGAGGGATGGTGGGGGGCTGAGCACCTATGGGTCTGCCCCGAGTGCAATGCAAGAACCTGTCTATCAGGCTCTCTTTTCTCTGTCTGTTCGACTGTCTCTTGATTTATCTATCAACTAATATGCCTTTATATATATATATTTCCAGAGATTCCTGATCTCAGTGCAGGCGAGATCGAACTAATAACCATATCGGAGACGGACAAGAAAATGGGTAGATCCCGTGTTCAATTTGAGCACATAAAAGAACCCTTTTCAGTTCAAATCGATAAGAGCAGGCTGGAAAGTCACTGCCCGAGAAAATTCATTAGAAAAAATGTAAAATAAAAGTTCCTACAAAAATATCTTCACTATCTTCAAAATTAGATCTGAGACAATCGCCGGTGATACCGAGTTCGTGCACTGTCGTTGAGATCTTCCTGTGTAAAGAGAGATCGAGCACACATGATTACTCACTGAAGTAAAATGATGATGGTCATATCAATCAGTCAATCAATCACTCATATATATATATATATATATATACAAACATACAAACATACACACAAGCACACACATACAGCTGTTGTCTATTTTCACCAGGCATTATAACTCACCTTTTAATAGACATGTAATATTGGTCAATAAAATCCTTGGCTTGTATGATGAGCTCTTCTGTTGTCCGAGGACTTCCCGGTGGCCGATGTGCTTGTTGCGACATGAGGGAGCCCATACAACGGTCCATGGTGCAGGGAACAGGCTGAAATCAAATATATTTCATTACTTTTGTGATTTTTTTTCTTCTTCTCTCGTTCCTTCTTCACGGAAAATTGTATCATTCTTTTTGTGATGTATAATTGGTGATGTATAACAAGAACGGGGTCATCTACGTCGGGTCGATTGTGCGCCCATGGTGACTAGGCCCGCCCGTCTGGTTTCAGCCAGCTTTTGATTTACTAGAGTGAACTTTCTCTAGGGTACGATCCTTTCTGCTGACTATGTCGGCCCGGATCTTCGCCTTTTCGATCAGCTTTGCCGTATATTTGGGCTTTGTGATCTACGCCAAGACAGTGAGTTACGCTGTTATGCCCTTTCTGACTATGAGGTCGTTCCGGGGTACATTTACGGGGCTTATAAGCTTGTCCTCGGATGGCGTCTTACTCGTATAAAACACCGTGTAAGTATCGGCCTTCGCCAATGTTCGGACCAGGACAGCCTGTCAGATCTTTACATTGTCGACCTTACTTTACCTTTCGCTTTTGAGTTTGATCCGGAGTATGAACATTCTCAGCCTTTTCTAGACGCGCGTTGGTACGTGACAATTCGCAGTTAGCCTCGGAAGACACTGTCCTGGGGCCAAGCACAAACAATGTAGAGGTTCGTTTCAATCGGCGCTAGCAACGCAACTAAGGATTTATCGCTCGCCACCATCACCCTCCCAGTTCTTCCGGGGATGTTAGTTGTGACTGCAATAGTACCTTGTCCGGTTGCCCCAAGGCTGGCATTTCCGTTAGGCATCACCCACCTCAGTTCTTTCGGGGATGTTAATTGTTATCGCAACAGTACCTTGCACGGTTTTCCCAGGAGTGTAGTTTTGTTATGAACTAAAACGCAACTTTTGTTTTGCGAACCATGCCCAGTACATGTATCTGCACCAGGCCACCGATGCCTAGTCAGCTGCAATCTTCCCTCGTACCGACACGAGGATAGACTTTTATTCGTTACGGATCTGACTTATTTATTCTTGCCCACGAGTTGGCAATGTTTGCCCCCTCCTTAGGGCTTCGAGTTTCGCCCTACATGGGCACACGTTTCGTCACTGGACGCACCTCTCATCCTTTCATGTTTACCAGTTTCCCCATCGGCAGAGAAACTGGTAATTTGTGCGGACCTTGACTTATACGTCGAGCTCGTGTATGGAGTATCCTGCTCCGGAGATTACGATTTGCGTTCGGCCCTTACTCCGGGGGAGTGGGGCTTATGTCAAAGACGTTTCGCTGCTGTTTATTTTTGTTCGGGAACTTGGGCAATATTTTGTTGAACATCAGCCAGGAGATTTGTGCATTTTTGTGTGCACTGCTACCACTATCATTAGTTCTCCCCGATCCCTGCCCCCATTAGCCAGACCGGAACCAATGTCTGTTTCCAGGGTCACCACGTGGAGGTAAGGGACAGGGTCTTGATTAGTACCGGCTCACTAATCCTGGCACACCACCTCATACGTCTTTGACCCCCTTTTGTGATTTCAATATTCTTCAATGGCACGCATTAGTACTCACTTTTACCAATGACTTGCAAGCTGGATGGGCTATCGCTAGAGTGCGCTCAGATCGTTGAGCTCCAAGTGGTGCTGAAGATGTGACGTAAACACACCAATGCTAAGGCTGCATGAATCAGATTTCCACATGAATAGAATTTATGGGGAAATCTGGTACATCGCTCTGGGTGATGATCACGAGAGAGCGAGAGCGATCGTTGAGAACATCTTGTATGCGATGATCTCTGTGGTGTAAAGGTAAGGTTCTCACCACAGGTTCCAAAGATATTCTGTTCATTCCATCGTGGAGAGATCGGGATATGTTCCCAGATAATGCTTCTCAGTGTAGATGAGATCGAGTCCTTTAGGAGCCGGATGATAAAAATATGTCATGTGTTCAAGTAGAGCACGTAAAAGAGACCTTAGCTGTTCAAAATCGAATATAACAGGCTGGAAAACCGCTGTCCGAGCAATATTCAGTCTAAAAACTAAAAAATAAGACTCTACACAATATTTCCACCATGGTCTAAATTCACATGGGATTCTTGTCGGTGCTACGGAGTTCATGCACTACCACTGAGATCTTCCAGTGCAAGAAAGAGATAGAAGCACACAAGGTTGCTGACCGAAATGCAGTGATGTAATATAATAATAATAATTATAATAATAAATCCCATAACCCGTTAGTGTTGTAGGGGTGTCACTGTGGAGACATCAGCACAAAAATCAAGCCAGAGTCTCTGTCTTCAACTCCTCGAGCAAGTGGGGAGAAACTCTATCATGATCAGCTCTTGATGTTGTCAAACCAGGATTTTTTCTGCCCTCCTTTCCTTCTGCCACTCTCAACTGCTTCCTGTATGATAATTTTGAAGAGTGAGCCATGTCTCATCACATGCCAAAACCACGCAGGTTTACGCCTTTTCACGATTCAATGATCATGACCCTATCAAACAATTAATCTATCTTGCGTGTAGAGCTTCTTTCTAAAAATGTAACGTTTTTTTTCTCTTCAATGTTCTCTGCACACGAGATATGAAAGCACTCTTCTTCTTCTTCTTTGCGTTCGTTCTTTACGACCATTTCAATCACTCTTTGTGATATGTTTGATCTTTGCCAAGAACGTGTATACGTTGCACATTGGTTTAGTAGGCCCCTAAACGCATAGACTTCTACATGTTTAGGACACATGCATCCAGCTTTATCCAAACCTCCTTAGGCGCCTCTTACGACATGCGTGGCAGGTAACAGGGGTTCTATTCTTTACACTCCAAATTTGGGCTCCGGTAACCACTCAGGCGACTTGATTGAGGAATACATGAAAGACTGTTTAAATAGAAAAGTTCTACACTGGATGATGACGAGGATCATGATGATGATGGGGCGGGGGATTGAACCAAGACCACTAGCCTAAGAAGCTAGTTCACTAACAACTACACTATTGCGGCTCTCCATCATCAAAATAATGATGACAAGAAGAATGTCAACAACACTACACAATATTGTGACAACCGGTAAAATCGAGGTTAGACGAGACAGATGAAGACAAGAGAGAGAAAATTTTGAATAGCCTGTCTTCATGGCATGGTAGAACGTCAACATCTGAGTTGATAGCAAACACCAAAGACAGAGATTTGGAAATCCATGATCACCTACGCCAGCTGGCACGGCACCTGAGGATGAAGACTACGCAGATACAGGGTGTTCAACTTAAAAGCAGCCTATGAATGGAGCTAATCTGGCATGTATGTATGGAAATGAGAAGGTTCAGTTATGACGTAATATAGGTCAAGGTTGTGTGATGGTGTGTAATTGTAGTGCGGGAAGGGGCGATGAACAAATGTAACGTAGGACGAGCTAGTCAGAACCGGTTTAAATAGTAAATAAACACAACGCGATAGGTAATCTGGCAACTTTCGATTTGTCAATGGGGTTGCAATTATCTTGAACACCCTGTATAACAACAGACTTCAACTCACCGTAATAACTTTCTGATGAAGTGTGTCACATACGTTTTCTCATCCAGAAGGTTCTTCACTTTCACAAATCTTTTAGGACTGATCATACCACATGAGACTATAGATCCACGTCTGTCGGAGGATCGTCGACGTCCTAGCGCCGGCGAAGTCGTTCTGTAACAAGAATACAACAAATGTGTTCAGATCATGATACAGTAAGAAGCTTTCTAACGCTTTTTTTCTTCAATTTCTTTCTTTATATTTCTTCCAAGTTCATCTTCAATTTCTTTCTGTTTATTTCTTCTTACATTCATCCTTACATTTCACTTCTTCTTCTTTGCGTTCGTTATTTACGACTCGTGTTTTGTTTGATCTTTGCCAAGAACGTGTAAACGTTGCACATTGGTTTGGTAGGCCCCTAAACGTATAGACATCTACAAGTTTAGGACACGTGCATCCGATTTCAGCCAACCTCCTTAGTCGCATCTTACAACATGCGTGCAGGTAACAGTGGTT
The DNA here is from genome assembly GCA_020796225.1 of Arion vulgaris. Taxonomy (NCBI): domain Eukaryota; kingdom Metazoa; phylum Mollusca; class Gastropoda; order Stylommatophora; family Arionidae; genus Arion; species Arion vulgaris. The sequence continues at coordinate 8,689,767 of CM036775.1, forward strand.
CTATTCTTTACACCCCAAATTTGGGCTCCGGTAACCACTCGGCAACCTTTCACTTCTTATTCTAGTCCTCTTATTTATTTGTATTTATTTTCTTTCGTCTTCATTCGTTTATTTTCATTCTCGTTTTATTTTCTTGACGTCCACTTCAGTGAACCTGCAACTCGATCCCTACGTGTGAAGCAATAACCTTACAGTACAAAATATCTGTGTCCTGCAACATCCTCCATATTCTCCCAGATCTGTCAACAACATGATAAATTTCTTGTTCAGTCATTTCAATCATGACATTGGAAGGGCGGTGTTTCAATATTGTTGAGGACATAATCATCAATGCAAGACAAACATCAGCTGGAATATATGTCAACGAAGAGGTTCTAGAAATATTTCTTCTTTGAACCCTCCATATCGACCATTTGTTAAACCACTCTTTGTGATTTGTATGTCGCAGTTGCACCACCGGCACCACACGAGCGACTATAATACAAATATGAAGACTAGACTATGATACAAATATAGAACAAGAATACAAGACAATATCACAAATATAGAACAAGAGGACTAGACTATGATACAAATATAGAACAGGAAGACTAGACTATGATACAAATATAGAACACGCAAGATAAGTTTATGGAAAAAAAACATATGTTTTTATGTCACATATATCTAAGTGATAGACATCTAGAGATTAGGATAGTTACCTCCTTTTCTCTGAGCCTGTTCTCCCTCTGCAGTTATCGTCATCGCTAGTGTAGCCAGCTTTAGCTTGTTTAGTAGGACTCGTGATGGGACTACGTGAGTTCCGACTCCCTGGTGGGCTGACTCTCTCCCCAGGTATTGGACTTGTTGCTCTACCACTTCGCTTCTTGCTACCACTTCGAGTAAGACTACCGCTTCGTGACAAGCTACCACTGTTTGTATTGTTGCAAGGGTCGACATGGTTAATAGTATTACTGTCTTGACACAGAGTTTTGTGTGTTTGATGATGTTTACAGCTTGTGATGATGAACATCTTTGGAGTGTTGGGGTCTGTAGATGAGAGATCTTCACTGCGTACTGTAAGGTCACCTTTAACTACGACAGTAATTTCGTCATCATTCTGTATGATCTCAATCGACTTTTCTGATAGACTTTGCAAGACTCACCCACTCCCGAGTCAAAGTTTGAGCCCTCGGTAAGGGCTCGGTTTCGATCCGTCTTTAGATTTGGGGCTAGTTAGCACAATTTTAGGAGAACCAACTGTTCCATTGTCTAGAACTGTCTCTTCCTCCGAATCGACTCTTCCTTCATTCTTGAACAAGAATTTAGAGGCGTCTCCGCTAGGAAGTCTAATAACTGCTGCAACATCGTCTCCATTTGACACTGCTGTTATTTTTTTCTCTTCCTTATCCACAACTCCACCGTTGTCAGTCTGACCGTGAGGGGATGTCTCCGCTTCCATCACTTCCTCCACAGACACCATATTTGTGTAGTTCTCTTCTCCTCCACCAGTGGAGTCAACATCTTTATCTACGATGTCTTCCGATTCTTTTTTATTTTTCAAATCTAGTTCTCCGTTGCAGAGACGTTTGAGTCCTTTGACTGGAGAAATCTGACCCGAAGACCCAGAGAAAGTCTTCTTAAGTCGACCCATGATAGAATCATGAAGTGGTTTAGTCACTCTCACTGTCATGTGGCACTCCATTCTCAAGGAAACTTGTCTAAACAAATTCAAGAGAGAAAAAGGAACAAACACAGATATTAATATTTTTGGTAACATTTGGTGACAACAGGTAAAATTTAGGAAAGGAGAGATCGGGGAAGACAGACAGAGAAGATGTTGGATGGTCTGACATCGTTGTTCAATAAAAGAACGACGTCCGAACTGATTAGATGCACCAAGGAGAGAAAGTTGTGGGGAGACATGATCACCTACGCCAGCAGGCATGGCACTTGATTGATTGATTAATATTGTCTTTTTTAGTTAACTAGTGATTGATTGATTGATTGATTGATTGATTGATTGATTGATTGATTGGACCATCATCATCGCACTTCAATGAATAGCCATGTGTGCTCCGATCTCTGTCTGACACATGAAGATCTCAACGACAGTGCACATTCCTAGCAGATATGAGGTCCTGATATAATGCGAAGATATTTTGTGAAATTTATTTTATCCAATAATTTCGCCCAGGCACATTCCAGCCTGCTCTTCTCGATTTTGAACTATCAATGGTTCTTACTGCCAACTTGTTTGTTTGTTTGTTTAGTAGGGATTAAAGCCTCTTTTAGTGAGGCAGCCTTTCAACCTAAGGCAACCTTTTATTGGTTATATCAGAGCGTGTAGGCCAACAAACATGAAATAAGAATTAACTCTTTCGAGAATCCAAGAATAAGGATTCTTTTGCTCAACTTGATCACGACCCCTACGTTTTATCGTCCGTCTCCGATAGGACTAGGAACTCGATCTCACCTACACTGAGATCAGGATCTCTGGAAAAATAATCCGATGGTTCCTCGAGGTAGCGAACCAAGTACTTTTGGAATGAGAAGTGAACCTCTAACTACTACGCCACAGCTTCCATTTTCTTCTTCATTGAACGCTTCATCTCGACCACTTGTGTGATTTGTATGTGATCTGAGTCTAAGAGCAATTGTGCGTTGTGCCAGTTATGCGTCTACAAGTAAGCGTTATATGTGCTTACTATACGCTTTGGTTTGACAGGGACTGTTCCGGTTTGAAGGAATGGTCCCGGTGTGCCGGACCGTTTGTCATTTTGTCACCGTATTTTGAAAACAAAATTAACCCTTTCGCTCCTCTCATCTGATATACAGGATCGCTGCATTTCTGAAGATGACGCAATGCTAGTATACCGGCAGTTTCGTGCGGTATATTTTCTCAGTATGATGCAAGTCTTCGAAACGCCGCCCCTTAAATATTTTTTCTTTAATACAACATTCAATTATATATTTAATTTTGTTGCTTATGCTGCCCCTTTACGGGACCGCCTGTTGCGCCGCCTCTCCGCATCATAGCACGGCACGGCCATGTATACCGGTTAATTCAATATATATTGATATGTAAGTGTGTTCAGAGATAAAAAAAAAATACGGAGTGAAAAGGTTAAAATGGCGATTCTTGGTCTGTAAACTATGGTATTTGGAAAAGTATAAGTCGCCAAGACCTGGAGAGCTATACCGGACGCCCGAGTGGTTACCTGGACCCAAATTTGGGGTGTAAAGAGTAGAACCACTGTTACCTGCCACGCATGTCGTAGAAGCGACTGAGGAGGTTTGGCTTAAATCGGATGCACATGTTCTAAACGTGTAGAAGTCTATGCGTTTAGGGCCTACCAAATCAATATGCAACGTATACATGCTCTTGGCAAAGATCAAACATATCTCAAAGAGTGATTAAAATTGGTCGTAAAGAACGAACGCAAAGAAGAAGAAGAAGAAGCTATCCGGCCGGGTACCCAGGCCATACAGGTCAAAGGAGAGAGGTTAGACTAAATGTGTCCTCCTGCTCCTCCAGGTTGGCGGTTGTGCGATGGGCTAACTATCCATCCATTTTTTTTTACCGATCCAGAAGCACTTGAGCTTTCAGCTCTTCGGCTCGTGCCATGGATATCGTAACCCTTCGGTTCAGTGTCACGAACACCGTGAATCTGGTGAACCTGTGGTTTTTCTGCCAGCCCGCGGAATTAAACCCCGCACTCACAGGAGCTTGTCCCCGTAGTCCAACACGCTGAGCAGACGGCACATCACTCAAAACATCCCATTTAGAAAAGACTAGATTATGCAGAAACGCAAAAAGAAGGAGTTGTTCAAACAGAACTGCGAGACCGGGAAGGGGACAAAGTTGCCTAATCTCCGAGAATAATGATTTGTCATCAAGTCAAGATACCAGTCAAAGTTGTCAATTATAAAAACATCTTATCAGAGCCGCTGTAGCGTAGGGAAGGTGTCACCAACTGGTTGACGGCGCTCTAATCTCCACCCAAGGATACCAGAATGTTTAGTGGCATGCTAAATCAATGTAACAGGTCATGTCAAATCTTGTCCTAAATGTATGAATATACTAGCTAAGTTCCTTACTACTTCTGTTGCCTACGCCTTCAACAGAAATGAATTTAAAAGAAACTCTGAAATAACAATATGTAGTAATTATTTTTTATCATTGTCCTTTTGTGCATTTTCTTGAGAAAAAAACTTACAATTTAACGTTTCATTTTAATTCTGTTTATTGAAGTGCTCTTTGATATACAATATTTTTTGTTTTTCCGTCTGGTGCGTACATGAATAAATCAGAAGGTTTTCCGACGCGTGAACAGGCCACATATAGCTGTCCATGTGAAAAGCAGGAATTTTCCAAATGTAGTCCACACACTTGTAGTGATTTTCCTTGTGATTTGTTGATGGTCATTGCAAAGGCGAGTCGCACCGAAACTGCAAGCGTTTGAATTCGAATGGCATGTCGTTGGAATCATTGGGATGCGTGGCAATAGTATATCTTCTCTTTAAATTTATCCATTTAAAATTTACCTTCGATGATATTGTTCATCATTTTTTCACTAAAAGCCTGAGTACCGTTGCAAAGTTGTGGTGGATTATGTTTCGAGAAGAATGATAGGCACGCCAATTTTCAATGTTAAAACATGTGGTGACATGCCTGGCAAATCAAGTGAATTCAAGAATTCAGTTGGATAATTGACAACTTCGTCTTGATTCATTACAGTATCGATGGACTTATACGTTGTCACTTCCCCTGGTATTTTGTTTTGAATGCTCAAATTCATGTCATATACATCCTTGTTTTTGCTGTTAATATTGCACGTGCACTGAGCCATGATGATTTTTGTAATTATGTGCGATATTTGGAAAGCTTTGTGAATCAATTCGTCTGTGTTGCTTTGATTTTACAGAAGTTTGTTGACAATGTGATACATTGTTTGAATTTATCGATTGGCATTTTTCCATTCCCAATATCCAATAATTGTTTTGCGAAATGTTTAGCGGTTGCATCATGTTGTAGTTGTATTTTACCCATTGCAGAAGTTTTGTTGATATTGCATGTTGGTGTCTCAGTGATTTGCATATTCAACGGCAATGTCAGTGCTGAATGCGATGTTCGACCACCATCTAAAAGACTTGCCGCAATTCCAGAAGATGCGATTGCCAGTGCAATATTATTTCGTGATCGTATGGTTGCCAAAATAAGTGAAATGAGAAAAGTTTTGCCTGTCTTTGAAATACAATTCACTGTTTTGGCTTGTAATTGCATGCATAATTCTATCATATGCTATGCGTTGTTCTGGAATCAATTTTGGAAGATTCGTTTGAACAAAGTACTCAATTCGTTGATATCAAAGTGTGTTTCTCGTTTCAACTCACAATCGAAAAGGTTGTTTGCAGATTGTTCTGGCACTGCAGCCATTCCCAATTGCACCAGTGCTTTATATAACTCTTAACCATTGGCAGGATTTTAAGGTTTTTATATAGTGATTGCCAAACATATGTCCTCAGTCGAAACCAATGTCTCATTATATACGTTTGGTGTGAATTGAATGTCTGGATTTTGATACGTTGCACGCAAGCGATGTAGGATGTCTTCAGTCATGTAGTCTTTGTATTTTTCCCAAAGTTCTTTTGGATTGGATGGGAAGCACGTTGTTAATATTACTGCAAATAATGTGCGTATTTGCTGTGGTCGTGCAGTATTGGATGCATCAGAGAGTGAAGTGTCCCAATGTGCATCGTTTTCAAGAAGATTTAATTCTTGGCAAGCTTCACGATAAGTAGCACATACGTGACCGTTAACTGTTCTCAATTCTTGGAAGGATGTTGGTCCATGTTCGTTGATTAAGCATTCTGCATTGTTTGGATGAACAGTGTACAGACGGCTTAACGCGTCGGTCGAATATAAATTGGGATATCCTTCAACTGCTTTACCTTGTTTGCGACGTTGAAACGTTTTAGCTGATGCATTTCATGTGTAGTATGTTGGCATTTGAGAGTAAGGTAACGTCTTTGCAAATATATCATCTCTACACAATGAGAAAATGCAGTTAACGTTGTTGGCGATGGTGACAATGCTCGTGCATTTTCTGTTGTAAGTACACCTGTCCATTTTCAAGGTGCACTGCCAAATGAGCAACTGTTAGATGTCGTTCGTGGTTTGGGAAATGATAAAATGCGCCATAAATTGCTACTAATGTAGCGTACCAGTTGATATTGCTTGATTTCATCGTTAGATGCAGTTGCATTTCTCACTCCACGCCACTATAGTGGTCAATGGTATGGATTGAGTTACAAAATAATAAAAGGTCATGTGGCAAACCCCTTTTCTGCCATTCTGTTGAAGACACCCAACAACTCACAGGACCAAAGATCTCTCTCTTCGTTATAAGTTGAATTAATTTAATCAACTTTTGACAAAGCACACTGCAATTAGATCATGTTTATCCAAATGTGACTGTCCGGGTAGTAATTCATCTTGTATTTCTTTCCATTTCGTGTTACATGTAAACGTTATGAAGAGATCAGGTTCTCCATAGTTTCGAACATATGTAATCAAATATTGGGTAATATTCATGCATATAACGTGCCCTCCGGTAAACATTGATTACAAAATAACCATCTTGCCATAGTTGTTTGTCTGGACATCTACCACTATATGCAAGTCATGGGTCAATCTCAAGCTCATCAGATGACAAAATAACCATCTTCTAGCTAAGTTAGTTTGCCTAGGCCGATCTATCCAATAGCTTCCTCAAATGAACGTATTCTTCTGATCGTAGATTTGTTTGGTTTAATCGAATAATAGAGGAATCGTTGGCAGTCAATTTTTGCAAACATAGTTATAGCTAACAAACATTGATGAAGTTATAAAATGATAAATGCTAACAAACATTGATGAAATAGTTAGCGACAAATTAAAATATGATTTAGTGTATCTCTTATCATGATTCGAAATGATTAAAAAATCCTTTGAAGAAACAAACCTGGATTACATATTTTAACTTCAGCTTGTTTGTAAAATTGAGTTGAAACGATTATTTTATGTTATGAAAGGGAGATCGAGGTTTCCATAGTTTCAAAACATACGTCATCGAATCTTGTGTATATATTAATGCGTATACAATAGACTTCCGGAAACGTTGATGGCAAATTATTTAGAAACTCTCGATAAAATTAGCGTGTTTATTGTTTTTAGATTTTTCGAAAATTTTCAGCGCTACCTATTTCAAACTATGACAAGTAGCATCCCGACATCAAAACAAACATATCCTGTAAATTTCAGCTAAATATGTTCAAAGTTTTCGAGTCTATAGGTCACAAACAAACAAACAGACAAACATTGATTTTTATATATGTAACAGATTATCAGCCTGCCAGGCAAATCTGTACATGTTGAAAAGATATTCACAATAATGTATTACATTAGATCTGAAGATCTAAAGATCTGAAGAAAGAGGTTGACTGACTCAATCTACTGTAATCATGTGTTCTCTTATATTTTTCTTACACAGAAAGATCATCTCAGTGATCTCGACCTGCGTAGCACCAGCGAGGGTCCACGATGTAATTTAGAAGATGGTAAAACTATTTTGTAGGAATTTAATTTTGTGTAATTTTTCTGATGAACTTTGCCAGCACGGATTTACAATCTGCTCTTCTCAATTCTGAACTGTCAAATGTTCTTTTATGTGCTCTACTTGAATCCGGGACCTACGTTTGATCGTCCGTCTCCGATAAGATTAGGAACTCGATCTCACCTACACTTAGATAAGATATCTCTGTAAAAATATATCGCGAGGGATCGAACCGAGTATCTTTAGGCGAGCAGCTAGAGGCGAGCAGCTAGCCTCTACGTCACAAAATCGCTAAAGTAAGTTTATGATATCTTTCTCAAACTGGCATATCAAATATACGTTTGTAAGTCCGTTTGTAACTGTGTTTGTGTGGGACAAACTTACCTGCAGATATGTGGTGTATCCTTCAGGTCCTCTCAAAAGCAGCACGACTGGGGTGTCTATTGGGATCGCTTTGAGAACCTCTATGGCGCTGGGGTAGCTCATATCGGTCAGGTCAATATCGTTAATTCGAAGAATGATGTCACCAATCTGAGGAGGTCAATGTCAAGGTTAAGTTGGTCTTCTATTGATAAAATCATGAAACTCTTATTATAACAATAAAAGCTGTCCATCACAAGCGATGATGACAACAACCTCAGACTTGTGCTGCTGCGTCTCTCTGGTGTTTGCAGATATGACTGTAGAGTCCAGTCTTAGAACACTACCCGTGGGCTACATGATCAAAGTCAAATACGTGGTGTGTGTGTTCTGTTTTTGGCAGCTCGTTTTCTATGTGCCTCAACGGCACGACAAATTATAGCTATGCGAGAACCTCTTGTGTTGTTACAGCGCCACATTTGGCGATCATGCGCCAGGGATTCCCAGCACGTGGTGTCTATATCGAAGCATTTCAGAGACACTTTAGTTAGTTTGTTCCTTTCGTGCCAAAGGCGGACATAGGGCAGAGGTTTTAGATCTCCATGTAATGCGGTTCGTTGCTAGCAGTTGGAGATCTTGTATGGTTTACATCCCAATAGTTTACTTTCTTGTTGGATTGTTCTTCGAAAGAGTGGTCTTAGGTCTTCCACGTTTTCTTTTCCCAACTGGTGACCACATAAGACATGTTGATTTAGTCTCTTTTCGTCTGATCTAGAGCATGACCTAAATATGTTCACCTTCGAGGCTTTAAGAGTGTCAATTTTTAAAAACATGTTTCCGATCCAGAAGCACTTGAGCTTTTCATTTCTTCGGCTCAGTGCCATGGACATCGTAACCTTCGGTTCGGTGCCACGAACACCGTAAATCTGGAAAATCTGTGGCTTTTTCTTCCATCCCGCGGAATTGAACCCGCACACACAGAGGGATAGTCACCCGTAGTCCAACGCGCTACGAACACGCTGGGCAGACGGACAAGAGTGTCTTTAAAGCGCTTTCTCTGTCCACCAGCTGAAGGTCTGCCCTCTTCGAATATAATCAAATAAAAATATGAGCATAGACCATGTATGTATATGAAGGCATTTTTCGTCTTTTCAGATTTGTCATTTGGCAAGGGATTTACTGTGACAACTTCTGATTTTGTTCATGTCTCTCTCGTCTTTCACGATCATTTTCTAGAACTCTCTTTTCAGAATATTATTTGTACCTTTTGTGTTAACAGTTGTTTTTCACATTATTTTGATCATCAGTTAGTTTTTTTGCATCAGTTTATTATTGTTGTTCAATTTGACTGAGAAAGTTCTTTTCATCAGTTGATTGCCTTTGCAGAAGCCCATGGGAGATGATTAGCCGGAGGCCCAAATTTGGGGAATTGTGTAATAGAAGTAGAATCACTAGTTACCTGCAGCACACGTCATGTACCCAGTAGTGAAGAGGCGACTAAGGAGGTTTGGCTGAAATCGGATGCACGTGTCTAAACATGTAGAAGTCTATGCGTTTAAGGGCCTACCAAACCAATGTGCAACATATACACGTTCTTGGCAAAGATCAAACTTATCATAAAGAGTGATTAAAATTGGTCATAAAGAACGAACGCAAAGAAGACGAAGAAGTTGCCTTGCAGACATCCTTATATCTGAGCAGTGGTCTGCCTCGGTTCCTATCCCTTTCCGAACGTTGACAGAACAACACTTGTGGTATACGGCTGTTTCATTCTTCAACATTCCTAGCCATCTTAGTCTTCCCGTGTGTGCAGGCTGCAAGGAGCAAAGAATAGTACGACTGCGACCTAGAGGCCATGTCGTAAGAGTCTATTGAGGTAGGGCCTAGGAACCTACCTAGTAAATAAAAATCGTCACAGAAATCAAATGTGCTGGCCTACTTGTAGGCGCATAACTAGCACAGCGCACAATCGCTCTTAGACTCATATCACATACAGATCGCACCGAGGGGTTAACAAGTGATCGATATGGAGCGTTTGAAGAAGGAGAGGTCTTCTTCTGAGCATGCCCATGATGAAAGACAAGTTTGCACGTTGAAGTAATTCAGAGTTGGTTGTGAGCATGCCCATGATGAAAGTCAAATTTGCACGTTGAAGTACTTCAGAGTTGGTTATCTTGTTGTACCACCTGATGTTCATAATCTTGCGGAGACATCGAAGGTGAAAGATGTTAAGTTTTCTTTCGTGCCTTGAGTCCGTAATCCCTTAATATACCTGATAGCATTTTTTTTTTCGATCCAGAAGCACTTGAACTGAAAGCTCTTCGGCTCGGTGCCATGGACATCGTAACCCTTCGGTTCGGTGCCACGAACGCCGTAAATCTGGGGAACCTGTGGCTTTTCTGCCCGTCCGCGGAGTTGAACCCGCACTCACAGAGGACTTGTCACCCGTAGTCCAACGCTCTACGAACACGCTGGGCAGGCGGGCACCTGATAGCATGACTCTTGATTCCTCCTTGTATTTCCTGTAATACATTTTATTTTATAAACGGGATCTTTACTTGAATGGCGACGATTATATCTACAAATTGCTTTCTTCTTCTTCAATAGCTCCATATTAGATTGTTAACACTTGTTAAACCACTCTTTGTAATTTTATGTGATATGAGCCTAAGAGCCGCTGTAGCGTAGTTGTTAGTGAACTCGCTTCTCAAGGCTGGTGGTCTGGGTTCAGCCCGCAATGTGCGTGAATTTTCCCGACCGCGACGGCTCTCAGGTCGACCCAGCCTCAACTGGGTACCCATTGAAAGTAAAGGCGGCCGGCGTGATGCTGACCACATCACCCATCGTGTGCCGACGGTCAATGAAAATACAGGCCTAACACTGTATTGACCTATATACCACGAGGTAGAAAGGTTCATTTTATGAGCCTAAGAGCGATTATACGCGGTGCCAGTTACGCGTCTACAAGTAGACCATCCGATTTCTGCTACGCTTTTCATTTACTAGTGTAGCTTCCTATGCCCTACCTCAGTCGCCTCTTACGACATGCTTTGTAGGTCGCAGTGCTGCTATCCTTTGCTCCCTTCGAGTCCCGGTAACAACACACAGGTGGCAAAATGTTTTACCTGCATTATGAAGATTTTCTATATAAATAAAATTCCCCACATAAAATAGCTGGCACCTTTGATCACCCTTGCAGACAAATATCTATTATTTTGTAGATAAATGGTTGTAGATTTTCTTGAAATGTATGGCTCTGTCTGTGTATTAACAGCTATCATATGTCAATATTAGAGTCGAGTATTGAACGAAGATGGTTGTGTATAGTCAGTGGCGGCTCGTGATCATTTTTGTTGGTGGGGCCAGAGACATATTTTCGGAAAAATTATGTTTAGGGTTGTATGTTTTAATTTATAAAATAATAAATACACGTTACACTAATTTTTGTGGTCCGGCCCCAGTGGTTCTTAATGACGAGCCGCCACTGTGTCTAGTATTGTCAGATGGTGGCGACTCTATTTATCTTTGTAACGTGACAATGATGTTCTGTCGATGTGATGTAGTTATTTTGTAGTGTTGAAAAGTAGTGTTAATTGTAGTAATTAGCAAGATGAGTTCTGTATTTGCTTTAATCCATTTAACAAGTCAGTGGGAAAACATATATGTGATTTTTAATATAAGTGCGCTCTTGTGTTGCTGCTGGGCTCGAAAGGGAGTAAAGGAGGTAACACTGTGACCTATAAGGTATGTCTTAAGAGGTGACTGAGGTAGGGCTCTAGGGAAGCTACCCTAGTAAATAAGAAGCGACGCAGAAATCGGATGTGATGGCTTACTTGTAGGTGCATGACTGGTACAACGTACAATCGCTGTTAGGCTCGGATCACATACAAATCATAAAAAGTGATTTAACTTGTTGTGGATATGGAGAGTTTGAAGAAGAAGAAGAATTTACGTGTTACAGAAGAGCTCTCCGTATATCATGGACAGAGAAGAGAACAAATAGATCTATCATGGACAGAGAAGAGAACAAATGATCTATCATGGACAGAGAAGAGAACAAATAGATTATCATGGACAGAGAAGAGAACAAATAGATCTATCATGGACAGAGAAGAGAACAAATAGATCTATCATGGACAGAGAAGAGAACAAATAGATCTATCATGGACAGAGAAGAGAACAAATAGATCTATCATGGACAGAGAAGAGAACAAATAGATCTATCATGGACAGAGAAGAGAACAAATAGATCTATCATGGACAGAGAAGAGAACAAATAGATCTATCATGGACAGAGAAGAGAACAAATAGATCTATCATGGACAGAGAAGAGAAGAAATAGATATATCATGGACAGAGAAGAAAACAAATAGATCTATCATGGACAGAGAAGAAAACAAATAGATATATCATGGACAGAGAAGAAAACAAATAGATCTATCCAGAAAGAACTCAAAATTAAAGAAAACTGGCTGATGCTACAAATAAAAATGAGAAAATAATTGAAGTATTTTGGTTACATAAAACATCACGAAGAGTTGGAGAAAATCATAATGGAAGGATGAATCTCGGCAAAGAGAAGAACAGGAAGACCACGGAGAAGATGGATTCAGGATGTAAAAGATGGTTTAAGCATGACGGCTGCAGAAGAGGGGCATCTAGCCTATGAGAGAGAAATTCGAAGGACTGTTGGGTGGCAAAGTTCTGCACAGGACAAGCTATTTGATAATGATGATGATGAATTCTGTTTTGCCTCACATCGTCAGAAATATCTAACACTTCTTTTGTGCGCTTAATAAATAGTGTGTTTCACCGCCTCTGTTTTTTTCTGTTGACCATCTTTTGTGTGGACATCCTTTTGTTTTATATCAACTGTATCGGAAATAGCACATGAGTGGTTAACTGATCTTTCTTTTCTTTTGTTCTTCTCTGCTTTTTTGCCGCTAGGCTTAGCAGGTTTAACTGATGATCGGTTTCTGAGATAGTACACGCTCGGTCGCTTGATATGCTGTGTCCTTCTCTGCTTTTTGCCATTAGGCGTAGCAGGTTTAACTGATGATTGGTTTCAGAGATAGCGTACGCTCGGTCGCTTGATATGCTGTGGTTATATTGTGGAGTTTTAAAATTATGTAACTTTTAATCCATCTTTTTCTTGGTCTGCCCTTCCTCTTGATAATTCCATTTTCAGGTTGTACGCTCTTGCAATTGGTGTATTCGGGTTCATTCTGACCAAGTGGCCAAACCATTTGAGTCGCCGTTGTTCAATGAATCTAATAGCATTTGTTGTTTCAACTGTTCTTCTAATTTCCTCATTTCTTATATGGTCTCTTCTTGTTTTATTTACTGCTTTCCTCAAGCATCTCATTTCCAGATGGTAATTTTCCTTTCTTGTTCTTTTGTCAGTGTCCATGTTTGGCACTGGTAGCACAGTGTTGGTATAACGATTGAATTTATAATCTGTCTTTTAGTCTCTACTGGAATTGCTGGGTGTTTCACGATTGGGGTAAGCTGGTATGTAATGTTGTTGGCTTGCTGGAATCTAGTTTCGATCTCTCTGTCCAGTCTACTATCAGATGTGAAGATACTTCCAAGGAATTTTAATTCTCTCACCTGCTTTAGCGTTTGGTCATTTATTTGTATGTTGATATCTTTATGTTCTCTGCTTATAGTCATGACTTCTGTCTTTTGAATGTTGATCTTCATGTTGTATTTGAGGCAGCTACTATTGAGTATGTGTTCTTGAAGCTGTTCAATATTATTATGGAATAGATATTGGTCGTCAGCAAAGGACAGTTAACTGGTCACAAATGAAAATACCGCAAATGCTAACAACATACTGAGTGGTTACTTCTACTGCACCATCATACCATCATACCATCATAACATCATACCATCATACTGTTCTACTGCACCATCATACCATCATACCATCATACTGTTCTACTGCACCATCATACCATCATACTGAGTGGTTACTTCTACTGCACCATCATACCATCATACCATCATACCATCATACTGAGTGGTTACTTCTACTGCCCCATCACACCATCATACCATCATACCATCATACTGAGTGGTTACTTCTACTGCACCATCATACCATCATACCATCATACCATCATATCATCATACCATCATATCATCATACCATCATACCATCATACCACCATACCATCATACCATCATACCATCATATCATCATACCATCATATCATCATACCATCATACCATCATACCATCATACCATCATACCATCATACCATCATCATGATAGTCAGTTCTCTTCTTCTTCTTCTTCTTCGAACGCTGCTTATCGACCACTTGTTAAACCACTCCTTGTGATCTGTATGTGATCTGAGTCTAAGACCGATTGTACATTATGCCAGTATGCGTCTACAAGTAGGCCAGCATATTCGATTTCTGCAACGCTTTGTATTTATTAGAGTAGCTTTCTTAAGCCCCTACCTCAATCTTCTCTTACGACATGCCTTGTAGATCGCAGCGTTACTATTCTTTGCTCCTATTGTAAGCCCTGACAACACAATACAAGCGAATATAATAGTCAATGAAGCCAAGAAACAACAAAAATATATACATACCTGGACAAGACCACTGTCCTCCGCTACACCGCCTCTAACAATACTGGCCACCAGTACAAATGGCTTGAGGGTTCTCTGTTTTACCAGGAACCCAAGTCCAGCATGTTTCTGTTTCACCAGCTTGACTCGGATAGTGTTTGGAGGCAGATCCGAGGAGGATGTCGTCGAAGGCATGGCTGCTGTGACGTTCTCCTGATCAATCAGTTTGAAGAATGTATATAGAAACTTTCAAACAATAGACAAATATAGTATCGCAGTGAAGGAAGATCTAGGTGGCTGCACAGTGAATGAAGTACTCGATGACGGCGCAGTTGAGGAAGATCTTGGTGGCTGCACAGTTGATGCAGTACTAGATAACAACGCAGTAGAATAAAACCTCGGTGGTTGCACAGTCGATGAAGTACTAGATGTAGCAGCGCAGTAGAGGAAGACCTGGGTGGCTGCACAGTTGATGAAGTGCTCGATGACGGCGCAGTTCAGGAAAACCTCGGTGGTTGCACAGTCGATGAAGTACTAGATGTAGCAGCGCAGTAGAGGAAGACCTGGGTGGCTGCACAGTTGATGAAGTGCTCGATGACGGCGCAGTTCAGGAAAACCTCGGTGGTTGCGCAGTTGATGAAGTACTGGATAACAGCGCAGTAGAGGAAGATCTCGGTGGTTGCACAATCAATAAAGTATAGATGTAGCAGCGCAGTGGTGGAAGACCTGTGTGGCTGCACAGTTGAAGCAGTACTCAATGACAGCGCAGTTGAGGAAGACTACTACGACAGCACAGTTGATAAAGGTCTTACTATATGTGCACAATATTAAAGACCTCCCTGAAAGTTCATGCGATGCAGATGTATACTTAGATCCATACGCAGACGCAGACGAGTAAGAATGCTTACAAGAATGAGCGGGAAATGAATATCTTGATAACTACACAGTCGATAAAGATCTTGATGAAGGCGTAAATGACAGCGAGGACCCTAAAAGATTATCAAACGAATACAAATTGAAGAAAGCTTACAGCCCCCAATAAAAGTGAAAAAAACAGTATTTAACCGTGTACATACTCAAGCTAAAACATGGAATAATGGAAACGATCTAGCACTGCCCAGATATACAAATAAATACTGAGTAATATAGATTAGATGCGGGGGACGACCAATTACTGAATACAAAAATGCTGCTACAATAGCAGCTGCAGTTGCAACATTACAGGTTGGCTGTAGGAGTCATACAGCATTGTACAAATAAAAAAATTCACGTATAAATTATAGGAGATATTTAATGGAATCTCCGTGAGGTTTCCACCAGTTCTTCTTGGACTATTAATCGTCAAAGTTTACGTAGTAATTATGCTGCAGAGCGGATAGTTGGGCAATGCCTCTCTCTCTCTCTATGTTGTTGAATAGTTAATAATAATCTGTGTGTTATTTGTTGGGCAGTAGAACACAGAGTGTGTGTTGTTGGGTAGTTGAACACAGAGTGTGTGTTGTTGGGTAGTTGAACACAGAGTGTGTGTTGTTGGGCTTTAGAACACAGAGTGTGTGTTGTTGGGCAGTAGAACACAGAGTGTGTGTTGTTGGGCAGTTGGACACAGAGTGTGTGTTATTGGGCAGTTGAACACAGAGTGTGTGTTTGTGGGCAGTTGAACACAGGGTATGTGTGATTGGGCAGTTGAAGGGTTGTATTTCTGAAGAACATCAATGTATATTGTCACATACTACAAGAACATGCCCCCACTGTGGCGTAACGGATAGTTCTATCATATATCCTACAGATACTGTCAGCCCCATGATTGAAACAATCAAAAGTCAGTTGAATGAGTTAGTAAATTGTTCCTTTTCTTATCTAAAATCTATTAAACCAACATATTGTTCTTCTGTCTCTCTCGCTTAATATGTCTCACATATTTGTATGAAATCCCGCTGTTCAGGAGATCCTGCCTCGCAAGATTTCAGACCTCCGTTTCCAAGAATTGAATACACAAATATATGAATTTGAACAGAAGAAAGAGAAGCATTCAATGAAGATTATCTTTGTTGTTTACTTTCCTAGATATCATCATGACGACAGGCTGGAATACTGCAGTTCTGAAGACTTGATCAGGAAGAAATCTATCTCAAAACAAATAGAAAAAAAACATATAATTTTTAAAAACAAACTGAACTTCATTATATATGTGCGTATTTCTAGTGTGTGTAGTTGTAAGTGTGTCTCATTGGTTTCGTGTGTTTAATTAACTCTTTCGCTCTGTAATTATCTTAACCCCTGTGTGCATCTCTCTCTCTTGCGTTCCCGGCCTAGACTGATGGACCAACTTCTATCATGAATTTTACTGTTGTTTTTGGGACTCCGTTTCTCCGTACAGCTTTTCGCGAAGCTCTGTGTGTTGTGGCCAGTACTCTTTCCTTATACCTGCTAATCGTTGACAGTCTTGCAAGACGTGTTCTGCCGTCATGTCTGCCATATTGCAGGGGCACAGGCTAGTTGTGCCAATTTTAAATTTATGGAACATGTGGGCTCGGAGCTTGTTGTGGCCGGTACGGAGGCGAAGTATGGCAACTTGTTCGCGCCGAGAGAGACCATAGTATCCGTCACTGGCTGTGTGCTGAGGGTGGTCTTTTGCCCATTTGCTTCTATAGTGCGAACCGATGGTTGTTTTGACTTCCTCATAACCGATCTCGAGATCAGTCTGAGGTAGTCGCCCGTCTGTGTGCGTCTATTTTGCAATGTAAATTTCACATTTAATATCAAGTTGTTTAGATCTTTATAACTCAAGTATAATTTCTTTGAAGTGTGACATATTATAAATCAACTTCAGTAACGTTAGTTTGAAGAAACATTCGTTTATTTCATTGGACACACAAAAGACACCATATCGGCTTGTGACAAGGTCATCTGGTTGATCCAACTCAAACACTTCAGGAGACTGTACCTGTCCTACAATGCCACCTTTTTCTTGCCGTACATAGGAATAAACAATACGAATGTCGTTCGAAATAACGAAGAATAATTCCCACAAACACGCACTAAAGTGCACGATTGGGGAAAGGGAAGATTTGACGTCAGAAAAAACACCAAGGGAGATGAAGACAAGAGAAGTTTGGACTTCTCGATTTGACCCAGAGATGGAAGTTGTCTTGGGTTATTGAGAAGACTCGGGAAGACAAGAAATTATAAGAAGAAAGCCACGATATTAGACCTGGAGACAGATCAATCATATTGATCGAACGATTAGTTAGTCTTTCCTCTTGGGCCTGTGGGCGGCGCATAGGCAGAGGTCATAGTTCTCCATGCCTCGCGGTTCGTTGCTATCTGTTTTAGGTCTTTAATGTTTGCTAGGCCCATCGATGAGCCTTCTCTGGTGATGGTTCTACGCAGAGTCTCTCTTGGTCTTCCTCGTTTTCTTTTTCCCTCTGGTGTCCATATGAGGGATTGGTAAGGAGTCTTCTCTCATCCATTCTAAGTGTGTGGCCGATGTAGTTCCAGCGGCGCCTTCTTATAAAATTTGAAACATTTTCTTGCTTGGTCTCTTATCTTATTTGTGTATTAGGTCTGAAATCTGACCATTTGAGGTTCAGTATTCTTCTAAGACATTTATTCTCAAAATTATCTAATTTTCTTTCTAGAGCTTTTGTTGCTTTCCAACTCTCGCATCCATAGCATTTAGAGCATAAACTCTGTTTCTCAAACAGTGGTGATTTTTACGATGACGACTTCGAACGATACATGTCTTTAATAAACCTGAAGTAAGACGTCGCATTGGGTGACTCAACAGTTTACATCAAATCCAACCAGCAGAGACCAGAGACGAAACAGAGACTAGAGATGAAACAGAGACTAGAGATGAAACAGAGACCAGAGATGAAACAGAGACCAGAGATGAAACAGAGACTAGAGATGAAACAGACCAGAGATGAAACAGAGACCAGAGACGAAACAGAGACCAGAGATGAAACAGAGACTAGAGATGAAACAGAGACCAGAGATGAAACAGAGACTAGAGATGAAACAGAGACCAGAGACGAAACAGAGACCAGAGATGAAACAGAGACTAGAGATGAAACAGAGACTAGAGATGAAACAGAGACCAGAGATGAAACAGAGACTAGAGATGAAACAGAGACCAGAGATGAAACAGAGACCAGAGATGAAACAGAGACCAGAGATGAAACAGAGACCAGAGATGATACAGAGACCAGAGATGATACAGAGACCAGAGACGAAACAGAGACCAAAAGAGAAACAGAGACCAGAGATGAAACAGAGACCAGAGATGAAACAGAGACCAGAGATGAAACAGAGACCAGAGACGAAACAGAGACCAGAGAGAACAGAGACAGAGATGAAACAGAGACCAGAGACGAAACAGGACTAGAGATGAAACAGAGACCTGGAGTTGAAACAGAGACCGAAGCAGAGACCAGAGTCGAGGAGTAGAGCGCCAAAACGATGTACTAGGACCTCTCTATGATCGAGGAATAATACTTAGACTTCCTGCGTGAACTCTCGTTTGAAATTTCATACAGTTACCTAAGGTAATACCTTGGGTTGCACCCATAGACATTATTTTCTGGGTTTATTTTTCTGTGTCATAATTTTAATTATAAATTTCATGAGAAGGAATAGAATTATGGACAATAATTGAATGTTGAAAGATTTTCAACTTTGTCATTTAAGTATTTGCCTAGTCTGTATGGTTATTGCATGATTTATCTTCTTCTTCTTTTGTCGTCACACTGCTACCGGGTTGTTGCCCAGTGTCGTCACACTGCTACAGGGTTGTTGTCCAGTGTCGTCACACTGCTACCGGGTTGTTGCCCAGTGTCGTCACACTGCTACCGGGTTGTTGCACAATGTCGTCACACTGCTACCGGGTTGTTGTCCAGTGTCGTCACACTGCTACCGGGTTGTTTCCCAGTGTTGTCACACTGCTACCGGGTTGTTATCCAGGGTCGTGGTTTTCTGTTTTTGTCTTGCGCTGTTCTTGTGGCTTTGGTGATTGTTATTTTTGCTCTTTCACAGGATTCTGCTATGCCATCTAACCATCTTTTTCGTGGTCTTCCTCTTACCTTCTTTCCGATGTTCTGTTGTAGAAGACTCTGTATACTGTGAAGTGTGGATGCATTCTTATTAAGTGGCCAAACGACTTCATTCTTTGTTTCTCGATGTAATTCAAGCAAAGTTATGTGCCAACTTTCTTTCTTATGCTGATGTTGGTGACTCTGTCTTTTCTTTGTTATTGCTAACTTTACGGCAACGCATTTCACATGTAGTTATTTTTGTGACTCGCTTTGCTCAATGTCCATGATTTATGGTTTTGTTAAATTGATCAACTCTGTTTTGTTAGTTATATATTACGTTCTACCTGCAGTGAGACTGAAGTGAGGGAAAAAGATATTGATATATCTTAAATAACTATCGAACTATCACTCCAAATTTTTATAGTTGTCAATTTGATACTATTTCTATCTACATAAATCTGGGGCCATTTTCCCAGTGAACCTCGGTCAAATGTTATCGACTAGCGACATTTTTAAAAAAGCCTACACCAGTATATCCAATAAAGTCTGAAAGGTTAATTGCGACCAGAACAAATACTCACTGTTTGATGACATGTTTTATACTCAATGTTCGAGGACTCTCGCTGAAACCATTTAATCTGTTGTTCTTTTATGAATTTGATAAGTCAATAAGTCATATAAATTTACTTTTTTTTTGTTTACGACGAAATAACATGAATTTTCTTCCCCCATTGTCTTCAAAATGTACCATTGACACGCTTCGGTCAAATTTATTAAAAACCGTTGAACATTTACAAATACTGGACATTGCAGTATGACCTCTTGTGGAATCAGGACAAATATTGCAATATAAATTTTATTCCTTATATTGCAAAAAAACCCCAAAAAAACTACAATTTATATTTACAAAATCACATATCAATTAAAACATCCATTTTCTCAGTGACCTGTGTCGCGCAGGCATGCGTAAAAAATTATAGTTAACTGATTATTAACGACAGTTTCAAAACAATTATCAGAGAAACTCTTCCATTACCATTAATCTTCTTCTCCTTCTAATTGTAGGTATTACAACTACTATAATTACTATTTTTTGTACTACGTGCGCTCGTCTTAAGGCCCATGGGGTTGGGCACCAAAAAAATAATTGTAACTGTTTTTATTATTTATAAATTAAATATAACCACCTAAACCAGATTTTCGAAATTTGTCCCCCAACAAAAGTGGCTGAGCCCCTGGGTACTCTGTAAGTGGGGATTTTTGTACTACTTAGACGGATTTTTGTACTACTGTAAGACAGGATTTTTGTACTACTGTAAAGGATTTTTGGTACTTTAAAAGACTAGATAGCCACGTAGCGTGAGTTGTTAGTGAACTCTCTTCTTAGGGTAGCAGTCCGGGTTCAATTCCCCAAAAGGTGGGGAATTTTCCCCCCGAAGAGCAGCTCTCAGGTCGACCCAGCCTCAATTGGGTCCCAAAAAAAAAATCGTTGGAAGTAAAGCAGCTGGTGGGGTGTTGCCACGTCACCCATCAGGTGTTTCTTGTCGTTACGACACAACTCGAGCAATCATATCAACGACAGAAGAACAACTACAACAACCATCAACAGATTCCAGTTAGCATTAACAGATCAACATGAGAATAAACATCGACAAAACAAATTGACATTTGCCCGGAGAAGAATGCCAGATATTCATCGACAAAGCCCACTAAACAAGTAAAAATTTCCCATCCTGGAGACATTTTTCCAGCAAACGGAAGAATAACTAATGAAATTCACCAGGTGCAACAAAGCAAATCAAATGATTTGGGCAAATGGCGCCCAAATTTTAAAAAGCAAAAACGTCACCATAACAAAAGAGCAATTCAACCACAATCTTTCTCCCATTATGTTACCAGTACCAGCGGGCTGACAACAAACGATAAGAAAACTAGTCACAACAAGATGAAGTGTTTACGCGAATGCTGGGTGTAACAAGAAAGACCGGGTTTAAAATAAGACATCAGGAAAAATGTGTACAACATCAATCTAGACTTCATCAAACAACAAATTAAAAGGTTCGGGCCCCTAAGCAATTACCATCAGACAGTCACCTCAAAAGCAATGCTGCTCCGTACAATGGGTCAAAGCAAAGGCCACCACGCAGATGGACCTCAGAGATAAAAAGGGGACAAAAAGAGACTTTTACAAAGCGCATACTGGGCCCGTTTTGAAATCTCTTCCTGACCTGACACTGTAGGGCAAACAGGATTCGAGAAAGAAGAAAAACTATACAGCTAGAGTTTTTTTTGTTCTCTTAATAAAGCTAAATTATCTGAGAGAGAGAGGAGAGAAAAAGAGACAGAGAGAGAGACAGAGAGAGACAGAGAGGTGTGAGAGATAGAGACGAGAGAGAGACAGAGAAGGAGGACAGAGAGAGGAGAGATAGAGACAGAGAAGAGACAGAAGGAGACAGAGAGAGCAGAGAGGGCAGAGAGACAGAGAGAGAGAGAGAGAGTAGAGATGAGACAGAGAGACAGAGAGAGAGAAGAGGAGAGATAGAGACAGAGAGAGGACAGAGAGAGTGTGAGAGATAGAGACAGAGAAGAGAGACAGAGAGAAGAAAAGAGAGAGGAGAGAGTGAGAGAAAGAAAACAGAGAGGACAGAGAGACAGAGAGAGGAGAGAGGGAGAGAGAGAGAGAGACAGAGGGGAGAGACAGAGAGGGGGAGAGAGAGACAGAGAGGCAGGAAAAGGAAAAAGAGAGAAGTAGAGATAGAGACAGAGAGAGAGACAGAGAGAGACAGAGAGAGACAGAGAAAGGGGGGAGAGAGAGAGTGAGAGATAGAGCAAAGAAGACAGAGAGAGACAGAGAGAGACAGAGAGAGACAGAGAGACAGAGAGAGAGAGAGAGAGAGATAGAGACAGAGAGAGAAGAAAAGAGAGACAGAGAGAGACAAAAGAGAGAGTAGAGGAGAGAGAGTGAGAGATAGAGACAGAGAGAGACAGAGAGAGAGACAGAGAGACAGAGAGAGAGACAGAGAGAGAGAAATCGTGTGTTCAAATTAACATGAAAAAAAATTTTGCAATTTAAAATCGGAAGAACAGGCGGGAAAGACGCTGTAGGAAAATTCATTGCAATTTTAAAAAAATAACATCCTGAAAAAAACCATATTTTACATTACAGCAACCTCATTGAAACGGTTCGTGCACAGCTGCGATTCTTTGTAAAAAAAAACCCCAAAGCACAATTTACTCACCCAATTGCAATGATGATGGTAACAATCAATCAATAAATAATCAAAAAACTGCTTCATCGATGAGATGATTAAAACAACTATTTGAAAGTTAACGTTACTTTTCCTTATTTGCAAACTCTTATTTCTTTTTCCTACCCCACACACAAAATGTGGATTTTTATTTTTCCCCCGATACTCTTCACTGTGTGGTTAAAAAATTATTCATCGTTTGTTTTTTCTTGTTAGCTTAACGTGTGAAATCTAACATGTTTAATTTAAACTTTGTTAAAATTAAAGTTATAAAAGCTTACCTTTGCGGCGGGTTTGTTTTTTTGTCTGTGGGGTTTTTTTGGGAAATCCCGTTTAAAACATGAAATCCCAAATACCCCAAAAACCATACTGAGCACCACACACACGACGCGCAACAAGCAAATACATTGTTTTTAAGTCACATAATTATCAATTAAAAGGGGGGATTTGGGACTATTTTATTTTGATTGATCATTGATTGTTGATTCATTGATTATAAACCGATTGATTATTGATTACTGGTTGATTGATTGCATTTTTGGTTTTTAAAATTGTTGTTTTTAAATTGATTGATTATTGTTATTGAGATTTTGATTAGTGATTGATTGTTGTTACCTCTTACATTGTATAAATTTTTCTCAAATCTCTTTCTTAGGAAAATCCCCCGGCTCGCTCAACTCTGTGCAAAGGTAGAAATTTTGAAATGGTGAAATATTTTTTTTTCTTTTTTTTTTTCTAATAAATTTTCCCAGGGCGGCAACCCCTTTTGTTTTGAATTACCAATGGTTTTTTACTTCTTCCGCAAGGGACCTCAAATTTTTCTTCCGTCTTCGTAGGACTGGAACTCATTCCCCCACAGAGATTTGGGAAATGGGTTTAATCCATAAAAAACCCAAAAACTCTTTTCTGTCGTGGTATAAAAAAAATCATGCCTGAACAGTTGGATGTCCTCCCGTCGACATTATATTTCCATTCTTTTCCCCCCTCACTGCCTAAACAAACGGTTTCAGACGGGGGTTCTCAAAATCAATGAACCCAAGCTCAAAGAGAAAATCAGGAAAAAATGGGAGGAAGATCCCCCGGGTGGTTGGAGGTATAGCAGAATCCCGTCAAAACCAAAAAAACCCAGAACAGGAACAAAAACGAAAACTCCCCGGGCCCAAAAACCCGGTAACAGTGTGCGACAAAAAAAAAAAAAGATGGTAGGAAATTCAATCCTGTCTTTTCTTCTTCTTTTTTGGTCCCGGGGGGTTTTTATGTCTAGTTTTTTGTTTTTCTTCGCGCTGTTCTTTTAAATTGTTCTTTTCTTTTCTTTTACATGATTCTGCTGATCAATCTTTTTGTCTTCCCCTTTCCTTCTTTCCCCATGTTCTGTTTTAAAACTTTTTTATCTGTGGAGTTGGACATTCTTTTAAGTGGGCCAAACCCCTTCATTCTTTTTTATCTATGTAATTCAAACACGGTTTTTCCTTTCTTTTTTATCGTTTGGTGATTTTTCTTTTTTTGTGTTTGGGAACTTTTCCAGGCAACGCATTTCACATATAGAATCTTCAAACGAAAAATCAATCATTCAAATCGAACCAAGATCATAAACCACGACCGGGCAACAGCTCTGTAACAGTGTGACGACAAAAGAAAAAAAAAAAATGGTTAGATGGCATTAAAAATCATGTCAAAGATCAAAAATAACAATCATTAAACCATCAGAAAAGCGCAAGACAAAAACAGAACAATAAAACGGGCAACAACAATTCTAACAGCGTGCGATAACAAGGAAAAAAAAAAAAGAAAACAGTTCTGCTTGTAAAAAAAAATTGAACATTTTTTTATATCGTCGTAAAATAATTCAGGTTGGTTAAAACTAAAAATATCAATACCAACCCAAAAAAACTTTGGGAATCTGTGCAGTAAAAAAGCTGAAATTTAGGGGGCATATAATCGTTAAATAAATATGGCAGAAAAATGTGATTTGTGCATTAAGTCAATATGTTTATTAACAATTTTTCATGTATTTTCTCAGCGTCGGCACAATGGTGGAATCTCTTCTTTGCACAGATCATCTCTCATCTTGAAAATAGCTTGCCCTAACGAATTTTGCCCCCCTAACAGCCCTTCAAATTTATCTCTCATAGGCCGATTCGGTTGCAGCCGTCATTTCAAACCATATTACACCTGAATCCACCTTCTCCGTTTTCCTTCTTCCTTTCCATAATTTCTTAAAAATTTCTTTCAGCCCTTCGTGTCTTTTTATTAGTCCAAAATATCTCAATTTTCTCTTTCTTATTTGTAGCATCAAGCAGTTTTCTTTGATTTTATTTTTTCCTGGATAGATATATTTGTTCTTTCTCTGTCCATGATATCGAACATTTTAACAATATTCAACTTATATTTTTCCTCTTTTTTAAATGCCCACTTCGTTCATATGCTCCCCTGGAATATGCAGGCTTTTAAATAATTTTAACTTTTTTTTCTGTCTGTCCCTTTTCTCTGTTTTCATTCACCCCTTTTCTTTTTTCTTTTCCCCATTTCATGCTTTTTCATTTTGCCCCACAGAAGCCCCCCTTTAGCTGTTTAAATAAAGCCCCTTCCATGCTTTTTTTCATGTCGCCCCATTTCTCTTTTTTTCATTGGCCCCTTTTCCCTCTTTTTTCATATCTGTCCCATTTCATGCTTTTTTCATGTCTGCCCCATTTCATCTTTTTTCATTATCTGCCCCATTTCATGCTTTTTTCGTGTCCCACCCCTACTTTTTTCTGTCAGTCCCATTCCATAATTTTTCATTCAGTTCCATTCCATATTTTTTTTCTTTCGTTCATTTCTACTTTTTCAATTGTTTAATTTCATTCCCCAAGATATTTTTTTCGGGACTATTGGTCTGCTGGTGTTTTCTCGCTCAGCGCTTTCCCAAACCCACTTTTATGCCTCCCTATCGATTCGGGGATTCGGTTGTTTTAAACTCTGTCCCCCGGCTTTTTTTACCTCTTTCTGTATTTTCTGCTCCCCTTTTTAAAGTTTTTCTCCACACTTCCTTTTCCCCCTCCTTGTCTTCTCGGGTCTTTCCAATTCGAACCTCTGTGTCATTGGGGTTTTTAATCCTTTCGTGCGCCTCTGGGGATGGTTTCCCTGCCGCTTTGGATTTCTTCTGACAGTTCCCTTCCCACGATTCGCACGTTTCTTTCATGCATGTTGATTCGTTAAACATTTGCATCGTCAGTCCCCATACTGTTTCCAGTTGGCTCTCTTATGTTCCACCGGGAACCAAATTTTCTCATACAGTGGGGTCTATTAAATTTTTGGGGTCTTGGTCACTATCCCTAGTTGGTGGGTCCCTACGGACTATTTTGGGGGATATATCGCTTTTGCAAAGGCCAAATGGGGTACTCGTTTTGCCGTTCTCAGTAAAAATTGGTGGATCTTCTGGGCGTTGATGAGGAACGTTGTTCTCGACCCCCCCAGTTTTCCCCTAACTCCTCTACTTTTTGGAACCCCATCTCCCGAGGGGCTGTTAAATCCCCACCACAATAAGGTTCTCACTTTAATTTTGTTTCTAGTGACGCGTGAAACTTGGCAGAAAAGTTGGACAGAATATCTGTATGTCTTTGAAATAATTTCACACCTATGATCCCCAACTCTCGGGGTTTCCCTTTGTTCCTTCCATCTTTTTGGGTTTGGGAATGCCATTTCTGACTAGGGTGGGGACCCCACCTTTGTGTCCTTCTCTGTCTGTTCTGAAGGGTCTGGAAACCTTTTGATCTCAACTTTGTCGGGGTTTGGTGCGTTTCTTGTATGCCCCAACGTTGCCGAAGTCAGCAGAGTAACATAAAAAGGAAAAGTTGATGCCCCCAAAAAAAGCTCCGGCCCCCCCAAGGCGGCCCGAGAAAAGCGGATAGTCCCCTAACGGAAAATTCCCCGTAACAGTGGAAGGGTTTTTAGGGACCTCCCAGAAAGCCCCCGGGAAAAGATGGGACCCCGAAATGCTTAAAAACGGGGGAATCAAGCAAAGTCGCTCACTGCCGTTCTCAACATGTCGTAGAACAGGCATAGACCGAAAGAATGGAAAAAGCAATCTGGTGCCCATCCAAAAAGGAAAAAAAATAGCTCGCCCCAAAGTTACAGACCAATAAGCCTCCTAAGCTCCCGGGCAAACTTATGGGCGCATGGTGAAAAAACCACCCTGGCCAGAAAAAGGGCTCTTTTGCACAAAAAGGGGGGGGTTTCGGAGATACAGATCCACGGGATAAAGTAACCTACATTCCCCGGGGGAATCAGGAGGGTTTTCCCAAAAAAAAACCACTGGCGGTCTTGGTAGATATGGAAAAGGCTTTTGACACAGTCTGGAAAAAGGATTGGGCTAAAACTCTCCCCTCTAAAGGAAGAATGTACAAGGGCCGATGATACCAGGAACAAAACCCAAAGGGTTCATTAAATTTTTCAAAAGTAAGAGGCCACACGGGAAACAAAGTCCCCCAAGGAGGGTGCTCCCCAAAAAACTCTCTTTCTGTCTTTAAATACATTAACATCCTCCCAGAACGAGTTCACTCTCCATGTATCCCACAGGCAATATGGGCGAGAAAGGGTCAATCCCCACAGCAGAAAATCGACCGCTACTTTAAAATAACCTTGAAGTGTTCCAAGTGGAATATGAAAATAAATCCTTCAAAGACCACTTACACTTTTCCCCCAGAATAACAAGGATTAAAAGATAACGCTTAAAGTCAATGGGCAGAACCTTCCAGAAAAAAAACCCCAACGCCTGGGTCACCTCGAAAAAGCTGACTTTGCCCCAGATCAAAATGCTACGGAAAAAAGCGAGACACAGGCTAAAAATATGCAAAAACCCCAGGTTCCATGGGGCAAACAGCAGAATTCTAAAGACACTTTACTCTGGTAGAGTGGCCGGCCCTAAGTACGGTATGGCGCGTGGAGCAATGCATGAACAAGCAATTCGCAAAAGTGAGCAGCAGTAAAAACCGGGCCCCCCGCATTATCCTGGAGCCAAAATCCACGCCCATAAAGGGCGATGGGAGACCACCCCAAATAAACCAATGCCCAAAGGGACAAGAGTAGTATTGGGGAAAAAACTCAAAGGGCTCTCGCATCAATCGAAAATGTTTCAATCGGGAAGGGGAAATACAATCCCGGAAATCTCTAACACTAACCACCCAATCTGCCCAAATCCCAAAAACTAATCGGCTGAAAAATTGCCCCGGAAAAAAATGGGGGCCCCGGGGATCCCCCGGGGCGGGGGGGCCCACGAGGGGCAAAAGGGGCTGCGGCGGGGCCAAGTCAGTACCTAAAAATGGTGGACGCACGTCTCACGGACGGATCGGCAAAAAAGCAATAAGCGACGGCGGAGGAGGTGGTAAAATCTCGAAAGTCACGGTCAAAAAAACTTTTCCCGGGGGAAAAACCCACCAGGGGGCGGGCAATCAAAAAGGCACCGGGGGAAAAAAAGCCTCCCCAAAGGTCTGTTTACCATTCTTTTAAATCACGGCACTCTGCGTCAGCAAACGGGAAATAATATCAAAACCCCCTGGGCCTCGAGTTCACTCAAACGCACTGTCATCCAGTGGATACCGTACCTGCAACATTAAAACAGAAGCGGCCAAAAAAACTAGCCAAAGGGGGCGGGCGCTCCCCGCGATCTCGAGATCAGCTAGAAGTCAAAAAAACCATCGGTACGCACTACCAAAAGCAAGTGGGAAAAAGCCCACCGCAGTCCCGCAGTGACTTTATTTGGTCTCTCGCTGTGAAAAATTTTTAATATTTCCCCCCCGTACCCCACAACAACTCGACCCCCATGTTATAAATTTAAAATTGGCAAAACTCCCTGTGCCCATCAATATGCAGACATGACGGCAGAACACGTCTTAAGACTTACGTTTTAATATCGGAAAAATCGACAACACACAGAGCTTCGCGAAAAGCTGTCGGAGGAACGGATAAAAACAACATTTAAAATTCTGATAAGTTGGTCCATCAGGCTGGCCCAGAACCAAGGAAGATATTTTGTATTTATTGAATGTTGCGAATGGACAATAGTATTTTTCCCCATTGGTCTCTTGGACGTGAAGGGGTCATACCCCCTTGTCAAAGGTATCAGGTTTGCTTCCTCTGGAGCCATCTAGATATTTTCAGAACCCCTGATCTCAGTGGTGGGAGAGATCAATTTCTGTTCTATCGAGAGGATGAAAAAACTGGGCCCCGTGTTCTTTGAGCAAAAAAAACCCCTTGGTGTTCTCTCTCTCTCTCCCTCTTCGCTCTCTTTTCTTTTTTTCTCTCTCTCGCTCTCTCTCTCTTTCCCCCCCTCTCTCTCCCTCTCCCTCTCCCTCTCTCTCCCCCCTCTCCTCCTCTCCCTCTCTCTCTATCTCTCTCTCCCCTCTCTCTCTCTCTCCGACCCTATAGATCCCACAATAGTATTTAAAATGGAGAAGAACAGAGGGAAATGCCTGCCGTAAAATTTCATTAGAAAAAAAAAAAATTTAAATTTTATAAAATATCTTCACTCAATCAATCAAATGCTGCCTGCCGGCGTGGAAATCATGTCTCTACCTCTCTTTGCTTGGTGCATGTAATGTTCTGACGTCGATATTTTGTCGAACCATGTTTCGCCCACCCAACATCTTCCCCCTCTTCCCCGATCTCCCCTTCCCTAAATTTTCCTGTGTCCCCAAATTTTCCCAAACCTTTCTTCGCATTATGCCCAAAAGAACCTTGATTGTCGGTTCTTATTCTTCACTATTTTAAAAATTACATCAGGGCCCCTCCCATCAAAGGGGAGTTTTGCACTGCTGCGAATCTTTCTTGAAAAGAAAAGGGAAACCCTCATCAGTTCACTAATGATGCCTATCAATCAAACAAATCACCAACTTAAATTGTACTAATTCATTTGCCCCCCCTCCACTTTCCCTCCTAAAAAAGTCTATCGCGCCCATGACAATATTTTTCGCTAACAAACAATAAAAAACCCCCTGATCTCAAACTATGTTGATCAATAGTCAGTGACAAAAAAAGTTAAAAACTTTTAAATAGATTTATAGCCCTAAAGTTGTTGGTTTTCCAACAATTTCCCAAACCCAAAAAGATTTGGTTTTTTTTTTCGTTTTTTCCCTTTTACCTGCGATGGCTGGGTGACCCAAAGGTTTTTTTTCATCCAGAAGCCGGGGGCTAAAGCTCTTCGGCTCATATCATGGACATCTTCCCTTCCCGTGCCACAACACCAAATCGGGGGAACCTGTAGCTTTCTGCCAGTCCCGAGTTGAACCCCCAGAGGACTAGTCACCCTGCCCAACCCCTATGGGAAAGGGGTGATCAAAGGGGTAAAATTTTCTCCCTAATTTTCATCACCTAACGGAGAGCCATCTCATCATCGGGTGGGGGTTAATAAAGGTTGGCGAATGTCTAGCTCCTCTTTTTTCGGGCCCCAATGAACATAATGCCTTTTTTAAAATTTTCCCCCCTTTTCTCTCGGTCTTCCTCTTTTTTCCCCCCTAAACCCCCTCTAGTAAATGTTTTATCTGGTGTCATGCTTTTTATGTGAAAATTTTTACTTGCCCAAGTTTATTTCTTGAAAACCGCGGAATTCTTTTAAGTTTTCCGATAAACCCAGATAAGTTTATCAAAAAAAATAAAAAAATTTTTTTTTAAAACTTCTTACTTCTGAAAGACCCTTATTGGTCGTGTAGGACAGATGGGACAGAGAATGATAATGTAATGTCTCTTCTCTGTTATTTGGCCCGGCTGTTCGGGTTAGGTTTTCATTCTACCCCACACATTAACAAATCAGTGATCTTCCATGAATTCAACGGGTCGCCCCTTGGGCCGCTCTAATCCTTCCCAGACCTCTCATCAGTAAACATCTAAATCGGGGTTTCCCCAAAAGTGGGCGAAAACCCCCCCCCTCCAGTTCCCTGAAGCCTTCCAGGGAGTACTTTAGGGGGTTCAAAGCGGGAATTTTTTTCCGGATTTTGCGATTGAATAATCCTCAAATTTTTAAATTTCCCCCTTTTTAATTCATCTTATGCCCATCTTGATAATCTTCTCATTTTTTTTCTATTTCTTTTTAATAATCATTTGAAATTCCATATCCGAAATATTTTCAATTTTCTTTAAAGTAAAAAAAATATATATATATATTTTGTGTGGAGGGTTGGTGTTGGCAAACTTTATAATGTCGGGGTTTAAAACTTTAAGTCTCAAAGTGGTCGGGGGGCCCAAAAAATTTTGATTCTATGGTCTGAATCAGTGATATTCAACTTTTTTATATATTGGGGCGCTTCTTAGGGGCGTTTCGCTATGGGGCGCTTCTGACTTGATTGGGGAAAGTGCCGGCGTCATGTAACAATTGTAATACTACTAATAAAAAAACAGTAATATTAACAGAATCAATACAAATACAACGTATAAGTGGTCCTAAAAAAAATCAAGGGGCGGTTACAGTTTGGCTACGCCCTTAAATAATTTTGGGGTTTTTTTTAAATTTTAAATTAGTATTAATGTAAGTGGCGTCAGAAAAGCTTAAGCGGGGTGAGCTGATGCTGTTTAACATCGATCAAAAACGCATCTTTTATATGTTTTAACTTCATTAAATTTCATAAGTCTCTATTAATTTGCATCCTTTAAAAAAAGCCTAAAAAAACAAACAATTTTTCTAGCGTGTTTTGAAAGGAAAGGGGTATTTTATATTTTTTAATTTATGCCAGTGACAAATAAAGAACATGTGGAAAAGCATCAGCAAAATATTAACATTAAAAATCTGAGAACATCATTTTTCAGAAACTTTGGGTTGTGAATCATGGACCATTACACAAAAAAAAGAAAATCTAGCCCTTGAAACTAAATCTGGAAAAGACCCCCGAATACCGAACAGAAAAAAGAAGAACACTCAGTGGCGCTTTCATTAAGGGCCGGGGGTCCGGCCCCATAAATAACGTGTAATTTTATTTTTTTTGATAAATTAAATAAAATCTAACCTAATAATGTTTTAAAAATGTTCTGGCCCCACAAACAAAAATTGCACAGCAAACTGAGAACACTGATTTCCTTAACAAAAGTAATTTAAAAGACAATTGGCTGATAAACAATTCTATACAGAAAAATTAGATCTTTGGCCCATCAAGCGTCGATGGTCTGGAAGAATATTTTTAAAGGGGGGTCCCAGGACGTGAGGCAGACAAGAAGAAGATGGTTACAAGATATTAAAAAACCATGAAATGACCATCCTAAGTGATGAACAGACTAGGACAGAGTGAATTTCAGATGTGTTAAAAAAAACGTCTAAAAATTCCCCACCGATATTATTCGTACCTGGTTTAGTGGATATTGACCCCTCAGAAATTTTACATTTAAAACCAAATTTTAACTAAGTCATTACTCAGAAAAAAGCACAAATAAAGTTGAAAATTCTGCATGAATAATCTGTCCAAACTTGAAGATTCGAGTTTTAAAAATATCTATATCCCAATGTACCACATATGAACACAGTCTTTTACTTTTTTTCATGTAAAAATGTTCAAGTAATATGGTGAATCTTCTTCTTCTTTTTTTCCGTGAACCTCAAAACCCTTTTAAACCACTCTTGTTTTTATGTAATCTACCTAAGGTTATTTGTTTGAATTTTGGGCTTTTTTGCCCCACCCTTTTGTCCAGCATCTAATTGCTAGGATAGTTTTTCCTAGAACTATGGGAAGGATGGGTTTCCCCTTGCGTCATCTTGCTAAAGGGATGATCAGCGCCCGAAAAGTACCCCATTAGCCAATGCGGTTTGTACCAGTTAAACCTTTGCTTTTTTGGCCTTACTTTACTATCCACGGTGAGTTTGTGGTGAATCTAAAGGAACCAGATTCAAAATTCTAGTCAAATGAGGTGTAGCTAAAAAAGAGCATTATCGGGTGAATGAGATTAGTAAAAACACATAATCTAGTCTTGTTCCATAAACGAGAACATCAGGGGGAATCGGGCCTTGTTCATTATTGGTTCGATGTACAGTGATGTTTCGCATAAAAAAATAACACTACTTTATGTAAGAAAATTTGGTGTGTGACTAAAACTATTCGGTTTCAATAAAAATTTTCCATCGGGATAAATCCCCATAAATCAAATTGGGTTAAGGAAACGGGGGGACAATTAAAAGGACAAAGTATTTATTCTAGTAGATATTTGAACTATTTATAACACCTCATCCCGCTTCATTCAAACTTTAATCTCTCATTCCCAAATTTTTGCCCCGGATGCTCCTCGGGATCTATCTAACTGAATTATAAATCACGGCCAAATTAATCAACGAAATCCCGAAACAGAGCCACTAAGGGACGTAATTCTTTTTAATCACTGCCCAAGGAACAGTGACAACTCTTGGCCTGACAACTTTTAAAAAAACCTTGCGTCAGTGATTTTTCCTCAATCAAAGTCGATCCCTGTTTGAATGTTTCTTCCTGGTACAACGTGGGTACTCACAAAACCCGGGAAAAGGGGGTGCGTCTTTTTTGCACCAACGTCTCCCCAAACTCTCAGTATGTTATAACGGGGGCGGTCCCCGGTTCTTCCTGGCCAAAGTTTTTCTGAAGGGTTTTCTATCGTGTTTAAAGGGGAAACCTTTTCATTTCGGAGATGGGTCTGGGGGTTACCTCCTGCCCGCCTAAAAAAATGGCATACCTGAGTATGTTGCATGCTTTCAATAGTGATGCGCTTTTGTCCTTTTTTTATTCCCGTCCCTTTTGGCTATTTTCCCTCGTTTTTTACTTTTTTTTTCCGTCCGGGCTTGAAAGCTCTTCGGCTCGTGTCTGGACTTTAACCCTTCGGTTCGTACAAACCCCTAAATTTGAAACCTGGCTTTTCTTAGTCCGCGGAGTTAAACCCCCGCACTTACAGATGACATCCCCCGTAGTCTAACCGCTACAACCGCGGGGCCGCCCTCGATATCGAGGTTTTCATTTCTGCGTGTCTACTTCCAAAGCGGCTGTCTTTCTAGACTTGATGGTTTCCAAAAATGGACTGTCGTGTTCAAACATGGCGAGGCGATGTTTGCAACAATCATGATTTGATAGATCAACATCGCAAAATTGGCAAATACAATCCTCTTAGGCCGATCACAAACAAATCCAAAGTGGTTAAAAATTTTGTAGGGGCGAAAGAAGAAGAAGAGGAAAAAATCCTATAAGAAATGAGATCGAATATAAAGAAGAAAGCCCAAGTGGTTCGGACCCAAATTTGGGGTGTAAAGCAGAACCACTGTTACCTGCCGCATGTCGTAAGAGCCTAAGGAAATTTGGTTGAAATCTGATGCATGTGTCTTAAACGTATAGAAAACCCTTTCCCGCGTGTTTAGCGCGTTGGACTGTGGGGTACCCCCCCGTGGCAGGTTCAATTCCGTGGGCAGGAGAAAAACTACAGATTCCCCCCGATTCCCGGGTTTTCACCAACCGAAGGGTTACGTGTCCATGGCACCAGCCGAAATAAAAACTCAAATGCTTCTGGATCAAAAAAAAAAAAAGTTAAGTCTATGCGTTTAGGGCCTCCATTTAACTTACACGTTCTTGGCAAGATCAAACATATCATAAAAATGATTAAAATTTGGGTTTTGGGGAAACCAAAAAAGAAGAAAAAAGGGAAAATTGAAAAAGTTTAAGAACATTGCAGATAGTTTCAGGGGAAAAGACTGTACAGCTTGAAGGACACGGGGTGCAAAGTTCTGATAATAAATATAATATGATGCTGGGCAGATCGATCTCAATTTTGTACATCACGCACCACTGTACCTTTTGTCAAGTGGGTGCTAATTCCATTTAAAAAATAAACCAAAAAAAAAAGGGAAGCCCATGGGGTAATTTTGAAATTTTTTTCTTAACTTTGGAGGTTCTTTGGGGGTGGGTTTTTTTCCCCGTAAAGCTTCAGGTGAACAAACCTCAAATTAGATACCCCGGTAAAATTTGGGAAAATAAAGCGGGGGCGGATTTGGGTCACATTGCCCTGGTGCCGAAAGGGCAATTAAAAACTGTGGGCCTAAACTGATTACTCTATGAACCCCGGGGGTACAAAAAAAGTTCCTTTCGTTTTTTTCTTGTATATAGAAGTAGTGTCATGGGAGAGTTATTATACAGTAGTGAGTGCTGGACAATGAAGTATGTCCCCGGGAGTGTTGTTTACAGTAGTGGTGGCTGGACAATAAAGGGGTGCCCTGGGAGGTATTATACAGTAGTAGGTGGATAATGAAGCAGTTCATAGGAGAAAATTTTAGTGGTCTAGACAATAGAATAGTGTCATGGGAGGTTTTATACAGTAGTGAGTGCTGGACAATAAAAGTATTATGGGGGGGTTATTATACAGTGTAGTGTGGACAATATAAAGTAGTGTCATGGGGGGGATTTTATACAGTGTAGTGCTGGACAAAGAAGCCGTGCCCTGGGAGAGATATTATACAGTGTGGTGCTGGACAATGAAAAAGTGTCTGGGGAGTTATTATACATGTGAGTGCTGGACAATAAAAATTTCCTGGGGTTTATTTACAGTAGTTAGTGCTGGACAATGAAGCAGTGTCCCGGGGGTTTTATCAGTGTGGTGTTGGACAATGAAGCGTTCTGGGAAGGGTTTTATACAGTAGTAGTGCGAAAATGGCTTGCGACATCATAAAATGCTGGAGACATTTCAAAAAAACTGTTGTTGATTGATTGATTGATTGATTGATTGATTGATTGATTATCATCATTGCACTTTGATGAGATCATGTTTTCTCTTTTCTTAAAAGGGCGATCTACTACCCCCTCCATTCTTTTTCAGATCTCCCCATGCGTGCAGGGGCTCCAGGAGGGAAAAAATAATATCACTGTGACCTATAAGGAAATTTAAAAGGTGACTGAGGAGGTGTCTGGGAAGCTACCAAAAAAATAAAAAAACGTTACGAAATCCCATGCTTTTTTGAGGCGCATGACTGGCACAATATACAATCACTTGGGGGTTCAGTTACTAAAATCCATGTGTTTTAAAAATGGTCAATGGGAGCGTTCAAAGAAGAAGATCCATTAAACCAGCTCAAATTTTAACCCCCAGTAAAACCAGCTCTAAGTAAACCCACATTAACTTTAAACCCTTTGCTCTAATAAACCCACTTCCATTAATTTGCTCTAAGTGCCCAAAAATTAACCTTACCAAAAAAGCCCCTTAACATTAACCTAGCTCAAAATAAGCCCATTAACATTAACCTTAGCTCAATAACCCGTGTCCCTTAACCTTAGCTCTAATCCCATGTAACTTCCTGCTCTAAAGCCCCATTTAAAATTCTTTAAGTAAGCCCCGGGACCATTAACCAGCTCTGTAGCCCATGTCCATTAACCTTAGCTCTGTAAACCCCATGTAACATTTAACCTTGCTCTAATAAGCCCCCATTTTAACTTAGCTCAAAAGCCCATTAACATTAATTTGCTCTAAATGGCCCATGTAACATTAAACCCTTTGCTCTAAAAAAAGCCCCGTGCCATTAATTGCTCTAAACCCCCTGTACCTTTAAATTGCTCTAAAAAAAGCCCATGTACCATTAACCTTAGCTCAGTAAGCCCATTCATTAACCTTAGCTCTAAATAAGCCCGTGTACCATTAAATTTGCTCTAAATAAGCCCCCGTAACTTTTAGCTCGTAAGCCCAAAATTAATTAGCTCTAAGTAAGCCCATGTACCATTAACCTTAGCCCCAAAGCCCAAAGTAACATTAACCTTGCTCAAGAAACCCATGTACCATTAACCTTGCTCTAAGTAACCCCATGTAACATTAACCTTATCTAAGTAACCCCCTGTAACTTAATTGCTCTAAAATAAGCCCATGTAACTTAAAAAAAAGTAAGCCCACGTGTACCCCTTTTTGCTCTAATAAGACATGTACCATTAACCTTGCTCTAAGTAAAAATGTACCATTAACCTTGCTCTAAGTAACCCATGTAACTTAAATAGCTCTAAAAAAGCCCTTACCTTCCTTGTCGTAAACCCCCATTAACATTAACCAGCTCTAATAAACCCCATGTAACTTAATTTGCTCTAAAAAAAGCCCTTTAAAATTAATTGCTCTAAATAACCCCATGTCCATTTAAACCCTTGCTCTAAAGTAAGCCCATTAACATTAACCGTTGAAACCACAGAAAACCTTAGCCAAAAAAGACATCTTTTAGTCAAATAGCCCAAAAAATTACCGCTCTTGCCCATTACCATTAACCTTGCTCAAAATAAGCCCCCCTGTAACTTTAACCCTTAACTCAAGTAAGCCCCCATGTACCATTAACCTTAAAAAAGCCCATGGGTTCCCCGGCTCTAAAAACCCATGAACATTAACCTTAGCTCTAAATAAGCCCCATGAACATTAACCATGAACCCCATTACCATTCTTATACACTCTTTAACCACCTCTTCTTCTTCTTCGAACCCCCATCGACCCTTTTCCCTCTTTGCATTTTTATGTGATCTGGCCTGAGCATTTTCCTTTCCCGTTTGGGACAAGTAAGCCAGCGACATTTCGTTTCTGGCTTTTTTTTAATAAGGTGCTTCCTTTTCCTCTACCATAGTCGCCTCTTACGCTCCTTGTAGATCCGTGGTACTTTCTTTGCTCATCTTGTGAGCCCCAAGAACACAGGCCTTACTTTCTAAATGCCCCATCAGCATGTATCTTTATTAAAATCTGAAATTTTAATTCTTTGATTAAATTTGGGAAAAAAAATCCCCCTTTTTTTATAAAAAAGCAGTTTGTGTCCTATTTTTCCGTGTGTTTTCCAGTGTAAATATATCTGGGGTTGAAACAGGGTGGGCAGGGCTTATGAATCGTGGGGATCAATGCAAAGATCAGTTTTATTTTTTCCAGGGCATCATGAAGGAATGAACGTATAGGCGCAGGAAAAGGCTGCTGTAAAACGGACAGCAATGGACCAGGCTGATATTATAAATTCCAAGGGAGAGGGCGTGTCAGTTCACTTGGGTAAACAACCCAAAAAGACTGCAAAAACTCAAAATTAAATGTGGTTGCTCGACAAAAAACACTATGCTGGCAGACAAAAAAGAATTGTAAACCAACGAAACCGGGGTGTTGGGCGCCCACGTGGACATACTGAGGGAAAATCGCCTTATGGACTAATTTGTTCGACGTGCAGTGATGGTGATCCGACGACTAACTAAACTAAACTTCCATAAACACATTGTAATAGTAGGTAATCATATTTTCAAATTCCCGCTTCTTCAGTGAACTTACGCCACCGATATTTTTATAATTACAAAAAAAACTAGAAATAAGTTTCTTCTTTTGTTGAATCTCTTCAACAACCATGATGGGGGTTCCATATTAACGTTTATATTATTGTGTAAAAATGTTGTTCTGAAATAAATTATTATTTGAAAAAACGTATACCTGTTTGAACCATCAATTAAAATCTGTTATAGCTGAACAAAAATCTTTTCTTGTTCCCCAAAAAGGGTAAACATATTCTTCTATGAAATTATTTTGGAAATTTTTTCCCGTCAAGTTATGTAGGGGGGGTCGTTGATATCTGTTTTACAGTTTCAATCAATACTCCCAGTTTTTTATTTTATGCAGTGGGGGCTCGTCATCTTTTTTGGGGTGGGGGCAGATATTTTTATAAATAAATTATGGTTTAGGGTTGCTATATTTTTTATAAAATAATAAATACTTATCTTTTTTTTGAGGGCCCGGGCCCAGTGGCCTTTTAAAGACAGCCCTTTTTTTTATATATATATATATATATATATATATATATATATATATTTAGTTAGTTTTTTCCTTTCGTGCAAAGGCGGGACATAGGGGAAATGTTTTAAAACTCCGGATATTCTTTGCTGCGTTGGGAAACTTGTTGGTTACATCCCAATAGTTTACTTTCTTTTTGGGTGGGTTTTTGAAGAGTGGGCTTTGGGCTTCCCTTTT
The DNA here is from genome assembly GCA_020796225.1 of Arion vulgaris. Lineage (NCBI taxonomy): Eukaryota > Metazoa > Mollusca > Gastropoda > Stylommatophora > Arionidae > Arion > Arion vulgaris. The sequence continues at coordinate 8,728,475 of CM036775.1, forward strand.
TTTTTCCCAACTGGGGACCACCCAAAACTTGTTTTTCTCTTTTCGTCTAAAGAACATGCCTAAATATTTCCCCTTCGTTTCCTTATAATATTTATAAGGTTGTTTTGTTCTATTTTCACTGTTTTTTGAAAGAAAATATATTTTAAATAAATTTTCAGGGCATTTTTCTCAAAACTGTCAGTTTCTTATTTATAATTTTTAAACCCCTTTCAGATCTCCAAACAGTAATGAACATCAAATGGGAGGATATGATACGACCCCCATCACGAAAAATCCTCTCCCCCCGCATCTACACAATCTTGATGCAGTCCCAGACACGATGGCCGGACTATGGCTCGAATGCCGGGTTCAGAATCCAAAAAACTCTTATATGGGCCTCTAAGGGTAAACCCCCCAGGGGCATCAAAAATTCAAAGCTATAATGCTCTTGAAATCCCTGGCATAGATGTCAACAACTAGAATGTTTAAAAAAGATCATGGCGCCCCTTCTTTGACGTTCTTACCACGAGGCAGGTGAACTGCACAGATGGAACAAAACAACAAACTGAAAGATGTATAACTTTTCCCAAATCTCGCTGTTCTGGCCTTAACGACGGGGGACTATTTTGTGTGGGGTTCAATTGCGGGATGGAAAAAAGCCAAATTCCCCAGATTTTTGGCACCGAACCGAAGGGTTATGATGTCCATGGCACCAAGCTGAAAAGCTCAAGTGCTTCTGGATCAAAAAAAAAAAAACCTTCCCACTGTCAAACTTTTAAGCCCCATCAGGCCTGTTCATCTACTCCCCGAAAACTTAACGCAACTACATTTCTTGGATGGAAACTTTCTGGGCATCATCACCCGTGATCGACGGCATTATTATAAAATTTTCGAAAATTTTTGCTTTTTGGTCAGGCGAAAAAAAGGGAACTGGGGCCCGTCTTTTGGGGTTTTAAAAATTGGAATTTTTTTGATCAAAAACCCGGGCTGAAAACTTTCCCTCGTTCATGGACATCTAACCCTTCGGGTTTAATGCCCGCACCGAAAACTGGGGCTGTACTTTTTTGGATCCGCGGAATGAAATCGCCCGAGGGGCTATCACCCTGTCAACCCAAAAAGAACACCTGGGCCCCATAATGGAATTTAGAAATGGGTGTCGATATTTTGCAGCCCCAAAAATACATACCAAATATACAGAGATTGATTAATCAACATCAACGGGTGTTTCCCCTGGACGCTGCTGGATTTTTTAAGGCAGAATCGGGGCAAAATGGGCGGGAGGCTATAAAATCCTCCCTTCTTTCTGCACAAGGGGGGAATTTGTTTCTCGGGTATTCCGTCGATCCATCGTTTACGTGGTCTCCCCCTGGGTCCCTACAGTTGTTTTATGTTTATTCATCTTAAATTTGTCCACGGTAAATTTAAAAATGCACACCCCGGTTATCACACGCACACACACATGCGGATGCCCTCATGTACAGAGAGAGGGGTGAGAGGGGACTGGTGTGTGTGCTATATCACCTAAGCATACCGCACGGGGAATCCCCCCACACACAGATCCCACTCATGTACAAAAGAGAGGGGGGGGAAACTAAAATTTGGGATATCAACAACTAAAAATACACTACCGACCATCCCCAAAAAAAACAGACAAATGTGGGGGAGAAAGGGAAAAAAAATGTTATTTACGAACTAATCATACATAAGCACGGGCAATCGCACACACAGATGCCCCCACATGTACAGAGAGAGAGGTGTGTGTGCGTTCCCATTACAACTAAAAATACACCAGGACAGACCATCGCCCAAACACACAACAAATGTAAAAGAGAGAGAGAAAGTAAGTTTATTTCGGCAACTAATCCATAAACCGGACTCCCCCCACAGATGCACACAATGTAGAGAGAGTGTGTGGGTTCCTATTAACAATAAACATACACCAGGACAGACCATCTCCCAAAACACAGACACATGTAGAGAGAAAGAAAAGGGGAAATTTCCCCTAATCCCCACATAAGCACGGGCAATCCCCACACACAGATCCCCAAAATGAAAAAGGGGTTTGGTTTTAAAAAAAACTAAAACCCCGGACGACCATTCCCCCACACAGACAGTAAAAAGAAAAAAGTAAGTGTTATTTCGGGAATTTCTACTAAGCACGGGCAATCCCCACATACAATGCACACACATGTAAGAGAAAAATTTTTGGGGTTTCCTAATCACTCTCCAGGCGCCTCCCAAAAAAACCCAGCAAAAGTAAAAAAGGGGGGAAAAAAAAGGGCAACTAATCTACATAAGCCGGGCAATCCCCCAAACACAATTTCGGGAAAAGGAGGGTTTGGGGGTTTTTATTCGCAACTAAAATCACCGGACGACCATCGCCCAAACACACAGACAAAAAAGGGGGGAGAGAGAGAGAGAGAAAGAAGTTTTTTACGGCAACTAATCTCATAAACACGGGCAAACGCCCATACAGATGCACACATGTACAAAAAGAATGTGTGTGCGTGTTCCTATTCACAACTAAACATACACCAGGACGAATCGTCCAAAAAAACAGACAAATTAAAAAAAGAGAAAGTAAGTGTTTTGGGGGAACTAATCATACATAAGCACGGACAATCGCCCACATACAGATGCACCCCACATGCAGAAAAAAGGGTGTGCGTTTCCTATTGCAACTAAACAACACACCAAAAAATCCCCACACACACAATCAAGAGAAGCTGGCGTTGTCTTCAACAACTAAACATCCCCCAAAGGACAATCCCCCAAAAACAGATGCAAAAGAGAGAGAGAGACTGTGTGTGTTCTTAACAACTAAACATACACAAAGGACAATCCCCACAACACGAAGGAGAGAGGAGCTTGTGTGTGTCCCCTTTAAAAAAAACTAACCCAAAACTAAAAACAAAGCACAAAAAAAAGGGGCCCCCCAAAAGGGGCAATCACCCCACACACAGATGCCCCACATGGCAGAAAAAAGAGGTGTGTGCTGTCCTTTAACAACTAAACATACACACCCCGAACAATCAACACACACACACAAATGAAAAACAGGAAAAAGAGAAGAGAGAGAGAAGGAGAACAGATGCCCCTAAAAAATATAAAAAATGACAAACAACAAAAAAAAATTTGAAACTGCCCAGCTTAATTCTAATATATGAAAATGAATCGGGGTGTTCATTAAAGGAGTTCTGTAAATTTGCATAGAAAGAAAGGGGGTTGGCCCGGGGCAAAAACGTGTTCTAGCTGTTTTGAGGTTCGGTCAAAAAACATGGACTTGTATTCGAGGTTTGCTGATACTTTGGGGGGGGTGGGGTCTTTGGGTAATGGTTGACTTTCCTAGCCTAAGGTCAGGTTCAAATCTGGAGCGGTTTCATTTTTCCTGAGAACTATAAATTGGACCGGAAGTTCTGAGGGTTTTCTTTTTTTCTCCCGAAAGGTCTTCTATTTCTGCGGGGAGGGGCCACCATATGGGGGAAAACCTGACGCTAAAATCAATCCCGGGGTGGGAGGGGGATATAATAATAATTGTAATAATAATTCCTCTTCTGTTATACGTTACAAAGGGCCTAAGTAATTTCTCCATATTCTCTATCTGGTTTCTATTTCTATCTGGAAACTCGTTCAATCTCCTCCATGGAACGGACCTATTTTCCCGCCGCTCTCCAGAAAAATTCGTTTAGGGTCTCCTTGGGGCAAACCCTCTTTTTTGACCCCGGGATCCCCCAATCCTGCTTTGATTTGTTGTATTTCTCCCCCAAGTTGCCCCAAAATATCTCCATCTTCTCTTTTTTTAACTTGTCACTAGTGGTTGACCAGACATTCTCTATTTATCACTTCTCCTAATTCTTCCCTTTTTATATTCATTTTTTTTCCAGACATCTTTTTTAAAATCATTCAACCTTTTATATTTTAGTCTTTTTCCCGGGGGGATATGCTATAAGAAAAAAGTAGAAAAGAAAAGGGAAACCCCTTTTCTACCTCGGGTATACAGTGTTAGGCCTGTATTTTCATTGACCGTGGCCCCGATGGGTGATGTGGTCCCCCCGCCGCCCCCCCATTTTCCCAACATTCGGCCCATTAGCTTCCCGGGGAAACTGGGGGGGGAAAAATTCCACACGTTTGGGAAACTGAACAACCCCCAAACCTTCAGCAAGTTACAAAAACTCCCCCCTATTACTCTTAATAAATTAAAATGATGGGGAAAAAGGACAAAAAACATCGGATATTTCTTCTTCTTCTTTGAGCGCCCATATGAAATTTTTAAATTCTGTGTGTTTTAGTGATTAAAACCAAAGGCGATTGTGCGTTGGCCAGTTATGCGCCTACGTGGGCCCAAAACCTTCTGTTCCCTGCAACGCTTTCGGGTTTTCAAGATAAAAGCCCTTTGAAATTCAAACTGAAATCGGGCTCTTTTTCTTGTACCCTTTTATAGGGTATTTTCCCAAAAGCCTTTCGTTAATTATCTTACATATCCTTGTAAGTTGTATGGTGCTTTCTTTCTAGAGACCCCTACCCAAAAATTTTTGGGTGACAACCAAAAAATTAAAAAATTTTAAAACCCCTACAAAAAAAACCCTAATTAAACAAAAAAGCAACACAATTTTCCCCAATACACTATCTTATATGGGAAGATGAAGATATTTGGGGAAAATGATCCCCCCAGTGGTTCCGAGGCCCAAATTTGGGGGAAAAGAATAGAACCACTGTTACCTCCCATGCATGTCGTAAGAGGCGACAAGGAGGTTTGGCTGAAATCGGATGCACATGTCCTAAAGGGAAAGTCAGCGTTTGGGGGCCCTCCCAAAACCAATGTGCACGTATCCGTTTTTGGAAAAGATCAAAATATCGGTGATTAAAATTGTGGAAAAGAACAAACAAAAAGAAGATAAACGAATATCAAAACAGGCATTGAAGGGGGATACAAGGGTTCGACGACATAACAGACCAAAAGACTTTGCGAAAATGCAAAAAAATATCGGTCTAGTTCCATGGAGGAGATTAGCGGTTGCCCAGGATAGGCTGGGGATAAATTGCTTCAGGCCTTATGTAACAGATAACGGTAGGGGAGGTTTTTTTTATTATTATTATGCTGTGACATGATCGTCTTGTCCTTTGTTATCACAAACAATTACTTTACTTCTTGGGGGAAACGCTCGTCCCCTTTCCCTTTTACCTCCTCCCTGTTAATCAAATCCCTCTCATTTATGTGTTTGAGGAGTCTCAGACACTGAACAGGAGGAAATTGGGAGAAAAAGTTTGGGACTCCCCCATCGTGTCGACTTTAGAGAGAAAATATATAATCAACTTCTGGGACGGTACAAATAGATTTTGGGATGGCGCGCGGGGGACAGAGCACGCATGTAAATGCATTGTGCCATGACGTCGATTGCATAAAAACCCTCCCTCTCCCTAAATAACCCACATCTCAAAATTTTATTTCACCCTTCCGCTTGAATAAATTTCCCTATCTTGTTTCGTTAATTATTATTTTTAAACTATTTAAACATTTATTTTATATAATTTTCCCCATTAAAATCAGGAGACGTGTTTCCAATGGGGACAGTAAATTCTACCCCCCCTTTTTCCCCCCTCCCCCTCTTCTCAGTCACCCCAGCGGGACCGATATTTCTTTTCCCAGGTCACGTGGTTGACGGATGCAGATCCCCTGTTGATAATGTGCAGATGATTTCTGAACTTTTTCGACTGCCCTTCTGACACTCAAACGTGTTCTGGATGCATATTTTTTGTGGTTCAGAACTTTGTAAATTATCTACCCGAATTTATTCAAAAAATCTTTCGGCTAAACATAAAAAACTTCACACAAATGGTTCCGAAAATGATGAGTATCAAGAAAACTACCAAACAAAGACAATTTTCCCCAGAATGATGGGATATCAAAAAAAACTAGTCAAAAAAGAGATAAGTTCTAAAAAATGAAAAAGTATCAAAAAAAGTTGGTTTAAATAATACATCAAAAAAAAGGTTTAAAACATCAGTCATCATAAAGGTGTATCCAGGATTTCTATCTTTCACCCATCTGTTCACTCTTTCTGGATTCCCATCATCGGGTCATACTGCTTTATAAAAAAACAACAAATTAAAAAATTGGGACATATAACCAAATTCCAACGACATCACCTAAACAATTTACCCGATAAAATAATCAAACAAAAGGCCATCCACGCAAAAGTGGAACAGAATAACAGACCGAAAATACTTTTAAAAGCGCAAAAAACCCCCGTTCTATAAATCTCTTCTTATACTGACGCTGTAAGGCGAACATGATTAGGAAAAAAAAAGAAGGAAGTTGAACATTGGTAAGTAAAATTAAATATAAGGAATTCTCTCTCCCCACTATATCTCTACACTTTCTCTTACCCCTATCTCGACACTTTTTCTCCCCACCACCATATCTCTTACACCTCTTTTAATCCCATATTTTCTTCCCTTCTCTTTTAATCCTTTTTTCTGCCTTCTCTCCCCCAAATTGACTTTTTTAAACCACCTGTCCTTCTTTCCCCCTTTCGCCACTTTTTTAAAACCCCCAATTTACCTTCTTTTTTCATTTTATTTTTAAAACCCTTTTTTCCCCCCATAATATCACTTATCTCCCCATTGTTTCCAAACGCCCCAACACCTTGACACATTCAGACCAATTTGGGTCTTGCGAAATATCATAACATCAAATATAATTTTTCCCCGTCGGCGACGACTGAAAAATCTATAACCCAGACAGTGGCGGCTCGTCATTGGGTCAATGGGCGGCCAACCAAAAAAAAAAGTGAAACGTGTTTAATTTTTATCATTAAAAATATCCTAAAAAAATTATTTTCCAAAAATTCTTCTCCCCACCCAAAAAATCCGGGCGCCACTGAATCAAATATCTGAAATAGGTCGGGGAAAATTTTGGCTTCTGTCTGGCGTTCAGCCCAGCAACAACTGTCCTCAAGGTATTCCCAACGATTGATGACCTTTGATTTTCTCCTAAATCTGGGGTTTACTTAAACGCCCTCATCATCGTCATCAATAAACTTGTCCGGCAAATTTCCCCCAAACAGCTTTTAGATTTTCCTTCTCTCCCTCAAAGGTTTCCTACCTTTGTTTAAAAACCCCCGGGGCGGTCTTTCGTTGGGGGGATTTTTATTTGGGGAAAAAAATCGGGAAAACCCAAATTTTTACCCAATGGCGGGTATTCTATAACAAATTAACGATGACGAATATTTTGGGGGTTTTAAATGCGTTTTACGACATGGAAAAAACCTTAGAAGTCGTCCCGTATCATCATCTCACAACCGCTTGTCCCGAGCAGAACCACCCCCAAAAGTCCTTCCAATTTCTCTCTCTCTCGTAGGCCATATTTGGGAAATTCTCCCTCATGTTTAAACTATAGCTCATCTTGAATCCTCTTTCCGTGGGTTTTCCCCTTCTTCTCTTTGCCGGTATCCCTCCTTTTTCCCTGATGGTCTTCTCCCGCCCCTTTATGTTTTTTTTTATGTCAAATTCTCAATTTTTCTTCTTATTTGTAAACAGTCAGTTTTCTTTGATTTTTAGTTCTTTCTGGATAATCTATTTTTCTTTCTTCCAAAATATGAAGGACTCTTCTTTACATATTAAAAAAAACATATCTTTTTCCCCCTTTATTAAATGTCCATGCTTCATCCCCTATTTGCCATGGGGTTGCATTCTCTTAGTATTCTGATCTTTTTTT